>OU862913.1:44103950-45303950 GCA_917880885.1 Limnephilus marmoratus
CTCTCGTGAGTTAACTTTTGATGTCGTGTAGTGTTAAAAAAAATATACTTGTGGATAAATTATCCTTTATTGTTTAATTACACAATACAACTTAAAATAAGTACAATTTCAAAGGGAACTATTATGTGAGCAATACAACAAGCAAGTGCTTGGATTCAATGCACAAAATAGATTAACTAATAGAAGTAAGAGTCGGGGTTTATATAGTCCCTGCTGGCGTGGTGGGGGGGCGTCGTCTTCCTATTTTCGGTGCTGCATGTCAAGGGGTCAATATGTTATCCTGATAATGGGGTTGTTGTCCCGATGCACGTGGATACGTGGGGTTTCGTAATCCAGTCTTTTATTTTGGGACTGTTCGGCGTGAGGGCTGCGTTAAGTACATCCAAATGTTTCGTTGGTTTGTCTATTAATGGTTTTCTTCGAGTTGGTATGTCGATTAAGGGATAGTGATTAGAGTATATCATCCCGGTAATGGTCCTCGGCTGGATGCAGCTGTTATCAATAAACATGTAGGGTTTATTAGTTTATTTTTAGGCAAGATGAAGTGCCGGTTGCAATGGGCGTACTGCGATGTCTTCTTGTAGGTGGGGGTCGTTTAGGGTGGTTAACTCTCCCCCCCTAAAATTGAAACTCCTTCGCACTGTGAAGAGTTTATATCTTCTCCAAAGGATATATCCGATGGCCGTAATTATCAGGCAGCTGGTAAGTGTTAGGTGTATAGTTCCTTCAAATCCCGTCGTAGTGGTAGGGATATCGAGTTCTCTGCGTGGTTCTTGTATTTCGTCAACATGTAGGATGGGTAGTTTTAGTACATGTAATTCTTCCTTCGAATATGTAATGAGTAATGTTTCTTGGTTAACGATTCTTCCCATAGTGAAAGTCCTTCCTTGTATACTGCACTCGTCGTTTGTTACAAGTACAGATTTGGAAATTACTATATTCTGTTGATGTTGAGGGCATTGTGCTTTTAATGCTGTTGGTTCGTTGCGAAATAGATACATCATGTTATCTCCGATGACGTGTGTATATTCTTCTGGGCAAATAATCTGGCGTAGACTGCAGTTCTGTTCGCTGTGGTTTTCTAGTACGGTAGTTGTGCAGTCATCGATGGAGTTGAGTTCTTTGTTGCATATGCTGAGGCTGTCTGTAATAACTTGGCACTTGTGTGCGTTATACATCTGCTTTCCATCTCTCAATAATCGTCTCGGTAGGAAGTGGGGTTGGAAACATTTATTGTTAGTTTTGGAGATGATGGGAATTATTTCGTTATACATATAGACGGTGCGTTCTACTAAAGTTAGAGAGAGAATAAAGTGCAAAGTTTGTTTAACTTTAATGAATTTAACTTGCAAAAAGCGTTGAATAATATCAAAATCTTTAGAAGGTAGCTGTTCAGGATTTACATGTGAAATGGATTCCATAAATACCTTTGGTTTTATAATGCTAGGGTGGTACATTCCATGAGAGGCAAACGTGATAGCTTCTGTAATTCTAGTAATTAATTCGGTGATAGTTTCCGTCTGATAAATTAAATGTGTAATCAACAAGTCTGTCTTATCTTCATAATGATCATGGCTCATTTGTGACCAGAGTACCATTTGGTTATGTGAAATATTTTTTAGTTTACCGTAATAATCCTCTAATGATCTTGAACTCAACGAGATTCTCTTTTCATTAATATTTTGGTTAGTTTCAATTCGTTGCACTAATTTATCTAAATCATTATCATCTAAGTTTCCCGTAATCCCTTTAATTATTGTACCGAGTCCGTTTATTAGGCCTCTTTTATATCTATTTACAACTAAATTGTCAATTATCTGATTATTATGATCTATTAAATATTTCAAACGTTCTAATCCTACATGTGGTAAAGTTACATTGTTACTTTTTATAAATTTCTCATAATTAATTCCTAGTTGTTGCGATTGTTCAATAAGTTCAGTTAAATCTAGGGTATGAATGACGTGCCACTGTCCTTCGACGGCTCGTGCATTTCCCAGAGGTGCGACGATGAAGTGCTCATTGTCCGCTAATTGACGGATCCGTAGCGCTTGCGTCATGGCCGTCAGCCTGAAACAATTTAACACTGTCTTTGTGAATTGTTGTTAGGCCTCTCAGACTTTTATATTCGAGTACATTATGTGGTAATATTTTAGTAATAGTGAACGGTCCTTTGAATTTATTTTTATGTTTACCCCGTGCGGTAACTTTTATAAGTATTTGTTGTCCTACGGACATCTCTTGGGGCGTACGTGTTTTGTTTACTCGTTCGCGTGTTTTATTTTTTGTTTTATGTTGTAAATCATGTATTATTTTGTTTAGTTCTTTACATTGATTTGCATGATCGGCTACGTAATTTTGGGTTATCACACCATTAGATTGTGGTGTTCGGTTCCCATGGCAAAAGTGTATTTCATTTGGTGTATGCTTAGTTACACCATGTATATTATTATTATAAGCATTTAAGGCTAAATTAATTTGAGTTTCCGATGTGACGTTCGGTATTGCCGTGCGTATTAATCTCAGTATTTCTGTTAGAGTGGAGTGAAAGCGTTCTATATCAGCTTTTGACTGTGAATGACCAGTAGTAGTCACATGTGTTTTAATATTGTACGTTTCTAATAATTCTCGTGTCGTAGTGGACGTAAACGTAGTTTCACGATCTAAATGTATTTCTTTCGGTATGCCGATTAATGAAAATATTTTTACTAGTATTTCGCATATTGCGACATTGTTGTCAACAGTGATTAAAGTGCAAGATGCCCATTTAGAGAATCTATCCACAATGGTTAAGAATTTTTGACGTCCGAAATGATAAGTGTCGATCTGCCATATCTCCATCGGACAATTAGGAGTAACAGTAGCCTCTAATGGGGCTGACGTGGGGTGCCTTTCGTATTTAGAATTTTGACATATTATACACGTTTTTAAAAAATCTTTTATTTTTGTCCGCATATTATTAAAATAGTGCGTCCGTTTTATTTTACTGAGTAGGGCATCTAGACCCATGTGACGCTGGTTCTCGACATGCGTCGAACGAATTATTTCTTTTTGTTCTTCTAAATTTATGGGTTCAATCTTAACATTTGTAAAACGTATTAATTTTAATGAGTTCTTATCAATATTTTTTCTATAACATTCGCTTAAACACTCATATAATCTATCGTTATTTATAATTACTGCATATTTATCTTTATCTAAACATGTTTTAATCAATTTTAAAAATATTGCTTCTGCATTTTCTAAAGGGATACACCATACAAGGTCCGTACCTTTTTCCTTAGCTCTCAAACTATGCTTCTCAATATCGCTTAGTTCAATAAAAATCCTATTCATACGCGGGGGTGGGTGTTCGTTACGAATTGGGATTCCACCCTCATGGTCATCCACATTGCTATGCACGGTGTCAGTGACACTCTGGGCGCCCGAGGTGGCTTCTACTCGTAATGAATCATGCTCCTCACCGTCCTCACTATAATGAATTTCGACTCTTGAAAGTGCGTCAGCTACATGGTTATTACAACCTCGCTTATGTCTAATCGTATAATCATATTCCTGGAGTTTGAGTCTCCACCTAGTAAGTTTGGCGTTTGGTTCTTTTAACTTGGTTAACCATACTAACGGTTGGTGATCCGTTTCTATGATAAAATGTTTACCATAAATATACGGACGGAATTGCTGGAGGGACCATAGTATACCAAGCAATTCCTTTTCCGTCGTATTGTATTTAGTTTCCGTTTTTGACAGTGTCCTAGAAATATAGGCAATAGGTTGAGTTTTTTCTCGACTATATGGACAGGGCTTGCCCAAGGCGAATCGCTTGGTCGGATGATTCCATCCTTTAGAAGTTGGGCGACTTGCCTTTCAACTTCAAGCCTCTGCTCATACGGTAACCGATAAGCGCGTTGATACACAGGTTCTTCTTTAATTAATTTTATTTCATGTTTTACATGAGGTGAGCAATTAGCTACCAGTTCCTCAGAAAACAAATCTCTATTTTTCTCCAATAACTCATCAAGTCTATTTATATCCATTACATGGAACAACTGAACTTGTCTGGTTGGAGTTTTTTAAAATATTATTACAGTTATTTAAAATTAATGTTGCATTCATTAATTTCAACATATCTATCCCCATTAAAACATCGTATTTGTGGGAAAAGTCAAAAATATAAAAACGCATTTCAGCATTATTATTGCCGAATACTCTTTTCCAAAATGGAGTCACGACGGCACCTCTATGGGTAGTCGTAGAGTGTGCTGTTTGTACAGTAAACTCTTCGTTTACATATCTACAGTCACGAAATAATCTATTATACACATTTTTATTCATGAATGATTTGGAGCTTCCCGTATCAATCAGAATTTTTATATTTAATGGCGCTACTACATATGGTAGGCCATTGTTAATATGATTCAGGTGGACTAGGTTTCTCGGGGAGATTCTTGGTCTTCCCACAAATCCGGCCGTTCCTGATCATTCCCGTCTGTATAAAATAGCTCTTGTGCCGTACGTCCATTGCCGAGGTCGATGACCGGGCCTTTAGGAGGTCGAGGCATTGGGGCCGTTCTCATACT
Organism: Limnephilus marmoratus; assembly: GCA_917880885.1. NCBI lineage: Eukaryota > Metazoa > Arthropoda > Insecta > Trichoptera > Limnephilidae > Limnephilus > Limnephilus marmoratus. Next base: position 44,108,528 of record OU862913.1, read on the forward strand.
GACATCACCAGAACGCGCATGATGCGTATTAAAATTATTATTATTATTTCCTTGCCACGGGCGGTTTTGTACGTACTTATGCGTTTGGTTATTATTATGCCACGGTTTATTATTATAATTGTTAAGGTGATTATGATTATTATGATTAAAGTTATTATGAGGTTTGAACGAATTTTGCGTTTGTGGTGGAAAAAAGTTAGGGCGAGTAAAAGGTTTATTTGATTGGCTTTGTCCTGGCCGCATGAAATTAGATGGTCCTGCTTGTGGAAACACAAGATTTTGTTTAGACCGTTGATGGAGCTCGCCATGAGCCTCCAGCATTCTTATTTCCGTGCACAGGGCATCATAATTTTTGGTTAAGTTTGCGCATTTAATGTGCGTTGGCATTAGATTCAACAATGTATTTCTTGCTGTATCTTTGTATGGTTCCATCAATATGTGGGCACTAGGTCCTCCATATTGATCAGAAATTTTGATTTTAATTGAAAATAGAATCTGATTGATTTCATGAATCGTTGAGGAGAAATCCCTTTGACCGCGGTTGAAGTTGATTAACTCCGTCTGTAATAACGTAACAGACTTATTGTCCCCACATTCATTTTTTAGCGTCTCTAATATGGTTTCAATATTATTATCATGATCGCACATGAGAATTACGTGAAGTGCTTTGCCACGTAATCTTGAGATTATTTTCTCAACATTGCTTGGCGTATTGCCGTTTCTAGTAATGAACCCCCTGGCTGATTTTATGAATAAGTTGATGTCTTGGGGAGAGCCACTATACTCCAATATCGACTCTGCGTATTGGGGAGCGGGTCTCTCATTTGGCTGTGCCATTTTTCAAAAAGTAAAAAAAAATAGAAATATACAAAGTGACTTTAAAAAATTTAGTTTTCTCTCTAACCTTTTGGATAAGGTAGGGAAGGGATCTATCGTACGTATGGGATAGACGATCAATTGAAAATGTACTCACAGAAGTATTGATGCGACGATCTTCATTGCCAAGTTAACAAATTTTTTTGGTGTGTGGTCCTTTCGCGTTGAGATATTAAAATATCTAGGGAGTCCTAGTTTTGGCCAATTTTCAGACTTCCTCGAATTGACCCACGTGCTGGGCGCCAGTTAACTTTTGATGTCGTGTAGTGTTAAAAAAAATATACTTGTGGATAAATTATCCTTTATTGTTTAATTACACAATACAACTTAAAATAAGTACAATTTCAAAGGGAACTATTATGTGAGCAATACAACAAGCAAGTGCTTGGATTCAATGCACAAAATAGATTAACTAATAGAAGTAAGAGTCGGGGTTTATATAGTCCCTGCTGGCGTGGTGGGGGGGCGTCGTCTTCCTATTTTCGGTGCTGCATGTCAAGGGGTCAATATGTTATCCTGATAATGGGGTTGTTGTCCCGATGCACGTGGATACGTGGGGTTTCGTAATCCAGTCTTTTATTTTGGGACTGTTCGGCGTGAGGGCTGCGTTAAGTACATCCAAATGTTTCGTTGGTTTGTCTATTAATGGTTTTCTTCGAGTTGGTATGTCGATTAAGGGATAGTGATTAGAGTATATCATCCCGGTAATGGTCCTCGGCTGGATGCAGCTGTTATCAATAAACATGTAGGGTTTATTAGTTTATTTTTAGGCAAGATGAAGTGCCGGTTGCAATGGGCGTACTGCGATGTCTTCTTGTAGGTGGGGGTCGTTTAGGGTGGTTAACTCGTGTGAAGTTCAATTTTGCGTTCACATTAAATATTTTCTTTGAAGTTTCTTTTAACGGAGGCGTCTACTAATATCTACAGGAATTCCAAAAACTGAAAAAATCGAACGAGAACCAAAGTGTTGTCGAATATCTACAGCTCAAACTGTTGACCAATATCTAATATAACCAAAGTGTTGACGAATATCTACAGCTCAAACTGCTGACTAATATCTATGAGAACCAAAGTGTTGACGAATATCTACAGCACTGGCAGAGGTTGGATTTGCAATTATGTATAGCATATTGGAATAACGTAATATGGCGTATACAGTTTAAAAAACTTAATTTATGTAAGTATGTATGTAAAAATCCCTAATATCGGACTATTGGACACATTTAGTTGATTAGTCCAACCTACGCTCTGTAGATATTAGTTCAACCTACGCTCTCTAGATATTAGTCAACACTGGGACCGTCATAGATATTCGTCCGACCTTAGCTCTGTAGATATTAGTCAACACTCTGACGTTCGTAGATAGTTCAACATATGAGCTGTAGATATTCGTCCGACATACAGGCTGTAGATATTAGTATCTAGAATCCTTTTAACCACTTGACTAACACGTTGACTGCATTACTAATTCAATCATTATTGCACTGGTATAAAAATATGTTAGAAAAATGCACTAAATCACGGCTTTTTGACAGTTAAACCTTTTAAGCAAATCTACATATTATAATACGATTTTGTAATACGAGTTAAAATTCGTAAACATTAAAATACACTGCCATCCATAAATATACTAACCCCTAGATCGATCACTTCGGGCTTTTTCCTCCTAGCGGTTTCGTCACCAACTTAACCAGATCCCCCCCCCCCTCGCCCTTCCCGCACCTGCCAGCGCTAATAGACTAAAGATAGAGGAAACTTATTTGTCTACCATAGACAATATAATCGCTCTCGACCTACTTCATTAGCCCAATAAATTATTCAAGAACAAAATTATTGGAATAAGAAAATGTTACATTAGACAAATGAAACACTCTGAGAACATCTTTAAATATGTTTATTTTCAGTAAAGACAATTGATAATAAATAACACATAAGACAATTGATAATAAATAACACATAAGACAATTGATAATAAAACATAACACAAAAACTAAGGTAACCTAACCTCAAATTAATTTACGGACGAATGCTGAATGTTGATGTCCTGGTACTGGTTCTCATCCTGGTCATCTTGTAGATACTCCACTGACCAGCTCTCTTCACCTTCACCGTCAGACTCCCATTTGACATCGGAAATGTCTCCTTCCAGTGCAATAGTTATTTCTTCATGTGACAAACCTCTAACAGCCATCTATAAAAATGATAACAATAAGTTATATATAGTCTACCGGAAAACATTAAAATAAATTAATACATCTTGAAAGAATCAAATTAAAATACGTAAAACAATACAAAAGGCCCAAACAAGAAGATCTCCAAAAAACATCCACCAATGCGCCATCACAGGATCATGAACGTTTTTAGCGAAAACAAAATGAAAAAGCAATGTTTTTGAATGGAAATCATATTTATCGATCAGATTAAACATCTGTATACAGTATAATAATTATTTTCAACAGAAAAATGCCATATCTTACCTTTTAATGTTATGCAGAAAACCAAGATGTCAAACCGTTTTATCCAAGACGCCATTTCCAAATATTTTGTGTTGCCAGTACGCGATTTGTTATATACCTTATAAAACATATCTTTTTCAAGCGATACGCAAAATACGGGGCTGTTTGTTTCATAAAATCAAGAGATTTTAATTTTCATCCATCAAATGACCTGACGACCTCCTTAGTCCAGTGGGTAAGACTCTTGACTCACGATCCGGAGATTGGGGTTCGAACCCGGCATGCGCAAGTAAATTTTATTTGATTAATTTGTGTTATTTCACAATTAATTCATTTAAAATAATATATATTATAGTATATTTACGGCATGTTCCAGAGTGGAAGATACTATCAGTATCGCCCTGGTGTAAGACCACCATTCAGAATTTAAATGTTGCTTGAAAATGGCTTTAGCCGTGTTTGGTGACCAGATCTGAATAGCCAGGTACTTCCCAACCCTCCTCTTCCCCACCTCCTTCCCCTCCTCACTACCTTCAGCCTTACAACATACCTAATTTGGGGAATGCCATAGTCTCACTGGCTTCAGACGGAGCAGTTGAGATTCTTGTACGGTATTTACTGTAAAAAAAAAAATCATTTTCTTCAAGATCTTGTGATATATTTAGAAAATCAAAACCAAAACACATTGAAGCTGTATGGATCAAGTGTTCTCGGAAATTAAAAAAAAAATTCTACAACTTCAAGAGTCCACCAATTTTTCCATTTGTGAAGGCACAAGTCGTTTCAGCAAGTTTTTGTACAATAAAAATAAATCCTCAAATAAGAAGTGTGCGAGTGCTCCGTGTATACGATGTAATAAAAATTTAAAAAAATATACGGAATCACAAAACCCCCAAAAATACCACAAAAAATACTCCAAAACACCTATTAAACCAGTAAAAAAATCCCATCCCACTTATTTTACCCCTAAGTTGGCAACCCTGAGTGGCAGCACTTTTACGTCACGGACCACGGTTGAAAAATTTGAACGAAGTTATACGCCCCTGCTGCCATCTGTTGAATATAAATATAAGTAGTATTTTTCACCTACCTACTAAAAAACGTCATAATTGAATCACGGGCGAATTTGATGGCCCATCCGCACGTTTGGCAAACCTCAACAAGCCTTCACAAACGCAAACGTGCGGATAGGGTGTTTGGCTTGGTTTGCGTAAGTTTGCAAGCGTTTGTAGCCGATCCGATAGAGTGTCGGTTTTTCGTCACAAATCAAAGGGAATTTGCCGCAAGCGTTTGCAACGCATCCACACGTTTGTGAGCACTCAGTCTCGTAGTCTCGTCTGTGCAGTGGTGGCTAACGGACGTGAGTTGCGGTTAGTATATTCATGCATGAGTTGTACTTCAAAATGAGTGACTGGTCAAATGAGGACGTTTTACGATGCCGGGAATTCTATTAAGGAGAGCCATGCATTTGGGACCCAAGCCATAGAGAGCATAAGGATAATAAGAAGGTTACCGATGAATGGAGTCGCGTTAGTAACTTTTTGAAGAAACCAGTAAAGGAGCTGAAAGCCAAGAAGGAAATTTTTATGTTCAGAAAACATCTAAAAAAGAAAGAAGAATGTATTCGTTTCTTCCACTTATTTTCTTGTATTTATAATAAAAATAACTTAAGGCGATCCTATAGTCCAAGCAAAAATCGAAGAAAATACGCCCTTTTATGGGAGGAGTTTAAAAATACTCGAGAAAAAAGCTTTTGGAAAGGTTGGAAAAGGTATTTGAGATTTTTTTACAGGTTGATTTCGTAAAGGCCTGTAAAAAACATTAACTCATTTTTTTCGCATTGTTTATTGTATTAAAACAGAATTTTAAAATTGATTTCACGGAACAAAGCGACGCGAATGAATTTGCTACATTAAACAATAAAACCACATTCGAAAAGGGGTTTATAAATAGGAGAATTTGGACTTACAAATGTTTTTTACCGACTTTAAATTTTATTTTTTTATAGGCTTATTAAAAACTGACCAATATTTTTTAGGACCAAGATATGTTCTACACGCAGTATTTAATAGAATGCTTCTATAATACTTCTAAGCGATCCAATTTTCAAAACAAAAACATCAATTTTGTATGATTTTGCATTATTTACAATAGCTTCATCTTAAGCCAAATGTTATGGCCAATGCAACAACCTCGACGTCCGTCATGCTTGCCTCTTCAGAACAAACTAATGCACTCGCAAGCGTGTGGATGGCCACGTTTGAATTCCGAAATCAAGCCAAACGTTTGTAGAGATTTGGAGTTTGCGGCAAGTGGCAAACGTGCGGATCAGGCATGAAAATATTTAAAAAAAAAAGTAATAAAAAATAATGTAATAAAAATTGTAATAAAAAATGTACCCAAGGAAAATTTGCCAAAATTGGCAACAAAGCAGTCCCAGGTATTTTAAATAGTACCATATTGTGGCAAAAAGCGCTCCAGTGGTTATAGCATTTAATTTTATTAATTAACTGTTATTTATTTTTTTGATTACGCCATAGACATCCAAATGGATAGACGAGAAGATATAGATGAGGGGTACAACATAACTATGAAGGGCGAAGAGGGGAAAGATGACTGTGATTCGTTAAAAAATCAATCTGACAGTATATAGGCATCTCGCATTATAATATCACCATTTAGTTCTTAAAAGCAAAATCTGCTTTTGAATGAATAAACCTTTTTACATGGGAGCGCGAATTGCCCGCCACGTTATTAACATATTCCAACATTAGAAAACAGACGAAAAATAAACGACCTAACCTTTTTATTAAAATTAACTCTAAATTCGACAGTTGTGAACTCCTGCAATTAATAAATTTACATGTACCTACACGAACAACTAGACAAACATTGACATTTTATACACGTACATCTCATTCGAATTATGATTTACATTCTCCAATACAACGTTTGCATAGTCTTGGTAACAAATACTTAAACAATCTGGATGTATTTGACAATAATTTGAACTTAGCAAACTTCAAACGCCATATGTGCCAACTATTTATTTCTACCTATCCCATAAACTAATGTGAACAACAATTTTAAACATTACCTGCTTTATGTCAACTCATATATTTTATGGACTATATTTTGTTTCTTATATTTTATGATGCCTGTATTTTGTTAACGCTAATATTTTATGTAACCTAAATTTTTATTTTTTTTAACCCTTATATTTTATGTAATCTATATTTTGTTTTTAACAAATATTATGTTACTTGTATTGTGTATTGTATTTTGTAAACCCATTCTTTTCACTGTAATTAAAAAAAATGTACTGCATTCATATTATGTAAAAGCCCTATGGGCGTTTAAACAAATAAATAAATAAAATAAATAAATATTTGCGTAGTCCAAATGCGGCAAAGTAAAGTTCGCCCTTTTTTACAGAGGAATATTTTGTTGCCGTATTTAGTTAAGACACTTTTACAAATGTTTCATAATTTACTTACCCCTGTAACCAGCGACGAGCTCACTGGAGAAACGCCCACATTTGCTATATCCACCTATACTAGGGTATAATGTATAGCACAAGCTCTCATATTTGTTTGTAAAATGTACGATGCGAACTCAGCGCTGGTCAGGACAAGAATGATGACGTCACATTGTTTAGATTCAAGCGAGGCTCTCGTAAGCCGAGCCGGCTCCATGGAACCGTTATGGGAGGGGGAAAGGGCAGGTCCAGATATATTCATATGTCCATGGATTACTCCATACTTACATTTTATTATAATAACCGAACTGTGATATAGGATTAACTTACTGTTGATGTGATCTATCTCCACTGAGAGTATAATAATTTTGTGTAAACCTAATCTAAGTTTAGTATGGACATGGTACAAACCAATAATATTTTTTTGCTATTTTGTTGAAAAAAATTGTCCTTTTACGTTATTTATTATGCTTTCATTATTAGAAAATTAAACCAAATATGTTGTTATTTTTCTTAAGTAGACTAACCCTTATATTTGAAAAAATATTTATAACAGTTGGTATAAAATAAAGGTAATAAAAACATAATTTTTTCAAAACCTTGTTTTCTCAATTCGAGGTTTTGTGGACATAGTACAAACCAATACTCAGCAAGCAAAATGTATAGGGAAAGGTGCACCGGAATTCAAGGACAAAAATACGGAAAAAAACATTGATAATAAAAGTACTTCGTCTCTCCACTTTTGTCTACTTTAGTTATTTGAAGGTTTCACTTCTACCACGTGTGAATTGCACCCTTTGATTTTTTTATGCATTGACATTTGCCTGAGTTTCGTTTCAATCAAAACTACGCATGAATTATTTAGTTTACCCAAACTAGGAACCTAATACCTAACCTATTTTATGGATGTAAATTGTTTTTTCTTGAATAATTATTGAACCGAAGTTCTCCATCTAATAATCATAATCTGTGCCTAAAAATGCGATGGTTTTTTTACCCCCTCCCTACGACCGCGGTTTTTTGACTTCCCGAGGTGGTACGCCCTAAATTTTGGGAAAACTAGGGAAATTTTACTTCGTAATCTGGGGAAAGATTTTTTTTTGGCCGTACCAACCCTGCCTGAATTATAACCGCCTGTCAGGGTTGCAAATTTATGGGAAATTCCCCAAATTCCGGGTAATTTTTAAGATTTTAGAAGAATTGGGTATTTTGCGGAGAGAACCTTTTTGCGAGAAAAATGCGGGAATTCTGGGCATTTTTCAAGTGTCCAATGTTGAAAAATATGTACATTCAGTGGAAGATTCATAGTTTATTTTATGGCAGCACTGTAGCATTTATTTCCTACCAATAATAGTGATGGGATTCCTGAAGTTCGGGACTCGAACTCCAAAAATGACGTATTGGAATCCGCAACTTCCAGCCGATGTTAGTCTAACTAAATCAGCACCAAGATGCAGAATATTTAAACACCGAGAATGGCCGGATATAAAAGAACCAGAAATAATATCTAAATAGTTATTGCTTGTGTTACCATTTTCTAACGCTTTCGTCGAGAGGAACTTTAGTGTGCTTCAAAAATTGAAAACAGAAAATAGAAATCGCCTTCATACGGATTCTGTGGTTGCATTGATGGCTGCTCGTGAAGGGATTAAAAGAAAGGAGGAAGTTTGAAGTTTAATCTTTCAAACAAAATGTTAACCATAAAATATGGCATCAAATATGTTGTTAATAACGTCTTATGATAATGCAAATTACTAACTAAATAACATAATCCCTTGTTTGAAATTATTGGTCACAACAGTTATTAACTAAATAATTTTTTTAAATCGGTTAAAACTATGTTTTAACTCTAAAATACTATTTTATCTTAATTTCTTCAACTTAACTCTTTTTTGTCTCGTTTAAATTACTTGTCTTTTCAATTTATTTTTTCTCCTAGCCTTTACCTAGCATACTGTTCCTATGTGTGATTGCATTACTTATTTTTAATGTTTACATTTTTTCTACTAACCATACAATTTATTGGCACACCGAATTGAGTAGATTTTTTTATGTATACTTGATAGGTATGAGAATAGGTTATAAAGTATATTTCATACCGCTAGGAATGTGTCCCTATCCAGACAGAAAAATCATTTTTTTTTAATGTTTTATTTGGCATCAAAAAATACCTTTAACGCCAAATTTTAACCCTCCTACCCCCACCCTCCTATTTTTAATCGCGATTTTAGTATTTTTGTATGAACAAGTTTAACCGTCTTTCGTATTTCAAACAGAACGAAATTATTTATGTTGTTGAATGACAGATGGCGCTAAGTCCGCCTCATAGCACTTTCATCTACACATGCGCAAGACATTCACGAGAAGCGTCGCGTCATTCTGATATTTCATTCGGCATCATGTTCTCGCGCGGGCAAACCATCAAGCTTATTTGTGTTGGCTAAAGACGTATTCGAAAATCATATTGATTTTCTTTATTTCATTTTCCTACATTTATTAGTTGGTGTTTTTTTTATCGGCGGTCATCGTCTACAGCGCTCCATTCCTCTTTCTGTCTTATATCCCATCCAGTGCCGTAAATAGCCTTTTCTGCGCCCTGTGCGAGCTTCTATAACTGCGTCCTATTTAAGTGGACCCTTCGCCTATTATACGCCATTCTTGCGCCCCCCAGAGTCTACGCCCTGTGCCTGGGCACCGGTGGCACCGCCCTATTTACGGCACTGATCCCATCCCCACAAACTTACAATACATTCGTTATTTTTTATTTAACAACCAAAATATTCACTAGAAATAATTTATATGGCAGAACAACGTTTGTCGGGTCAGCTAGTTATGTATGTAATAATATTTTTTATATCTGAAAATGTTTCAAATAAAATAAATCAATTAAAAATGCTAATTTCAATAGAATTTTGTTTTGTTTTGGAGGCAGAATTATAAAGGAACTTGTGGGGAAATTGGAGGGAATTTGTTATTTCGTCCTCCCCAATGTGGGGATTTTAAACATTTATTGTGGGTATTTCAGAATATAAGCCCCGGCAACCCTCGTGCCTCGTGCTCTGTAGCTCTGTTTCTGTTCATTTTATGCCATTTTATGGTTTTCTCACTTCCATTTGTGCGGGATTGGTATATTTATGATTTGTGCGTTCCATTTATGGTGCCTGGTCTCTGCTTCTTCGTGCTTCTGTCCGCTGTCCACCGCTGTCGTTTCTGAAAAGTTTTCGGTTGTTTCGAAGTGTCTTCATTCATTTTGTGAGTATTTGAATAATATATTTGATTATGTTGAATTATCATATTAATTTGTCTAACGTCTTTGAACTCTTAAATTAACGACACAATAATCAATAATGTCAGATGCATCTTATGTAGGTGCGGTTGCGTCACTCCATAAATAAACCAATCATTAGAGGGCGGATCCAGCTTTGGCGCCAGGGGTGGGTCACATAGCGCCAGGGGGGGGTCACATAGTCGTGGTCAAGTCACTAGAAGTTATAATTTGATTTTTATAATAATAGATACAAGTAAAAAGTACGTCCACCTAGGTCCTGGACCCAGCCCAGGGGGGGGTCATGACCCCATGACCCCCCCCTGGATCCGCCCTTGAAAAATTGATAACTCGATGCTTTTTGTACTGGCGAAGTGTCAACGCTATTTACTACATATCCTTTTCCCCGCGTTGAACTACTCCGTTTTTTCAATACCCATACGCGGTACATGTATATGTCATATTTCAAATACCTATCCATCCAATTTTATGTCAAATTACAGCATATTATGGCATGATTTATCATACTATACAAACAGATGAGATTATTATCTACAATTTGAAACCAAATCGTCGTCTGTAAACACTCCTAGATGTTTATAAAAACAAAAACTTTAAATTCCATACAAAAACTTACCCATGTTATCTTAAAAAGCGGCGCCATTTATCCGCGTGCGTGTACTCAGGACACTGCGTTGATAGACACAAGTGGTACCTCAATCACTTATTATTATTAATTCGTATAAACAAGTTCTAAAACTCAACACTTAAAACACGAAACGAATAGATTTTGTCATATAATAAATATTGTTTTAATTATCTAAGCACTTAAAAAATATTTTTTTTTTTTGAGGAGTTTATGCCGATCATAATTTTTTTGAGGTATGGTATTTTTTAAAACAGGGTTCGATACATAACGACACACCGCATTCTTTACACATGTATCTCGTTATTTGCATTTTATTATTTGTAAGTCGGCATACACGACATCGTCTGCGCGGTTTATTTGATTTGTCGGTTGCTGGAATCAATCCTGCCATATGCTTAGTGGCATGTTTAGGCAGAATCCGAAATGGACTGAGGTGGGCTGATGTTGTAGGCTGTGGTATTTGTGTAACCTGTGGTATTTGTGTAACCTGTGGTTTATATTTCTCAACAAGTTGCATTATAACCGCCAATTGAAAATCTGCTAACGGCTTTTTTATACCTGTCACTTGGGTGTGCAAAATATGTGCATTCAATAAATACAGGTCAATTATGTGAAAAAAGACTTTTTTGTACCATTTTATGGTCTTTCGCATACATGATAAACTGCTCAGCATCATGTCGCCTTTGTCAACAGTTCCCATAGATTTATTGTAATCGATTACACAGGCGGGCTTGTGAATGGGTTGTTTAGTACGGTGATTTATTTTCCCTGTTTCTTTAAATGTGTCATCGTGCAAGGTAGTAAGCATGTGTACATCCCTTTTATCACACCATTTTAATGCTAAAAGGGGACCGCGGCTTTTTGACTCAAATTCACTTTTTTTCAGTTTTTTAAATTTGGGCATTTCCTTACGGGTTTTTTTTACCGTCCCACAGGCATTCGTTTTTTCCGAATGCAAAAACTGGAATAACTTTGGGCTTGTGTACCAATTGTCAAACCACAAATTGTGCCCCTTGCCAAAATAATCATTTAGAAGTGTGGTTACAACAGCGCCGGTTATTCCCAAGTTCTGCTCATCCGTTATTTCCGTACCTTCTCCATAGTAAATTATAAAATCATGAATGTATCCAGTTTTCACATCACACAAAACGAACATTTTGATTCCAAAGCGGTGTCGTTTCGATGGAATATACTGTTTGAAAATAAGCCTACCCTTGAAAAGAATTATGCTTTCATCTATGCATAGATCTTCATAAGGTATTACAGACTGTTTGAATAGTGTTTGGGTGTGATTTAAAACTAACCTTATTTTATAAAGACGATCTGTAGAAGGCGAATTTGAGTCACAGAAATGTAAATTTTGCAATAACAGTTGATATCGATCTCTACTCATGATCTGGCCAAAAATAGGCGAACTAAGAAATATATTTGTACTCCAATACTCTTCAATAGTCAAGTGTTGGTTTCTTGTCATTAGCATGGTTATTGCAATAAATAAATACATTTCTTCAATATTTGTGTCCTTCCATTTATGAATTCTTGAATTCGCACCAAATTCCTTTGTATTGAGAACAAAACTATGGTAGTTGTGTATTTCTCTTACAATTTCATTCATAATGGAGCGATTCAAAAAATGTTAAAAAAAATCACTTTCTGTCGAGTTTTCGTTAAATTGTACAGAAATGCCGGATTGAAAATCATCAAATTCGTGTACTATTGGAATATGAGGTCCCGACACCCAGGAGTGTAGCACTTCTTCCCGTACAGACTCATCAGCTTGAGTTTCTGCATCTGAAATTTCCAATGGTACAAATTCATCCTCGGACATTTCATAATCAGAATCCAACATCTGCAGTATATTTTCAATTTCATCATCTTCCAAAATATGGGCCATTTTTATTCAATTTAAAACACTAAAAACTCAAATGATAACACTAAAAACTTATTGTGAACGTTTCCTAATAACTTTGAAACTGAACGAAAAAGAACACGAAAATAAACAGTCACTAATTTATAACCTAAATACTCGTGTTATAAAATTATGACACTTTGAATAGCTTTGTGGACGCTGTTCGAAATCCTCCTGATAAATCAGGACCTTCACCAATTACCCGCACGGGAATTCATGTAGAAAGCCCAAAACCTTCCATGTGCATATTCCCGTAATAAATATTCCGTAATTTAAAGTCAAAAACAACACAAATGTTTAAAATACACGCGATCTCCATAATAAATGTCAATCGACGCGTGTCCGATATAGTCAACTGGAATTTCTAGCACGCGCTTGCGCAAAGTACTAGCGGCATCTGTGGAGTAAATTGAGAACTATGAACTCAAATGCACGAGGATACATTCACTTGATTATAGATGTTTTTTACGAAATACAATTTTACTTTCGAAATATGCCTGAAGACGTCAGCATCGTGATAGTTACACGAATATCCTAGCAAGCGGGAAAAAATAGTGTGATATAGGAACGCTGTGATATTAGCAGTCGAATTTAGCGTAACAAGGGATGATACGGGCGCGTGTGAGGCGTGGCTTTTTGCCGTATCAACTGTTGTTACGATTGCGTGGAAAAAGTTAAATATAATGCAACAAAGCTGTTCAATTTCCTACCACCTGAAATTATAAACACGCAAACCAAAAGTACATTTAAAAGTAAAATCATTGATCATCTCAAATAAACACATCCATCACAAATATTTAATACCAGACTTACCTTTATACCTACTGTGTGTATATATGTAACCATGTACCTACTGCAATCTTCTATTTATATATATGTAACATACTTAAATTGTATATTTAAAGAAAAAAAGATTTTATTAACCTGTCATTTTCATAATATTACAACAAAATCTTAGATAACCACTCTGTAAATTGCCATCTCAACACAGGCGTTTCACACCTAGTGAGATGGGCAATACGTCATCTTATAACAAAATGTAATATAAAAATAATTAAATAAATTTGTCTAACGTCTTTGAACTCGAATTAAATTAACGACAAAATAATGTTAGAATACATCTTATATAGATGCGGTTGCGTCACTCTTTCGGCCGTTGGCTGATCAACCGCGGCTGACGTCATATCTTCTTCAAAATTAACTACGCAACTATCACCTCATTCCCCGCAGCTTACGATCCTTGTTCCATACCCATACTAAAAGCACGAAGTTATCAATTTAGTGAGGTAATTTCTTAATCCTGAATTGTATATCTATGAATATCATTTCTGACGTCTTTAACAGTTTTCGGTTGTTTCAAAATGTCTCCATATAATGTGAGTATCTAAATAATATATTTGATTATGTTGGATTATCATATTAATTTGTCTCATCCTTGAGCTCGCATGTTTTTGCGATTACGTTTTTGGGTGTCGGCTAATCTCTCATCTCTTCTTCAAAGATAACTATGCAACTATCACCTCATATCCCGCAGCTTGCTTCATGAAACTGACTAAAAGCTTACACGCATTTTCATACCCGAACAAAAACTCCGAAGGTATTAATAATATTAGAATACATCTGTTAGTACATGTGGTTTTGGGCGTTGGCCAATGGACCCCGGCTGAAGTCATCTCGGCTTCAAAGTTAACTATGCAACTATCACCCTTTATCCAAAAAGATTATATACTGTAGACGCGGGGTAGAAATCTCAAAGTGGGAAGTCAAAAGCAAGACGATTGCACTGGTCTCGATCAGGGCCGGATTAACCATGTCGGGGCCCTTAGGCAGTGCACGTCTCGGGGCCCCTTTACTAATGGCGGACCAACGGGGGAAGGGGGGGGGGGGGGTGAAGGGGCCTCCAAACGCCTCCTTATTCCCTTGATCAAATCCTTAACAAGGCTCTAAGGGGGGGGGGGGGGGGGGTAAGGTTTTAAAACTTAAAAAAAAATTCAAAATATGTCACTAAAGTGATCTCTTCCAGACAACCTTTCCCAAAAGAATTTTAGTAAGCAGATAGGTAGTGCATACTGAAGCTTGTACAAAATTTATATTTTAAACATATATATAATTAGAAATAAAACAAAACAAATGTAGGGAAGGACACATAACAGCCATATATTACATTTTAACCGCGGGCAACCCAGGCAACGCGCATGCGCCTGCGAATACCATTTTGAATTCCGTTTGACAAAGGAAGCGGAATTCATTCGTTTTTCGACGCCTGACGCGCTGGTTGTGTGCTGTTCCTTACAAGTCTTCCAATGTAATACTTATCATTATCGTGTTTGCTAAACTTAAAATAAATCGTAAAACTCAGTATAAGAATGATCATCTTTTTATTCATCAGCACGATATATCTTTGGTAAATATATGGAGTCAGATAAAAGCAGTGAAAGTGAGTATCACCACGCGGCCGCTGAATAAATGCCGCCATTATACAATCTACCCACACACTACACACCTAATACCAAACTGGTGAACCCGACCAACACGAGGAAGATGGAATATCAGATACGCCAGCCGTCGGGAGTCGAGAAACGAATCCTGAGCAATCCTAGTCGATTTTATATTTAAATACTTAATGTCAAATAATTTAGCTTCAATCTAGTACTATGACCACCGGGGGAACCTCAGTAATTTACAAATGTATCATGCTACGTTTATGCTGTCACGACCAAGTAACAGCGATAAATGAGCATTTGGTTTAAAATGAGATTATAATTAACTTGACTTCATAAAATAATGAATAACTTGCATTGTTTTTCAGCTACCATATAATGTTCTCATATACCCACAAATTCAAGTAAATAATTTTAATTGTCAAACGTAAATTGAATTAATCGTGGATTGCGAAACCCAACATTTTTATTCCAACTTTGACATAAAACTGTATAACATCGTTGCTAATTATCTTGTCTGATACCATCTTACTGTCTAATGAAATGCCTTTCAAAGAATTTGTATTTATCCTTATTTGGTGCATTAAAAAGGACTAAATTCGCCGGCTTTCCGTTTCAGCTAGGTTAATGGCGGATTCATGACGGAACAACTCGGCGCAGTTAAGGCACTTAAGGCGGATTCACATTGTCAAGCCTGGGTGAAGCGAATTACACAACGGCCTCGCGGAGCAGTCTTGCCGTAGAGAGAACTGATATCACGAAAAAGATGACTCATCAGACACGTGAATGTTTTAAAAAAAGTTTTTCATTAATCTAATTTTTTTTTTCAGCATTTTTAGAAAATTGTTACATTTATTGATGCGTACACAATATGTTACAACTTAAATGTGTTGCCTTTGAAAAATCTGCAGAGCTCATGTAATCCAATTGCATCTCGAAAACGTAACTACCTACAAATAAATTTGTCACCATTTAGAGTATTTCAATAATATTATTAAAGTTTAGCACTTTTCTTTTTGGTGATAATACTAAATTACATGAGTTTTGGAGATTTTTATATATATTTTTGCTCGAGTAATAAACCTTATAAATAATATTAAAACTTTAATCCTACGGATGATTTAGTCATCGTAGTCTTTACCAAATACTTTCTTGCATCATCTAAAGTAAAATATTAAAAATTTCAGTTATTTAAAAAAAAAAATTTAACCTAATTTTTAACAAATTTCAAAAAATTTTAACTTTAAATAAAAGCATAATCAATTTGCAACAAACATTTTTAGAAATCACTTTTAAACTTATATGGGTAATAAATTACAAAACAATTATTTCATACATTCACACTTCCTTTGAAATTTTGCCATACGTATTTGCCATTTCTGCTGCGAATTGTTCTTACCAAATTGGGAAATGATTACTATCGAAGAGGAAAATAAAGAAGAAAATACCAACGAATCAAACTCAAGTAATCTCATCGTAACCAACGAAGGAAACGCCAGCGGATCAAGAGCTACTGATCCTCCCACAATTCCAAGCGGAAAAATCAACAAAATCATCATGGAAGAAAACAGCAGACCAGCATCGGACGTACACCCAGTGTCAGTACGCTTACCAAGCTGTTGGAAGTCAAATATTGCTCTCTGGTTGGCCCAGGCCGAAGCACAGTTCGTGAATTCTCGGATAAAAGACGACTTTACCAAATACAATATCGTAATCGCCGCTCTTGATCCCGACACCCTGCAGATAATAAGCGACATAATAATTAATCCACCAGCCCAAGAAAAGTATATACGCGTCAAGACAGCCCTCATCGAACGTCTTCAGGACTCGGAGGAGAAGCGACTAACTCGACTTCTCACCGGCATCCAGTTGGAGGACCGAAAACCAACTGGCCTACTAAGGCACATGCAGGAGTTAGCTGGACCCGCTTTGGCAAAGAGCGCCATCGTCAGAACACTATGGTTGCAGAGACTCCCACAGCATGTCCAGGCGATACTGTCCGCACTATCAGACAACGATCTCGAACAACTTGCTTCAGCGGCGGACAAAATTATAGATGTGTACCAGGCAACCGAATGTACCGCGGTTGACCGCAACAAGCGACCAAGCACATCGCGAGTCGAAGAACCTGAGAATTCGATACTTCTAGAACTTCAAAAACAAGTACTCTCACTTACTAGAGAAATCAAACAATTGAAGTTGGACCAAAACAACGTCAATCGACAATCCAACTACGATGGACGAAATAGACAAAAATTTCGCCGAAATTCGCACGATCAATCCCCATCAAGACAAAACCCCGCTAGAAGACCAAGGTCAGAGTCTCGCGGGAGATCTCCGAACAGGAACCCTGAGGGATATTGTAAATGGCACAGCATTTATGGTGAAAAGGCATACAAGTGCTACCAACCATGTTCTTTTCCGAAGAAACACCAGGGAAACGACAGAGGAAGACCACAGTAGAGACATGTGAGCTTCCTGCTAATGGTTGTCGTCTCTTCCTATTTGATCGTGAGACACTATAAGGTTATCTCTCTCTCTCTCAGGTTATGTGGGTCCTAGCGATCCGCAATGTAGGAAGGTTCTGCTTTTTTTGTTCCAGAATAAAAAAAGAACAAGAATGTTTGGGAATAAACGAAAACAGGTTTCTACTTGTGAGGTTAAATTGGTTTCAGTAATAAAAGAGTTCATTTCCAAAACAACCAAAGCCCAGTATAATTTTATAAAGAACATAACAATGTTGCCCTTTTGAGGGGCCGGGTTTCACATCCCCAAAAACATAACAGATTCTGAAACATAACAGATTCATAACAGATTTGACAGGAATATTATTAAGCAGAAAGAAATATCGTACCTGCGGACCATGGATCTTTATCTAATTCTACACTGACACGAACTCTTAATTTACTTGAATATAGCGCGTTGATGAACCGCGGGCCATATTCTCTCGCAATCTCCAGGATGGGAACCAGGAAAGACCCCCAGGAAGGCCAGAGAATGAGGACTCCCCGCTAGGGAGTAGTATCCAAGATCAGCACCAGTGCTCCGGTTGAGCCCACCGGATGAAACACGATTTCCGTCAGCACACCTCATCAGGAAATGAACGCCGAGTAACCATCCGTCACAAATATGAGCAGCAATGACCGTACCAGGTCATAAGGACTCTCCCTCGCAAAGCTTTTCAATATGCCAGTCGCGATTATGTAGGTAATTTACAATACCGTTCTGTCGCGGACAAATATCGGTCCCAATCGCGGCGACCAATCACATTAGAAACAGCGTTCCGATCACATCAGAAAGAAGCGTTCGCAAAATGTACATCGCCCGGCTCGCGATTAAAATCGTTTAAAACAATTTGTAACGAAGAGATTATCCCATTTTTAAATCCAAAACTATCACTAAAGTGACAAGTCGAATCAACACCGGCTTCCCGTACGGTGCGGATTCAAAAAGGTGAAAACCAGAGAGAAAAAAAAGTGTTGCCAATCCATTCCGTGCTGTTCAAATTATCAGGTTAGTGGTCAGGTAAATAATTATATCGCAAATTGATAATTATTTACGTGACAATTCCCCCCTTCTCACGAAAATGTTTGGCCCCAAACATGAAATCCACGGTTCCGATGTAAAAAAAAATAAACAAATAAAAAAAATAAAGGTACACTAACTAACTAACTAACTAGAAGATAGGTCCATCAGGTATCCAGAAATTTTACAACAAGTAACCATTAGCAATCATAAACAATAAATCATATAAATCTAGATAGATTGAAAGAACAATGAGAATAGGATGGTACGAGAATAAGGAGTCTACAACACCTTCAGCAACGATGGAGCTGGGTGCTGGCATTACTGGCTGAAGTCCAGACCTGTTATTCTCATGACATCCTAACATCGGGAACATCTTAAAAATAAAGAACACAATCAATGAAAAGAAAAAAAATTATGCACAAAGCATCACTTTTCCTTCAGCAGGAAATTTTGCCATTAAAAAAGAGGCTTCACTTTAGGGTGGTCAACCATCCCTCACTTCACTGAATTTAGGCTATTTATTAATAGCGAAAAGGTAACTATTCTATCTACCTAGGTCCAACAGGTCTAATAGGTTAACATAGAATTTTATTCAACAAAATACAGAACAGACATTAAACCTAGAATGAGGAATATCTTTCAGAGATATTTAACTTAGTTTAATTAAGTTTAAAAAAAAGATTTATAACAATGTAGAACCATAAGTATATGAGTAGTACTTGTGTATTAATGAATTAGTTAGACCAAGATTGCAAAACTTGTCTACTAAAAGTGGTTAGATTAGGGTTTACATTTTTTAGAAATACCTATCCGTACAGGTGGTTACAATAGGGTTTACATAATAAGAAATACCTATGTTTCAAAATTAAAAAATTAGATCAGGTTTTACAATACCAAAGATATACCTGTCTACAAGTGGTAACAATGAGTATCAGTAGGAACACAAAGACAAGCGAAACAGAATCTAGAATGTTTAGCTGAATGCATAGGGATTACAATTTAACAAAAAAAACCTAGCTAATAGTAGTGAACCACTATGAAAAAATATATAGAGTACAAGCCATTTTAATAACTAAAACAGTGTACATAGTTTGCACAAGAAAAAGACTGAGATCACACCGTAGACGGAGATCCTTCAAAATATTACTTCAAAAGTAAGCAAAAGGCAAAATTTCTTGAACAGACAATATGTATTGGTGATCGAATATATTGTGATAATCGACACTATCTAAATTGGTGATCAATCAAAACATTTGAATGACACTAGGTACAAAATTGTGTAGAGAAACACTGGTGTTTCAGCAGTGAGACTAATATAAATATTTTACTTATGACTATAAGCTATACAAAAATACGCTCTCCTGTGCTAGAGGTAGAGTATTATATATTCCATGCTGGAATTACTTAATAGGAAAGTACGCCGAAGCAGTACTACCTTTGTTAGAAAGACATAATAATGTTGTTAATAAACTATGACTTAATATTATTCACTTTAAGGAAAGCTAAACCAAACTTAATTGTAACAAATACTAGCTAAATATAATCTATTTATTATATAATATAATCTATTTATGAAAATATACACATTTTGTATACCAGAAAGTTGCTCAAATCTCTGCTACACAAAGAACTACACTTAAGAATATATTTTGTTCTCTAGTTCCTTGGAGGATCTTTGGTTATAAGGCATGTCGGAGGGACGACAAAATGGAAAGAAAGCTCCACTGAACTAGAGAAAAAATGGATTTAGATTTAAAAGTAGGGAACATTACAAAATATCCGTTAACTGACGGAGTAGAGATGCGATACCAATGTGTGTGCGTGTGTGCATTGCAGTGATAATACTGACAGAAATAATATAGACAGGGTGTCTACTAAAAAAACGAGAAATACTCATATCCAATCTAATCATATATATCACTTGAAAAAAAAAATAAGTCATGTGAAGGAGAGAGAAAAAAAAAAAAAATGACTTAAGGTTTGGGCGCCACTGATCATCAGATCAGATTCTAGTTGAACGAGGGTAAATAACCGTTTATCATCAATAAACTAGAATATTGCGTTTACTCCGACCACATGCTTTGGAGGTACCAAACTCCAAGACACATAACCTGAACAAACACATAAAGAAACAAATGAAATGGAGTGGAAGGTTGGTAGTCTTACACACCACGACATTGGCTTCCTATAATGTACTTAAAGTAATAATTAGTCTAAACGAACGATATCCTTGACGTGAAAATTTCCTACTATTTTTCCTTTCATATCTGCCAAAGTATAAATTAAATCAGAGACTTTACCCTTTATGACATTGCGAACAAATCTAGGTGCCAATTTATGAGAGAAATAATCTGGTCCACTGGATTGAACAAAATTTTTCCTCCAAATGACGTCTCCAACATCATAAATAACCGACTTACGACGCAAGTTGTAGTGTTGGGCATTCTTTTTAAAAGCTTGCAGTAATGCATTAGAAACTTGCTCATAAATTGGAGCTAACTCTTCCAATTTTTTAGCAAATTCACTTCTAGATTGTTCTAGGGTAGTGTCTGCGACACCAGAAGAAATATTTATTTCATGAAATTTTCCGTCAATGATTTGTTCTCTTCCGTGCATGAGGAAAAAAGGCGTGAAACCTGTTGCGAAATTAACCGTATTATTCAAGGCTGACTGAATCTGAGGCAGAAATCTGGACCAATTACGATGGTCAGACTCGGTCAAGATAGACAAGGCAGTCCCGATAGTTTGGTTATACCGCTCAACTACATTGTTTTGCGGGGTGTAATAAGCGTTATAAAAAGGCATGGGAACATTATAATCTGATAACAATTGTTTAAATTCTTTTGAGACAAATTGTTTCCCGTTATCACATATAAAAGTTTGCGGAACACCGTGTACCAAGAAAATATATTGTTCTACATTTTTAACAATGCTTTTAGCAGTAGCATTTCTGAGCGGAAAAATCCAAGTATATTTCGAAAAAACGTCAACAACCGATAAAATGTACATAAATCCCGCGTAACTACGTGGAAGAGGACCAACAAGGTCGATAGACAACATTTGCATCGGTCTGTTGACTAATTTTGGATTCGTAGAAATGCCAGCCGGCGCAGATGTATTTATTTTATGTGCCTTGCACGTTTTACATTTATTAACAAACTTTTTGACATCATTATACATACCCGGCCAAAAATAACGGAGTTGAACTTTCTTATACGTTCTGAATACACCTGGGTGGCAAGAGCTAATAGACTCGTGTTCTTTACTTAAAATAGCGTTACGGTCCTTAAAAGGAACTACCAGCTTCCAAGCTGTATCCTCCTGTAGAGCGAAACGGGACTTAGAGTGACGAAATAAACAATTATCCTTAATTTGAAAATTATTAAAACGTTGAGGATTATTTTTACAATTAGTAAATAAGTTATTGTACCAATTATCCGTGCTAGTAGGAAGGTTGTCAATGGCTCCAATAGTTAAATCGTCTTTACGCGAAAGAGCGTCGGGTACAGTGTTAAATTTACCCTTCCTGTGGACTACGTCAAAAGAAAATTGAGAAAGGCGGGTAGACCAACGTGCAAGTCTGCCTGTCGGATTTGATAAAGACACTAGCCATTGCAAACTGGAGTGGTCAGTTACTACTGTGAAGTGAACTCCCTCTATGTAGGGCCTGAAGTGATTCACCGAATCTAACACCGCTAAGAGTTCGCGCTCCGTCACGCCGTAGTTTCGCTCGTGAATGTTCAGACACCTAGAAAAAAAAGAAACCGGGTGTTCTTCTCCTTCAAAGACCTGTGTGAGCACGCCGCCTATCCCAACGTTGCTCGCGTCACAGTGTATGGTAAATGGAAGTGAAAAATCAGGACAATTGATAACCGGCGCGGAAGTTAATGCCTTTTTTAATTTTTTAAAAGAGTCTTCAGCCTCTGAAGACCAAGAAAAATTACTCACCCCCTTTCTTGAGCCAGTGAGTCTTGTTAAAGGGGCCGCTATTGTGGAAAAATTCTTGATGAAACGTCTATAATAGCCACAAAGTCCAATAAACGCTTTTAACTGTTTAGAATTCTTAGGAGTGGGGTAAGTTCGAATAGACTCTAGCTTGACTGGATCTGTGCGAAGACCCTTTGCATCAACAATATAACCCAGATACTTCAACTCGTCCTTACAAAACTCACATTTTTTGAGATTAATTGTTAAACCTGCTTCTTTAATACGTGTGAAAACTTTATTTAACAATTCCAAATGTGACTCAAAATCTTCTGAAATAATAATTAAATCATCCAGGTAGCAGAAAACGTTTTCATCGAACTCCGGACCAAAAAGAGCATCAACAAGACGCTGTAATTCACTAGGTGCATTTTTCAGACCAAATGGCATCCTAACGAATTCAAAAAGTCCATGACCTGGTACAACAAAAGCCGTTTTAGAACAAGAGTCCTTATGTAAAGGTATCTGCCAAAAACTTTTCGATAAATCAATAGAGGTTATAAAGCGTGCACCACGTAGCTTGTCTAAAATGCGCGAAATATACGGCAAGGGGTACGAATCCCTTGTCGTGACGCTGTTAAGTTTCCTAGAGTCCAAGCAGAACCTTGCAGAACCATCCTTCTTAGGCACGATCAAAACCGGATTCGACCAAGCCGAACGCGAACGGCGAACAACACCTAAATCTAACATTTCCTTAAGTTGTGATTCAAGTTGTTGCTGACGAGTTTGAGACAAAGGGTAATACCGTTGCTTAATGGGATCTCCTGTTGTATTAATTTTATGCTGCACTAAATGAGTACGACCCAGTCCACATTTTTCAAACGAAATTGACTTAAATTTATCAATTACATTATTTAGCCTATGATTGTCTTGAGGGGACAGTAGGGAAGCTGACGTGATCCTGCGAATTTCACTTAAAGTATTCTCAACATCACGTCCACTGTTGGCCTTTGAAAACAATTGAGGAGCGATGTCAAATTGTTTCCAAAAGTCGACTCCCAAAACAATCACGGGAGAAAGAGACGGAATTACAAAAAAAATTATATATTTCTTAATACTATTAAAAGTAACTAGTACCCGCATAGTACCAATTACATCTTGATGTTTACCATCCGCGGTGGTAACGTAAGAATCAAGCTTATCTAACTTAAAACCTAAACTTAAGAAAAACCTATACAGTGAACCACCAAAACAACTTACACTAGCTCCGCTATCCAAAAGAGCTGAAAAAACTAAATTGTTAATTGCAATATTAACATGAGGTCTAATATCTTGACCGCTGGTCATCATCGGCATGAATGCGTCCATGTCATGGTCGATGGGACTGGTACTCGAGTTTGAAACTATCGGTGGTCTCCTAGCATCCTCGCTAGCAGAATGTGGGGGACCCCCGTCTAGTTTTTTGAATTATGTCGTTCAGGATTAGCTTGTCGCTTGGTATGATTCTTCTGAGAATCAAACTTCCATTTTCTACAAAACGGCTTGGAATGACCTTTTATATTACAATAAGCGCAAAGTAATTTATTTCTATAAAATTGTGCAGAAGGTGAAGAAGAAGAGGAAGAAGGTGCAGCATTATTATTCAACGGAACGGATGACGGTTTATTCTTGTCTTTGACCGAATTTGCTTCATCGTCGGAAATAGCTAAACTTTTTTCAAATCGCTTACAAACACTAATTAAGGAATTTAAATTTTTATCCTCAAAATAAGCAATAACAAGAGCATATTTCGGCAATAGGCTATTGCACACTAAATCCACAATTTGTTCTTCCGGAAGTTGAACGTTTAATCTTAAATTAGCTAATTGCACGTCTTCAACATAATCAACTACGCTTTGATTATACTTCTGTTTCATAGAGAAGAGAGCTTTTAAAGCTTCGGTTTGGTTAGCGATTGGATCAAAACGAGATAAAATTAGTTTTTTCAGTTCTAGCCAAGTTAAATTATCTTTATAAATGGTACGATACCATAGCAATGCTCTTCCCTCCAAAAGGTCAGCAAACGAAGTGACAACAAGCGGCAACTCAATACGACGACACCTAGATAACTCCTCCACACGTTGTATAAAGTCACGGATGTCTGAAGATCCGTTAAACTTAACACCCCAGCTATGTACGGAAGGATTTGTAGTTATATTCTGATAATAATTATTAGTTATGTTGGTATTTGTATTAGGACTTTCATCACTGCTTGTTTCTTGTTGAGAAGAAGTACCACTAGATTGTTTAAGGTTCCTGTTGTAAATTCGCGCTTGCTCTCTCATGGCGGACAAAGTGGGTTCTGGAGTAATATTAACGTCAGAAAGCATCTGAATCATTTCCTCTTTTGAGGCCCCGTTGATGTTAGACAACGACATTTTGTCAAATGGAATTTATTTATGTAAAAAAAACGAAGAAAAAATTCCAAATGATTCCATATAAAATAGTTAATATTTATGAGATAAACCGAATAACACTATATTAAGTCTGGAAAATTGTTTATAAAGTTATTACGATAACATAATCGAAGTATAATAATGATCGTTTGACATCTGACACATGTCAACAAAAATCGCTATCAGCTGATCTGTAATAACAACTGACATAACCATAGACAAACTTGCCAGCCTACAAAAATGTCCCAAAAATATTATCCGAAAAAAAAGAACGAAGCTGTTCTAGTAGGTATATTTATGTTTACGTTACACAAAATTTGAGAGCGAACGAAGCTCAACCGGAAACCAATACAATTTAAAGCAAAGCAAAAAAATGACATAATAATATGCACAAAATTTCAAACTACCGCGAAATATTTCATATAATCCATTATAACGCATCTACACACACACACTGGTACCATTATAACAGTATGAAGATATTAATGAATAATACATATCCAACCTTGAAAATTCGGAAAAAGAAGCAGAAACTTAAAACATAACAGACCGTTAGAATATACGGGCACCAAAAGCAGAATATTCAACTTAAAACGTTGGGAGCGCCAAATATAAGGTTATCTCTCTCTCTCTCAGGTTATGTGGGTCCTAGCGATCCGCAATGTAGGAAGGTTCTGCTTTTTTTGTTCCAGAATAAAAAAAGAACAAGAATGTTTGGGAATAAACGAAAACAGGTTTCTACTTGTGAGGTTAAATTGGTTTCAGTAATAAAAGAGTTCATTTCCAAAACAACCAAAGCCCAGTATAATTTTATAAAGAACATAACAATGTTGCCCTTTTGAGGGGCCGGGTTTCACATCCCCAAAAACATAACAGATTCTGAAACATAACAGATTCATAACAGATTTGACAGGAATATTATTAAGCAGAAAGAAATATCGTACCTGCGGACCATGGATCTTTATCTAATTCTACACTGACACGAACTCTTAATTTACTTGAATATAGCGCGTTGATGAACCGCGGGCCATATTCTCTCGCAATCTCCAGGATGGGAACCAGGAAAGACCCCCAGGAAGGCCAGAGAATGAGGACTCCCCGCTAGGGAGTAGTATCCAAGATCAGCACCAGTGCTCCGGTTGAGCCCACCGGATGAAACACGATTTCCGTCAGCACACCTCATCAGGAAATGAACGCCGAGTAACCATCCGTCACAAATATGAGCAGCAATGACCGTACCAGGTCATAAGGACTCTCCCTCGCAAAGCTTTTCAATATGCCAGTCGCGATTATGTAGGTAATTTACAATACCGTTCTGTCGCGGACAAATATCGGTCCCAATCGCGGCGACCAATCACATTAGAAACAGCGTTCCGATCACATCAGAAAGAAGCGTTCGCAAAATGTACATCGCCCGGCTCGCGATTAAAATCGTTTAAAACAATTTGTAACGAAGAGATTATCCCATTTTTAAATCCAAAACTATCACTAAAGTGACAAGTCGAATCAACACCGGCTTCCCGTACGGTGCGGATTCAAAAAGGTGAAAACCAGAGAGAAAAAAAAGTGTTGCCAATCCATTCCGTGCTGTTCAAATTATCAGGTTAGTGGTCAGGTAAATAATTATATCGCAAATTGATAATTATTTACGTGACAACACGTCAGAAGTTCCTCGTAGACACGGGTGCTGACGTCTCCATAATCCCCAGAGATTTTAACCACAATAAAAAATGCATCACCTCGGATAGCTGCACACCAGCATTGTACAGCGCCAGTGGTAATTGCATTAAAACCTACGGCACAAGAATACTAGAACTCAACTTGGGTCTACGTAGGACAATGAAGTGGAAATTTATAGTGGCAGATGTATCAAGAGCTATTCTGGGAGCCGATTTTCTGCACAACTTCAACCTTACCGTCAATCTAAAAAAGGCAGCGATCGTGGACTCGTCTACAGGATTGCTGATTCACGGCCCAAAATACAAGGGAACCTCTTCAGGCATTTCAACAATTTCTAATACCCTGAAGTATAGAGATATCCTCTGTAAGTACCCAAGCTTGACACGGCCTACCATGGAGACAACAGGAATAAAGCATACAGTGACACATTGTATTGAAACAAAAGGCCCCCCTGTAACCGAACGTGCGCGCAGGTTAGCACCAGCACTTCTCGAAGCAGTCAAACGGAATTCAAAATGGTATTCGCAGGCGCATGCGCGTTGCCTGGGTTGCCCGCGGTTAAAATGTAATATATGGCTGTTATGTGTCCTTCCCTACATATGTGTTCGACCCTGCATCGCAACCAGTATTATTCTGTCAATTTAAAACAATCAAACGGACATTAGGCGTTTTATAGAAATTGAACTATGATCTTAACCATGCCTGCTATTTCTAAAAAACTGGGCGGGAGGTATGTAGGGAAGGACACATAACAGCCATATATTACATTTTAACCGCGGGCAACCCAGGCAACGCGCATGCGCCTGCGAATACCATTTTGAATTCCGTTTGACAAAGGAAGCGGAATTCATTCGTTTTTCGACGCCTGACGCGCTGGTTGTGTGCTGTTCCTTACAAGTCTTCCAATGTAATACTTATCATTATCGTGTTTGCTAAACTTAAAATAAATCGTAAAACTCAGTATAAGAATGATCATCTTTTTATTCATCAGCACGATATATCTTTGGTAAATATATGGAGTCAGATAAAAGCAGTGAAAGTGAGTATCACCACGCGGCCGCTGAATAAATGCCGCCATTATACAATCTACCCACACACTACACACCTAATACCAAACAAATGCCAATATAAACCACACACGGTTTCTTCAGATACTAAGTAATGTTGCAATAAATAGAAATAAAGAAAAGTAAAATACATCTATGTTTATATATTTTTTTCAATTATAAACTTTTTTTATTTCATTCTTATATAATCAATAATATTAAATTAATGAAAACAGTTTATTTTTAAACAAGTTCTGTTGTGTAATTATTGTTGTGCGTGGCAGCTGTTTTGCCTTCTGAAGGCATTAATTATCAAACAGTTTGATAATGCCTTCAGAAGGCGAAACAGCTGTCACGCGTAATAATAATTACACAGCAGAAGTTGTTAAAAATTAATTTAATAATAATATTATTGATCATATAATAATTGATAATATTAAAGAAATAAAAATTAAAATGGAGTTCTACAAATTAAACTTGATAACAATAAATATAGACTTTTTATTTATTATTTGTGCATGATGTGAACTGTTACATGATCCCGGAGTGGGTCAAAATGTTACGCAATATGTAATGTTTAATAAATAATGATGTTAAAAGGGTAGAATAAAAGATCTGCCAGCTTTATTTTTATAGGGGCGCCACTGGTTGATTAACCAGGCTAGCAGATAGTAAAGCAATGAAACACTCTCAGGGCCTTTGATATGTAAACTATACGATTAAATTAGAAGGATTATTTTAAAATAAATTAAACAGTATTGTTAAGATATATTAAATTAAAGATTTTATTAACACATAATAAATTAAACTGGGACAAATTAACATATTAACAGAATACAGACTCACCTTCCTTGGATCGACCAAAAATACAAGATTCTATCTATCTATCTAAATTACGATCTTGAGCTTCTGGTTTTTCTCCTGTAGTATAGACAGACAAAATACCTGATATTGTATTCAGCCGAAATGTTTATTTGCTCCCAAATTCAAATCCAGCCATAAAAATCTTGTATATCAAGGCGAGAATAATATATCTTCGTTATTTATCAGATTGATTTTCTTTAGAATATTTTACTTCCATGTGTTTACATAAAATGCCTGTTACTTGGCAATTAAAATTCGAAATTATCCATCGGTTATTTTCGTGAAAATTACGAAGTTAGAAATGTGTTATTAAATACACTTATGGGCATCACGATAACGATGATCGCAGCCTAGTTAATTATGTTCCAGTTTCGGACAATAACCTTCGTATTTCTTAATTTAATTATACGAAATAATATCAAATGAAATCACGACCGACTCGTCAGTTAAACCCTCTACCACCTTGAAAGAAAACTAAGAAGTGGGCTCTGAAGAAAATATTCAATTTTTATACCCTATTCCAAAAAAGAAAAATGAATCATGTTACTTCCAAAATTTAAAAAAAATAAATCTAAGTTGAAGTTTATTATTTTTAAAATAATATTAAATCACCTCTTGAAATAAGGTACCTGCTTGCCTAAATCTATGATAAAATAACTACGAGAATTATTAACAAATATTTTATCATAACATTACCTCCCGGACCACGCAAATGTTTGTCCCCAAACATAACTATAAAAGAAACCTATTCTATCTGATACATCTGTCGATCCAAGGATTTCTATAAAATAAAAACAACAAAGCAATTAATAATGTTTAACAATCTTTTCAAAGATAAATAAAACATACCTAATATATAATTAATAATTCGTATGAACTTTTTGAAATATTTAAAATTGATTAAATTTGATTTAGAATTAGAATACAATATTATTGATTATTATAGTTAAAATACCTAAAATAAACAAGACATAATTAAATGTTACATGAACAACAATCATTAAATGATAAATAAACAACACACATTAAACTGAAAAAATAAAATATTATAAATATTATTTCTACAAATTTTACATAACTCCTTCAGAAACGTCATATCACTTTATGCTCTAAAGCGTCACTGTCCCAAATCAGGGTTTTAAGCCTCAATAGGCATCACTTTTAGGGAGATCAATCAACCCTCACTTTGCACTGAATTTAAATCCATCTTTAGGATATCAAGAATGTTCACTCCGTGGAGTTTCCTGACTAACTCACTAAGGTCAATTGGTCTATCCAAGAAGGAAATATACAAAATAGCATTCAAAATTTATATAAAATTAAATAATTTAAATGTCATAAAGTCATCAACCATCGCCAATGAATGGTGCCAAATAATTGAGGTAGACAACCAGCTTTGTGGAGTCGAAATTGTTTAGTAAATTGTTTGAAACAAACAAATTCCAGTTTCCCAAGAGAAAACAAACACTTTTTAAGCAAAAGTTTATAAATTAAATAAACTAATCTCTTTAATTAATATAAAAATACGTATTGCATACTCGAATGCATAGGAGATATGCTCTAATATAAACTAACTTAACCACATCTATAACTATATTTATATCTCTATATATGTTTTATATGTTTTTTAAAGAAATACGATATGAAATGAAATTAAATGTTAACATTTTTATGTAAATTTTATATTTTTCAACTAACAAGACAACCCAAGTTGCAAAGAGGAACGAATCTTTGGATCTCTGAATAATCCCGTTAATTAAATAACAAAATTGTAGAATTAAATGTAAAAGTACACAGTTCATTATAAACTGATTGCTTAGAATTTTTAAAAGAAAATAAAGTATAAATACTTGGTGGTAAATCTTTTTTTAAAAATTCTAAGTTAAATAAAATTAAAACATATACACATATATACAAAACGTCGTGATTAAAATTTTAGTTTGTCTGTTCATTCATAACATGTTATATTTATTTATAATATTAATATTTACGTAATAATATACGCTGATGGTTAAACTCGAACGAAGTACCAGAGTTATAAATTGTTGTCTTAAACAATTGTTTATATAATTATTCGTTTCAGAATTAATATTCTTTATTTCATGGTTTTGTTTTAAAATTATTTGAACTCGAGTCGAATACTAGAGTTGAAAAAATAATAATTTTCCTTTTCAAGGAAAATTAAATTGAATTCCTCATTCAAATTATTTTACTTATGTATCAACCCGGTTGATCAGACCTGATTGAAATGTTTCGAAATTTGAGTAAATTTCTTCTGATGTGTTTGGCCAAAACCTTGGAAACCACCATATAACTTAGGTATATAAGCTCGGCTTTACAGAACTCACATGTTTTAAAGTCAATGGATTGATTCTCCATGATTATGACAACTCAAAAAAAAATTACACGTCAAGTGTATAACTAATATACTTTGTGTTTTTTATATTTTAAAATCGTGTTTACCGATTGTTATTTTAATGGGCTTGGAAAAATGATTGGCTCTTTATACTAGCTCAAAATATAGTGTGTAAAGGATTGGATTGTGTAAGTTGTGACTTGTATCTGAGAATGATCAAGTGATTATATCACTTGTAGTATGTCCATTATTGACCAGATAGACAACGGCCCTTCTGTCTTCCGCAGGGAAAGCATCCGCAGACAACAGATCCTCCGTCTTCACTCTGATGCTGGAGCATACCGATTCCGAAACGTCAGACAAAGGTTCTACTATGAACAGATTCTGTCATGTCCATAGTTCCTCCGCCTTCCGGAATTAAGATGAACGATCGATGAATTCGAAACGTTACGAATAGGTAGCAGAATACACTAGTCTCATCTCTTCGGACGTGTGGACGAAAATTATTGGGAAGTAGCAATCTTCGAATTGTACCCCAATAATTTCATATGATGATGCGTTAACCGAGTGTTAAATATGCTTCTCGCGGTACCTTAGCACGGCAGGAAAACAAAAACCCGGGTTAATCGACAACGTGTCCATAAAAAAATAATAAATTCTCCAAGTCCACAAACTTCCAAAAACACTATGCCCGTTTTGTTAACATTTATTTAACATTTATTTACCATTTACGTTTCCGATTAAAGTCGACATTTTGAAAAAAAAAAAATAATAATAAAATATTCCAGTTCAGAAAATAAACGATTTGTATCACGTAGAAAACTATTAAAATTATAAAATTCGTAGAAGTAAATACATTTATTCTCTTTTAAATTACGGAAAATCAAATTTGTTTAATTTGTTCAAAGTTGTTCTATTTGTTCAATTCATAGTAATATAATATTTTGGAAATGACGTAGCGAAATGAAAATAATTATACCGAAATACAAACAATAAACAATAACATTTGATTGTTTATCCTTTGTTTTTCTTTTAAATAAAGTGTTCGTAGCATTATTCCATAATAATAGCCGTAGAATTAATCGAAGATTGAAGACGTTCTCAATTGTATAATAAATAGTACGCAGTCGTAAAAATTCAAACATAAAGAAAAGGTATTAAATTTTGCTTGATTAAAAATTAGAAATGACGTTACGAGCTGAAAATAGTTAAGCTAAAAAAAAAAAAAAATAATCAACTTGATAACATTCTATTGTTTTTAAACAAATGAAATATTTACAAAACAAATGAAACTTGTTAATAACAAAAGCTCTTGAGAGAAAAAAAAAAAAAAAAAAAAAAAACGACATGTTATGAACAAACAGACTTCTTTTCAATGAAAAAGAAAATATACATTAAAATCCTTGTAAAACAATCGTAAAGTAAAAAAAACGAAACCCAACACGTTTAAGGCGGCCAAATTGTCAAAGAACATGGATAAAACATAATTAGGATAGACCAAAAATATAGGTATCTAGCTAGCTTGCTTGAATTACGATCTTGAATAAATAATTTCTTCGGGCCTCTGGTTTTGCCATTGAAGTGTAGGGTCTGTACAAAATAGATTACCTGAAGTCGGCCGAAAACAGTATTGGGTCCCATAAATTTACACTCCAGCCATAATAATCTTGTATATCAAGGCTAGAATAATATATCTTCGTTATTTATCAGATTGATTTTCTTTAGAATATTTTACTTCCATGTGTTTACATAAAATGCCTGTTACTTGGCAATTAAAATTCGAAATTATCCATCGGTTATTTTCGTGAAAATTACGAAGTTAGAAATGTGTTATTAAATACACTTATGGGCATCACGATAACGATGATCGCAGCCTAGTTAATTATGTTCCAGTTTCGGACAATAACCTTCGTATTTCTTAATTTAATTATACGAAATAATATCAAATGAAATCACGACCGACTCGTCAGTTAAACCCTCTACCACCTTGAAAGAAAACTAAGAAGTGGGCTCTGAAGAAAATATTCAATTTTTATACCCTATTCCAAAAAAGAAAAATGAATCATGTTACTTCCAAAATTTAAAAAAAATAAATCTAAGTTGAAGTTTATTATTTTTAAAATAATATTAAATCACCTCTTGAAATAAGGTACCTGCTTGCCTAAATCTATGATAAAATAACTACGAGAATTATTAACAAATATTTTATCATAACAGAACATTAGTTATTTATTGGGTTATAACCTAATTAATATGATTTGTTGTCTTCTTTAATGCATGTACCTAATGTTATTAACCTGTAAATGTTCCTAATAAAAAAAATAAAACATTTTGAAAGCTGACTTTTTCCGAAATTTCGTTGCTCACTAAATGAAGCAAGTCTTTTTTTCTCGGGACGCGGGGCCCCTAGCCGATGCGGGGCCCCTAGGCAGTTGCCTACTCTGCCTTAGGGATAATCCGGTACTGGTCTCGATTCCTAATTCCTAGTACTTTAGTACTAAACTGTCACTCGTCGAGTAAGGTTGTGTTACCAGTAGAAAAAGCGCCAAAATGCCCTCCTGTGTGATGAGAAAATGTTTCCAAACACGGCAGTGTAGTAAAAGTGAAGAAATAACATTTCATTTATATGTACACACAAATTATTTATTATTATAAGCAATACAATTAATTTTCATGTTCCCCGTCCGACAATTTTGTGCGTCATTAGAGAAAAAACACACATTCTTTGATTGTCTTATGGTACGGCCACACTGAGGCCAACTTCCAACTTCAAACTTTGGACGATTGTGTAGAAGGGTACTTCTTGCGTTGGAAGTTTGGCTTCGGTGTGGATGTAGCATATCTTTTTAATACACAAATAACTTTTGAATTAAGAAATTACTGAAAACCGCTGAAAACAAAAGAGTGTTGCTTATTTGCCACATTATTTTGCGAGTATGTGAGACTACGGCAAGTCTATTTATATAACATCATAGCCTATCAAACTTCTTTTACTTTGCTTTAATTGGTGACGTGGGTGTCTGTCAGTCAGCGTTTATTTAATCATATATTTCTGCCTTTTTTTAAATGTGAATGCCTCATAAGAGTCCCAGCTGCTCCCGTCTGGAGCCAATGTGACTACGGCATCCCCAATCGGGTTACGTTGTGGGGAGGGGAAGGAGATGGGAAACAGAAGGCGGAGAAGTATCTGGCTATTTAGAACTAGTCTTCGAAAGCCATTTCAAGCAGTGAATGGTGGTCTTAGGGCGATACTGAGAGTATCTTCCATTCTGGAATGTGCTGCAAATATTCTATACATTATTTAGAATTAATTAATTGTGAAATAACACTAATTAATTAAATAAAATTTAATTGCGCACGCTGGTATTCAATCCCGCGACCTTCGGATTGCGAATCAAGAGCCTTACAACTCAACCACATAGGCCGCCTCCTTCTGTGGATCAGTGCACTTTGCTTGGTCGGCGCAGTAACAGTATTGGTGGCATGCTTCTAGTCTGGTTTGCGGGTGGTCAGCAGTAACTTGAGTATTTACTTGAAGTGGAGGCGGGTTGTCAGTATTAGGTCCTTCGTACATGGAGATCAAACTATGTGCTTGTGACGAAACCACAAGTAGCCTACACATATACAGTAGAATTCGGATATAATGACCCTCAAGGGATTGACGATACTTTGTCGTACTAACCGGACGATGCACAGGACGGCCTGATAATTTAAACTTGTTTTTTTATTATGATTAATGTTATTGTAATTATGGGTGAAATGCAGATCCCGCCAAATGTTGAGGATTTTAATAAAAATGCACTTTCTAGATGGGAAAAGTGTGGAAAAGTTGAATAAAAAAGAAATTAAGGCACGCTCGGCAAAATTGAGGGAGATACAGCCGTTTAAAGAATGTATGAAATGACACTTCATGAACCGATACTGTCAGACATTTTGTTACCATAATGTTGGTATCTCAGACTTGCTATAAACGAAGGTTGATACGATTGTAGCCAACTTCGTGTGATATATAATTCGGCGCGTAATTATGAAATACAGAATTAATAATGGTCATAAACCATGTTACACAAACCTAGCGTAGCCGCTAAACTACTTGAAAACAGGGATGTTTTTTTGCCGTGACGCGAGTAGGCGCTACGAAGGGGGCACTTTCTTTTCTATCACAAACCATGTTACACAAACCTAGCGTAGCCGCTAAACTACTTGAAAACTGGGATGTTTTTTTGCCGTGATGCGAGTAGGCGCTACGAAGGGGGCACTTTCTTTTCTATCACAAACCATGTTACACAAACCTTAAGGTAATAATTTAGTTTACAAAATGGCTGACAGTATCGGTTCATGAAGTGTCATTTCATACATTCTTTAAACAGCTGTATCTCCCTCAATTTTGCCGAGCGCGCCTTAATTTCTTTTTTATTCAACTTTTCCCATCTAGAAACTGCATTTTTATTAAAATCCTCAACATTTGGCGGGATCTACATTAGCGTGTGTCAATTATTTCAACTTTTGAATTCAGAAACGCCCGGGGTCTCAAAAGTTGCGTCTTGCAAAGAAAATGAGAACTGCATTTAAATTTATTTTTTTAAAAATGGTTATTAGCCCGCTAAAATGCATTGAAAATCAGGAAACAAACCTAAAATCTTTTTTTTTTTAATTTTTAATATTTTTTTTTTTCAGTAATCTAACCTTTTAACGTTTGTTTATTGTTAAAAAATGCGTATAACTGACAAAAATTAAAAAAAAGTTCAACTTTATGAATACAAGTAAGTCAACAAGAATTCTGATTTTATCCAGAAAAAGTGTTATTTTCCCCTTTTATTTTTTTAACCAACACACCACATATGTTTAAAAATATATTTTTTTTTAGTTCTTTGTACTGCAGTTATGTAATGAAAAATAAGTTTGGTACAAAATATAAAATATGAACCCTTTGTTTTATTTTTTTTCCAAATCACGAAATCTATTTTTTTTCGAAACTTCCGGCCATTTTAGCGGGCTAATAGTGAACAATAATTAAAAAAAAAATTACGTTTTCGAATAGCTACAGATCATACGAAACTTTTGAGACCCCGGGCGTTTAAATATAAGGCCATTTGTTTTCTCTCTATTGAGAGCGACACACGCTAATCTACATTCCTCCCGTAATTATTGTTATGAAATATGTAATTGTGTAGAAAGACATAGGTATATAAAACATTTGGTAAAAAGTCAGTTAATCAGAAATCGTCGCAATAAGGCGAGTTTAAGGACAGAAAAACGGTTTGTCCTCCACCCACATCTTTCTCTGTCGCATGTATGTTTTTATTTATTTTTTTTTAAAGAAAGACAAACATTCCCGGGTTACGAATAACCCAACAATGTTTGAAAATCTCCTACTACCACCACAGAAAGCCGAAAATGTTGCTTGTGTTGTGATGGAGGACTTAGGGCCATCTGTTTCAACAGAAAGTTAAATCGTGTCCTAAAGTTAAATTTTAACTGTCAGTTA
Organism: Limnephilus marmoratus; assembly: GCA_917880885.1. Classification (NCBI taxonomy): domain Eukaryota; kingdom Metazoa; phylum Arthropoda; class Insecta; order Trichoptera; family Limnephilidae; genus Limnephilus; species Limnephilus marmoratus. The sequence goes on from OU862913.1 coordinate 44,144,923, forward strand.
ATGTAACGAGGACGTTAAATAGGACCGCGCGCTGTTTGAAGTGTATTTTCGCCAAAGTAATAATTGTCAGTGTGGCCAGTCTAAAAAGCAGAATATTCCTCGGAATTATGTCAAAAAACGCATCGAAATATTTTTTGATGGGGCAACACCGTAAACTAAATCAGAAAAAATGTCAAAATATCCGGTTGCATTTTGTTTTGCGTCGTAGAATCTGACGGCTTTGTTCCGATAAAAGTATTTACAAATAAATGACGACCTATTATAAAACACATAATATACAATACGATTGTAATTAACTTTCCAGTAGTTGTGATATCTCCTTGAATTTGAAGTGTCAATTATTTTACGAGATCTTAAATTCTATTTATTAATGGTATCGAAAACATTAGAAAAACATACTTTTGTAGCTTTTTGAAAATCCGTTTGTAAGAGTATTTCATAAAACGTTAGTAGTAGGTGTACGTGTACAAACTACACTAGCATTAAGGGCCCGCAACCCGAATTTCTACCGATTTCTTACATATCTCCCTAAACACGTTAAGTTTTAAAGCTCTTAAAAAAATATATGTTATTCTTGAAGATAATATCTAGACTTTGCCCGCGCCGAAACGCAATATATATAAAATTCCCTCAATAGAAAAAATCGCAAAATATGCTCCAAAAATTATTATTAACACGTTTGTTTCAGTTATTTTACAAGTTATATGTATGAAAAAATTCACAGTGTTTCTTTAAATGCTGTTTACGACAATGGCCGCGAGATTTTTGCTCTATTTTAAACGAGTCGTGTTTTATTAAACATTTTCGAAATTTTTGCGCCGATTTTGTCGCTGTAAATGTTAGCGCTCTCCTCTAACATTCGTAATTTCCTATTTCTCCATATTCTTCTTTTCGAGACCGGTTGCGGAGCCTTAATAGAGTCTTTTAAAGGCAGCATCACTCGCTAATGTTGATATACGAAACGATTCTAACCTACTACCCATGTTATATTTTTGTAATGTTTATGGTACAATAGGTATATTGATTTGAAGATCTTGTAAAATTTGCGATACATCCATTAATAATGATTGTCTCTAAAAGGTAACGCTAAATATATCGATATCAGAATTGATTCTGTTCAACAGCATGTTCGACATGCGGTGCCGCGCCAAAAATAATTGGAAATCATCCCAGATAACCATATTATTGATGCGGGGACGAAATGTTTTGGTTTTCGCTGCAAGACATATTGGATGAGGAATTCATTGTCATTATCATACTCTTCTACAATATTTATCATGATTACTGATTAGTATATTAGTAATCAATGTTGAAGCACCCATTTCCGTACTTTACATCGACCAGAACTGTCAAATATGCCAATATGGCGGAGTAACTCTAGAGTAACTATCGGTTTTCGGAAAGTAAATACAAAAGTTAAAAGTAACATAAAACAAGCAGTCAAATTGATTGAAAAACGCATTTTGGTGAAATTTAACTATAGTAACAGCCTTTTGTTTTACTTTAGCGAGCGTTGAAACAGGCAGCCCTTAGCCAGCCGAGGAATCGAACATGCGACGCTCAGTTGGTACCCAAGCGCTATGCCCACTCAACCACTGACCGGTCGTGTTTTTACGCATCTTTCACTTACGTTCATTGTAACGACAGTAACTGCGCGAGAATGGATCGAATCATGTTCAGGCCTGTTTTAAAGTTTGGCGTGTACTATACGATGTGTATAATAATACTTTGGTTGGTGGGGGTGTGATGGCAGATCATTCTGAATTGTCATTAATTAGTGATTTTACTGATGTTTCAGGTGTCTACTCATCCCCGCTCTTCAATACTCCCTGAAGTGTTCCAGACTGCAGCCTGCTGTGTACTGACCATTGCCAACCTCTGATAGGAGAGCTCACCGGAAGAAGAAGCTTTTTAAGATGATTAAGGTTACAGAATTAACTTACAGTAAGAACGATTTCAAGGCTATCCTAAGAACTGTCACTCCCATTCAAGATGACATCAAAAAGATGGATTTGGATCCCTTTCCAAGAACAGCAGACTTGGCGATCTTTGCAAATAAGGTGTATTCAGACAAAGACGATGAACTCCGCAGCGACTTGCCGGAAGGTTGGGAGCTGGTGACCGCTGTAGATGGCAGTAAAGGATACTTCGGCTGCCTTTATTTCAACCCCTCGCGGCAGCAAGTAGTCCTCGCCCATCGCGGAACTGTCCCTTTGGTTCTTGGAACAGTGTATGCAGATTTAAAGTCAGTTGTTCTAAACAAGTACACAGATTACATGTTTTCGGCTATCACCTTGGGAGACAATATTAAGCGCGAAATCCTCGACCTGAACAAGCAGAACGGTGTTCGTTTCACGCTGACCATTACGGGACATTCTCTAGGCGGGTGGATATCGCAGGTCACTGCTATAACACTGAAGCACTTGAAGAGGCAGGGCAATGAGTTTGTTCGAGTTTCTAACATCGACGAAGGCATCCATGCGCACACAGTCGTATTTGACAGCCCAGGGGTGCAAGACATGGCGATAAAAATTCAGCGGGATCACGGAAGGTACGATAGTACCACATATTCTATGTTTCGTAGTTTGGATATATCCACATTCTTCATGGCGGTCAACATGGTGAATGCCGCTGGATTTCATGTTGGTGATATGTACCTTATTTCATCCAACCTGATTTTTACACCTGGCTATAAGAATTTTCTGGCGAAGTATTTTACGTTAAACTCGAACACCCATAGCATGCTACACTTTACCAAAGCCTTTGAAGCAGGCAATGTGCAACTGCTCCAAGTTAAAGACTGGCCACAAGGATGGGGGGAGCGCGTACCGGTGCACGAACTGGAGAAGGCCCAGGGGACTTATTACCCAGAGACTGAAGCACGGCCGTTTGTGCTGCATTACAACATAGGAGAAGAAGACCCGGGAACGACTGTTGGGTTTCACCGTTTCTCCGAAGTAGAGTTGGACTTTGTGAACCTAATAAGTATGGTGAGACGACACGAAATCCCAGGGAGCAAAATAGAAACCTTCTTTGGTGCTAAATTCCAAGATTTGTTTCCCTACTTTACCATCAATAGAAAAGAGAAAACTGTTACCTTGGATAATGAGTCAAATTTAAAGAAGTTCGTTAATAACATCAAGAATTCGCTGCGATGGTTTTCTGGCGAGCTGCAGGTTGTGATGGAGGAGCAGAAAAAACTCACATTACCGAGGTTCCTGTTGGACATGTACAGCCAGGAGTATGTGGACTCCATACCGGACCTGCCGGACTGTGAGGACCCCTTCGGGCTGTGTGAGTTCACCAACAACAGGAACGCCGCCCGTGTACTGTATGTTCAGGCGGCCGACTGCAGCCTGGAGATGGCCAGGATCTACAATATTCTTTACAGCAATTACCCAGACATAGATGAGTGCATATTTGTGAATTGGGAAAGCTTGCTGAGGCTGAAGAAGCATTTTACAACTAAAGGTTTGCCTTTGAATAATAATTGTAATTTGTTTGTTATTAATATTGGCTCCTCCACTGAAGTAATGCAGGTTAAAGACATATTAAAAAATATATTTTCTAATTTTAAAGAGCATAGTAAAAAGAAAGCCGTGATCGTTTCCCAAATAAACACTGACTTGTTTAGATTTGTTAAATCTTTTGATCCAGAATTGGCCATTTCGGCGCAAGAGTCCTTGGAATTCACATTCAATGATCTGAAAGATAAATCTAGACGGGAGCTACTCTCTAAAGAGTTTATAATTCTCGGCCAACAGGCAATGAGTTTGAATTCATTACTGGGAGAGAATTGCCAGTCTTCGGCCTCTATAGATGATGTGTTGAAACCTTTTCTGAAGGACGTATTAATAGACAAAGATTTTATTTTAAAGGTTCCTAACAATTTGTTGAAGTTTTATCAATTAGATGTGATGTTTTTAAAAATAAATAGGGAGGCTGATAAGGCTAGTTTGAGCAAACTACTCCTTGAGGAGACATGCTCTCTGTTTGTGAGCAGCAACGTCCGACAACTGCTCGAGCCTCAGCTGCAGGAAGTGACGGGAGTGGCAGAAAGGGTGCTCTATATCTCCGGAAGTAGTGAGGAAGACTTCCGCCAAGCCTGCCTCGAGAACTCATCCATTAAAGTTGCTTACTGGTTGGCTGCAACAGACGGTCGCTTTTTTTTAAAGGAAGTATACAACCGTTCATTTTATTTGCCCAGACGATTCCGCATCCAATCTCTTGTCGATCTTAAGAAACTTGCCCAAAAACAAAATGATGTCGATCTGTTTACATTTGTGGGTGTTACCGACAAAGCAACATTAATGCACTATTTAAATGCTTCTTCCGAGGTTGAAAAGTTATTTTCTACCAACTTAAAGTTTAAATGTTTTCAAAACTCGACTATGGCAGAGAATGCGGAAGAAATAGATCGATACGTTAACAAACATACTATAGAGGTAGTGAAGGAAGGAGAGGGCTACCTGTTGGTGTGGCGAGACTCGCAGGGGGCACTCGATAGCTTGCTCCCGTGTCTGAGTAGCCGGCTGCTAAGTGAGGAAGAGCTGTGTGCCTGCAAAACTGTTATCGTATCCGATCTGCCAGGAATGGGCAAATCGACCACCCTCACCAGCCTGTCCCGCCACTTGGTCAACTCCTGGGTATTTAGGATAAATCTGAGAGACCACCCAGCGGACATCAAGAACTTGTCGGAGCAGATGAGTGTAGAATCGGTGGCAGACTTTCTGGCAGGCGCCAGTTGTGAACCAGCCACGCTTAACTTGTTGCGGTTCTGCCTGCGGAGCCAAGGTTCCCGGCAGATTGATGTCTTGCTGGACGGGTTTGATGAGATCAGAGACTGTGGAGCTGTGGAGAAGATACTTAAACTCTGCCACTTTCTAAAAAATGAGACCACTGCCAAGCTCATATTGACCACGCGGGACACCTACAAAGATGTTTTGGTAAACCGACTTTCTACCGTCCCTACTAAATTTGAAGAGATTACCAAAGAAATCCAACTGAACTTCCTGGTGGACTTCTGGCATTCTCACGCAGTACTGGGACAGAAAGTGAAGAGGCTGCGGCTGTTTGCCCAGCACCTGTATGAAGCCGCCCACGAGAAGTTAGGCAGAGACGTCATCGGGCTGATTGGAATTCCTCTGCATATGAGGATGTTAGCGGAGGCTTTCCTCCAACAAGCCGAGGAGTTCATCGATGATGCGAAACCTCTCCCGGACATCATTGGAATCAATAATATCTACAGTTTATACAAAAAATTTACCAGTGTAAAACGTGACATTTTCCTTAAAGAAAAGATTTCATTTTTTTCTTATGATAGCAATACGTTATGTGAAACGTTAATAGTGAATCATTATGTCCTGGCATTTGAAATCCTCGATCCGGAGTTCCAAAAAAAATATCTCCTAACGGATGGAATAAATCATAATGAAATGAACAGATTTGGACTGACTCAATGGAAGCCTGAAACCCACTGTGACTTCATCCACCGCACCTTTGCCGAATACTTCTGTTCCCAACTCCTCGTTCTCTGGCTGAGACGAGACAACTTCCGCTACATGCATCTACCCATCGAAAAATGGTTCCTGAGCAATCTGCTGATCAAACAAAACTTTAAAGTCGTGAGGAAGTTTATGGACGAACATCTAGCAGAAGTAACATTGGCAGAAGGGTCTAAACAATTATTGTACGATAACATGAGCAAGTGTTGGTCTAAGGATACGGAAGCATTCCATGATGCGTATGATAGAAAAGCGCTGCTTGTGGCTGTCGAGGAAGGAAATACAAATATAATTGACTTGTTACTTGGTGGCTTGGCGACGGAACAAACCCGGGAGCCTTTTGAATCGTTTCTGCTCGCTCGGGACTATGACGGGAATACGGCCCTGAAAACTAGTTTAAAATCTCTCCATGAAGATGGTAGGTTTGGTCTTGGAATCTTTTTACCTATTGAAAAAGGGATAAAGCAATTGTTAAAAATTGCCCATTTTTCTTATGAACTGAAATATAAGCTTCTTTTATTCACGTTATTTCATCATGACTGGCCTCCAGGCTATGCTGAAATTCTGCTCACATGTGCACTCAATGAAAAAGGCCAGGAAGACATTCAGAAGGCTCTAAACCGCATTGAAGTTCTTAGAAATGAAGTCTATTCTGAAGTTCCATTAGGTTGGCACGAAGAACAAGCAATACCAATATTCATCAAAAATTTCATTTTAAACGAGCAGAACGACATAGCAGAGCGCAAGTTCTTGCCGCTTGCTCGATTACATGGTGAGACAGCTGTGAACGTGGAGGCTCGTGCGGGAAATTACGAGCTGGTCAATCAGTTCATTCAAATAAACCACGATGTTGTGAACTCGGAAGATTATAACCATATGACCCCATTACTCTGTGCGGCGAAGGGAGACCATATTGATTTGGTAAAATTACTGCAACAACGTGGAGCCAGGTTAAATGCCTGTAATGAGGATTGGTATACCGCCCTGTGCTTTGCGGCGGAGAATGGGAACTTGGACATTGTTAAATATCTCCTCAAACATGGAGCAGACCCAACATATAAAAACAGCATCAATCTCCTGCGGTGCGCCATAGACGGCAATAATATGGATGTAATACACCTTATCTCTAGTAAAGAAAATATTGACCAAGAGGATGGTGAAGATAAGACTCCCCTGCACTACGCCATAGATAGAAGGAAATGGGCAATAGCAAAATATCTACTTGATTCTGGAGCAGACCCAAATACGTTGGATGAGAATGACATGACTCCCCTGATGTCTGCAGTGAGTAAAGATCTCATGTCTTTGAACGGCACGACAGACTTGACTGAAGTAAACCAGAGAATGGAAATATTACAAATACTTATCTCTATGAGTAAAGATAACAATAAGCCAGATTCTGATGGACGGACTCTCCTCCACCATGCCATAAGAGGAGGGGATAAGGCAGTAGTAAAATATCTTGTCTCTGAAGTAAAAGTAGATGTCAACTGTTCGGATAAGGATGGCAAGACTCCCCTGCACTACGCCATAGAGGGAGGACATGAGGAAATAGTAAAATATCTTATCTCTGAAGTAAAAGTAGATATCAACTGTTTGGATAATGAAGGCAAGACTCCCCTGTACTACGCCACAGCGCGAGGTCATGAGGAAATTGTAAAATATCTTGTCTCTGAAGTAAAAGTAAATGTCAACCGTTTGGATAATGATGGTATGACTCCCCTGTACTACGCCATAGAGGGAGGACATGAGGAAATAGTAAAATATCTTATCTCTGAAGTAAAAGTAGATATCAACTGTTCGGATCAAATTGGCAGGACTCCCCTGCACTACGCCATAAAGAGAGGACATGTGGCAATAGTAAAATATCTTATCTCTGAAGTAAAAGTAAATATCAACTGTTTGGATAATTATCGTAGGACTTCTCTGCACTACGCCATAGAGGGAAAACATGAGGAAATAGTCAAATATCTTATCTCTGAAGTAAAAGTAGATATCAACTGTTTGGATCACTTTGGCATGACTCCCCTGCACTACGCCATAAAGAGAGGACATGTGGCAATAGTAAAATATCTTATCTCTGAAGCAAAAGTAGATATCAACTGTTTGGATAATGGAGGTAGGACTCCCCTGCACTACGCCATAGAGGAAGGACATGAGGAAATAGTAAAATATCTTGTCTCTGAAGTAAAAGTAGATGTAGACTGTTTGGATTATGATGGAAGAACTCCCCTGCACTGTGCCATAGAGGGAGAACATGAGGAAATAGTCAAATATCTTATCTCTGAAGTAAAAGTAGATATCAACTGTTCGGATAATGAAGGTAGGACTCCCCTGCACTACGCCATACAGGAAGGACATGAGGAAATAGTAAAATATCTTGTCTCTGAAGTAAAAGTAGATGTAGACTGTTTGGATTTTCGTGGAAGAACTCCCCTGCACTATGCCATAGAGGGAGAACACGAGGAAATAGTCAAATATCTTATCTCTGAAGTAAAAGTAGATATCAACTGTTCAGATAATGAAGGCAAGACACCCCTGCTCTACGCCTTAAGTTGGTGCAAGTGGTCATTAGCAGAATATCTACTTGATTCTGGAGCAGACTCGAACATTTCGGATTGCAAAGACAAGACTCCCCTGATGAATGCAGTTGAATATAAATTCTGGCCATTCGATACCTCGCCCTCGCAGCTAGATATAGTTAAAAAACTAATCTCTGTTAGTAAAGATATCACCACGGATATTAACAAGTCTGATCACACTGGCAAGACTGCCCTGCACTACGCCATAGAGGGGAAGAAATGGACAGCGGCAGAATATCTACTCAAAGCTGGAGCAGACCGAGACATTTCAGATAACGCTGGTAAGACTCCCCTGGACTACGTCACAGATGCAGATAGATTAAATCATCTGAAGAGCATCAAGACCCCAAGTGGTGACCCCATCACATAAACCTCCCTACTGAGCTGATCTTTCATCAGTTTTCTAATTCTACACCTCCCTTTATTCATATTATTATATTATACCATTCCACAAGTTTTCTTTACAAAACAATGTTAAGTTGGTACACTTAGTAAGTACTTTATTTATGTATTCATATTTGAAATATTAAAAATAGATGTCATTTTGCTGTCAGATGATATTTTTTAACTATTAAAAGCAAAAAAAAAATTCAATCACACGTCGCCACTGATCTCACTCCTATATGTCGCGTCGAGATCACGTGGTACACGCGCTGTTTCCTGTGTTACCATGCTGACGCAAGATCTGATGGAAAAATATTTTAAACGTTGTCAATTGAAAACTACATTTTTCATTCCAAACATGCTCAGGAATCGCTGGTTACAATTCTTCGTGTATCTGCTTTTACAGCCTGTATATATATGCCTTTGTTTTTTCAATATTCCAATTTTAAAAAAAAAATTCCGCTACTTAACTAACTTCTATAATGTCGTATTTTTCAATCTTAAAACTCTAGCTCCTAAAAAATCACGGACCACCACTGTATACCAACTTTAATGAGTTCATTGCAATTAAAATTATACATTAAACTTTTTAGGTCATTAGGAGATTCGTTTTTTAATCTTAATATATAAAACAAAGTCGGGTTAGTTACACCATTTATAACTCGAGAACGGCTGGACGGATTTTGACGATATTTGTTTTGTTGGATTTGTCTCCGCCCTGGATAACAGAATAGCTATTTAAACATGGGAAAAATGCATGAAAAAAATAATTATTAAGAAAATTCTTTTCCTTATACATTTTGTATGGAACGAATTCTAATTTTTTAAAAGAGCTGCAGCAATATTGTAATAAATATAATATTAAATAGTGAGTGAATTCCAAAAATTCAAAAACGTCAAATGTCAATGCGCTAATTGTTTTGCTTTTGTTTTGTTATAATGCTGCCTCTCTTTCGTATACACTAATTGTCAACAGTCGAAAATGAGACAAATGGTGAAACTATGTCTGCACCCCTCCAAAGGAAAAATACAATAATTATAATAAATCTCTGTCACACCTATAAAGAAAATGAAACGCAATTCCCGTAAGTTGAAAAGTAAGAAAATCACAAAAAATATAAATCTGTACACAACGCCATCTCTGATACTCACAAAAACAAACCACGGACAGTTGCGCATCAATAATTGCTTCTTGGCGTAATTTTTAACTTAATAAAAAAACTGAATTTAATTCAGCTAATAAGTTAACACAACAGTTATTGATTCTGAGGCGGTAAGGAGTTCGCCGGGTCAACTAGTTTTATTTAAAAACAAGTTGTAGTGTATTGATTATCTGTATAGTTTAGCTTCTTTCAGCAGATGTTGATAGGTTAGTTTTCAATACGAAGTTCTGCCATTTCCCAACAGATGGCAGAACTGAGTTCATTATCAGAAGAGTACCATCTATCGCCGTTTGTGTCTGCCCACCGGAGCGACAGAACTATTTAGAGTCTAGCCTAGTATTAAGGATGTCTGTCCAGTCTAATATTGTTCGTAAATATTCTCCATAACCAAATGAATATACTAATAATCAATCAAACTTTCAACTTATTGGAAGATACCGACACATCTCAGTTTGTCTACTAGTGGAAGTTAAGAGACGTAACACAAGTTAAATGACAAAATACAAGTGTGAGTTCACAAACGGTAGAAGTGAAATCTTCAAAATAAAGTAGACAAGCGTGGGGAGGCCACGAAGCACCGCACAAAGAGGAAACCGATTTTACTATCGCATTCTCTCGCAGGCTAAATCCTGTAGATGTATGTGTTTGTCTCTTTTTAGTGTTGCCTTATTTTTCGTTTCATCGAGTTTCAAATCACAACGGTGCTAAAGAAGTTCTCACTAGTAAAAGTTTAGTTGTGAGAAAGGTAGAGTCCATTATAATGTTTAACCATGTTGCAACAAGTGCAATACATTTCCTTGCCATATAAATAGCTTCTATCCGAGATTTAACCTCTCTAAGGCTAATTTGTTTGCTTTTGGGAACAGATCATATAGCTCTCATAGATATCATTGTGTCTCCCTTACTCTCATGGTGAGAAATATGATCTAAACGGTGTCAGAAAGAGAAAACATCACGCTTTCTATTAAAGTCTAGAAATCAACCACAGAAAAATTAAAATGTGTACTATTATGAATCCAAAATTTTCGATTGCAATTTGAGCATTCAATCTTTATGCATTTTGTATTAATTATTTTTTATATGAAGTAATTAAGAAAATGAGGTGACAATAATGTTTATAATACAAAATAATGTCTAATAAAAAATATCTGTGCTTTAATTTTTTTATTATCAGTAATTTTATTTATAAAAAACGTGGGGTGAGCCAATATTAACTTTTTTATGTGTGTATTGAAAATTTTTTACATTTAAAAATTATATGTTTATTTCTAATAATAACTTTTTAAAGTGTATTTCATCAGCTTTCAAAAACTGTTTTTAGTTTTCGGACAAATTCAGAAATATTTCACTTATTTGGATTTTATTGCAAAGTGGAAATTTTCTGACTTCTGACAGAATATGCCCGAGGTCTGAGGGGTTAACATTTTCTATAACTTTTGTCGTCGGTATTAGAAAAAAATTGTCTATATTTTGTAAAATTTGTATGTCAGGGTTAATTTAATGTTTTAACTATTAAATGCATAGCTTTTTGTATAGTATGTATGCATAAATTTTCTTTTTTCATAAAAATTACGATTAAAGCAACTTGTAGAACTCCACTTAATTATGTCAGGAGCATTTTTTGTTCATTTAACTAATATTGTACTGTACTATGTGTGTAATATTGTTTTTAAGATTAATTTTTTAAAACTCAACTTTGTTGAAAAAATAACCGATAACAATATATGAATGTTTCTTGTAATGAATATTTTTGATAAGTTGATCATCCAATTGATTAGTCAGACATGGATACAAATCATCCCCTATAGATGTAACTTCTGGGGTACCACAGGGGTCAAATCTTGGCCCTCTTCTTTTTCTCATTTTCATAAATGACCTTGGTTCAATTATGCTTTTTTTGTCGATGATCTTAAATTTTTTCGTTAATAAGTAGGTTTCAGATCATCAACTGCTTCAAAATGACCTCGACACACTAAATAACTGATGTACTGTCAATGGTATGCACTTAATTGTTGAAAATGTTACATTTTAAACATCACTCGAAATGGTATTATAAAGGATTTTTTCCTATGTTATTAATAATACTATTCTTAAAAAAGTGTCTTCCATAAGAGATCTACATAGGAATCACTTTTGATTCTAATGACATTAAGTGCAAGTCACTTAAAATAATGGGATTTATTTGCAGAATATGTAAACCTTTCAAAGATCAATTCTATCGCTTTACAATGCCTTAATTAGAAGTAAACTTGAATATGGAAGCGCTATTTGGGATCTACAGTACTGAAAATATGAAAACATATATATGTTATCGTTCAAATGTGGATTTAAACATCTTAGATCATACGACGTGTGACTTGAATACTTCAAAATTAATGCACTTAAAATCAGAAGGCAATTGACTGATCTAATATATTTACATAAAATAATTCACAGCCATCTTGATACTACATTGTGTCTTAGCAATATTGATATAAATGTTCCCAATTCCCATCGTTTAAGATGCCATAATATGTTTCACCTGAATAAATTTAAAAGTAATATTGCCTCTTTTAGCACTTTGACCTAAATGTGTTGACTCTATGATAAGATAGAGTGTGCTGAAGTAGATATTTTTATTGATAATCTATACGGATTCAGAAAAAATGTTCTGCGATTGCCGTAAAATATGTTGTGCTAATTACATTATGTATCATTTGTATCTCTAATTATGTCTCTTGTATTATTTGATGTTTGAGTGAACTTTGTATTTTTTTATAATTTTCTAATTGTTTTTTTTTTTTAATTTAATTTTTATCTAAACAGTTTCACAATTTACCAATGTATAATTTGACTGATTGATTTTATGTAATTTTTAACCTATTTGTCTTATTTGTATAATTAACTGAGTTTTTATAACTGGATTGTTCTCACGTGAGTGAGAATATCTGTAAAAGTAAACGAAAATAAATAAACAAACCTCCAAATGCTAAGTTTTGAGATAATGACGAAACCAATATTGGAATGTTCTTCATAAATCAAATATTATTGACACGTGTCTGTGTTTTACATATTAAATATGCTATGTAATAACACTGGGGGGCATAACGGTTTGGTACATTAGAATGACATTTTAAAATATTCTACTAGTGACTCAGAAAAGATCAACATTTAGTTTAATTCACTACAAGTTTGAGTGCATGTCTAATAGATGTTGGAGGTGTTTCAGAGTAATCTGAGTATTGTACCAGATAGAGGGTGCACTAACACAACAACTCAAGTTTGAGTGCATGTCTAATAGATGTTGGTGGTGTTTCAGAGTAATCTGAGTATTGTACCAGATAGAGGGTGCACTAACACAACAACTCAAGTTTGAGTGCATGTCTAATAGATGTTGGAGGTGTTTCAGAGTAATCTGAGTATTGTACCAGATAGAGGGTGCACTAACACAACAACTCAAGTTTGAGTGCATGTCTAATAGATGTTGGAGGTGTTTCAGAGTAATCTGAGTATTGTACCAGATAGAGGGAGCACTAACACAACAACTCAAGTTTGAGTGCATGTCTAATAGATGTTGGAGGTGTTTCAGAGTAATCTGAGTATTGTACCAGATAGAGGGAGCACTAACACAACAACTCAAGTTTGAGTGCATGTCTAATAGATGTTGGAGGTGTTTCAGAGTAATCTGAGTATTGTACCAGATAGAGGGAGCACTAACACAACAACTCAAGTTTGAGTGCATGTCTAATAGATGTTGGAGGTGTTTCAGAGTAATCTGAGTATTGTACCAGATAGAGGGAGCACTAACACAACAACTCAAGTTTGAGTGCATGTCTAATAGATGTTGGAGGTGTTTCAGAGTAATCTGAGTATTGTACCAGATAGAGGGAGCACTAACACAACAACTCAAGTTTGAGTGCATGTCTAATAGATGTTGGAGGTGTTTCAGAGTAATCTGAGTATTGTACCAGATAGAGGGAGCACTAACACAACAACTCAAGTTTGAGTGCATGTCTAATAGATGTTGGAGGTGTTTCAGAGTAATCTGAGTATTGTACCAGATAGAGGGAGCACTAACACAACAACTCAAGTTTGAGTGCATGTCTAATAGATGTTGGAGGTGTTTCAGAGTAATCTGAGTATTGTACCAGATAGAGGGAGCACTAACACAACAACTCAAGTTTGAGTGCATGTCTAATAGATGTTGGAGGTGTTTCAGAGTAATCTGAGTATTGTACCAGATAGAGGGAGCACTAACACAACAACTCAAGTTTGAGTGCATGTCTAATAGATGTTGGAGGTGTTTCAGAGTAATCTGAGTATTGTACCAGATAGAGGGTGCACTAACACAACAACTCAAGTTTGAGTGCATGTCTAATAGATGTTGGAGGTGTTTCAGAGTAATCTGAGTATTGTACCAGATAGAGGGAGCACTAACACAACAACTCAAGTTTGAGTGCATGTCTAATAGATGTTGGAGGTGTTTCAGAGTAATCTGAGTATTGTACCAGATAGAGGGTGCACTAACACAACAACTCAAGTTTGAGTGCATGTCTAATAGATGTTGGAGGTGTTTCAGAGTAATCTGAGTATTGTACCAGATAGAGGGTGCACTAACACAACAACTCAAGTTTGAGTGCATGTCTAATAGATGTTGGAGGTGTTTCAGAGTAATCTGAGTATTGTACCAGATAGAGGGTGCACTAACACAACAACTCAAGTTTGAGTGCATGTCTAATAGATGTTGGAGGTGTTTCAGAGTAATCTGAGTATTGTACCAGATAGAGGGTGCACTAACACAACAACTCAAGTTTGAGTGCATGTCTAATAGATGTTGGAGGTGTTTCAGAGTAATCTGAGTATTGTACCAGATAGAGGGAGCACTAACACAACAACTCAAGTTTGAGTGCATGTCTAATAGATGTTGGAGGTGTTTCAGAGTAATCTGAGTATTGTACCAGATAGAGGGTGCACTAACACAACAACTCTAATTTGGATTTTTCAGAGATATCTGACTAATCAACTGGACGATTAGTAAACCTAATTGATTTTGAAGTTTATATTCTGTAACTGCATTTTATTGATTTTTTAATTAATGATTTTTTTAAAGAAAATGTGTAAATTAAGAAAAAACAATTTTGTTACGTGTAATATTTTGTGTAATATATAGTTTTTTGTAACTAAATAAACATTATTTGTGACATAAAACCTGTTTTTAATTTCAACATTCTATTGTTTATTTAATTTGTAAAAGCAGATTATAAACCGTCAAGCGGTTTATGTGGTTCACTACATTTGGTGACTTAGTTCTTTAACCTCTCCAGTCGAACTCTCTCGACTCATCGCCTTGCACCGCAGTGGGAGGGATGGATTCACACTTCTGTCACTCCTGGACACACTGACCCCCAGATTCCTACCCATCCGTCATACCCTTTTCCTTTCGAGAACTTCTTCTACCTTTCCTTAAAAACACCCTCCACACAGCACCTACAAAGATGACATATGCCCTGAGGGATATTATTTTAGAGTTTCCTTTTTCTTTTTTCTTTTTTTCATATATATGAATACCACTGATCCCTTCTGGAGGCAGTGAGACTATGACATCCCTGACTGGGGTATGTTGTGAGGCTGAATGTAGTGGGGAGAGGAAGGAGATGGGGAAGTACCTGGCTATTCAGATCTGGTTATCGAATATGGCTAAAGCCATTTCCAGCAACATTTCAATTCTGAATGGTGATCTTACACCGTGGCGATACTAAGAGTATCTTTCACAATCGAATAATTTAAAATAACATATACAGTAGGGCCTCGCTAATCTGGATAGGGAAAAACAAGACCCCTTCCGAATTATTGAGGTGTCCAGATTATAGTATGCAATTTTTTAATAGGAATAAAACACATTTTTAATTTGGGTTTCATTTATTAAAGTAAAAATTTAAAGTCAATTTAAAAAAGAATATGTATGTACGTACAAATGTACTTGAGAATTGAAATAGCCTTGTTTGGTGAATAGACCCCCACCCTCCTCTACCCCATCTCTTTTCCCTCCCCACTACCTTCAACCTCACAACATACCCAATTGGGGATATGTCAAGCCGAAAGTATTTAATTATAAAATATTTGCCACAGGATCATTGCCTTTCAATAACAAATATTTTTATTTAAAATACTATTATATAATTTTTTTGGTACAAAGTTAAGAGAAGATCAGAAAATTATCTCTGGAATGAACATAATTAGTAAACTTAGAAAATCGCAAAATCAGAAGACGCAAAATCTACGAGCGCTCAATCCATTATATAGCGCAACACTCTAGCGTATGGGTCGGCAACCTGCGTCTTAGTGTGGCCCGCAAATCAACATGATAGGTTTGCCAAGTGATACCACACTTAAAATGGCTTTTAAAGGAAAAACTTGGTGGATTACTATGGGGGTTTGCCTTCTGAAAACTACAAGGAGTTAAAATGGTTTGCTGAGCAAATAATTACTATGTTTGGTAGTACATAAATTTGTGAGCAAGTTTTTGAATTCTGAATTATGGAGAAAACAAACACTGTTCTCGGTTATCGGATTCACATTTAGACGCAATACTACGCGACTCTACTTCAAAAAAGAACACTTGCAAGTCAAATACAACCACAAAAATCTCATTGATTTTATTTACTACAATAAATGTCATAAAAATATGCAATAAGCGTTTTATTTTTCAAATTAAATATTGTTTTTTTTTTACAATAGCTCCACACAGGCGAGCCTGAGGGAAATTATTTTCTTTCTGGGCTTATATCATCATAGTGGATGCCGTGTGGAGAGTCTTTTTAAGAACGGGAAGGATAGGAAGTCCTGAGAAGGTAAAAGGTATGAGAGGTGCGTAGGAATCTGGGTGTCAATGTATCCAGGAGTGATGGACTTATGAATCAATCCTTACCACTGCAGTGTAAGGCGATGAGCCGAGAAAGTTTGGCTGGAATGGTCAAAAGGCCTCCCTCAACCAGTCTCTCTCGATCCGGCCCGCCACGCAGCAGATGGGCCGACACATCCCATGAACAGCATCCCAGATGGACATACCTCATCCCATGAACAGCATGAACCCGGGCACCCCTGCTAAGTCATCAAATATCAGGTATACTGTAATGGCGTGTGACCCAAGTGCGGCCCGCACTAATCCCTGCATATAATATTTGGTCCTTTTACAACAAAAGGTTGCCGACCCACGCTCTAGTGGTTAAGAGCTCAATTGTTTATAGTTACAAAATATAAGAACTTACAGCAAAAGAAAACACACTTTGTTAAATCAAAAACGATTTATTCATTTCATATATAAAACTTTAAGAAAGTACAAAAAGCATGAGAAAATTTTATTCACAAAAAATGGCATTAAAATAAAACAGGTAAAACAACAGCTTAAAAATTTATTTAAAAGTCATTACTAATTTAAACGTTAGTTTAAAACGTTGTTTCACTTGTTTAACACATTCACAGACCCTTGCCGTAAAACAGAGGTTGGTAATATGACAGACGCCATCACATTTGTCTTGTGACAGGACACATATGTATTGTGAGGTGATCTGACAGTTGATCCGTTGACAATTGGCCCCCCAAAATGACATTTACCATAAATTTTTTTGTGCATAATTTTATAATGTCAAACGTAAATTCGATTTCAAAAATACCCTTAATAATAAGTTGGTATGAATATCAAACGAATTTATATACAGCGTTGATTTTGTTTAACTTATGCGCTGGTATACACAGTATATAGACAAGTAGATTTTTCCTTGATGCATTTTTAATGAAAATATGTTTAATACTTTGTTATTCGGTGGTACATCCTCTCTGCACATCCCTTCGGGGTCACTTAGTTATATTTTGTGTTATTAGGTATACCGTATTTTCTCTAAACCGACTGCACATTGTATATAAGTATTTCGGGAGGTCAAATAATGTCGGTGGATCAACTGTCATGGAACCGTTTTGTGAAGTTAATGAAAATCAGTAATAAAAGTCATCATCCTTGGATGTGACACTATCTACTATGGAAGTATTCCTGTTGTTACACAAATAGACAGACTTCATACAACTGCAATACTAACTTTTTACTTTCCAGTTCGTCGTTTCGCATCGCGTCCCTGACTAACCCGTCAGGACAATTTGTTCTCTTTTGGGAACAACTCATACAAGTCTCATAGATATTGGTTTGTCTCCTTCACTATCATAGTGAGAAATATGATCTAAATGGTGCTAGAAAGAAAAAACACCACACTTTATATTCAAATGCAAAAATTAACCATAAAGTAATTCAAATTTACACCTTTATGAAACCAAAGTTTCCGACTGCAATTTTATTGCAAAGCGAAATATTCCGATCTGACAGAATACGCTAGAGGCCTGGGGGGCTAAAAGACACATAATATATATGTGTAGTGTCATACCATCTTCTATAAAACAACATCAACAGACGTTGTGTCTGTGTGTCTGTGAATGCATTAAAAAAGCAATTTCAAATATTGTAAAGAATGTAAAAAGAGTGTAATTTTAATCAGTAAAAAAAACTGATAGAAAATTCTTCGTTAAAAAATGTCTCAAGTCCAGTTGTTTCTCAGAAATTCAAATATAACATTGTCATCAAATGGCCAATTGGCGCCTTTTTGTTTTTTTTTATACGTGAATTCTCCCCGTTGAACGCTGATTTTATGTACGTTTTAGCTTTTTATCAAATAGTGATCAGCAGAAGAGGACAAATATCATATAGTTAAGCTTGTCAGCTTATAACGATTTGATAGAAAGCTGAAATGCACCTAGAAGCTACGTTTAACGGGGACCTTTCAAATGTCAATAAAACAAAATGGCGCTGAATGGTCAACGACTGGTGGCGACTTTGTTACAAGTGAATTTCTGTAAAACTGCTGGACTTTAGATTTACAGCTCGGAAATTCAATCTTGAATAAAGAACACAAGTTTAAAATGTTACAAGAAGAAAAAAATTGTGTAATTTTTTTCGACAAGAATTTTAAACACAAATAAAAAATAATGTTAGGTTATGTTTTTTTTCTTCATTGTTCTTGTTTCGTTATCTGTTTTTATAATCAATATAATATGTTATAAAAGAAAGTTTATGAAAGTGTGTGTCCCCGTTAAAACTCAGAAACGAGTCCAGGTACAATCAAGGGAGTTATATGGTGTGGTAACTTTCTATTCCCTATCCACGAAGAAGGTTCCTGTTTTTACATGAAGGGCGTGCTTTTCAAGATATAAGGGCTGGTAGTTTCGCCCTCTAGAAATTTCAAGAACAGTCCAGAACATCCGAGAGTATTCGAGAGCATTCTACAACAAATACTATTCTACGGAACGTCAGTTCAATCTCATATCAACTCCCTGAGCCAAGCCGGGTACCGCAGCTACTTAATATTAAATCATAAACAAAATGGAAATTAAATGATTGATTGTATGTAAAAAGGTTTGATTGTAGGATTGCGTCAGTCATATAGATTTAGATCTACACGAGGGTGTAGGAGGCGGTTTCGAGTCCCGCAGCTTGTACGCTCTGGTCGATCCACGTGCGGAGCTTGGCCACGTGTGCGTAGGCCGCAGGTACGTCCTTCTCGCCGCAACCAATGCCCCAAGCCACGATGCCTGCTTGAAGATATCTCCCCGCCACTGGTGATGGGCAGACTAATGGGCCACCTCCGTCTCCCTGGAATACAACAACTCTCATTATATCAAACATGTCGGTACATTGATTAGTTAACCCCTCTAAGGTTCATTTGTTTGCTTTTGGAAACAGCTCACATAGGTCTCTCTTACTGCCATGGTCAGAAATATGACCTAAATGGTGTTAGAAAGAGAAAACATCATGCTTTATATTTGAATCTAGAAGTTATCCATAGAAAAATTAAAATGTACAACTCTATGAAATCAAAGTTTCTGACAACAATTTGAGAAAAATATATGAAACTTTGAGAATTTTTAGCAGATAGAAATATTGAAAGAAGGGTAAATGCAGGTTAAAAATAGGACAGCAGTCAAGTACAATAAGGGTGTTTATACGTCAGCGCGTTTGTTTCCATAGAAATCATTCTAACTCCGTTATTGTTTTAGTTACATCCCTAAAACAAAAAGTAAAAGGTCGATAGTAGATATAAGCTGCACATCCCTATCAAGTTGTCTATGGAAATACATAACAGGAATCAGCTGTCAGTCGTGTAGTTGACAAAAATATTTACCCGCACAAATTTGCTACCGGAAGCTCCACCGCGCTCCACATTTTAAATTTTTATTAAATATTTTTATATGAAATGATAAAAAAATGAAGTGATAAAAGTATGATGTTATTACACATATATACAATAGAATTTTAGAAGTTGTTTACATAATCTGTGATTTTAGTACCATTTTCACATAAAAACATCACGTGAGTAATTTTTACCTATTTTTAATGTTTGCATTCTAAATTTTAATATTTACAAATGCTAATATTTATTTGTAATATAATAATTTTGTAACCTTTCTAAAACAGTTTTTACTATTCGGCTACGTTCAGAAATGTTTCATTTATAGAGCTTCAATTGTGAAGCGGTAACAACAAAAAGTTTTCGTAAAATGTCATTTTGTTAGAGACACCAAAAGCCAATATTCTCGAAAATTCGGAGGGGTTAATGGAGGACTGAATGCAGTTGGCGCTAAGAAAAAACTGTCAAAAGAAGCGAAGCTAGCAGTCCACAATGGAGTGCTGATACCTACCCTGATGTATGGCAGTGAGGTATGAAACTGGTAGAGGAAGGATAGTAGACTGAATGCTGTTGAAATGAGATCCCTGAGGCGTATGTGTGCTAAAACCATGTATGATCAATTTGGAGATCCGCAAAGAATGCAAGGCTGATGTAAGCGTAATGAGTAAGATTAAGAAAGGGACCCTCAGATAGTTTGGGCATGTAGAGCGAATGATTGAAGAAAATAATGTAAGAAGAATATATGACTCAAATGTGAATGGTAAAAAAAGTCAGGGACGTCCGAGGAAGACATGGCACGATCAAGTGAATCAGATAACTTGAGTCGGACCCTGCCAAAAGTCAGAATAATAGAAGAGTATTTATGAGACAATTTATGAATGTGAGTGAGGCAAAGAGTGTGCCAAGATGGAATTGTTTGGCAGCGCATCCGTTCTGCCTACCCCTGCGGAAAAACAGCGTGATGGTTAGTTAGTTAGTGAATATTTATTCATGAAATGACAAAAAATGAGGTGTAATAATGTTTGTAATAATAAAATTTGTGTGTTTTTATGTTTTTTCTTTAACAGTGATTGATGTTTGCATTAAAAAAATTGTGTTTTAAGAAAAAAGTGTTTATTTGTAATAATAAAATTTAAAAGTTTATTTCATCACCTTTCTAAAACAGTTTTTAGCTTTCGGATATATGTTCAGATATATTCCATTTATTTGGATTTAATTGCAAAGTGGAAATACTATGACCATGTGACCGAGGCCTGGTGGTTTTAAATGTGCCTATTGTTAAAATAATATATTGATAAACTAGTGTCTCATAAATGTGCCTAATCTTTATATAAAATAAATAAAGTTTCTTTGTTTGTCACGTATGTGTTCCTATACCGTTCATCCGATTGCGATGAAACATTGGTGAGTTGTTCTGCGTACGCCTGCAAAGGTTTCTATAAACAATGATGAACTTTGGGGTTATGAAATGAGTATAAAAAATTGTAAAAGGTGGCGCCTGAGTTGCTCGAAAAATGTGTGTATTTTATATAGTTTAGCGGTAGAGAAGGAAGGAGGGAGGGGAATTGGAATTGGAGGTTCGCATGAGGGGGAAGTAGGGAGGAGGGAAGGTGGAAGGGGAATGCGGGAGGGGAATGGGCTGGGAATGGGGACGCACAGGAAAGGTCATGCAGGGGTGGGATGGGGGAGAGGGGGGGATTGCAAAGGAGACATATAAGCGGTAGGGGATAGCAGGGGAAAAATTTGATACATTCTTCTCACACAGAAAGCTATTTGTGGCCTGCTCACGCATCGGTTTATTTATTAGTGTACGCACCAGACGGAGAAACAAAAAATATTGCATTTCTAAAAGCACTTCAATACACAGAATTACAATACAAACACTTCTTTCTTTTGGTGGCAGTGCAACGCGTGCCGGGTAGTCGCTATTAAATAAATAATAAAGTAGGTACGGTTGCTTTAATACCTTGCAAGTGTCACGACCCTGCACTCCACCAGCGCACAAGAAGGAGGAGTGCAACTTGAACTTGGGACCCAGTCGTGTCTTTTGGAACTGACGCTGACAAGTGGCAAACTCCACCGTGTCGAGTTCCACCTTTTTCATGATGACAGCATAGCGGTCTGCTTTACCTGCAAACAAGACACACAAACAACATCTCATTACTACAGACTTACATAGCGGTCTGCTTTACCTGCAAAAGACATCTCATTACTACAGGCTTACATAGCGGTCTGCTTTACCTGCAAACAAGACACACAAACAACAACTCATTACTACAGACTTACATAGCGGTCTGCTTTACCTGCAAACAAGACACACAAACAACAACTCATTACTACAGACATACATAGCGGTCTGCTTTACCTACAAACAAGACACACAAACGACATCTCATTTTTTCAAAATTAGTTAAGTACATTTTTTACGCAAAAAAATGTACCTAATTTTGAAAAAATCTGTTCTTTTATGCCGAAGAACGCTAACTATTAATGTACATGGGTTCCTATTTTATAATTCTGCTTTTATTTCGAAAATGTAATTAATTTCAAGAAATGGCAAAGATCACCCTTATGGGTGAAAGCCAAATAAATAATTTAAAAAATATGTAAGTCTATGTGTTATCTACGCCAAAAAATATCAATTCGCATCAAGCTCGCCGCCAGCACGTAGATTATTGCGCAATGCTGGAAGCAAGCCACAAGCTTCCTCTGTAGACTGTCAAAATGCTTGGCACAAACAAAAACTACGCTCAGTGTTGCCAACTTAATGAAAAACTATGTGCTTGAAGGAAGCTACTATAGATAGTGTCAGAATCTCTTAAGAGTAATTTGAGTATTTTACCAGTTTCATGACAGTTGATCTGGCGACAATTGGACAAACTGCCCCCCCCCCCCCCCCCGGCATACTCACATACAATATGCAGTTGGTTTAGGGAAATACGATATACCAATTTACACAAAATATAACTAAGTGACCCCGAAGGGATGTGCAGGGAGGATGTACCACCGAATAACAAAGTATTAAACATATTTTCATTCAAATGCATCAAGGAAAAATTTACTTGTCTATATACTGTGTATAACAGCGCATAAGTACAAAACAATCGACACTGAATATAAATTCGTTTGATATTCATACCAACTTATTTTAAGGATATTTGTAAAGTCAATTTTACATTTGAAATTGGTAAATAATGCACAAAAAATAATTATTTTTTGGTAAATATCATTTCGGGGGACCAACTGTCAGTCATCGCATTTAAGAGGTTAAATCTTACTTGTCTGTTTCTACGGTTTCCACAGAAAAGATGTTGAAGGTGAACAGTGCAGTGGGGGGCGTCCCTACTGTAGAAATAGTGATTTCAGAGGCGGACTTACCAAAGTTAGTTTTACCCCAACCAGTAGCGAAACAGCCCTTGGCACCGGTGAAACTAATATCTGCTGCAGGAAGACAAACCTGAAATTATACATTAAACAGTTAGGAGTACAACTGGCAGAGGAAGGATGAGGCAGATTGACTAACTAAGTAACCATCACACAGTTCCGCAGGGGTAGGCAGAGAGGACGGACCACTAAACAATTCGGTCTTGCCTCACTTACATTCTTATTACACACTCTTCTATTATTCTGACTTTTTACATGGCCCGACTCGAGTATCTGATTCACTTGATCGTTTCATGTCTTCCTCGAGCGTCCTCGACTTGTTCTGCCATTCACATTTGCATCGTATATTCTTCTTACACTACTATTTTCGTTCATTCGCTCTACATGCAAAAACCATCTGAGGGTCCCTTTCTTAATCTTACTCATTACGCTTACATCAGCCTTGCTTTCTTTGCGGATCTCCAAATTGATCATACATGGTTTTACCACACAATCCTTCCTCTGCCTATTCGATGCCTCACTACATACATCAGGGAAGGTTCCAGCACTCCATTGTGGACGGCTAGCTTCGCTTCTTTTGACAGTTTTTTATTAGTGCCAACTACATTTGGTCCTCCATTAATGGAGTTATCTGCATTTATCCTACTTTCAATATCTCTATCAGCCTTCCCATCTCTCGTAAACATACTACCCAGATACACAAACTAAACCATCTACTCCAAGTGTTCATCATTCACAACTATATTGCACACTGTTTTCGTACTCTTTCTTTCAAACACCATGACTTTAGACTTACTTACATTCATCATTAACTCATTTTTCATACATACTTTTTCATCCTAGAAACGAGAGATTGTAGACCTTCCATACAGTTAGAAATCAACACCGTATCATCAGCATACAACAGGCAACATATTTTCAAATTATTCAATTTCGCGCCCAATCCCAACCTCTTTCAATTATGATTTATTAAATTGAAGTATACTTGGGCTGCAATGTAAATGATAGATGGGATCCTTCGGTTGAAATCAAATGCCGCATTGAGCAAACTCATGCAACCTTTATCCGCATGAAAAAGATGTTCTGCAGTCATGATCTCAACCTTGGATTACGAATGCGAATGGTCAGATGCTACGTGTTTTCGATACTATTTTGTGAAATGGAAGCACGGACGCTTACTGAAGAACTAATTAGGCAACTTGCGGCATTCGAGATGTTGATCTACAGAAGAATACTTCAAATAAGCTGGATGGACAGGGTTACGAATGAAGATGTTATGGTTTGGATGAATAAAGAAAAAGAACTTATTAAAACTATAAAAATCCGAATTCCATATCTTGGACATGTGATGAGACATCCAGAGAAGTATGAGATCTTGCATCTCATAATGCAGGGAAAGATTGCCGGAAGACGGGGCCCTGGAAGAAGGAGAACCTCATGGCTGAAAAACCAGTTTGGCCAGTCAACCTTAGAGCTGTTCCGGGCCGCAGTAAACGAAATCTGCATAGCCAACGTCCGTTGATTGGACAGGGCACAAGAAGAAGAAGAAGAAATTAAAAAAAAGAAGTTAAAAAATGTAGTAATTATTTATTAAATTAGAGAAGATTGAAAACAAGCCTTTTTGGACGCGAGGTCTTATGTTCACAGAATGACTAGTCTATGATGTAAAATGCTTTAAAAAGAGGCTTACCGTATTGACGTTGTCAGCCAACACCACTGGCTCTTTGAGAAAGATGAGTGCGACGTCATTAGCGAGAGATTGTGCGTTAAACTTGGGGTGAAGCAAGAAACTGTCGGCGTTCCTTTCCTGGTATGGAAGGCGCTCCTTGGTAGTCTGGGTGTCCCATTCTCCGGCGCGGATCTTTATTTCCAGCGGACGAAGTCTACAAAACAAAACCAAGTTAATCAAATGCAAAGGAAAAAATCAACACAAAGTTTTTTAAATTTTAATTCATCTACAGTAGAATCCGAATATAACGACCCTCAAGGGGCCGGCGATACTTTGTCGTACTAACCGGACGCCGCACAAAATGGCCGGAGAATTTAAGCTTATTTTTACATGAGACCCGCCGAACTCCTTCACGAGGGTTACATTTGATTACACGGAACTCATTGTGTGGAGTTTTTAACCTAGTCACAACAGAAGATAAAAACTGACTGTGATTTACGCGTGCTAATAAGGATAGGTGTTAGCGCACAGGGAGTGGCGGGGCGCGGGGCGGTGAGGTATTGTTGTGTAGGTTTTATAAAAAAAACACTGCGCGTCGTTCTAACCAGACGAATTATCATTAAAATAGGTCAAAATAGGTCGCTTTAAGCAGTTGGTTGCTTAAAACAGAGTTGTACTAAACGGATATGTTTTCCTAGTATCTAACTATGAAAACTAACATTGTCGTCGCTAAAAACGGTAAGTCGTTATAAGAGAAGTCGTTATATCCGAATTCTACTGTATTTTCAAATATCTTTTAAAATTAAAAAAAAAAATGGTTTGTCTGAGGATTGAACCTTCCTGCTTCAAGTATTAACCCTGTAAAAATCGCAAGAGTGCCCCACGGTTGAATTTGGCAGGCACCTCTGGTCTGGGGCTCAAAAATACCTGAAAAAAACACCTCAACTCTGTGCAGAAACGGGCGGTCCGTTTGATAAATTCTCCCAAACATCATCTTAACAAACGGATTGCAACCTTTAGAGCGCAGGTTTCGGGTGGGAATGCTATCCTTGTTCTACCGGTATTTCAATGGAAGATTCTCGGAGGAAATAGCTTCATTTATCTCATCGGTACCGGTGCATAGTCGGGAAAGACACCAAACGCACGCCCAACATACGTACACGGTTGAAATTTGTCACATAAGAACGGGTCGCTTCTTCGACTCGTTCTTGAGCTCAACAGCTCGGCTGTGGAATGATTTGCTGGCCTCTGTGTTTCCTCCTTCCTACAACATGAGTCTCTTCAAGAACAATGTTCATTTCTTCCTCTCCTCAAAAAGTCCCTCTACACAGCATCTCAGAGGACATAGGCTCCGAGGGAAATTATTTTCCTCAGGACCTCCTGTGTGGAGTTAATGTTAAAAAAAAAGGAACTGGAGTCGACACTCTACCAAGCAGCCAAATCCCGATTTTGTAATACCAACATTTATTGCATATATTAACACACTTTAGGCAATTTGGGAGGCATGGGTACCGCCGCCCCGGGAACCATTTATTGGATAATCAACCCCCCTGCCATAGGTCACCAACCAAAGAAACAAGTGATTGGCTACCTTTGGTGATCCTTTACCCATACCTTTTTCTTTCAGAAAGACTTCAGAGAAAGTCTGGGATAAGAGAATTACAGAAAAAAAGAAAAATAACAATAATAATATTATAATGCAAGTATTTACAATGATAACAGAGAGAAAATAAAATGCATTAAAAAAACATAGTCAGAGAAGTTATTGCACAAACCACCAGGCAGTCCCAACGACAACGTGCATGGCTATCGGCCAGACTATAAACTGCAGACAAATCCCGAAGTCCGCGCCCTTTAGCCAGCTCCCCGATTTTGCGTCGAAGAAATATTTGTCGGAAAGAACAGAGAAAGATGATCGTCGGTTCGTCGGAGGGGGGTGCGGGGGAGACCGCGCAGCTATTCCTAAGACCTATGCATGTCATTGGGGGAGACGC
The DNA here is from genome assembly GCA_917880885.1 of Limnephilus marmoratus. Classification (NCBI taxonomy): domain Eukaryota; kingdom Metazoa; phylum Arthropoda; class Insecta; order Trichoptera; family Limnephilidae; genus Limnephilus; species Limnephilus marmoratus. Next base: position 44,171,811 of record OU862913.1, read on the forward strand.
TGGAGGATCGCGGGAAAACCACTCCGGTGTGTGTTCGCCTGGCACTATGTACGGACAGGGTCTATCCCACCCCCTTTAAAGCAAGCAAGTGTAGTGAACTCACTTGGCGAGGCAGTGGGCTCCAGTGAGGACCACGGAGGGGTGTATGAGGGAGCCTGCGCATACGGCGCTACTGTCAGCCACATTCAGGATTGCCACAGTCCAAGGGAACTCTCCGAATTCTGATTCGTTTCCCTGCAAACAAACAACAATATAATTAAAATAAACATGTTTTATTCAATTTATTAGAATCAAAAACATAACAATATGTTAAAAATACAATTTATTTTACTAATCCTATAGTTGACAAAGGCCTCCTCCAACTGTCGCCATTTTTCTCTATCATTAGCTACTCTTGTCCATGTACCACCCGCTATGAGGCCTTTGTCAACTAGTGACATACAGACAGGGAGTCGATGCATGGTAAATGGTAAGTGTTATAAATGTTATAAATATTATATATAAAGTAATGTAATTTACTTAGTGTTATAAATTTTATAAATATTACACATAATGTAATGTAATTTATTTCCTGTAAATTATTGTTAAGGCTATTATTATTATTATTTTATTATTATTATTAATATTATAAAGGCGAAAGTTTGAATGGATGTATGTTTGTTACTCTTTCACACAAAAACTACTGATTGAACTTGAGTTATCGAGTTATTGCAAACGTCAGAAGAAAAGCAAAACAAACGGTTGCCGTGGAAACGATGTTAGTTAATATCTATCACTAAAAATGAATCGCCGAATGAATAACTTCCGAACGATTGCACCGAATTGGATACTTAATTCGTTTTTTTTTCTATAAAACTACTGGTGAGCTCTGGCATTATGAAATTTGTATAAAAAAATGCAATAGGTGGCACGCAAGCTGTTTGAAAACTTAATGTACCGGGAATTAATGAGGGTGGAGGGGGGGGAGGCGGAGTGGGAACCCCCCTAAAACCATGCAAGCATTTGACGACCTCCGTAGTCCAGTGGGTAAGACTCTTGACTCACAATCCGGAGGTCGCGGGTTCGAACCCAGCATGCGCAAATAAATTTTATTTGATTAATTTGTGTTATTTCACAATTAATTCATTTAAAATAATATATAGTATATTTGCGGCATGTTCCAGAGTGGTAGATACTCTCAGTATCGCCCTGGTATAAGACCACCATTCAGAATTGAAACGTTGCTTGAAAATGGCTTTAGCCGTGTTTGGTGACCAGATCTAAATAGCCAGGTACTTACCAACCTTCCTCTTCCCCACCTCCTTCCCCTCCCCACTACCTTCAGCCTCATAACATACCCCAATTGGGATGCAATAGTCTCACTGGCTCCAGACGGGAGCAGTTGAAATTCTTGTGCGGTATTCACTGTAAAAAAAAAAAAGCGAAGCCGCGGGTAAAAACTAGTATTTCATAAATCAAAAATGTTTTTCTATCTATCTATATATATATTATATATATATATATATATATGTATATAGGGTGTAACGGGATGTTACCGAGGAATTTGAACCAGAGATTCCTTAGTATATTTGGAGTAAAAAATGTAGATGTCATTTTTCTTCCGATAACATTTTTTTTTCAATTAAAAACATTAAAAATATTTTTCTATCACATGCCGTAATTGACTAGTTGAATTTAATGCGTTTATATCCTAGCGGACACTTCATAAGCGTTGCGTCTCGTTCTAACTGCATATTACCACACGAAACAGCGCGTATCGCTCAAACATTGATCGTCGATCCCTTCGGCACCGGGGCATAGTCGGGAAACACGCCAAACGCGTGCCCAATATTTGTACACGGTTGACATTTGTCACATGAGAACGGGTCGTTTCTTCGACTCGTTCTTGTGTTCAACAGCTCGGCTGTGGAATGATTTGCCGGCCTCTGTGTTTTCTTCTTCTATTCCTACAACATGGGTCTCTTCAAGACCAATGTTCATTCCTTCCTCTCCTCAAAACGACCCTCCACACAGCATCCCAGATGACATAGGCTCTGAGGAAAATTATTTTCCTCAGGGCCTCCTGTGTGGAGTTAATGTAAAAAAAATGAATTAATCAATCAGCGGTATATCCACCTAATACCATGCGAGCGCAGCCGCGAGTAAAACTAGTTGAAGATAAAAATTACAGTAAGAACCAATAAAATAATAATTAACATTTCTGCGAAGTCCATTTCTATGGGTAGGCGTTTGGAAATGGATATTTCTTTAGATCACTTAGCAGGGGTGCCCGTCATAGGGTGAGGTTTGTCCGGGTCTTGGCGGCGGATGCGTCTGCCCAACTGCTGCGTGGATCGAGAGAGACTGGCTGAGGGAGGCCTTTTCTCCTCTCCAGCAGGAGTCGCTTGACCCATCGTCTTGCACTGCAGTTGGAGGGATGGATTCATACGTCCATCACTCTTGGACACATCCCATCATAACTTTTTCCTTCCCAGAACTTCCTCTCCTTCCTTTCCCTAAAGAATAACCTGCTAAAATTGTCAATTATAGGCCATTATAGTTTGACTCAAGAAGCTATCATCAAGATACTTACGGGGGAGGAAAGCAGTTGGAAGTCGACCCCCTTCTCATTGCGTACCCCGCAGCCCCGCAGACGCTCGGGTTGCTCGATGACCTCCACCGCATTACCCTCATCACGGGGAGCTTTGCAGCACACCTCGATGGACACCTGGCAACTCTCCGGTTTGAATCTGAAAACCAAATAAGTCATCATGAATGAAGAATTAGCATGAAATACCACAGTCATTATGAAATACCACTACCATAATCAAAAACCACTACAATCATGAAATACCACAATCATCATGAAATACTCATACCACTATCATCATGAAATACCACTATCATCGTGAAATACCACTACAATCATGGATTACCACTATCATTATGAAATACCCCTACAATCATGAAATACCACTACAATCATGAAATACCAATACCATCATGAAGTACCACAATCATAACGAAATATCACCATCATCATGAAATAACACTACAATCATGAAATACCACTACAACCGTGAAGTACCACAATCATAACAAAATACCACCATCATCATGAAATAACACAGTCATCATGAAATACCCCAGTCATCATGAAATACCTCAATCATCATGAAATATCACAATCATCATAAAATACCACTATAATGATGAAATACCACTATCATTATGAAATACCACTATCATCATGAAAAACCACTATCATCATGAAATACCACTTCAATCATGAAATACCACAGACTCGGGAAGGGGCTTAGGGAATTTTTGATGAGTGAATGTGATACCTAGTTTATTATTTATTAACCCCTCAAGCCTCGGATGCCCATTTTGTCGGAAGTTCAAAATATTTGACAACAAACTTCTCTACATCTCTACATATTAAAAATTAAAGTCCCCCGCGTCGTCCGTCTGTCTGTCCGCGATAAACTCGAAAACTACTGAACGGATTTTCATGCGGTTTTCACCAATAAATAGAGTATTTCGTGAGGAAGGTTTACGTATGTAATTTGTCAAGGATTTGTGTAAATTGGTTGAAACATCACGATAATTGTTTGAAGTGAAAACGCTGCCTAATCCATTTGGGATATAACAAAACAATGCATGGTGGGATATTCCTCTTTTATACGTAGATCTACAGAAAAGTCCGCGATGGCATGTATCTACCTTTTACGGATAGCTTACTATACCCATTCTATCTTCTAAAAAAATGGTCACGTACATTGCGGTAATTGAAAAGTTATTTAGACGGATACAGTATTAATCCTTATTTACTTAAATACGTTAGTTACCCCAAGCATTTCATGCACATTATTATAATCTTTCACACCATTTCTACTTATTATAAATAAAAGTCCTCCGCGGCATCTGTCTGTCTCTTGGCGATAAACTTAAAGACGGCGGTGGTTATAAAGGCTGGATAACCATCCAGTAGATGACGTTGTGTTTTATTAGCCACAGCAACGCGTGGCCGGGTCAGCTAGTATAATAATATAATACCTAAATAGGATCGGCGTAAAAGGGAGAACTACCCTTCCCACTCAAACTGTCATCAAATTTCAGAAAAATGCACCAAATTTGAAAGAATGCATTGTCATCGACAACGAGTCTATCCGCCGAGTTTGGATGTCGGGAAGTAGCTTAATTTGCACTTCCAAGATTCCTCTTTATTCACACATTAATTCAATCATGAGAAAAAAAGTAAAATTCAAATATACGTGTGTAATAAAAGATCATACATAATTTAGAATGAAAACGTTGCTTGAAATGGCTTTGGCCGTGTTTGGTGGCCAGTTCTACTATTCAGTCAGGTACTTCCAACCTTCCCTTACTCATCTCCTTCCCCTCCTCACCACCTTCAGCTTCACAAAGTACTCAAATCAAGGATACAGCAGGCCCAAAAGTATGATGTGAGCCCATCTAGAGTTTTGTATTTCAGTGGCGCACAAACCAGTTTTGCAAATGCAGAATTCTGGTCGACCTTCAGTTCAAACAGTTGGTGTCCAATGAGCTACATGCACGTGTTTTTTGCAAAGACGACAGTGCCCACAAAAATACGAAATTAACTCCAGATATCATTATCATTACATAGTATAAAATGAAGTCGCTCAAAATGTATGTGCGCATAGATCTTTTAAACTAAGCAACGGATTTTCACGCGGTTTTCACCAATAGATAGAGTGATTCAAGACGAAAGTTTATATGTATAATACATGCTTATTATAGTAGAGACAAGTCGAGAAATTCAAATATTCAATTCAGGCAGCGGGCAGCGGGCAGCTGGCAAGCGGGTGGTGTGGATTTTTATAAAGGTTGGGTAATGGCGTTGTGTTTCGTTAGCCACAGCAACGTGTGGCCGAGTGTGCTAGTCTTATATATAAAAATCTCGTGTCACGGTGTTTGTGGTCGCACTCCTCCGAAACGGCTTGACCGATTTTTATGATTTTTTTATGTATATTTGCTAGGTTTGAGAAAAGGCTTTAAAGTATATTTCATAGTTTGTATTTTTTTTTTGGCATTTAAAAATACCTATAACCCCAAATTTTAACCCTCCTACCTCTACCCTCCCATTTTTAATCGCGATTTTAGTATTTTTGTGTGAACAATTTTAATGACAGATGGCGCTACGTCCGCCTCATCAAACTTTCATCCACACATGCGCAAGACATTCACGAGAAGTGTTGCGTCATTTTGATATTTCATTCGGCATAATGTACTCGCGTGGGCAAACTATCGAGCTTATTTGTATTGGCTAAAGACGGACTGACAAAAAATATCGTACACTCAATTGCTCTTCAAAATTCATATTGATTTTCTTTATTTCATTTTACTACATTGGTTGGTGTTTTTTTTTTTGTTTTTATCGGTGGTCATCGTCTACAGCGCTCCACTCCTCTGTCTGTCAAAGATTCCATCTCCACATACTTACAATACATTCGTGTTTCTATATACAGGATGTCCGGGGGTAAAGTGCATTAACGGGAGGTGATTCCACATGATATTTTAAGTAAAAAAGATTGATACATTTTTTCGAAATACCAACTTTTATGAGTTGTTTTGTGGTAAAAAGATAAAAATAGACCGGCGTGTGCCGCCAGCTTTATTATTTTCCGCTGTTACGATACGGGCCAGTCACAACCATGCAATGTTGCGACAATTGTGCCCGGCGAGCGCTCAGCAAGTAAGACCGTACCTCACACTAGGAATTTTTAGTAGGTACGTCTTTTAGTATGGGAAAAAAAATGTTGGAATTTCGGAAAAAGTTATTAATCTTTTTTACTCCTACCATCATGTAGAATCATCTCCCGAAGTTAATGCACTTTACCTCCGGACACCCTGTATAATAGTGTGCTCTGGCGTTATGAAACTTGTATTAACAAATTGCAATGGGTGGCGCGCGAATTGTTTGAAAAATGAGTGTATTTCATATAATTTAGCGGCAGGGAGGAAAGGAGGGAGGGGGAGCTAAATCCGAGAGAGGGAGGAAGGGAAGGGGAACGGGGACGAATGGGAAAGGACACGTAGGGTGAAATAATTTCTTCATTAGTGGCATTATGCCGGGAACTCGCTAGTAAACAGTTTGCAATTCACACGCGGTAGAAGTAGACAAGAGTGGGGAGGCTACGAAGAACAGCACAAAGAGGATACTGATTATACTATCTCATTCCCTCAGTCTAAATTCTACAGATGTATGTGACCGGTCATTGGTTGAGTGGGCATCGTGTTTATGTCCCAACCGGGCATCGCGTGTTCGACTCCTCGGCTAGGTAAGTCACAATACAAGAAACATTTTCGGCTTTCTGTGGTGATAGTTAGAGATTTACAAACATTGTTGGGTTATTCGTAACCCGGGAATGTTTGTCTTTTAAAAAAAATAAAAAAATATGTTTGTCTCTTTTTAGTTTCGCTATTTTTCGTTTCAACGAGTTTCAAATCACAACGGTGCTAAAGAAGTTTCACTTCAATAAATAAAAAAAGTCAATTAAAAATGCATGTAAGTGGAACATATCTCGTACAGCAATATGCTAATATATTGTTTAGGTAGCTATGTATATGATGGTATTAATTTATTAACATGGTTGCTTTTTTTCTACCCGCCGAGACGAGGTTTTCAATTTAATTCACAAAGATATTTCTTGCTTCATCAGACATGGAATTTACCCGCTTAACGCTCAGTGATTCTCAAAGTTTTATTCGCATTTGTTTGATTTTTTTATGAGAATACCACACAAGAGTACTATTGTCGATAGTATTCAAAGTTTAAGTGTTGGCGGTAAATAGTCTTGAAGGGCAAGGTGTTGGCCGTCAATAGTCCTGAAGGGTAAATTGTTGGCCGTAAATAGTATTGAAGGAAAAGGTCTTGTTGAATTGTTGCCCGACAATAGTCTTGAAGGGCAAGGTGTTGGCCGTCAATAGTCCTGAAGGGTAAATTGTTGGCCGTAAATAGTATTGAAGGAAAAGGTCTTGTTGAATTGTTGCCCGACAATAGTCTTGAAGGGCAAGGTGTTGGCCGTCAATAGTCCTGAAGGGTAAATTGTTGGCCGTAAATAGTCTTGAAGGAAAAGGTCTTGTTGAATTGTTGCCCGACAATAGTCTTGAAGGGCAAGGTGTTGGCCGTCAATAGTCCTGAAGGGTAAATTGTTGGCCGTAAATAGTCTTGAAGGAAAAGGTCTTGTTGAATTGTTGCCCGACAATAGTCTTGAAGGGCAAGGTGTTGGCCGTCAATAGTCCTGAAGGGTAAATTGTTGGCCGTAAATAGTCTTGAAGGAAAAGGTCTTGTTGAATTGTTGCCCGACAATAGTCTTGAAGGGCAAGGTGTTGGCCGTCAATAGTCCTGAAGGGTAAATTGTTGGCCGTAAATAGTCTTGAAAGAAAAGGTCTTGTTGAATTGTTGCCCGACAATAGTCTTGAAGGGGGGGATGGAGAGGGGAGAGGGGGTGGGAGGGGGGGGGGGGGATTTTTTTTTAAAGTTTGCATTAAAAATTTTAATATTTAAAAAAATATATGTTTATTTTTAATAATAGAATTTGAAAGCATATTTAATCACCTTTCAAAAACAGTTTTTAGTTTTCAGATATGTTAGCAAATATTCCTTTTATTTGGATTTTATTGCAAAGCGAAAGTTTTTTACCTTTTTTTATATGAATGGTGAATACCTTACAAGAGTCCCAGCTGCTCCCGTTTGGAGCCAGTAAGGTTAAGGCATCCCCAATTGGGGTATGTTGTAAGGCTGAATGTAGTGGGGAGGGGAAGGAGATGGGGAGGAGGAAGGTGGGGAAGAACCTGGCTATTCAGACACGGCTAACGCCATTTCAAGCAACGTTTCAATTCTGAATGGTGGTCTTACACCAGGTCTATACTGAGAGATTCCTTCACTCTGGAACTTGCCGCAAATATATTATAAATCATTTTAAATGAATTAATTGTGAAATAACACAAATTAATCAAATATATTTTTTTTGCCCTCGCCGGGATTCGATCCCACGACCTTCGGATTGCGAGTCAAGAGCCTTACCCCTAGACTACGCCGGGCCGTCTACCTACTGACAATGAAATATTTTGAAGGGTATTTTAAAATCGATTTTACGTTTGAAATTGGTAAAAAATGCACGAAAAAATATAATTTTATAGTAAAATATCTGATACCCGGCATGCGTTGCACTGCCATTCAAAGAAATAAATTGATTCTTCCGGCATGTCCTTTCCCATACGTCCCCGTTCCCCTCCCGCATTCCCCTTCCACCTTCCCCGCCTTCTCTCTCCCCCATCCCGCCAACCCCCCTCCCGCGTTCTAAATATTCGCTCCCATAGTACATTCAGTTTTTAAACAGCTCACGTGCCACCTATCACAATTTTTTTATACAAATTTTAATATAAGTATTAATTTTTATATAGGTATTATAAGAACAATCAATGAAATTTGGTACCTAACATAGGTACCTATTTATAATATCTATAAATCTTGATTCGATTTAAATTATTAATTAACGTATTAATTAATTAAATTGAAGCGTTTTGAAAATTGAATTTTGACTTAAATCGTCATGTAGTTGTAATAATCCAGAAACCTTCGCGAGGGTGGAAAGAAGGTATTTTGAAAGTTTCAAACATTTCCTATGCTTAATGTAGCAATACATATACAACATACATATTTACAACTAAGTTTCGCCAAATTGTAAACAAAGGTATGAAAACACTAGGCTTCGTATTAAGAACAACCAAAAACTTTAATTCCATACAAGCCATCAAATTATTATATGTATCTCTAGTTAGAAGCCTAATGGAATATAACTCGGTAGTTTGGTCTCCATATTACAAAATTCACATTAATAACATTGAGCGAATACAAAAAAGTTTCTGCGATTTATAAATTTTAAAATATCCCACTAGAAGACTTAAAATGTTATTTATTATTAAATATTCTAAAAATACACACACTAGAAGACAGACGTAAAATAAAACTTTTTATTCAAAATACTTAACTTTAAATTTGACTGTTGCGAACTACTGCAACTCATAAACTTACGAATGTCGACAGTAACTACACGGCAAAATACACTATTCTACTGTAGCATTCATAAGCGGAACTACATTGTGGGAAATCAGTACTTAGGTGATATTGACCCATTTAACATAAACTTGGCGAATTTTGTTGATCTTGTAAAAAACTTATTCCAAAACTATTCCTAAACATATCTGTATTTTTGTAAACCTATGAAATTGCTGTATATTTGTATTTTTATGACTTGCACTCTTTTTTATCTACTTAATATTATTTTTATTATTTCTTTATCTGTTTTATTCCTAAACATATCTGTTTTTTCTGTAAACCTATGAAATCGCTGTATTTTTGTATTTTCATGACTTGTGTGCTTTTTTATGTAATTTTATTTTTATTATTTCTGTATCTGTTTAAAAATCATCTGTCATGAATTAATTGTACTACCAAACATGCAAAAGCCCTTTGGGCGTTAAATAAAAATAAAATAAAATAAAATACATACATACAAGCAAACATACACTCATTTTATATATATATAATATATAGATATCATTTCGGGGGGGCAACTTTACTGTCGGGTCAGAACTAATAATACACAATTTTCTGGCTTGTGGCTTCCTTTTAATTTTGAAGTGAATTTAATTCGGACCATCCCACGTCCAAGGTTCTTGGGTATAAAAAAACACTGACTTCATTCTGAGGGTGACCTTCAATACAACCAGTTTGTGCAACACAAATTCAATCTTACATCGAGTTGTTGCATATTTATGTTCTTAGCCAAGTTTTTTTATTGGCAAAGCAATAAGGAATATCTGTTTTCAATTAATTTTTACTACAAATCAGTTTAGAATATGAATTCCAAAAAAATATGCACGGTATAAATTATTGAGGATTTTTCTATCGCTAGTAGATTTCCTAGTAGAATTAATATTTAGATAATAATCAATCAATATTCATATACATATATAAAAATCAATATATGTTTCTTTTTTTTTTAAATTATTTATTAACCAAGAATAAAATTACAATAATACAATATACCTACATATACATATGTATATTTTTTTTGGTATATGCCACCTCACTAGGCTGAGCCTGTTCCGAGATGGCAGGTTTCTATGTGTGTGAGTTGTCTATTCATTGCTATAAGCATAGGAATGGTTTGAAAACCTCGAAACACCTTCTTTCCAACCCCGCGAAGGTTTCTGAATTATTACAACCACATGACAATACATCTGAAAACTTTTTCCAGTAAACATAGCGTTTCTATGTGTGTGAGTTGTCTATTCATTGCTATAAGCATTGGAATGGTTTGAAACTCTCGAAGCACCTTCTTTCCAACCCCGCGAAGGTTTCTGAATTATTACAACCACATGACAATACATCTGAAAAGTTTTTCCAGTAAACATAGCGTTTCTATGTGTGTGAGTTGTCTATTCATTGCTATAAGCATTGGAATGGTTTGAAACTCTCGAAGCACCTTCTTTCCAACCCCACGAAGGTTTCTGAATTATTACAACCACATGACAATTCATCTGAAAAGTTTTTCCAGTAAACATAGCAGTAAACATTAGCGTTTCTATGTGTGTGAGTTGTCTATTCATTGCTATAAGCATAGGAATGGTTTAAAAATCTCGCAGCACCTTCTTTCCAACCCCGCGAAGGTTTCTGAATTATTACAACCACATGACAATTCATCTGAAAAGTTTTTCCAGTAAACATAGCGTTTCTATGTGTGTGAGTTGTCTATTCATTGCTATAAGCATAGGAATGGTTTGAAACTCTCGAAACACCTTCTTTCCAACCCCACGAAGGTTTCTGAATTATTACAACCACATGACAATTCATCTGAAAAGTTTTTCCAGTAAACATAGCGTTTCTATGTGTGTGAGTTGTCTATTCATTGCTATAAGCATAGGAATGGTTTGAAACTCTCGAAGCACCTTCTTTCCAACCCCACGAAATTATTACAACCACATGACAATACAACTTAAAAGTTTTTCCAGTAAAACTTCTGTAAGCACGTTCGACTTGGGGGGTAAGCTGGTGAATGCATTACGAAAAGTGGCATTTTGTTACGAAAAGTGTGATGTTACGAAAAGTGTGATGCGAGGCGAACGGTCGGGCCTTTACGCACGCTTGACTTGGGGAGTGATAAGGATAAGGATAAGGCTAAGGATAATTACCCCAAATTCGTAGTCACCCCAAGGTCGTAGGTCACCCCAAGTTCGTAGGTCACCAGAAAGAAATGGCATTAGCCGTGTTTGGTGACCAGATCTGAATAGCCAGGTACTTCCCCACCTTCCTCTTTCCTATCTCCTTACCCTCCCTACTACCTTCAGCCTTACAACATACCCCAATTGGGGATGCCATAATCTCACTGGCTTCAGACGGGAGCAGTTGGGACTCTTGTGCGGTATTCAAATTATTATAAAACAAAAAAAGTCGTAGATTACCCCAAGGTCGTAGATCACCCCAAGGTCGTAGATCACCCCAAGGTCATAGGTCACCCCAAGGTCGTAGGTCACCCCAAGGTTTAGGTCACCCCAAGGTCGTAGTCACCCCAAGGACGTAGGTCACCCCAAGTTCGTAGTCACCCCAATGTCGTAGGTCACCCCAAGGTCGTAGCTCACCCCAAGGTCGTAGGTCACCCCAGGGTCATAGGTCACCCCATGGCCATATGTTACCCCAATGTCATATGTCACGTCAATGTCAATGTCATATGTTCTTTTATAAGTTAGTGTAGTTTTACTTCAGTCGTGTGGTCTAAAGCACGGTCTCTTTTTTTTAATCATTATAAAAACTCTTATGAAACTGTCAAAAAATCACCATTTATGAATGACTATATTGATTGTTAAATCAAAATTAAATTTTTGAATAAACCCTTTTATTTAATTCATTACTTTAAAGTGCTAACAATAATAAATAGGTAGACACTAGATACCAAACCGTGTTAAGTACCAAATTTGATTGATTGTTCATAATATACAAAAATTTATGTTTGTAATGTATGAAAAATGAAAATTTGAAAAAAAAATATTGTAATAGGTGGCACGCGAGCTGTTTGAAAACTGAATGTACTGAGACTGAATATATATAACGCGGGAGAGTGCTGGCGGGACGGGGGAGCGGAAGAGGAGCGAGGGAGGACGGGGAAAGTGGGGGGGGAGGGGGACATTGAAATTTGATGATTTTTTAAAGTGAAAACTTCTTTAGGTTTGAAACCCGATGAAACAAAAAAAATAGCGACACTAAAAAGAGAAAAACACATACGTCTATAGGATTCCGCCTACGGAAGAATGAGATGGTATAATCGGTCTCCTCTTTGTGAGGTTCTTCGTAGCCTCCCCACTCGTGTCTACTTTGGTTTTGTGAAGGTTTCACTTCTACCGCTTGTGAATTACACACTTTGTTTTTTAATACCTTAATATAAGATAAATATACTATTAATAACTTAAGATAAGATAAATATACTATTAATAACTTAAGGTAAGATAAATATACTATTTATTAACATAAGATAATATAAATATACTATTAATACCTTAAGATCAGATAAATACACTATAAATACCTTAAGATAAGACAAATTTACTATTAATAACTTAAGATAAGATAAATATACTAATTCAGTTCCTTTAATATTTTGTTTATTTTTGAAAATCTATTTCGCCGTAATATTATTCTCATTGCCCTGTTTTGGAGAATTTGAAACTTATTTTGTTCTCGTTCGTTACATAGGAAAAGGATAGTTGAGCAATAGTTAAATTGTGGGGCAATAATTGATTTGTAGATAGTGATTGCAGTTTTAATAAACATAATTAATCCAATTGTAAACTGTTTATTTCCCTACAATAAATAATAACTAGAAAGAGTTTTAATTTTTAGTAATTTTTTAACCTATTTTCTGCGGTTTTTACTATATATTGTAGTTTATTTAACAGAACTTGTCAAATCGTATCACCTAAAGAAGGTGTGTCAATGCATCACTGTGCCTAGATAGGGAAGCAACGATATATCGGAAAACCGATAAATATCGATATATCTCTTTTAATTTTTGTACAAATAGATTCATGTTGAACCTATTTACTGCGGTTTTACTATATATTGTAGTTTATTTAACAGAACTTGTCAAATCGTAGCACCTAAAGAAGGTGTGTCAATGCATCACTGTGCCTAGCTAGGGAAGCAACGATATATCGGAAAACCGATAAACATCGATATATCGACCCCTAAGAATATCGATATTTATGGATATCGAAGATACGCCGATAACGATATATCAATATCGAAAAACTCAAAACATCGTATCGAAATATCGAAAAAAAAATCTTTTTTCAAAGGCAGAAGCCACTATAACTCAACGCAGAAACCGGCTACAAGGAAGCAGACTGTCAAAGTTACTATTTAAGATGAAGTTACACGTGAAATCCTATTTAGATACTATTTAGATTAATCTTTACGACGAATCGGCTTACAGTATGAACATCAAAAAATATGCTACGGATAAATTGAAGCTTTTACTAGCTTTTCTATGTATTGGAATTACAATAAAATTATTATTTACGTAACAAAAAATATAAGCGTCAACCACCAAAAAAATGTTTTTTCATGACTTAACTATGAAGTAATACAAGAAACATTTTTTTAAAATACCCCTTTATGGCTAAGATTATTTTTGAGGTTTTGTATGTTTTAACTTTTTTCCGTTCTTATAAAATTATGCAAAAAATAAATAAAAACCACTTTTTCGCTTACTTCTAAATATTTCTAGCGTTTATATTCCTCTTAATACATATTTTATTAATAAATAGTTACGATGCTAGAACAAAATACTGGAATTAATATATTTTTTAAATAAATTTATAAAAAAAACACATTTTATATAATTATCGAAATATTGTGATTATTCACATAGGTAAGTATAAAAAAATATATCCATACACAATCGATAAACATTTGATCTAAAACTACACCGGATTTCTATAAGCTTTTCAAAAAAGAAGAAATATCGATAAAATTCGATATTTATCGATATCAATATTTTTAAAAACCTTGCATCCCTATGCCTAGCTCATGACTGAGGGGTTAAACGAGCGTTCTTCAAAAAAGAAGTAATTTGAGGCTTTCCTATAAATAAAAACCGCATTTTGATTTTTTTAAATTACAAATTATGACATTTCCCATTCCTCCCACTGTGGTGCAAGGCGATGAGTCCAGCTGGAGAAATCAGAAGGTCTCCCTCAACCAGTCTCACCCGATCTGGCTCGCAACACAGTAGGTGGGCAAACGCATGCGCCGCCAAAACTTATACAAACGTCACCACTTATACAAACCGGGCACCCCTGCTAAATCACCAAACGTAGCGACGCGAATGTAAATGGTAGAAGAAGTCGGGGACGCCCGAGAAAGATATGGCACGATCGAGTGAATCAGATACTTGAGTCGGGCCAAGTCAAAAGTCAGAATAATAGAAGAGAATGTATGAGACGATGAATGAAAGCGAGTGAGGCAAAGAGTGTGTGCCAAGACCGAGTTGTTTGGCGGTCCGTCCTCTCTGCCTACCCCTGCGGGGAAACGGCGTGATGGTTAGTTAGTTTTATTTTTTATGAGAATACCTCACAAGTGAGACTATGGTATCCCCAATTGGGGTATGTTGTGAGGCTTAATGTAATGAGGAGGGGAAGGAGATGGGGGAGAGGAAGGTGGGGAAGAACCCGGCTATTGAGATCTAGTCACCAAACACGGCTAAAGCTATTTCTACCGTGGAAACCTCAATTAAAAATGAAATTATAATAAAAAATAAAATAATTTACCTTATGTCAATTTTTCCGAAGCCATCATATTTGCCATCAGTCAATACTGAGTTGCCGGTTGGTTCGCAGAGGTAATAGGGCACGCAGACGCAACTGTCACCTGTCTCATCGTCCACTATAGTGGTGGGTCCTGTAGTCGGCACCACGGTGATCTGAAACACAATGGGAGGATTGGTCTATAAAAAATCATTATAAATGAAAGAATCGTGTAATTTAGTAACAAAAATTATTGTAATAAGTAAGTAAAGGATACCTACGTAAGAAAGAACGCAAGATTTATACAATAGTAGAGATATAGAATCTAAGAAATGAAAGAAAAAGAAGGAATAAATGATTTATAAAATAGCAGACTTTAAGATACAAAGTAAACATATTTGGGACTTTTATAACAGTTTAAGGTAATTTTTTAATTTGGGCTTAAATTCCTGCATATTTTCGATGGTTTTTAATTTTAATGGGAGGTTGTTATAATAGATTATGCCCAGATAAAGATAGGAATTTTGAATGTGCTTAGTATTAAATTTAGGGATTTTAATAGTTTTCTGGTATCTTGCTGATGTATTGAATTGGAAGTTACGAGTATTTAACTGTATTTCTTTGTAAATTTGAAGTATTGAATATTTTTTATAGATTTTGTCTATTGTAGGCACATTGAATATTGAAAAAAGAATTTCAGTAGGAAATTTTGACGGTTTTTTCAAGATTACCTTAATTATCAACCTTTGAACAATTTTGAGGGGATTTAAAATATTGTCATATGTTCCTCCCCAGCCAATAATACCATATTGCAATATAGATTGGACAGTTGCATAGTACACTCTTTTTAGGTTTTCTAAGCTAAGAATATTTCTTAGTCTAATAAATATATAAATACATTTCCTAATCCTTTTGACGAGTTCACAAATATGTGTTTTCCACTTAAAATGTTGATCTATATATACACCAAGATATTTGATTTTGGGAGTTGGACTAAGTATAGCACAATCTTGATTGCAGTTAGTTTTATTACATTTACTTTGGTGTATTATGATGTTTAAATTTGGTTCTAATTTGAATTTATTTATAGAGAATGGGATAAGTTTTGTTTTTTCAGTGTTTAGAGAGAGGAGATTTTTATCGAACCAATTTTTCAATATGTTAATATCAATGTTAGCTAGGTTATTAACAGTATTCCAATCCGTACTTTCAATTATTATGACAGTATCGTCAGCATAAGATATTATTTTTCCATTTAGTTTTTGTATGAATATGTCATATGTATCTAGGGGAGAAAAATATTTTGTTAGGGACAAGTGAAATCGGAATAATTATAGGAAGATTTCAAAATCCGGCAAAAAAAGTTTTTTTTTACGAATTTGTATTATTTATAATCTTTGAATTTCCGATTAAACACATAATTTCAGTTGAAGGCATCGCTGTGTTTGTATTGCTAGTATTTGACCTTAACTATTTACTCCATATTACTAATCGAAATTTGAGTTCAGTTTGCAGGTAAATATATAAAAGTGTACCCTATGTTCGGCAACACTACCTATTCTGTCAGTTCGTGTGGGTGGTTTGGTACATTTATGCATGATTAAATTAATACAAATTTCTCTTTTAATACAAATAATTCATTTAATTTTAATTTCTCTGTTATTTTTCTTTTAATACACTCAGTTTCTTTAAATACATCTTTAGCCCTGCAATGGCTAAAGCGTCGTCTATAGAGGCCATGTTGATAAAAACTGAACGATCTCGCAGTTTTACTTTTTTTTTTTTTTTTTTATACATTTTACAAATATAAGACAAAAAAGTCCCGATAAACTACTTTTTAGCAGTTTGTCTAACGGGTTCTTTACATTAAAGATCTTATTATAGAGATTAAATAGTTACATTTTTACAGTTAAAGATATAAAATTAAATTAATTTTTTTAACAGAAATATACTTAGATACATTTTTACAATTATAGATATAAGATAAAATTAGATTTTTTACAGAAATATACTTAAATAAAAATAAAAAATAAAATTATGAAAACATGAATAACAATTTTAAAGTCTTTAGAATAAGTAATATGTTATTGTAAGCTAATACAAATGAATTCTTTCCGTAAGCCAAGTCTTCAGTAATTTCACCAATTGTTTGTTTTGGGTACAGTTTTTAATTTCAGCTGGAAGCATATTTAAACAACTGGGAATCATGTAATTTAACGTTCTTTGTCCATATTTATTTGTATGTTTAGGTACAATTAGTCCTTCATTAAAGTTTAAACGAGTATTATGGTTGTGTTCCAGCCTGTTTATATATAACGGGTTTTTTATGTGCTGAAATATAATTTTGTACCACATAATTGCTCTCACTGAAAGAATTTTGAGACTTTGATAAAAGTATGGAATATTATGCCTTTCTTTGTATAAATTTTTTTCAGCTAATAATTTAACCAATGAATTTTGCACTGATTGAACATGGTCTATATTTGTTTTACAAGAAAATCCCCAAGCTGTTATTCCATACCTTATATATAACAGATTCAGCTAGAGATAAATAAATTATTCGAAGTGTGCAGAGAGGAACAAAAAATTTTAGTTTATACAATCTGTTTACAATTGATCTTAATCGTGCACAAACTTTGTTTATTTGTATATCCCACTTGAAAAAGCAATCAATAATAACACCTAAATAAATATACTCTTTAACTAGTTCCATATTTTCACATGTACACGTTGCTGGAATACCATTGTGTAAGCAATCTGATGTATGTGTCTTTATTTCAGGTGTAATACATACCTTAACATTAGAGGATCTTATGTGTAACAATTTAGTTTTTTTGGCATTTATAATTAAGCCAGAGTCGTGAGACCATTTTTAGAGTTCAATGTAGTCTTTTTTTAAAAGATCTATGCAAGTTTGCAAATCACTGCTAGAAATAACTAAAGCAGTATCATCCGCGTATACAAAGTACTTTACATGTCTAAAAATGAATTTAATAAAAGATACATATATAATATACAGGATTGGACCTAATATGGAACCTTGAGGAACGCCGGCAAAAAACTTCTTTTTTTTACTTAATGATTTTAAGAGTTTTAATTTCATGCATCGGTTGTTTAAGTAATTTTCAAAAAGTTTTAGTAGTTTTCCTCTTATTCCTATAATTTCTAGTATTTTAAGTAATTTACCATGATCAATGGTATCAAAAGCTTTCGAATAATCTATAAATAAGACTAATGTATGTTTTTTACAGTTTAATTCATTATTTATCATGTTGGCAAATTTTTGAAGCAGCAATTCGGTACTCTTTTTTTTTGGAAACCGTATTGATTAGTATCTATTATAGAAAAATCTTCTAAATATTTTATTAATTTTATTTGAATATATTTTTCAAGAATTTTTTCTAAAGATGGCAAGATACTAATTGGTCTGTAGTTACCCAATACAGTGTGGTCACCTCCCTTATATATAGGTCTTATAATACTACATTTTAAATCCTCGGGGATTTTAGCTTGAAATAAGATTCTGTTTATAAAATGGGTTATAATTGAACCAAGGATTAAAATATGTTTTTTAATATCTTTCATCCTGATATTATCAATTCCTGGGGAAGAAATCTTCATTTGTCTAACAATACTTTCTATATCCGCCGCTTTTGCCCTCGGTAGGTACATGCTTTGAGGCATCGCCTCTGGTTCAAATTCAGTTGTCTTATGATTGCACTTATGTAACATATTGTAAACACTTTCAGAGAAATAATCAACAAAATCATTAATTAAAACTTCTTTTGTTCGATCTTTCAACAGATATTTAGAAGCATTTTCATCACAGTCATTTTTACATTTAGTTCCTAAAATTTTATTACACTCCTCCCATGTTTTTTTTGAATCTTGAAAATAGTTTTTGAATTTATCATTATAGTAAGAAGTTTTTAGTTTAACTAATAATTTATTTAACACATTTCTAAAACATTTATATTCTTTCTCGTAATATTTGTTTGTCGGAGCATTTTTCCAACGTTTATATAAGTTATCTCTTTTTTTAATTTTACATAAAACATCGGAAGATATCCAATCATTTTTCGCATAAGGCCGGGTTTTGGATTTTTTACTTATCACAATTGTGCTATTTTTATACAAATCATCAAAATATTTTTGAAATTTTGAGTAAATAATGTTACAGTCATTTTCTTCTAGAAGTGATTTCCAATCATAATTTTGGATATTATTATCGATATGTCTCTGCGAAAGAATCGTTATATTTTCAGTTTTGTTTAAGTTTATTTGTTCTATAGAATCTAACCGAACATTTATAGCCGTGGTGTGGTGATCTGCAATGTTATAATCACATACGCATGAGGAGATTGAACTCACACCTGTAAAAGCTCCAGCGGATTGTCTACTTGAATGTGTGTAGGCTGTATGGACCTACGATTTATCTGTACAGTTCGACCGCACAGTTAAATTGCACAGTTAAAACTGAAGGTCCATAAATATACAGACCACCCACCGCTTTATGCAGTCATGATTGGTTTATTTATGATGCAGTCCGTGTCAGTCGCAGTATTCGCATGGGGTTAGTGGTATTATGGTGGTATTAGTTCATTTATGGGGTTAGTATAGTATATTTATGAGTCACACGCAGTCACACGGTTGGAATCATAAATAAACGTTGGAATAGGTTGGAATGTATTTTACCCATAGACATCCAAATTCAATAGACCAGAACTAACAGGTGAGGGGAAAAATCAACTATGGCGGTACGAAGAGGGGAAGATGACTGTGATTGGTTGAAAAATTAATCTGACAGTATATAGGCATCTCGCATTACAATATCACCATTTAGTTCTTAAAAAATAACATCTGCTTTTTAATGAATAGACCTTTTTACGTGGGAGCGCGAATTGCTCGCTACGTTATTAACATATTTGCGAAGTCTGAATATGCAAAGTAAAGTTCGCATCTTTTCACAGCCAACTATTTTGTTGCCATATTTAGTTAAGACACTTTTACAAATGTTTCATAATTTACTTACCCCTGTAACCAGCGACGAGCACATTCGAGAACCGCCCACATTCGTGATGGCCGACATATTTTTTTAGGGTTATCACAACCGCTCTGTTGGTATAATTACATAGTATAAAATGAAGGCACTCAAAATGTATGTGCGCATTGATCTTTTAAAATACGCAACGGATTTTCATGCGGTTTTCACCAATAGATAGAATGATTCAAGAGAAAGGTTTATATGTATATTACATGCTTATTATAGTAGAGAAAAGCCGAGAAATTCAAATATTCAATTCAGGCAGCAGGCAGCAGGCAAGCGGGTGGTGAGGATTTTATAAAGGTTGGGTAATGGCGTTGTGTTTCGTTAGCCACAGCAACGTGTGCCCGGGTCTGCTAGTTAATAAAAATAATGTAATTATCTCTTTTAATTAAAATTATTTTACTTGAATTATTTCACACGTTATTTAATTACAATAATACGTAGCACGTAGCAGTTACATTATTATTTGCTCCTTTTTGTAGATACTCTTAGTATCGCCCCAACTGCTTGAAATGGCTTTAAGCGTGTTTAGTGACCAGATTTACATAGACAGGTACGTAAGTTGTCGCTTAATTTCTGAAATGGATAGATAATAAAATTAAAATAATTACATGTAATGAATAACTACAAAAAAGAATTATTAGTCATTAAAGAATTTATATACTAACGATAATTCTTTCTGTAACAGGTGACAAAGAGACCGATGGAATCGCACCTACACGTAGCACACGTGTGCCCTGTTTGTTTATTATAAAATCTGTCTCTTTGAAATGTTCTGAGCAGATACGAAGGTTACGAACACTTGTCTGCTCACTTTTACCGGATGAAAGTCGCCACATTGTCTTCAAGTCTTCTTTTTTGGGAAATCTTTAAGAAAATACATAAAATTTCACTTTTCAGAAGATAATAGAAAAGAAAAACAACTAAAAAACAAATTAAATTTTATACACACAGCTTTTACCAGCGATTCCTATGAGTATTTGAAGTCAAATTTTAGATGTAATTTTGTCGTCCGATGACACTTTTTCAATTAAAAACAAAAAACGTGTTTTCCATACATATACATACTCGGAATAACCTAGAGCATTACGCGATATACACTCGTTCTCGTTCCAGCAGTACCGTACATACGAAACAACGCGCTTACCTAACACGTGGTCCGCTGAGACGTGACAGTGTGATCCAAAGATAATATATTCGGTGGCAACGTGCGATAGAAAAATATTTTATTTTAAATTTTGATTGATAAAAAATATCATCGGACAGCAAAATGACACATACATTTTTCATTCCAAACATGCTCACTATATCTACATTTTACTTCTAAACATACCACGAAGGAGTACATAATTAAGAAAGCAAAATATACAATAACGCCTAATAAATAAAACCATACTTTATTCCACTTTTAACCCCTTACTAATAACGTGTTTTAAATTTTATACAACTGAATAACCAACCAACCAACTATTTATCTTATATTAACGCTTGTTTATGAGTTGCGTAAAATTCAAAACTCGTTTAGTAATAAGGCCCTTAAAGTGTGATAAATTTAAAAATGATTGGTTTATTATCCTTTATTAATACGACGGATTTCCAGCAAGAAATAACACATGAAAAGATAGACGTTCCAAATGATACGATTAGGAAAGCGCAAAAATAAATATTAGCAAAGTGCAAAAGGCGAAGGCACATCCCTGATTCTTTTGCAAACGGCTGTGTGTTTTACGTCCGCCATGCATGTGAACACGCTCTCTGCGTTAACACGTGTTCACACACACAACTGTAATATGCGTGGGATGGCGTATTTCGGCATATCGCTCGCCGTACATTCCCAATCAGAATATATGGCGAGCGATATGCTGAAATACGCCATCCCACGCATATTACGGCTGTGTGTAAACACGTTCATGATAGTATATGTTACAAAACTGATAATATTGTAATATAATTCGAATATGCTTAAAATAAAGTAAAATAATGCTTACCTATGGAATGTAATACGACAATTTGGTTTATTCTCCTTTTCACTTCTATTTTTACACGTTTTCATAGCACAAGCTACCGTTTTTGCCTTGTTATTTCGTAAAATGTACTATGTGACTTCGGCGCTGGTCAGAACAAGAATGATGACGTCACATTTTTTAGATTCAAGTGAGGCGGCTCTCGTAAGCCCAGGCGGTTCCGGTTCCATGGAGAAATAATACGCATTTATCACTTAGGGCAGGTCCATATATTCCTATGTCCGTGATTTTACCCGACAAATCGCCTACGGGCCACTGGATATTGTTATTTTTTATCAAATATTTTGTATGAAATGATAAAAAAGTGAGGTGATAAAATTGTTTATTATACATTTATACAATATAATAAGTATTGTTGTTTACATAATCTGTGATGTTAGTACCGTTTTCACATAAAAACATCAAGTGAGTCTTTTCACATTTTTTTAATGTGTGCATTTTAAATTTTAATATTTACAAATGTTAATATTTATTTGTAATATAACAATTTGAAAGCTAATTTTGCAACCTTTCTAAAACAGTTTTTAGTATTCGGCTACGTTCAGAAATGTTTCATTTATAGAGCTTTAATTGTGAAGCGGTAATAACAAAAAGTTTTCCTAAAACTGACATTTCGTTGACATTTTAAGTGAATATTCACGATATATCGGACAGGCAACCACTAGAAATAATTTATATGGCAGAACAACGTTTGTCGGTAATAATATGTTTTAAATTTGGAAATGTTCCAAATAAAATAAATCAAGAAAAATGCTAATTTCAATAGAATTTTGTTTTGGAGGCAGAATTATAAAGGAACTTGTGGGGAATTTATTATTTCGTCCTCCCCAATGTGGGGATTTTAAACATTTATTGTGGGTATTTTCGTATTTTAGAATAGCCCCGGCAACGCTCGTGCTTTGCTTAAGAGCTCGTTCACATTGAGCATATAAATATAAAAGATCATAGCACGCCACATATCGCTCTCCATACAATCCCTTCAGACCGTTCACACCTGAGCGCTTTATGCGCACATCAACCACAGACGATGCTCTTACGCCGTAACCGCTCCTGAGGCGATATGCCAACAGTTAAGCGCCCCCCACTCCGACGAAAACAGGAGAGGGGGTCATTTTAATTACGGAGCTGCCAAGACCGGTGGGTGACAGATGTCAAATCCATAGATTCAGTACAAAAAATGCGCGCTCCGTGGCCGCTCGCTAATTCAACTGACCCCCTCTCCTACCGTAGGAAGAAATATTTTATCTGCGCCGTGTGAACGGCACGAAACATAAGCGCTCGCGGTTCAACAGGTACCTGCTAGCGGTTATATTAGATGTCTGAACACTCCTTAAGGCCATGTCCGGATAGGCAGGCGGCTTGCTTAGCGCCTAGAGCCTAGCGAATCACCTAGCGAGTAGCTTAGGAAAACAAACGTTCTAGAATTTTCACGGCCGGCCGTACTGCGCGCTTGGTGCCTAGAGAGTCGCCTAGCGTCTATCGAAGTAAACCAACGTGTTGGTTTTTTGCCACTAGGCGCGAGGCATTTTAGAAGTAAAAAATGTATGAAATATTAATTGCATCAGTTTTAAAAAGAGAACCTTGTCGTTGATGCGGAATCAAGCTAATAAAAAAGCTCCATAAAAATGCAAACTATAGGAAGAGGTAGCAATCGAAGTAGAAAAAGATGGTTTGTACTGAAAAGTGATTTATTTATGATGATATTTTTTTTACATTGAGAAGTTAATTATGGTTATGAATTTTAGTTATTTGTTTTTGGGGTGTTATGCCGTGTTGCAGCTCACCTGCCCTGATGATGGACACTGTAACGCTGCCCGAAACGTTGATTAAAGAAGGAGATGGAGTAACACGGCATAACACCCCAAAAACAAATAACGAAAATACTTTTGGCCGTGAAAATCTAAAAACGTACATGGTTATGAATGTATATTGTGGTTATGACGTTGGATTATGTTTTCAGGCAATGAGTTGTTCTGCCATGTAATCAATCCAATTCCGTTGAAATAATTCAACAAAATTTCTCTGGTTTGTAATGCACTGTTTAAAAGTCTATATCGTTTATACAGAATATTTAACTCCCCATGACTTGACCGTGACTTATTTATGTCATGAACCCAACATGATGGATAAGACCGTGAAATGGAATATTTTAAATATGAATTTTCTGTAAGTAGCAGTTTTGGAACTATTTTTGAAAGTGACATCTCGTCAACGTGCCGACAAGCAAATGACCAAGGCACCTAGCAACCCACCACGCAAACCACCTTCAGTGCGGCCACCTTGTATCCTAGCAAGTAGCCAGAGTGCAAGCCACTAGGCTCTAGGCGCTAAGCCAGCCACCTGCCTGTGCGTTCGTAGCCTAAGGCCATGTCCGGATAGGCAGGCGGCTTGCTTAGCGCCTAGAGCCTAGCGAATCACCTAGCGAGTAGCTTAGGAAAACAAACGTTCTAGAATTTTCACGGCCGGCCGTACTGCGCGCTTGGTGCCTAGAGAGTCGCCTAGCGTCTATCGAAGTAAACCAACGTGTTGGTTTTTTGCCACTAGGCGCGAGGCATTTTAGAAGTAAAAAATGTATGAAATATTAATTGCATCAGTTTTAAAAAGAGAACCTTGTCGTTGATGCGGAATCAAGCTAATAAAAAAGCTCCATAAAAATGCAAACTATAGGAAGAGGTAGCAATCGAAGTAGAAAAAGATGGTTTGTACTGAAAAGTGATTTATTTATGATGATATTTTTTTTACATTGAGAAGTTAATTATGGTTATGAATTTTAGTTATTTGTTTTTGGGGTGTTATGCCGTGTTGCAGCTCACCTGCCCTGATGATGGACACTGTAACGCTGCCCGAAACGTTGATTAAAGAAGGAGATGGAGTAACACGGCATAACACCCCAAAAACAAATAACGAAAATACTTTTGGCCGTGAAAATCTAAAAACGTACATGGTTATGAATGTATATTGTGGTTATGACGTTGGATTATGTTTTCAGGCAATGAGTTGTTCTGCCATGTAATCAATCCAATTCCGTTGAAATAATTCAACAAAATTTCTCTGGTTTGTAATGCACTGTTTAAAAGTCTATATCGTTTATACAGAATATTTAACTCCCCATGACTTGACCGTGACTTATTTATGTCATGAACCCAACATGATGGATAAGACCGTGAAATGGAATATTTTAAATATGAATTTTCTGTAAGTAGCAGTTTTGGAACTATTTTTGAAAGTGACATCTCGTCAACGTGCCGACAAGCAAATGACCAAGGCACCTAGCAACCCACCACGCAAACCACCTTCAGTGCGGCCACCTTGTATCCTAGCAAGTAGCCAGAGTGCAAGCCACTAGGCTCTAGGCGCTAAGCCAGCCACCTGCCTGTGCGTTCGTAGCCTTAGGCTACGTCCGGATAGGCAGGTGGCTGGCAGCGCCTAGTTGCCTCGCGCCTAGCCTAGTAAGTGGCAAAAAACCAACACGTTGGTTTACTTGGATACACGCTAGGCGAGTGTCTAGGCACCAAGCGCGCAGTGCGGCCGGTCGCGAAAATTCTAGAATGTTCGTTTTCCTAAGCTACTCGCTAGGTGACTCGCTAGGCTCTAGGCGCCATAAATATCGTCCCCTACCCCTCCCGCGTTCCCGTTGCTAGGCGCTAAGCAAGTCGCCTGCCTATCCGGACGTGGCCTTAGCCAATAAGCCGGCCAGTGTTGCCAACTCCTCCTCGGAG
Source organism: Limnephilus marmoratus (assembly GCA_917880885.1). Lineage (NCBI taxonomy): Eukaryota > Metazoa > Arthropoda > Insecta > Trichoptera > Limnephilidae > Limnephilus > Limnephilus marmoratus. Next base: position 44,197,433 of record OU862913.1, read on the forward strand.
TTGACGACCTCCGTAGTGCAGTGGGTAAGACTCTTGCCTCACAATCCGGAGGTCGCGGGTTCGAACCCGGCATGCGCAAATAAATTTTATTTGATTAATTTGTGTTATTTCACAATTAATTAATTAAAAATAATATATAGTATATTTGCGGCATGTTCCAGAGTGGAAGATACTATCAGTATCACCCTGGTGTAAGACCACCATTCAGAATTGAAACGTTGCTTGAAAATGGCTTTAGCCGTGTTTGGTGACCAGATCTGAATAGCCAGGTACTTCCCAACCTCCTTCCCCTCCCCACTACCTTCAGCCTCACAACATACCCCAATTGGGGATGCCATAGTCTCACTGGCTCCAGACGGGAGCAGTTGACATTCTTGTGCGGTATTCGCTGTAAAAAAAAAAAAACTCAGTGGAATTTCCACTAGATCTGGTGGTTTAGACTTACCATTTTGATTTTAGTGGCTAGTGGATTTTCTGGTGGCTTTGGTTGCTTCAGTTAGGCTACGAACGCACAGGCAGGTGGCTGGCTTAGCGCCTAGAGCCTAGTGGCTTGCACTCTGGCTACTTGCTAGGATACAAGGTGGCCGCACTGAAGGTGGTTTGCGTGGTGGGTTGCTAGGTGCCTTGGTCATTTGCTTGTCGGCACGTTGACGAGATGTCACTTTCAAAAATAGTTCCAAAACTGCTACTTACAGAAAATTCATATTTAAAATATTCCATTTCACGGTCTTATCCATCATGTTGGGTTCATGACATAAATAAGTCACGGTCAAGTCATGGGGAGTTAAATATTCTGTATAAACGATATAGACTTTTAAACAGTGCATTACAAACCAGAGAAATTTTGTTGAATTATTTCAACGGAATTGGATTGATTACATGGCAGAACAACTCATTGCCTGAAAACATAATCCAACGTCATAACCACAATATACATTCATAACCATGTACGTTTTTAGATTTTCACGGCCAAAAGTATTTTCGTTATTTGTTTTTGGGGTGTTATGCCGTGTTACTCCATCTCCTTCTTTAATCAACGTTTCGGGCAGCGTTACAGTGTCCATCATCAGGGCAGGTGAGCTGCAACACGGCATAACACCCCAAAAACAAATAACTAAAATTCATAACCATAATTAACTTCTCAATGTAAAAAAAATATCATCATAAATAAATCACTTTTCAGTACAAACCATCTTTTTCTACTTCGATTGCTACCTCTTCCTATAGTTTGCATTTTTATGGAGCTTTTTTATTAGCTTGATTCCGCATCAACGACAAGGTTCTCTTTTTAAAACTGATGCAATTAATATTTCATACATTTTTTACTTCTAAAATGCCTCGCGCCTAGTGGCAAAAAACCAACACGTTGGTTTACTTCGATAGACGCTAGGCGACTCTCTAGGCACCAAGCGCGCAGTACGGCCGGCCGTGAAAATTCTAGAACGTTTGTTTTCCTAAGCTACTCGCTAGGTGATTCGCTAGGCTCTAGGCGCTAAGCAAGCCGCCTGCCTATCCGGACATGGCCTTAGTGGTAGCAAATTAATATTGCCTACACAGAAGGTAGATATTTTTAAGAAAAATGTTCAAGATTTTGTTGACAAAAAATGTTATTTGGGGTACAGATTCGAATCTCATGTGTCAACAATGAAAGAAAAAGGACTTCCACCCAATGAAGAAGAAATATTACGTAATAGGTCCAGTTCATTGTACATTTGATTCATGAACTGAAAAATTTATTGCCCTAAAACTTGAAACTCATGAAAAATATTAAAAGAATCGATGTACATCACGTACTGTCTCACAATAAAGAGTCGATCGTTGACCTGATGCTGTATTTTAATCAAAATCAAGAAGAAATTGCGAAAATTGACGAGCGGTGGCGGCAAATCCATTTAATCAGTTGGAAAAATACAAAGATATTTTGGTTTGAGGTAATGAATTTCAAAGACATGGCTGGAGAAAACAGATTTCAAGATTTAGCCACATTTGCTATATCTTTATTAGTTTTACCGCATTCTAACGCTTACGTAGAGCGGTTATTTAGCATGATGAACGTTGTTAAAACAAAACACAGAAACCGAATGAAGTTTGATTTACTATCTTCAATTCTCACAGTCCGTGCTGGTTCAAAACGTGAAGAAAAATGCTGCAATAACTTCATATTACCAACTAGTGTAGAACAAAAAATCGGAACAAGGAAATTTATTCTAGAAAAACAGGAATCGTAGATGCCGATTCTTCTGAAGAAGATTGCCTTTAAGATTGAATTTTATAGTAAACTAGCAGACCCGGCCACACGTTGCTGTGGCTAACGAAACACAACGCCATTTACCCAACCTTTATAAAATCCACACCATCCGCTCGCCAGCTGCCCGCTGCCCGTTGCCTAAATTGAATATTTGAATTTCTCGATTTTTCTCTTCTATAATAAGCATTTATTATACATATAAATCTTCCTCTTAAATCATTCTATCAATTGGTGAAAACCGCATGAAAATATGTTGCGTAGTTTAAAAGATCTATGCGCACATACATTTTGAGCGACTTCATTTTATACTATGTAATGATGATGATACCTACCACAAAACTTAAATTTCTACTCATATAATTTGGCACTTAATATCTTATTAAAAAAAACTCAAAAATGCATATGCAACAAAAACTTATTTTTGACCGATTATCTCTATCTCTACATATTATAAAGTAAAGTCCCCCGCGCCGTCTGTCTGTCTGTTCGCGATAAACTCGAAAACTACTGAACGGATTTTCATGCGGTTTTCACCTATATATAGAGTATTTTGTGAGGAAGGTTTAAGTATGTAATTTGTCAATGATTTGTGTAAATTGGTTGAAACATAACGATAATTGTTAGAAGTGTCGGAAAAAAGTCCAGCCGCCTGGTAGCGTTCATCGAAAACGCTGCCTAATCCTTTTGGGATATAACAAAACAATTAATGGTGGGATATTCCTCTTTTATAGATCTACAAAAAAATCCGCGGAGGCATATATCTATCTTTTACGGATAGCTTACTATACACATTATATCTAATATGCAATTGATAAGAATAATAAGATAAGAAGATAGAATGCGTATAGTAAGCTATCCGTAAAAGATAGATATATGCCATCGCGGACTTTTTTGTAGATCTATAAAAGAGGAATATCCCACCATACGTTGTTTTGTCATATCCCAAAAGGATTAGGCAGCGTTTTCGATGAAAGCTACCAGGCGGCTGAAATTTTTCCGACACTTCTAACAATTATCCTTATGTTTCAAACAATTTACACAAATCCTTGACAAATTACATACGTAAACCTTCCCCACGAAACACTCTATCTATTGGTGAAAACCGCATGAAAATCCGTTCAGTAGTTTTCGAGTTTATAGCGAACAGACAGACAGACAGACAGACAGACAGACAGAAAGACGGCGCGGGGGACTTTACTTTATAATATGTAGAGATACTGTAATTAAGTAAACAAAACTAAACAATAATTTAAAAATAAATTACAATATTGTTGGTATATTTTCATTTAATAGTTAGGTATTAACTGTCTGGCATAATACGGTGGTTTGAGGGATAGCCAAATTTAGTGGTTTTCGTGGGTTACGGTACCACAATTTGTGGATTGGTCAAAATAAAGTTGGCAACACTGATAAGCCCCGGCAAGCCCCGGCAACCGGCAACCCTCGTGCTCAATGCTCTGTCCTCCAGTGTTGCCAACTTAGCAACTTTATAGCTAGATCTAGCTATTATTTGATGTCAGACAGCTACATTTTAATGAAACTTGTAGCTAAACTTTTTAGCTACTTTTTATGGCAACTTTTCGTCATTGTTTTATAGCAATTCTTCCGGTGACAACACATACCAAGATATAAGTACTATTGCTTTAACTTGCCTTTCACTGCCACATTCTAATGCAGAGGTAGAGAGGTTATTCTCTCAGACGAATTTAGTTAAAAATAAGCAAAGAAACCGAATGAACTTGACAACTCGAAAAGCGAAATATTATATTTCTTTTAACTTAATAATAAAAAAAACTCTTATTAGAGACTCTGCATTAGAGACTCCCAGGAAAAGTGGTAAATGCTGCTATAACTGTGTTTTGCCTAAAGATGTACTGCATAAAATAGATACCGCTGAAAAATATTAAAAATCACTGAAAGATACTGAACCCCAGCCATCGACATCTTCTGATCTTCCTCTTTAAATATTAATGTTTTATTTATTTTTTTATTCAATAACGTGTAAAAGATTTTTTTTTCTCTTTTGATGACATAGGCCCTGAGGGATATTATTTTCCTCAGGGCCTCCTGTGTGGAGCTCATGTATAAAAAAATTAATGAAAATAAAACGATTGTCAGAATTTGTCATTTTATTGTAACTTATCTACCTACTGTATCGTTTAGCTACTTCTAGCAACTTTTTGGGGTAAAAAAAACTGGCAATCTAGCAACATTTTGTAAGATGTCTAGCAATTTGGCATAGCTAACAGTTGGCAACACTGCTGTCCTCTGTCATTTCTATTTGTGCCTGCCACCCGCTGCCACCTGCCTGACGCCTGGTCTCTAGTGCCTGCTTCAGCCTGCTTCTTCCTGCCCAGCCTCTGTCCGCTCCGCTGTTTCTGAAAAGTTTTCGGTTGTTTCGAAGTGTCTTCATTAATTTTGTGAGTATTTGAATAATATGTTGGATTATCATATTAATTTGTCTAACGTCTTTGAACTCGAATTAAATTAACGACACAATAATGTTAGATGCATCTTATGTAGATGCGGTTGCGTCACTCCTTCGGCCGTTGGCCAATCAATCGCGGCTGATGTCATATCTTCTTCAAAGTTAACTACGTAACTATCACCCCATTCCCCGCAGCTTACGATCCTTGTTACATACCCATACTAAAAGCACGATGTTATCAATTTAGTGATTTTACTTCGATCCTGAATTGTATATCTATGAATATCATTTCTGACGTCTATAGCAGTTTTCGGTTGATTCGAAGTGTCTTCATTAATTTTGTGAGTATTTGATTATGTTGGATTATCATATTAATTTGTCTAACGTCCTTGAACGTGAATTAAATTGACGACATCATAATGTTAGAATACATCTTCTGTAGATGCGGTTGCGTCATTCTTTTTCGGGCGTTGGTTTATCAATCGCGGCTGATGTCATATCTTCTTCAAAGTTAACTACGTAACTATCACCCCATTCCCCGCAGCTTACGATTTACGATCCTTGTTACATACCCATACTAAAAGCACGAAGTTATCAATTTAGTGAGGTTACTTCAATCCTGAATTGTATATCTATGAATATCATTTTTCATTCGTTGTTTCGAAGTGTCTTTATTAATTTTGTGAGTATTTGATTATGTTGGATTATCATATTAATTTGTCTAACGTCCTTGAACGTGAATTAAATTGACGACATCATAATGTTAGAATACATCTTCTGTAGATGCGGTTGCGTCATTCTTTTTCGGGCGTTGGTTTATCAATCGCGGCTGATGTCATATCTTCTTCAAAGTTAACTACGTAACTATCACCCCATTCCCCGCAGCTTACGATTTACGATCCTTGTTACATACCCATACTAAAAGCACGAAGTTATCAATTTAGTGAGGTTACTTCAATCCTGAATTGTATATCTATGAATATCATTTTTCATTCGTTGTTTCGAAGTGTCTTTATTAATTTTGTGAGTATTTGATTATGTTGGATTATCATATTAATTTGTCTAACGTCCTTGAACGTGAATTAAATTGACGACATCATAATGTTAGAATACATCTTCTGTAGATGCGGTTGCGTCATTCTTTTTCGGGCGTTGGTTTATCAATCGCGGCTGATGTCATATCTTCTTCAAAGTTAAGCGGGCTACAGACCTTCAGTTTTAACTGTGCGGTCCATAGACATCCAAATTCAATAGACCAGAACAAACAGGTGAGGGGAAAAATCAACTATGGCGGTACGAAGAGTGGAAGATCACTGTGATACGTTGAAAAATTAATCTGACAGTATATAGGCATCTCGCATTATAATATCACCATTTAGTTCTTAAAAATAACATCTGCTTTTTAATGAATAGACCTTTTTACGTGGGGGCGCGAATTGCTCGCTACGTTATTAACATATTTGCGAAGTCTGAATAGGCAAAGTAAAGTTCGCATCTTTTCACAGACAACTATTTTGTTGCCGTATTTAGTTAAGACACTTTTACAAATGTTTCATAATTTACTTACCCCTGTAACCAGCGACGAGCACATTCGAGAACCGCCCACATTCGTGATGATCGACATATTTTAGGGTTATCACAACCGCTCTGTTGCTATAATTACATAGTATAAAATGAATTCACTCAAAATGTATGTGCGCATTGATCTTTTAAAATACGCAACGGATTTTCATGCGGTTTTCACCAATAGATAAGAGTGATTCAAGAGAAAGGTTTATATGTATATTACATGCTTATTATAGTAGAGAAAAGCCGAGAAATTCAAATATTCAATTCAGGCAGCGGGCAGCTGGCAAGCGGGTGGTGAGGATTTTATAAAGATTGGGTAATGGCGTTGTGTTTCGTTAGCCACAGCAACGTGTGGCCGGGTCTGCTAGTTAATAAAAATAATGTAATTATCTCTTTTAATTCAAATTATTTTACTTGAATTATTTCACACGTTATTTAATTACAATAATACGTAGCACGTAGCAGTTACATTATTATTTGCTCCTTTTTGTAGATACTCTTAGTATCGCCCCAACTGCTTGAAATGGCTTTAGGCGTGTTTAGTGACCAGATTTACATAGATAGGTACTTGTCACCACCACATCGACGCATTGTGTATAGGCAACAACTTCCCCCCTCCCCCCTAAACCTCCCGACTTATCTGGGTTCTGCAAATCGGATCGTGCGTAGCCAGGAGTTGGGTATTAATTGGAATATTTTGACGACGAAGGTGCTTTTTATTTATTTTTTGGGTATAATATTTTTTGTTTAGGTACATTTAAGCATATATCAGCAGAAACTTAGTAAAACAGTATTATATACCTTCACCGACACAGTAACAGTATTCTCAGACTATGCATAACATTGTTTAAAGAAATAATATTTATATAATATATACAGGGTGTATCGGCACCAACCCGACAAACTTTAACCAGCTATTCCTTAGCTCATTTAGAGTAAAAAATTTTATGTACACTTTGCTGTCCGGTAACGTTTTTTTGTAATAAAATTTTTATTATTCATATTTTCACCACACGTCACAAAAGCTTGAAAGTTTGAAAGCAAAGTCGCAACCGAAATCGCGTTTCTATAAAAAAATACCGATTCCTGACGCAGCTGCAAAGGAAGCCCGTATTACACAATCCAGTACTAGAAAATAAATATTTTATTTAACAATAATGATTATTCACATTTTTCGTATGCGAATCACTGATTGTCTTCTTGTATTGTACACATCAGTTTTATTTTTGTATTGAAATTGTTTCACCACTGGAATGCAAAAGAATGCACGACCAGTAATATTTTTCCTTACGCGTTTCACGTATTAAATAGTCTAGTTTTGAAACTAAGAAACTAATTAGTAGGTTTTCGGACTTTACAATCGAAGTCCAATAATTCTGAGCACTTTTAAAAACAATTTTCCTCACTTAGGTACTAATCAATAATAACAATTGGATTATTTGAAGGCGCTCTGTAAAAATGTTACTTACTAGGCTATCCCTACGTACATTTTTTTTACAAATTAAGTTATTTACAACAACGCGGACTGTGATTTATGAATATTATTGCTTATGTTAAAGGCCTTCCAGAATTACCGGAACATAACGATCAGCTTGACACGCTTAACTTTATTTCCACTAATTTGAATGATGAATCAAAAAACGGTTCATATAAAACAGCTCGGCAACGAACACAAAAACAAACACACCCGATTGCTTCCGATGTTCGACGGAAAACATCACTCCATCCCGGGTGAAGCGGGAAGGAAGGCTTGGCCGGCCGGCGGGGGGCGGGGGAGAGATTCATTTTTTGACAGGAGCCGAGCGATATTAGTTCATTTATGAGCCGCGCGATGTGGTCATATTTGTAGAAGAACAAACCGAACAGCTTTTTTAGGTTATGTGTTATGTGTAATGAGCGAGCTTAAATAATCACGCGTTTCAGATGTTTTTGATAATAAAATTATTATAATATAGTAACAAATATTAATATAATTATTCGGTATCGAGAAACGCCTAGAATATTCTGCGCTCGGGATCTTGAATGCGTAACATGCTTCGACCAAGGGATATACTTGGTTGAAGGTAACATGTGTTTGTACAGTGCCCTTGAAATGATTTTACACAAAATTCATAAACATCCATAGGTACATTGTTATTATTATTTTACGACTGGGTCGACCGATGCTTTCGGACAATCGTCAGTTGCAATCAGTTGCAATTATCAGGAAAGATATCTGACTAATATCGATTATAGCACGACCTAAAGTTGCTATTAAGAAATTAGAGTGCGTAAATATTTACGTCAAAAACAGAATAATTATAAATATTTGATATTATGTCATAATTTTATTATTTAAATATTTTTATTGTTATACTTATTATATTTAGGTACTTGTAATAATATTTTAACTCGTAATATGCCCGCTCACTGCACATAACCACAAAAGGCCATTCCAGTCCTCCACACACAACCGCATTGCGCGGCATCTGTCAAAAAATGAATCCCCCCGCCGGCCGCCGCGCCCCCGCCTGTCTTCATAACTTCAGAACATATGGAACTTGAGACAGAATATGTGTAAAAGAGATAGCAGTAGCGCAACGTTGCCGGTAATTTCACCCCTATACTGTGGACAGTGACGGAGTGTGGAATTATTATTATTTTTTTCTTTTTAATGGAAAAAAAATGTAACCGGACAGCAAAGTGCACATAAGATTTTTTACTTCAAATGTCCTAAAGAATAGCTGGTTAAAGTTTGTCGGGTACGTGCCGATACACCCTGTATAACTTCCATTAAATTATTTCTTACTTTGTCTATGGACAATGGAAGAAGTGAAAAGAAAAAGACAAAAAGGGTTTAGGATAACAATATATTTGTGAGAACAGCATTCAATAAACAACTAACAGAGGTTTAAATAACGTACAAAAATAACAGCACAGCTTAAGAGAAAACAACATAACATGTACAGGAGTTATATTATCGATGCTAAAAACAGTACAATAATAACAGCTGAATAAAAATATATTAAAAAGATGAGCCAACATAGTAAGAAGGTATTAATCTGTTGACTGTGATGACGGCCGTGACCTTGAGAAAAAATTACACGCCGAAAAATCATAGATACGAAGGTCTCCGTAGTCGAGGGGTAACGCTCTCAACTAGCAAGCGGAAGGTCACGGGTTCGAAACCCAACGTGCAAATTAAAAATTTGAATTATTTCACAATTTACAAATTAAAAATTATTTTTAAATGTTTGCCGCACGTCCCAGAGTGGAAAATACTATCATTGATCAGATCTGAATAGCCAGATTTCCCCACCGTCCTGTCCTCTTCACAATCTCCTACCACTCCCCACTACCTTCAACCTCACAACATACCCCAATTGGGGATGCCATAGTCCCATTGGCTCCAGACAGTTGAGGGTAGTTGGAACTCTTAACAGAGCACGAGGGATTTTGCAATATTTAGGTTTTTTGTGCATTTTTGAAGTCGCCTGTGTCCATAACACCATCCTAAAATAAATTTTTGATACCAAAAAAAAATTAGATAAATACTTTTTCTGTACCCGTCAGTTAAAATAAAATATTAAAAAATATGTTTATCATACTTTATAACTGTTTGTTCAAGAACCGTTTTCTATAAATCGTCAATCGATCTTCATTTTTTTTCTTCTGTGATCATACACAATACGAAAAAAAAATAAGATTATCGTAGAAAAAATATCAACCTATACCTCCTCATATTCATATTTTTGTAATAAAGTTAATTTATAGTGTATTAATAATTTTTAAAACTACATAAATCAATCAACTTTGAAATTATTTTTACACATTAAAATAGTTGGTAATTATTGAACAAAAAATATAGTGCATAACAACAATGTTTTAACTATGACAATTTAAAAAAAAAAGTTGAAAATTTTGTGATTTTATTGGTAATATATGATTTTTTATAACACCAAATACACATAAAAACGAACGCAAAAATAATTCCGATTCATTACGCGGAGACAAGCCGCATCGGACGGTCGTCTGTGGCGCTTTGTTCTGTAAAGTAGTATTTCAAAATTAAGACTGTAGTAGTGCAAAATGAATATATGTACACTATAACTTGAATGACCAAAATCCATTAAATTTCGTTCGCTAATTTGTAGTATGTAAGTCGAAAGGAATCAGAAAACGGGCATGGTTTAACGACGCGGTCATTCCTATGATAAAACCTTCCGATATAAGTCCAACAAATTCGTAGGCGCATAAAATACAGTAATCTCTCGATGATCGGTTCATACAGTAATCGGTTTACGAAACCTTTTTTCTAATTCTTTCCCTTATATATTTTTTTAATATATTGTTTACCTCATAATAATCGTAACATTTTAATTTCAGAATATTATTAACATTTTTGTTTGATACCAAATTCTGCTTTATTAAGATTTCCTAGATGTATGTATAAATTTATTTTCATAACGTTAAGCGTATTGATTTGGAAATGACCTCAGTAGGCGAAAGAGCTATAAATAAAAATAACCAATAATAAATATGAATAAAAATAAAATAAATTAATTTTTCGATTTAAAAAATATAAGAATACTTAAAAAACAAAGTCAATAGATGTCGCGTATTAAAATAAAATGGATAAAAATTTATCCAGACACTATCTAGATTGTATTTAGTTCGAGTTGAATCTTGCAATCATATATAAAGATAGCAGCCAATAATATGTGCGTTAAGAAAATGAAGATAATGTTGGTAGTTCTTAGTCGAAGTATGATACAGTTAAAAATGATTTCATATGGGTTCCGTAGCTCAATCGGTAGAGCTCTTGCCATGTAAGCAAAGGGTCCTGGGTTCGAGTCCCAGCGGAGCCAGTATCTTTTCTGATTTTTCTGTCTCAGATTTTCGATCGAGTTTCGCTAATATTATCTTCGTTTAATTAAATAAAAAATATAGATTTAATAAAAAAAATTAACAATTAATAACTTAGCAGCATGATTAATAACTTAGTAGCAACGAAATATTTTGGCCTGCATATTTCGTTTTTATAACGCTTCATCAAATGCTGCAGACGGTCCAGGGACATTTATAAATAAATAAATATAAATAAATAAATGTTTATTCCAGTATGTGGGGAGGAGAGTGCAATCCCACACATTCCATAAGGGTATAATATACACATACAAGTATATCTGATTACTAATTTTTTTTGTTTTAAATACCCACATACAAGCCCAATATCCGTGTTGTCCTAGTTTTTCGAAGCAAGCATGTATTTCAACGGGTCCGTTTATTATTTTATTAAAAAAGTGAGTGTCGTATTTCACATTTCCAACGGTTTCACAAGGGTTGTGCAAATACATAAATGGTTAAATATTATTATTCATAATTTAACTCACCTATGCGTCCTTGGTTTTAAACAAATTTAAATAAGTTTATTATCTTTTTTCAGTATATGCGTAAAACTACTACCTGGCTGAGTACCCGGAGTGGCTAGGGGTTTTAAATGGTTTGGTGTAAAGTTGTGATGTTGAAAATTCTAGTTTACCTGAAAACTGGGTGTAGTTTTAAGGTGGAAATAGTAATATATTTTTTACATAAGCTCCACACAGGAGGCCCTGAGGAAAATAATTTACCTCAGGGCCTATGTCATCTTTGAGCATGCTGTGTAGAGGGTTTTTTTAAGGAAAAGAAGGAGAGGGGAGTTCTGGGAAGGAAAAAGGGTTTAAGGGGTAGGTAGGAATCTGGGGTTCAGTGTGTCCTGGTCATCCGCCTCCAAGACCTAGACGAACAGCACCCCATGAACCCGGGCACTCCTGCTAAATCACCAAACGTAGCGAACCACTTGGGGTGACCTATGTCAGAGGTGTTGGTTATCCAATAAAGGTTCCCGGGGCGGCGGTACCCATTCCCGCCTCCCAAATTGAAAATTAATGCTAAGAATTGAAAAGCTTTTTGAAACATTGGTTTTACGATACGAATAATTTTTTGATTCAACTCTTCCTCGGGCATCTCCGACTTCTTCAGCCATTATCTTCGTGTTATCAAATTATTACTATTAAAAGACAGTTACATGCAGTACCAGTACCAGATTGTTACTATGCTGTCTCGATGAGACTATAGATTGGAATTTGAAATTTTTATTTATTTATACGCCTAAAAGACGTTTTACATAAAAGTGATAAAATAAATCATTATATATAGCGCATTGCAGAATATCTATATTTCATAGTAAATAATGATAGTAATGCAGAACAATTATTTGGCGGGCACATAAAAAATAATAACAATATTATTAATCGCTGTTTAGTACTGAAGTGATTAATAAAATAATATTATTTTATTAATAAAATAATATTATAATATTATTTTATTAATCATTTTAGTACTAAACAGCGATTAATAATAACAATTATAATCGCTGTGTAGTACTGAAGTGAGTTTTATGTTTTTTTTCTTCATGTTATAAAAACTGTTTTTTGATGTGAAACTTCTATAGCTCCGCTGTGATTTGGATTTTGGATGAAACGGAAATGACTATTACCGCATCTGCAACGCATCAACTGCGCTCATTGGCCGCTTTGATTATGATGTCATTTTTAAAGACTCCTATTGGTTGAGATATGAAGCGGAAATTACGTTAGGTCTGCACTCATTGGTCGCTTTGATTGTGAACTCACTTTTCAAGTATTGGTTGAGATTGTTTTGGTAAAGTTTCGCTTCTACCGCATGTAAATTGCACTCGAATTTTTTCTATGGCTACCTACTGTAAAAACCTAAACTTTCAAATAAATAAATTTATTTTTCCACCGTGTTTATATTTCCATGGTGTGACAGCCCTAACAATCCAGCGAGACATTTTTTCTCGCTTGGCGGGTATAATATGCACGTGTCTTTCTGGGTTGGAAACCTTTAAAAAAATCCCAGAATTTATGGAATATTGCGTACATAATGTAAAATGTGGGAATATTTGTATACATGTAAAATAAATCAATACACCGCCAATATTAATGTCATGTTGAGAAGATGTAGATTATTAAAGAACTTGATTAACTTTTTGTCGTTTATATTTTTTAAATTAAAAATAAACAGATTTTAGTATTAAAACCCCATAAACAAATGGCAATTTACTTTTAAAACCATACTATTTGAATCGTGAATATCCGCCAGTTTTTAAAAAGCAATTAATTTTATTTTTGTAATTATTTATCATCACAATAGGGAATCTCAAGGGAAATTTCCCCACGTTATAGGGAAAAATCGATATCTTGCGAGTAACGAATTCGGTAAAGATATTATTTGTTCTTTTTTAATTTGTGTTCGGGAATGATCGTTTAACTTCGGATTTTACGAGCAGATACTAAGATCAAATCCATGTCAAGTAACAAAGTTTAATAACATTTTGCGGAATCGACTTAAAATGCGACGAGGGCGACACAAGCGACAATTTTTTTTAACTATTTTGGCAAATTTTGACAAAATCCATTGCCCTGCTTGGCTCTTAAGAGTATTTGGAGTCAAAATTTAGATGTAATTTTGTCGTCCGATGACACTTTTTCAATTAAAAACAAAAAACGTGTTTTCCATACATATACATACTCGGAATAACCTAGTGCATTACGCGATATGCACTCGTTCTCGTTCCAGCAGTACCGTACATACAAAGCATCGCGCTTACCTAACACATGGTCCGCTGAGACGTGACAGTGTGATCCAAAGATAATATAATCAGTGGCGACGTGCGATAGAAAAATATTTTATTTTAAATTTTGATTGATAAAAAATATTATCGGACAGCAAAATGACACATACATTTTTCATTCCAAACATGCTCACTTTATCTACATTTCACTTCAAAACATACCACGAAGGAGTACATAATTAAGAAAGCAAAATATACAATAACACCTAATAAATAAAACCATACTTTATTCCACTTTTAACCCCTTACTAATAATGTGTTTTAAATTTTATACAACTGAATAACCAACCAACCAACTATTTATCTTATATTAACGGTTGTTAATGAGTTGCGCAAAATTCAAAACTCGTTTAGTAATAAGGCCCTAAAAGTGTGATAAATTTATTTTATTATCCTTTATTAATACGACGGATTTCCAGCAAGAAATAACACATGAAAAGATAGACGTTCCAAATGATACGATTAGGTATTTTAGCAAAGCGCAAAAGGCGAAGGCACATCCCTGATTCTTTTGCAAACGGCTGTGTGTTTTACATCGCCATGCATATTATAGCTGTGTGTGAACACGCTCTCTGAGCGTAACACGTGTTCACACACACAACTGTAATATGCGTGGGATGGCGTATTTCGGCATATCGCTCGCCGTACATTCCCAATCGGAATATATGGCGAGCGATATGCTGAAATACGCCATCCCACGCGTATTACGGCTGTGTGTAAACACGTTCATGATAGTATATGTTACAAAACTGATAATATTGTAATATAATTCGAATAAGCTTAAAATAAAGTAAAATAATGCTTACCTATGGAATGTAATACGACAATTTGGTTTATTCTCCTTTTCACTTCTATTTTTACACGTTTTCATAGCACAAGCTACGATTTTTGGATTTCGATTTCGGCTTGGAGAAATAATACGCTTTTATCACTTAGGGCAGGTCCATATATTCCATGTCCGTGGTGCGGTCGAACTGTACAGATAAATCGTAGGTCCATACAGCCTACACACATTCAAGTAAAACTGCGAGATCTTTCAGTTTTTATCAACATGGCCTCCATAGACGACCCTTTAGCCATTGCAGGGCTACAGATGTATTTAAAGAAACTGGGTATATTAAAATAAAAATAAAAGAGAAATTAAAATTAAATTAATTATTTGTATTAAACGAGAAATTTGTATTATTTTAATGAGTGTATTAAAAGAAACTGCGACAAAACTGACAGAACTGTACAGTTTTCGACTACACACTGTCAGTTTTAACTGTACAGATATATCTATTCGTATTTTGATAAGATCTCAGTTAAACTGTACAGTTCAACTTTTGTCCTACACACCTAACGATTTATCGGTACAGTTTGACTGTACAGTTAAAACTGAAGGTCTGTAGCCCGCTTTAACTACGCAACTATCACCCCATTCCCCGCAGCTTACGATCCTTGTTCCATACCATACTAAAAGCACGAAGTTATCAATTTAGTGAGGTTACTTCAATCCTGAATTGTATATCTATGAATATCATTTCTGACGTCTTTCACAGTTTTCGGTTGTTTTAAAATGTCTCCGTGAGTATCTAAATAATATATTTGATTATGTTGGATTATCATATTAATTTGTCTAACATCTTTGAGCTCGCATTAAATCAACAACAATTAATAATATTAGAATATATCTGTACATGCCGGATGCGTCCATAAATAAACCAATATGGATGCGTCACAAGCTTTGGGCGTCGGCCAATCTCTTCTTCAAGGTTAACTATCACCCCATTCCCCGTGTCTCCACTTTATGTGAGTATCTAAATAATACATTTGATTATGTTGGATGATATTGATTTGTCTCTCATCCTTGAGCTCGCATGCTTTTGCGATTACGTTTTTGGGCGTCAGCTAATTGACCCCGGCTGAGGTCATCTCTTCTTCAAAGTTAACTATGCAACTATCACCTCATTTCCCGCAGCTTGCTTCATGAAACTGACTAAAAGCTTACCTTGTTAAACGCATTTTCTACAAACCTTGTTCCATACCCGTACAAAAAGCCCGAAGTTATTAATAATACTAGAATACATATGTACATGTGGTTTAGGGCGTCGGCTAATTGACCCCGGCTGAGGTCATCTCTTCAAAGTTAACTATGCAACTATCACCTCATTTCCCGCAGCTTGCTTCATGAAACTGACTAAAAGCTTACCTTGTTAAACGCATTTTCTACAAACCTTGTTCCATACCCGTACAAAAAGCCCGAAGTTATTAATAATACTAGAATACATATGTACATGTGGTTTAGGGCGTCGGCTAATTGACCCCGGCTGAGGTCATCTCTTCAAAGTTAACTATGCAACTATCACCTCATTTCCCGCAGCTTGCTTCATGAAACTGACTAAAAGCTTACCTTGTTAAACGCATTTTCTACAAACCTTGTTCCATACCCGTACAAAAAGCCCGAAGTTATTAATAATACTAGAATACATATGTACATGTGGTTTAGGGCGTCGGCTAATTGACCCCGGCTGAGGTCATCTCTTCAAAGTTAACTATGCAACTATCACCTCATTCCTCGCAGCTTGCTTCATGAAACTGACTAAAAGCTTACCTTGTTAAACGCATTTTCTACAAACCTTGTTCCATACCCGTACAAAAAGCCCGAAGTTATTAATAATACTAGAATACATATGTACATGTGGTTTAGGGCGTCGGCTAATTGACCCCGGCTGAGGTCATCTCTGCTTCAAAGTTAACTATGCAACTATCACATCATTCCTCGCAGCTTGCTTCGTGAAACTTCTTTTATGTCGCTTTAATTGGTGACGTGGGCGTCTATCAGACGGCACACGTTTATTTAATCATGTATTTCTGCCTTTTTTAAATGTGAATACCTTACAAGAGTCCCAGCTGCTCCCGTCTGGAGCCAATGGGACTATGGCATCCCCAATCGGGATGTGTTGTAGGGAGGGGAAGGAGATGGGAAACGGAAGGCGGGGAACTATCTGGCTATTTAGATCTGGTCTTTAAAAGCCATTTCAAGCAGTGAATGGTGGTCCTACACCAGGGCGATACTGAGAGTATATTCCATTCTGGAACGTGCTGCAAATATTCTATCTATTGTTCTTCTCGCACTATTTTCTTCTTTCAATCGCTCTACATGACCAACCAAAAAACACAAAATAATATAAAATGTCTGTTTATATATACTCGTATATACCAATTTACAATATAGTACCATAGAAATAAAGCTTTATCTTGCAAGATTATTAGCGAACTTAATTTGAACGCGCGCGATTCCAGCCCGTAACTCCGCAAACAAATGGTTCAGTGGGGATCCAAAGAATTGTCCCCACGGTATTTGAATTCACATGAGTGCGCATGCGCGGTTGCATACGATGGCGAAACAACAGAAGAAATCTATGGGGATAACTCTGATTGTCCCCCAAGTGCGCAGTAGATTCTGCGCACTGAGAAATAGAGCCCCTGTTGTCGTGCGCCGTACATTGTTCGCGCGTCGGGTCTTATTAAAATCATCTGTAATATTTTATTGTATTTTATTTCTGTAAATGTGAATTACTTTTATGTTTAAAGAATTCATTCATTTTGGTGAAGACAAAGCATCGACTGTTATTTCCTTTAATAGATTTCGAGTGCAACTGGTGGGGACTGTATCGTTCTAATTTTAGTATATATATGTACTGCCGAAGCGAGTAATGGTGGGGACTGTCCCCATTGTCCCCCTGTGAAGAACCGCCACTGTGTGGTATACTTGTTGGTGAAAGGGGAGCGATTTTTGCTGTATATTGTGGCGCCATTTTAAATGTCTCTGATTGTTTTTGGATAAAAAAGGCCCATTATCTCTTGATTCTGCAATTTTTTTTTTTTTTAAATATTTGTAGCTCCCAAGTTTGTCGTGTTGGACTTAAACTGAAAAGAAATGTTTTATCTATTATGACCATAGATGTCGCAAACTCGAACTTCGTAGACTATTTTAGAAAGACAATAAAAATAAATTTTTTAAATATTTTTTTCACGCAAAATATCTGATCAGCTGTTTACAGCTAAAATTTAGTCCCTTTTTCATAGATATGCACCTTTCATTATCAAGTGTACCACAGACAGTGTGTAGAAATGTACAGAAAGTGTAAATGTACAAGTGTACAGAAATCGAAAATATTCTATATTGACTCGAATAAGTACATCATCATTACCACGGGTAGAATTACCCCCGGATATCCTGTATAAATAAAGAGCGAAAAGGCGCATGTAGGTAAAAACAGGGTGTGCAATTCACACGCGGTAGAAGTGAAACCTTCAGAAAACTAACTTAGACAAGAGTGGGGACGCTACAAAACACCGTAAAAAGGGGAGCCCGATTATATCGATGGCAGAAAGGCTAATTGACGTAACCAACATTTTGTTAATTTTCACTTTTTGATGCCATTTTACTTGAAAAAATAAACTGCGTCGATCTGTATACTCGAAGTTTATATATTATGAAAATTTGAAAGTTTACCCCCTTAAAATACCTACTTTTTTTCCCGGAAGTCCGACCAAAAATTGATGTAAGTGATGGAAAATCCGACGCTTTTTAATAAAATGCGGTTTACTCCCTTTAACGCGGGCGTATCCAATGTTTTAGTTTTTATTTACTATGAAAAATTATATGGTTACGTCAAATAGCCTTTCCGTATTTTAGGAAATATTTTCGCTTACGGTAAACGGCTGACTAAAGTTTTAAGTTTTATTTGGTTACATTAATCCTATAAGTTGTCCCGTATCGAAAGTTTTTAGTAACATCATTTTGTAAGTTTAAAAACTTTATTAAAAGTTGAATACTACCACAGATTAGAAGACTTTTATTTTGTGGAGAACGTTACACTGTTTTAATCGAAAATACGTCGCGTTCAAACATTGTGTTATTGCATCCTGCTTCGGCGGTCAGTGCGCATCCGACCGATTTTTTTTACTTGAGCTCCACACAGGAGGCGTCATCTTTGGGGATGCTGTCTGGAGGGTTTTTTTTAGGAAAGGAAGGAGAGGAGAGTTCTGGGAAGGAAAAGAGTTTAAGGGGTGGGTAGGAATCTGGGGTTCAGTATGTCCTGGTCATCCGCCTCCAAGACCTAGACAAACCTCACCCCATGAACCCGGGCACCCTGCTAAATCACCAAACGTAGCGAACCACTTGGGGTGACCTATGGCAGAGGTGTTGGTTATCCAATAAAGGTTCCCGGGGCGGCGGTACCCATTCCCGCCATGGGGCGACACCCATTCCCATGCAGGGTGAACGTGAAGACGTAAATTCGTGGGTGAATATTTGTGCTCATGGTCATTGAGAATGGTCTCATACGATAGGGGTCGATTAGTAAATGAGAAAAGAGCAGTTCTGCCGACCGGCAGCCTGGAAAACTACGGAATCTTCCGAAACCCGTCCGTTCCACAGTGCTTTCACGTGCCCCGCTAGCAACGACTAAATCAAATACATGAATGAAACCAACGAATTACTGTAGTCTAGATCACACTCCATTGAAGAGTTCTTTGATTGGCCGGCCAGCAGCCTGGACGTTTTTGGTGTACAATTAAAAAAAAATTTTTTTTATATTTTCGATATGTTTTTTAAATTTTTTTCTTATATATTTTTTTTATTATTTTAATTTAATTATGTTTTTAAAAACTTCTATTCTATAACTGTTTAAAAAAAATAAGTGATGCATATAAAAAAAAGTTATATACATGTAAAGGAAATATATTCCCTTTAAATTTGAATCGTATAATGTCAATTAGAATGCAATCATCGATTGTCATTTTGTTTTGTTATTATATTATTTGATTGTTAGAAAAAACCATTATAAAAAATAAACATAAATGTCGTTTCTTAGTTAAAAAATAAACTTTGCAACACACGTGTTTTATTTAGAAATTAATAAAAAGGAATAACCTATCAACATATTATATACATATAAAGATATAATGACGACATTATTTATATAGAGCTTAAAAAAAAAAAATTGATGTGCATAACTCTATTTCTGAAAAAATGTCAGTTGCGAGCGGTCAACTTATTGCCTTCGATATGAAAAAGACAGTTCTTAAAAGAATATTTCGCCGTACCTCCCATTACAAAATATTGTTTTTATTTAAATTTGGTTACATCAACTAATTGTAAGTCTGATTCCCTTCGAAGAGGCTTACACCATGGTTTTAGGAGCTACAAATAACACAAAAGAGGTTACGCCCTTTTACCTTTCCGTAAATTAATCGCACACCGAGCTTCTCATACTAGATGTTGTTGGTTACAGCCAAGCAATCGTAAAATTTTCACCAAAAAGAATGGATGTTACCACCAAAATCATCATTTTTTTTAAAATAATTACATAGGTCTATTATATTGGTAGAAACATAAACATTATTCTGTTGTTCATTGTAAAAATCAACGAGATAGGGGTTACCATTACTATTTTAGATTAAAAGTAGAGGATTTGCTGGTTACGTCAATTAGCCTTTCTGCCGACGATATTATCTCATTCTCTCGCAGGCTAAATCATATTATAGATATGTGTTTGTCTCTTTTTAGTGTCGCTACTTTTGGTTTCATCGAGCTTCAAATCACAACAGTGCTAAAGAAGTTTTCACTTCAATAAATACATTTTTGTTATAATGTATTAAACGCCAAGGCATTTTTTTTTTCACAAAAACGGCACTTCACAATATATATATTAATGTTTGGTTTTGGGGTAGGTCAGGAAAACTCACCTTTTTTTTTAGCCCTCCGGGTACAGGCGAAAATCGACCGCTCTGCCTGTCCAGTTTCACCGACCGCAGAGGTCGATTTGGCCTAGCAAGGCGTGTGGACCGGGATTTCATACAAACGGCCGTTCCAAAAAAACGCGTTTTGGTGATCCGATAATCGACACTTTTCCCCCTCGATCCGCAAGACCTTACGGCGTATTGTCGCTTAAAAAAAAAAAGACGCTTACGCCCTTTGGATTTCCCTCGCCCCCCTCGGCCCGCAGGCGATAATCGACCGTCGCTCCTCGAGTTTCGCCGACCGCAGAGATCAATTTGGCCCGAAAGGGGGCATGGACAGCGATCTCAGCCGGTCAGACCAGATTTCATATAAAAAGATGATGCAGGGTTAACAGCGCACCCAAACGGCGAAAACTACAATTAGATCTCTCACCGACGAAGAAATTCGGCCTCAGTTATATTTCCTGCCGATAGGTTCACCCGTTAAAAAACGTCGAATCGTTTAGTAAAGAGATTTCCCATACAAAACTGATTTTTCTAGGGATTTATTCGAATTTTTTTAACGGCGTTCTCGAAAATATCGTAGAAAAATTGACATTTTAAAGGCCCTTTGCGGGAACTTAGATTGCGGCGAAAACAAACATTTTGCACGAAATGTTTTTGATTAAATAGAAGGTATACAAGTTTAAGAAACTTTTAAAATAAAAACATGTGTAGCTTCCCATTTAAAATGTTACACTATATTGCATCAAATATTGAAATTTTTCTGACATTTTCTGAAATCGATCTATCATCAACAATGCATAATTTTCCAGCCAGTTAATATAAACTCGAGGTAGGTACTTGCGTTTAAAATGTGAATGATTTAAATGCAGAAAATCGCGGTAGGTACCTACCGTTCTATTGAATTATTGCTAATTCGCTAAGTATTTATTGAGAAAAGGCTTAAGTACCTACACCACCATTATTTTTCTCGGTATGTACTAGGTAGGTACCGGCTTACGAGATTCTTTCCTTTAAATGTTAAATCGAAAATTAAAGATATGAAACGAAAAAAATCATCCAAGATGGTAATTTTTGAAATATGTAGGAACACGGAGGTTGCTTCTGGATAACCACTGTTGGTAGGAACGTTATTTTTAAATTATTTATTTCATTTTCACGTAATGTGCGATTTTTATTTATTCAATTATCTTCAAAACTTATAATATTTATTATTATTTATTTATACTATTATTTCAAAATAGACATAATTACGGAACTTGAATAGAATTTGAACAGAACTTTCACAGAACGTTAAAATTAACTTGAAAAATTGAAGATTTTTAAATAATTTTTTTGAAAAACCCATCCTAAATATATTTCATATGTTTTTTTTTTTGTATGTGCAGGTACCTCTACATAGAATCTATGCAGACATGCACATAACAACTCAGAATCTGATGATATTGCTTATGAATTTTTTGTAAATGTATAATAAAATTGCTTGAAGTTGAATGGTATAATTTTTTTCAAAAATATTAAATTTACATACCGCTTTTTTTGTATTTTGTATTTTAATGATAATCATTCAACGTGGTATTGGTATCGCCGCCCCGGGAACCATTCATTGGTTTTTATATACAATAGTGAGCTCTGGCATCATGAAATTATGCATTGCTAAACTTTTTTTTTTACATTAGCTCCACACAGGAGGCACCGAGGAAAACAATTTCCCTAGGGGCCTATGTCATCTTTGAGGATGCTGTGTGGAGGGTTTTTTGAGGGAAAGAAAGGAGAAGAAGATATAAGAAGGAAAAGGGTATGAGGGGTGGGTAGGAATCTGAGGGTCAGTGTCGCCAGGAGTAACGGACGTATGAATCTATTCCTCACACTGCGATGCGAGGCGAAGGGTTGAGAGAATCTGGCTGGAGAGATAAAAAGCCTCCCTCAATCAGTCTCCTCCGATCCAGCCCGCCATGCAGTGGTTGGTCAAACGTATCCGCCACCAAGACCTAGACAAACCTCATCCCATGAACCCGGGCACCCCTGCTAAGTCACCAATCGTAGCGAACCACTTGGGTGACCTATGACAGCGGTGTTGGTTAATCCGATTGCGATGAGACTTTGGGAATTTGATGTGTGCATTCTCGCGATGGTTTTATGAAAACAATAATGATCAATCGGGATACAATAATGAACCGGGCGACCGAAGTAGGTGCACATTTCTCGCTTTTTGAAAACTAAATGTACCGGGAATGAATTAATGAAGCGCGAGAGGGGGGAGGTAAAAGCTCCACACAGGAGACCCTGAGGAAAATAATTTCCCTCACGGTCATGTCATCTTTGGAGATGCTGGGTGGAGGGTTTTTTAAGGCAAAGAAGGAGATGAGAGTTCTGAGAAGGAAAAGGGGTTTAAGGGGTGGGTAGGAATCTGGGGTTCAGTGTGTCCTGGTCACCCGCCTCCAAGACCTAGACAAACCTCACCCCATAAATCCGGGCACTCCTACTAAATCACCAAACGTAGCGAACCACTTGGGGTGACCTACGGCATGAGTGTTGGTTATCCAATAAAGGTCATCTTTGGGGATTTTTATTTCTACATAACATTATATACAACGGTTACCCGGCATGCGTTGCAAGATCACTGTAACCTCGGGGTCAACTTAACTGCAACGGTTCCATTCCGGGAAACTACATTATAATGCAAGCGCCTTGCAAACGTCTGCACTATATTAAAACATTATATACAACGGGTTCCCGGCATGCGTTGCAAGGTCACTGTAACCTCGGGGTCAACTTAACTGTAATGGTTCCATCCCAATTCCCGGGAAATAACATTTTAAAGCAAGTGCCTGCAATATATAAAATGATATACAACGGTTGCTCGGCATGCGTTGCAAGGTCACTGTAACCTCATGGTCACCTTAACTGTAATGGTTCCATTCAAATTCCTGGGAAATTACATTTTAATGCAAGCGCTGCACTACATAACATTATATACAACGGGTACCCGGCATGCGTTGCAAAGTCACTGTAACCTCAGGTTTCTTCATATATTTAATTTAACACACACTCCTCCTCGCTTCATCCACGTTCACACGTCAAATCGCACAGTGTTTTAACCCGTTAATTGCTTTTGCAATGGGCCCAGCTAGTATATATATTAATGCTCAGTTTGGAAAACTCACCTTTTTTTTCAGCCTTTTCTGACACCCGTTACATACAAAACGACTGATACAGAATTGAAGTGCGACCCTGGCGACGTAAACTATAATCTCTCACTATTCGACTAAGAAATTCGGCCGAGGTTATGTTTTCCGCCGACAGGTTCGCCAGTCGAAAGACGAAAATCCATTTCGGAATCAAACGTGTCAAAAAGTCCATACAAACGACGGTTCCAGTTTTGGTGACGCGATAACGGACTCTTCTCCCCCGCATCGCGTACCACCTTACGGCATATTTTCGCTTGAAAATGCAAAGACGCTTAAGCCCTTTTACTTTCTAGCTCAGGCCTCGGCCCCGCAGGCGATAATAGACGGTCGCTTCCTCGAGTTTGGAACGTTTTAAGGTCCATTTTGGCTTGGCGGTGAGTCAGATAATCTTGAGATAGGTCAGGATTCCGAGTGTCAAAAATTTAGCCTAAATAATACAGATTTTTCAGAGTTTTCGGTAGTGGTTTTACGGTACGCGGCATTGCGACCCGGAAACCGATTCCCGCTTGGATGTTTTTAAAAAATACGTTACAGTGGAGAATTCCGCAACTTTTAATACCAAAACTATATACGATTCTCATATGAAATATGTCAGGAGAACCCGACAAAAATCAATAATTTTCTGAAAAATTCATGTCAAAAACGTGTTCCTAAATTCTTCGATAGTGTGAAAATTGCTGGCCATCTGAAAATAACACAATTTATAACGCGGTAGGTACCTACCGTTCCATGGAGTTATTGCAAATTCGTTAAGAAAAGTAATAAAGTACGTAAGAAAAAACGGGTAGGTACCTACCCCAATATTATTTTTCTCGGTATATACTAGGTAGGTACCGGCTTATGAAGCATTTAAATATTAAAAGAAATCACTCAAGATTGTCAAGTATTTATTGAGAAAACGCATAGGTACCTACACCAATATTATTGGTAGCGACTTGTGAACTTCTTTCCTTTAAATGTTAAATCGAAAATTAATGATATGAAATGAAAAAAATCACCCAAGATTGTCACTTTTTGAATTATGTAGGTACACGGAGGTTGCTTCTGGACACCCACTGTTGGTGGGAACGTTATTTTTAAATTAGTTCATTTTCACGTAATGTGCGAGTTGTATTTATTCAATTATCTTCAAAACTTATTTTATTTATTATTATTTATTTATAATTATTATTTCAAAACAGAAATAATTACAGAACTTGAATAGAATTTGAACAGAACTTTCAGAGAACGTTAAAATTAACTTGAAAAATTGAAGGTTTTTAATTTTTTTTTTAACAACCGAAGTGAATTGAACCGAACGACTGTACCAAATTGGATAATTATTTTTTGTTGTGTCCAGGGCAGGGTTTGTATAAAATTACTGGTGAGCTCTGACATTATGAAATTTGTTTAAAAATGAGTAGCGGAAATTTATGTGCGCGCATAGCTTCCGAACGACTGCCCCTAATTGGATAATTCTTTTTTTGTTGTATTCGTTATTGTTAGGAAATAACTGGTGAGCACTGGCATTTTGAAATTTGTTTAAAAATGATTCGCCGAAATGTAAGTACGCGCATAGCTTCCGAACGACTGCACCTAATTGGATAATTCTTTTTTTGTTGTGTTCGTTATTGTTAGGATAAGGTTTGTATAAAATTACTGGTGAGCTCTGGCATTATGAAATTTGTTTAAAAATGAATCTCTGAAATGTATGTACGCGCAACGAACTTCCGAAACGAACTTCAACGAACTTCCGAACGACTGCACCTAATTGGATAATTCTTTTTTTTGTTTTGTTCGTTATTATCAGGGCAGGGTTTGTATCAAAGTACTGTTGGGCTCTGGCATCATGAAATTATGAATTGCTAAACCGTTTTTCCGATTGTGATGAAACTTTGGGGATTTCATGTATGCATGCCGGCGATGGTTTTTGTATACAATAGTGAGCTCTGGCATCATGCAATTATGCATTGCTAAACCGTTCATCCGATTGCGATGAAACTTTTAGGATTTGATGTGAGCATCCAGTCGATTCATTCTGTATAAAATAGTGCGCTGTGGCATCATGAAATTATGCATTGCTAAACCGTTCATCCGATTGCGATGAAACTTTTGGGATTTGATTTGCGCATCCATTCGATTCATTCTGTATAAAATAGTGAGCTCCGGCATCATGAAATTATGCATTGGTAAACCGTTCATCCGATTGCGATAAAACTTTGGGGATTTGATGTATGCATGCCCGCGATGGTTTTTGTATACAATAGTGAGCTCTGGCATCATGAAATTATGCATTGCTAAACGGTTCATCCTATTGCGATGAAACTTTGTAGGGGGCGTCGACTGCCTGTTCCCTTTGTAGGTGCCCACTCCTCGCTCCATCCGCATTCAGACATCGTTTTTTCTTCATATATGTAATTTAACACACACTCCTGCTCGCTTCGTCCGCGTTCACATGTCAAATCGCATAGTGTTTTAACCCGTTAGTTGCTTCTGCAACGGGCCCAGCTAGTTATTATTAAAATGTGCACTTTTGTTAAAAATGAATGGTACTGTACCGGTTTATTTTTATTTTGATAAGAATTTATTTAATAAGGTTGGTTCTTTCGGCAAATGTCATATTTGATTGTCTATTTTAAAAAAGATTTTTCCGTATTATCCTTGATTTATTTATTGATTAACGCCCTTTTTCGGGGCTTTTACTGTGGCCTTTTTCAACTTTACCTGGGCTTGCATGTGGAACAAGCTAACGGCATCCTTTTTCCTCCTTCTTATAATCCGGGCCTCTTCAAGATCCGCATTAATAAATCTCTTCCTACAGCCCCCACCTTAACCCGCCTCACAAAACCGCCCAACAGTGGCGCTTCCGTCAAGTGTAATATTATGGAGTATTAGGTAAACTATCAAAATCACTGCTCACGCTTAACCCGTAAAGTCTATTCATTTGGTTTTCGGAACAACTCTTCTCGTAGAAATGGTCGTCTCCCTTACTATCATAGTTAGAAAGAGAAAACACCACGCTTTATGTTCAAATATAAAAATTAACCACAAAAGAAGTAAAATGTGGACCTTCATGAAACCAAATTTTTTAATTGCAATTTGAAATAAATTTATGAAACTTTTTTTTATTAATTATTTTGGAATGACAAAAAAGTGAGATGACAATAACGTTTGTAATACTTTTTTTTTTTCATTAACTTTAGAAAAAATGTAAAGTGAGCCATTTTTAAATCTTTTTATGTCTCAAATATTAGTAAATCATCACATTTCTAACACAGTTTTAGTTTTCCAATACATTTAGAAATATTTATTTGGATTTTATTGTAAAGCGGAAATATTTTGACCCTCTGACAATATGGTGGAGACCTGAGGGGTTAATATGAATATTTTTTTGGAAAAACCTTTCGATTCATCTTAATTTCAGTGAAAGATAATTTTTTGCATTCGGGGCGATGGAAAATACTGCGTTTCAAAATTTTCTTTCGTCATATGATTTCGACGAGAGCAAATTTTGAAAGCAGTTTTTCCCATCATCCCGAACGCAAAAAGTTGTCTTTTATGGTCATTAAGGTGAACCAAACTAGACCGGTCATTGGGTGCTTAATTCCTCGGCTGGCTAAGTCCTCCATCACGACACAAGCAACATTTTCCGCTTACTGTGGTGGTGGTGGGAGATATTCAAATGTTGTCAGGTTATTCGTAACCCGGTAGGTAATATGTGTCTTTCTTTAAAAAAAAAGAAGAGTTTTTTCCTTAAAAATATTCATATTAAGCATGTCCTGTGATTTGGAACGTTTTCCAAGTATTAATTAGGTAGGATACTCTCAACACATGGCGCTGGAAGGTACGTAATGTAATTAGCACTAATAAGTATAAAATGTACAAGCCAAATTTTAAGACTGGCCCGATGTTGATCAGAAATCATCTCAATAGGCGAGTTTAAGGACAGAAAAATGGCGTGTCCCCCCGCCCACGTATGCCGCATGTATGTTTTTACGCATCTGTTATTGTCACGTAAATAATTATCAATTTGTGATATAATTATTTACCTGACCACTAACCTGATAATTTGAACAGCACGGAATGGATTGGCAACACTTTTTTTTCTCTCTGGTTTTTACTTTTTGAATTCGCACCGTACGGGAAGCCGGTGTTGATTCGACTTGTCACTTTAGTGATAGTTTTGGATTTAAAAAATGGGATAATCTCTTCGTTACAAATTGTTTTAAACGATTTTAATCGCGAGCCGGGCGATGTACATTTTGCAAACGCTTCTTTCTGATGTGATCGGAACGCTGTTTCTAATGTGATTGGTCGCCGCCATTGGGACCGATATTTATCCGCGAAATAACGGTATTATAAATTACCTACACAATCGCGACTGGCATATTGAAAAGCTTTGCGAGGGAGAGTCCTTATGACCTGGTACGGTTATTGCTGCTCATATTTGTGACGGATGGTCACTCGGCGTTCATTTCCTGATGAGGTGTGCTGACGGAAATCGTGTTTCATCCGGTGGGCTCAACCGGAGCGCTGGTGCTGATCTTGGATGCTGCTCCCTGGCGGGGAGTCCTCATTCTCTGGCCTTCCTGGGGGTCTTTCCTGGTTCCCATCCTGGAGATTGCGAGAGAATGTGGCCCGCGGTTCATCGACGCGCTATATTCAAGTGAATTGGGAGTTCGTGTCAGTGTAGAATTAGATAAAGATCCATGGTCCGCAGGTACGATATTTCTTTCTGCTTAATTATATTCCTGTCAAATCTGTTATGAATCTGTTATGTTTCAGAATCTGTTATGTTTTTGGGGATGTGAAACCCGGCCCCTCAAAAGGGCAACATTGTTATGTTCTTTATAAAATTATACTGGGCTTTGGTTGTTTTGGAAATGAACTCTTTTATTACTGAAACCAATTTAACCTCACAAGTAGAAACCTGTTTTCGTTTATTCCCAAACATTCTTGTTCTTTTTTTATTCTGGAACAAAAAAAAGCAGAACCTTCCTACATTACGGATCGCTAGGACCCACATAACCTGAGAGAGAGAGAGATAACCTTATATTTGGCGCTCCCAACGTTTTAAGTTGAATATTCTGCTTTTGGTGCCCGTATATTCTAACGGTCTGTTATGTTTTAAGTTTCTGCTTCTTTTTCCGAATTTTCAAGGTTGGATATGTATTATTCATTAATATCTTCATACTGTTATAATGGTACCAGTGTGTGTGTGTAGATGCGTTATAAATGTTATAATGGATTATATGAAATATTTCGCGGTAGTTTGAAATTTTGTGCATATTATTATGTCATTTTTTTGCTTTGCTTTAATTTGTATTGGTTTCCGGTTGAGCTTCGTTCGCTCTCAAATTTTGTGTAACGTAAACATAAATATACCTTCTAGAACAGCTTCGTTCTTTTTTTTCGGATAATATTTTCGGGACATTTTTGTAGGCTGGCAAGTTTGTCTATGGTTATGTCAGTTGTTATTACAGATCAGCTGAGAGCGATTTTTGTTGACATGTGTCGGATGTCATTATTATACTTCGATTGTGTTATCGTAATAACTTTATAAACAATTTTCCGGACTTAATATAGTGTTATTCGGTTTATTTCATAAATATTAACTATTTTATATGGAATCATTTGGAATTTTTTCTTCGTTTTTTTTTACATAAATAAATTCCATTTGACAAAATGTCGTTGTCTAACATCAACGGGGCCTCAAAAGAGGAAATGATTCAGATGCTTTCTGACGTTAATATTACTCCAGAACCCACTTTGTCCGCCATGAGAGAGCAAGCGCGAATTTACAACAGGAACCTTAAACAATCTAGTGGTACTTCTTCTCAACAAGAAACAAGCAGTGATGAAAGTCCTAATACAAATACCATCATAACTAATAATTATTATCAGAATATAACTACAAATCCTTCCGTACATAGCTGGGGTGTTAAGTTTAACGGATCTTCAGACATCCGTGACTTTATACAACGTGTGGAGGAGTTATCTAGGTGTCGTCATATTGAGTTGCCGCTTGTTGTCACTTCGTTTGCTGACCTTTTGGAGGGAAGAGCATTGCTATGGTATCGTACCATTTATAAAGATAATTTAACTTGGCTAGAACTGAAAAAACTAATTTTATCTCGTTTTGATCCAATCGCTAACCAAACCGAAGCTTTAAAAGCTCTCTTCTCTATGAAACAGAAGTATAATCAAAGCGTAGTTGATTATGTTGAAGACGTGCAATTAGCTAATTTAAGATTAAACGTTCAACTTCCGGAAGAACAAATTGTGGATTTAGTGTGCAATAGCCTATTGCCGAAATATGCTCTTGTTATTGCTTATTTTGAGGATAAAAATTTAAATTCCTTAATTAGTGTTTGTAAGCGATTTGAAAAAAGTTTAGCTATTTCCGACGATGAAGCAAATTCGGTCAAAGACAAGAATAAACCGTCATCCGTTCCGTTGAATAATAATGCTGCACCTTCTTCCTCTTCTTCTTCTTCTTCACCTTCTGCACAATTTTATAGAAATAAATTACTTTGCGCTTATTGTAATATAAAAGGTCATTCCAAGCCGTTTTGTAGAAAATGGAAGTTTGATTCTCAGAAGAATCATACCAAGCGACAAGCTAATCCTGAACGACATAATTCAAAAAACTAGACGGGGGTCCCCCACATTCTGCTAGCGAGGATGCTAGGAGACCACCGATAGTTTCAAACTCGAGTACCAGTCCCATCGACCATGACATGGACGCATTCATGCCGATGATGACCAGCGGTCAAGATATTAGACCTCATGTTAATATTGCAATTAACAATTTAGTTTTTTCAGCTCTTTTGGATAGCGGAGCTAGTGTGAGTTGTTTTGGTGGTTCACTGTATAGGTTTTTCTTAAGTTTAGGTTTTAAGTTAGATAAGCTTGATTCTTACGTTACCACCGCGGATGGTAAACATCAAGATGTAATTGGTACTATGCGGGTACTAGTTACTTTTAATAGTATTAAGAAATATATAATTTTTTTTGTAATTCCGTCTCTTTCTCCCGTGATTGTTTTGGGAGTCGACTTTTGGAAACAATTTGACATCGCTCCTCAATTGTTTTCAAAGGCCAACAGTGGACGTGATGTTGAGAATACTTTAAGTGAAATTCGCAAGATCACATCAGCTTCCCTACTGTCCCCTCAAGACAATCATAGGCTAAATAATGTAATTGATAAATTTAAGTCAATTTCGTTTGAAAAATGTGGACTGGGTCGTACTCATTTAGTGCAGCATAAAATTAATACAACAGGAGATCCCATTAAGCAACGGTATTACCCTTTGTCTCAAACTCGTCAGCAACAACTTGAATCACAACTTAAGGAAATGTTAGATTTAGGTGTTGTTCGCCGTTCGCGTTCGGCTTGGTCGAATCCGGTTTTGATCGTGCCTAAGAAGGATGGTTCTGCAAGGTTCTGCTTGGACTCTAGGAAACTTAACAGCGTCACGACAAGGGATTCGTACCCCTTGCCGTATATTTCCCGCATTTTAGACAAGCTACGTGGTGCACGCTTTATAACCTCTATTGATTTATCGAAAAGTTTTTGGCAGATACCTTTACATAAGGACTCTTGTTCTAAAACGGCTTTTGTTGTACCAGGTCATGGACTTTTTGAATTTGTTAGGATGCCATTTGGTCTGAAAAATGCACCTAGTGAATTACAGCGTCTTGTTGATGCTCTTTTTGGTCCAGAGTTCGATGAAAATGTTTTCTGCTACCTGGATGATTTAATTATTATTTCAGAAGATTTTGAGTCACATTTAGAATTGTTAAATAAAGTTTTCACACGTATTAAAGAAGCAGGTTTAACAATTAATCTCAAAAAATGTGAGTTTTGTAAGGACGAGTTGAAGTATCTGGGTTATATTGTTGATGCAAAGGGTCTTCGCACAGATCCAGTCAAGCTAGAGTCTATTCGAACTTACCCCACTCCTAGGAATTCTAAACAGTTAAAAGCATTTATTGGACTTTGTGGCTATTATAGACGTTTCATCAAGAATTTTTCCACAATAGCGGCCCCTTTAACAAGACTCACTGGCTCAAGAAAGGGGGTGAGTAATTTCTCTTGGTCTTCAGAGGCTGAAGACTCTTTTAAAAAATTAAAAAAGGCATTAACTTCTGCGCCAGTTATCAATTGTCCTGATTTTTCACTTCCTTTTACCATACACTGTGACGCGAGCAACGTTGGGATAGGCGGAGTGCTCACACAGGTCTTTGAAGGAGAAGAACACCCGGTTTCTTTTTTTTCTAGGTGTTTGAACATTCACGAGCGAAACTACGGCGTGACGGAGCGCGAACTCTTAGCGGTGTTAGATTCGGTGAATCACTTCAGGCCCTACATAGAGGGAGTTCACTTCACAGTAGTAACTGACCACTCCAGTTTGCAATGGCTAGTGTCTTTATCAAATCCGACAGGCAGACTTGCACGTTGGTCTACCCGCCTTTCTCAATTTTCTTTTGACGTAGTCCACAGGAAGGGTAAATTTAATACTGTACCCGACGCTCTTTCGCGTAAAGACGATTTAACTATTGGAGCCATTGACAACCTTCCTACTAGCACGGATAATTGGTACAATAACTTATTTACTAATTGTAAAAATAATCCTCAACGTTTTAATAATTTTCAAATTAAGGATAATTGTTTATTTCGTCACTCTAAGTCCCGTTTCGCTCTACAGGAGGATACAGCTTGGAAGCTGGTAGTTCCTTTTAAGGACCGTAACGCTATTTTAAGTAAAGAACACGAGTCTATTAGCTCTTGCCACCCAGGTGTATTCAGAACGTATAAGAAAGTTCAACTCCGTTATTTTTGGCCGGGTATGTATAATGATGTCAAAAAGTTTGTTAATAAATGTAAAACGTGCAAGGCACATAAAATAAATACATCTGCGCCGGCTGGCATTTCTACGAATCCAAAATTAGTCAACAGACCGATGCAAATGTTGTCTATCGACCTTGTTGGTCCTCTTCCACGTAGTTACGCGGGATTTATGTACATTTTATCGGTTGTTGACGTTTTTTCGAAATATACTTGGATTTTTCCGCTCAGAAATGCTACTGCTAAAAGCATTGTTAAAAATGTAGAACAATATATTTTCTTGGTACACGGTGTTCCGCAAACTTTTATATGTGATAACGGGAAACAATTTGTCTCAAAAGAATTTAAACAATTGTTATCAGATTATAATGTTCCCATGCCTTTTTATAACGCTTATTACACCCCGCAAAACAATGTAGTTGAGCGGTATAACCAAACTATCGGGACTGCCTTGTCTATCTTGACCGAGTCTGACCATCGTAATTGGTCCAGATTTCTGCCTCAGATTCAGTCAGCCTTGAATAATACGGTTAATTTCGCAACAGGTTTCACGCCTTTTTTCCTCATGCACGGAAGAGAACAAATCATTGACGGAAAATTTCATGAAATAAATATTTCTTCTGGTGTCGCAGACACTACCCTAGAACAATCTAGAAGTGAATTTGCTAAAAAATTGGAAGAGTTAGCTCCAATTTATGAGCAAGTTTCTAATGCATTACTACAAGCTTTTAAAAAGAATGCCCAACACTACAACTTGCGTCGTAAGTCGGTTATTTATGATGTTGGAGACGTCATTTGGAGGAAAAATTTTGTTCAATCCAGTGGACCAGATTATTTCTCTCATAAATTGGCACCTAGATTTGTTCGCAATGTCATAAAGGGTAAAGTCTCTGATTTAATTTATACTTTGGCAGATATGAAAGGAAAAATAGTAGGAAATTTTCACGTCAAGGATATCGTTCGTTTAGACTAATTATTACTTTAAGTACATTATAGGAAGCCAATGTCGTGGTGTGTAAGACTACCAACCTTCCACTCCATTTCATTTGTTTCTTTATGTGTTTGTTCAGGTTATGTGTCTTGGAGTTTGGTACCTCCAAAGCATGTGGTCGGAGTAAACGCAATATTCTAGTTTATTGATGATAAACGGTTATTTACCCTCGTTCAACTAGAATCTGATCTGATGATCAGTGGCGCCCAAACCTTAAGTCATTATTTTTTTTTTTTTTTCTCTCTCCTTCACATGACTTATTTTTTTTTTCAAGTGATATATATAATTAGATTGGATATGAGTATTTCTCGTTTTTTTTAGTAGACACCCTGTCTATATTATTTCTGTCAGTATTATCACTGCAATGCACACACGCACACACATTGGTATCGCATCTCTACTCCGTCAGTTAACGGATATTTTGTAATGTTCCCTACTTTTAAATCTAAATCCATTTTTTCTCTAGTTCAGTGGAGCTTTCTTTCCATTTTGTCGTCCCTCCGACATGCCTTATAACCAAAGATCCTCCAAGGAACTAGAGAACAAAATATATTCTTAAGTGTAGTTCTTTGTGTAGCAGAGATTTGAGCAACTTTCTGGTATACAAAATGTGTATATTTT
The DNA here is from genome assembly GCA_917880885.1 of Limnephilus marmoratus. NCBI lineage: Eukaryota > Metazoa > Arthropoda > Insecta > Trichoptera > Limnephilidae > Limnephilus > Limnephilus marmoratus. The sequence continues at coordinate 44,231,721 of OU862913.1, forward strand.
CATAAATAGATTTTATTATATAATAAATAGATTATATTTAGCTAGTATTTGTTACAATTAAGTTTGGTTTAGCTTTCCTTAAAGTGAATAATATTAAGTCATAGTTTATTAACAACATTATTATGTCTTTCTAACAAAGGTAGTACTGCTTCGGCGTACTTTCCTATTAAGTAATTCCAGCATGGAATATATAATACTCTACCTCTAGCACAGGAGAGCGTATTTTTGTATAGCTTATAGTCATAAGTAAAATATTTATATTAGTCTCACTGCTGAAACACCAGTGTTTCTCTACACAATTTTGTACCTAGTGTCATTCAAATGTTTTGATTGATCACCAATTTAGATAGTGTCGATTATCACAATATATTCGATCACCAATACATATTGTCTGTTCAAGAAATTTTGCCTTTTGCTTACTTTTGAAGTAATATTTTGAAGGATCTCCGTCTACGGTGTGATCTCAGTCTTTTTCTTGTGCAAACTATGTACACTGTTTTAGTTATTAAAATGGCTTGTACTCTATATATTTTTTCATAGTGGTTCACTACTATTAGCTAGGTTTTTTTTGTTAAATTGTAATCCCTATGCATTCAGCTAAACATTCTAGATTCTGTTTCGCTTGTCTTTGTGTTCCTACTGATACTCATTGTTACCACTTGTAGACAGGTATATCTTTGGTATTGTAAAACCTGATCTAATTTTTTAATTTTGAAACATAGGTATTTCTTATTATGTAAACCCTATTGTAACCACCTGTACGGATAGGTATTTCTAAAAAATGTAAACCCTAATCTAACCACTTTTAGTAGACAAGTTTTGCAATCTTGGTCTAACTAATTCATTAATACACAAGTACTACTCATATACTTATGGTTCTACATTGTTATAAATCTTTTTTTTAAACTTAATTAAACTAAGTTAAATATCTGTGAAAGATATTCCTCATTCTAGGTTTAATGTCTGTTCTGTATTTTGTTGAATAAAATTCTATGTTAACCTATTAGACCTGTTGGACCTAGGTAGATAGAATAGTTACCTTTTCGCTATTAGTAAATAGCCTAAATTCAGTGAAGTGAGGGATGGTTGACCACCCTAAAGTGAAGCCTCTTTTTTAATGGCAAAATTTCCTGCTGAAGGAAAAGTGATGCTTTGTGCATAATTTTTTTTCTTTTCATTGATTGTGTTCTTTATTTTTAAGATGTTCCCGATGTTAGGATGTCATGAGAATAACAGGTCTGGACTTCAGCCAGTAATGCCAGCACCCAGCTCCATCGTTGCTGAAGGTGTTGTAGACTCCTTATTCTCGTACCATCCTATTCTCATTGTTCTTTCAATCTATCTAGATTTATATGATTTATTGTTTATGATTGCTAATGGTTACTTGTTGTAAAATTTCTGGATACCTGATGGACCTATCTTCTAGTTAGTTAGTTAGTTAGTGTACCTTTATTTTTTTATTTGTTTATTTTTTTTTACATCGGAACCATGGATTTCATGTTTGGGGCCAAACATTTTCGTGAGAAGGGGGGAATTGTCACGTAAATAATTATCAATTTGTGATATAATTATTTACCTGACCACTAACCTGATAATTTGAACAGCACGGAATGGATTGGCAACACTTTTTTTTCTCTCTGGTTTTTACTTTTTGAATTCGCACCGTACGGGAAGCCGGTGTTGATTCGACTTGTCACTTTAGTGATAGTTTTGGATTTAAAAAATGGGATAATCTCTTCGTTACAAATTGTTTTAAACGATTTTAATCGCGAGCCGGGCGATGTACATTTTGCAAACGCTTCTTTCTGATGTGATCGGAACGCTGTTTCTAATGTGATTGGTCGCCGCCATTGGGACCGATATTTATCCGCGAAATAACGGTATTATAAATTACCTACACAATCGCGACTGGCATATTGAAAAGCTTTGCGAGGGAGAGTCCTTATGACCTGGTACGGTTATTGCTGCTCATATTTGTGACGGATGGTCACTCGGCGTTCATTTCCTGATGAGGTGTGCTGACGGAAATCGTGTTTCATCCGGTGGGCTCAACCGGAGCGCTGGTGCTGATCTTGGATGCTGCTCCCTGGCGGGGAGTCCTCATTCTCTGGCCTTCCTGGGGGTCTTTCCTGGTTCCCATCCTGGAGATTGCGAGAGAATGTGGCCCGCGGTTCATCGACGCGCTATATTCAAGTGAATTGGGAGTTCGTGTCAGTGTAGAATTAGATAAAGATCCATGGTCCGCAGGTACGATATTTCTTTCTGCTTAATTATATTCCTGTCAAATCTGTTATGAATCTGTTATGTTTCAGAATCTGTTATGTTTTTGGGGATGTGAAACCCGGCCCCTCAAAAGGGCAACATTGTTATGTTCTTTATAAAATTATACTGGGCTTTGGTTGTTTTGGAAATGAACTCTTTTATTACTGAAACCAATTTAACCTCACAAGTAGAAACCTGTTTTCGTTTATTCCCAAACATTCTTGTTCTTTTTTTATTCTGGAACAAAAAAAAGCAGAACCTTCCTACATTACGGATCGCTAGGACCCACATAACCTGAGAGAGAGAGAGATAACCTTATATTATGTTCATTGTAAAGACAGGAACTTCGCGAGAATGGATTGTACTATGTTCAGGCCGGTCTTAAAGTTTGGCGTGTACTTTACGATGTGTATAATAACTTGAATACTTTGGTTGGAGGGAGTGTGATGGCAGATCATTCTGAATTGTCATTAATTAGTGATTTTACTAATGTTTCAGGTGTCTACTCATCCCCGCTCTTCAATACTCCCTGAAGTGTTCCAGACTGCAGCTGACCATTACCAACCTCTGATAGGAGAGCTACTGGTAGAAGCTTTTAAAGATGATTCAGGTAAAAAAGTTGGAATACAGCAATGAAGATTGGGAGAAAACCCTGGGATCTGTTGATCCCATTGAAGATGACCAAAAGATGGGCTTGAATCCCAATCCAAGTACCGCAGACTTGGCAATCTTAGCAAATAAGTCGTATTCAGACAAAGATGAGGAACTCCGCAGCGGCTTGCCGGAAGGTTGGCAGCTGTTGACCACTGCGCGTAATAGTACAGGATACTTCGGCTGCCTTTATGTCAACTTCTTGCTGCAGCAAGTTGTCCTCGCCCATCGCGGAACCAAGCTTTCGAGTCTAGGAGCGGTGCTCACAGATATAATAGGAGTTTGGCTAAACAAGAACACAGATTACATGTTTTCAGCTATCACCTTTGGAGACGAAATTAAGTGCGCAATTCTCGAACTGAACAAAAAGGACGGTGTTCGTTTCACGCTGACCGTCACAGGTCATTCTCTAGGCGGGTGGATATCGCAGGTTACTGCTATAACGCTGAAGTACTTGAAGAGGTGGGACAAGCGGTTTATTCGAGTTGTTAACAACGACGATGGCATCCATGCGCACACGGTCGTATTTGACAGTCCAGGGGTGCAAGACATGGCTATAAAAATTCAGCGGGAATATTTTAGTGGCGATCTTAACCCGTATTCTATATTTCGTAGTTTGGACATTTCCAACATTGTCATCGCTTTAAACTGTGTGAATAAAACCGGATATCATATTGGCACTTTGTACCAGATTTCATCCGACTACATTTCATTTAATACGATTGACCCTTTTAAACCTTCTTTTATGCATGGAATCAAAGGCTTTATTGACGCTTTTGGAGGCGACGTGACACTATACCACGTTAAAGGTTGGCCGCTAGGAAGTAGGGACCTCGTGGGGAAGAGTGTCAGGTTGAACTGTTTCTCCGAAGCAGAGCTAAAATTAGTGTACTTTTTAAGAATGGTGAAAAAAAACGAAATTAAAAATAGCTCAATCGAAGAGTTCATTGAAACCAAACATTTGTTAATTGACTTCACAATTGACAGAAAAGATAAAACTGTCACCTTGAATAATGAGCAGGATTCAAAGAATTTCGTTAAAAACATCAAGAATGCGGTGCGATGGTTTCCTGGCGAGGTGCAGAAATTGATGGAAGAGGTAAAACTTACAATACCCTATTTACTTTTGGATATATTCAGCCAGGAGTACGTGGACTCCATACCAGAACTGCCGGACTGTGAGGACCTCCTCGGGCTGTGTGACTTTACCAACAAGAAGAACACCGCCCGCGTACTGTATCTCCAGGCAGCCGACTGCAGCCTGGAGATAGCCAGGATCTACAGCATTCTTTGCAGCAGCAGTTACCCTGACATAGAAGACTGCATATTTTTAACCTGGGGAAGCGTGCTGATGCTGAAAAATCGTCTTACAACTAAAGGTTTGCCTTTGGATAATAATTATAATTTGTTTGTCATTAATATTGACTCAACTGAAATAGCACAGGTTCAAGAATTCTTAAAAGATGTATTTTCTAAATTTAACGGGAATAGTAAAAAGAAAGCCGTGATCGTTTCCCAGAAAAACCCTGACTTGTTTAGATTTGTTAGATCTTTTGAACCAAAATTGACCATCCGTTGCTTGCCTCTTTCGGAGCAAGATTGCTTGGAATTCACATTAAATAATCTGAAAGATACGTCTAGACGGGAGCTACTCTCTAAAGAGTTTATAATTCTCGGCCAACAGGCAATGAGTTTGAATACATTTCTGGGAGAGAATTGCCAGTCTTCGGCCTCTATAGATGATGTGTTGAGACCTTTGCTGAAAGACTTATTAACGGACGAAAGTTTTAATTTAAATATTCCTAACAATCTGCTGAAGTTTGATCAATTAGATGTGATGTTTTCAAAAATAAATAGGGAGGTTAATTTGGATAGTTTGACCGAAGTACTCCGTGAAGAATGCTCTCTGTTTGTGAGCAGCAGCGTCCGGCAACAGCTGCAGGAAGTGCCGGGAGTGGCAGAAAGGCTGTTCGGCTCCGGAAGTGGCGAGGAAGACTTCCGCCAAGCCTGCCTCGAGAACTCTTCCATTAAAGTTGCTTACTGGTTGGCTGCGACAGACGATCGCTTTTTTTTAAAGGAAGTATACAACTGTTATTTTCCCAGACAATTCCGCGACCAATCAGTTGACGATCGTGATCTGCTAAGTGAGGAAGACCTGTGTGCCCGCAAAGTTGTTATCATTTCTGATCTGCCGGGAATGGGCAAATCCACCACCCTCACCAGCCTGTCCCGTCACTTAGTCAACTCCTGGGTATTTAGGATAAATCTGAAAGACCGCCCAGCGGACATCACGAACTTGCCGGCGCAGATGAGCGTAGAATCGGTGGCACACTTTCTGGCAGGCGCCAGTAGTGAACCAGCCACGCTAAGCTTATTGCGGTTCTGCTTGCAGAACCAAGGTTCCCATCAGATTCACGTCTTGCTGGATGGGTTCGATGAAATCAGAGGCGAGGATGCTGTGGAGAAGATACTCAGACTATGCTACTTTTTAAAAAATGAGACTACTGCCAAGCTCATAGTGACCACGCGGGACACCTACGAAGATGTTTTGGTAAACCGACTTTCTACCGTCGCTACTAAATTTGAAGAGATTACTGACAAGATCCAATTGAAATTCCTGGTGGACTTCTGGTATTCTCACGCAGTGCTGGGGCAGAAAGAGGAGAGGCTGCGGCAATTTGCCCAGCATCTGTATGAAGCCGCCCACAAGAATCTCGGCGACACCATCAAGCTGATTGGAATTCCTCTGCACATGAGAATGTTAGCGGAGACTTTCCTCCAACAAGCCGAGGAGTTCAGCAGGAGTGCGGAATCTAACCCGGACATCATTGGAATGAACAATGTCTACAATTTGTTCAAAAAGTTTATCAATGTGAAACATGACATTTACTTTAATGAAAAGATTTCATTGGCTTCTAACTTGAGAGACAGTTTAGGCATTATAATAAGTGAAGGAATAACAGCGAGTCATTGTGTCCTGGCATTAGAAATCGTCGATCCGGGGTTTAAAAACAAATATTTCCCAAAAGATGTAATATATCATGATGAAATGAACAGATTTGGATTGACTCGATGGAACCGTGAAACCCACTGTGACTTCATCCACCGCACCTTTGCCGAATACTTCTGTTCCCAACTCCTCGTTCTCTGGCTGAGACGAGAAAACTCCAGCTACAAGTATCTACCCATCGAACAATGGTTCCTGGGCAATCTGCTGATCAACAAAGACTTCAAGGTCGTGAGGAAGTTTATGGACGAACATCTAGCAGAAGTAACATTGGCGGAAGGGTCTAAACAAATATTGTACGATAACATGAGCAAGTGTTGGTCTAAGGATGCTGAAGCATTCTATGATGAGGATGGTAGAACAGCGTTGCATGTGGCTGTCAAGGAAGGAAATACAAATATAATTGTCTTGTTACTCGGTGGCTTGGCGACAGAACAAACCCGAGAGCCTTTCGAATCGTTACTGCTCGCTCGGGATTATGACGGGAAAACGGCCCTGAAAACTGGTTTACAAATTCTCGGTCTTCAATATAGTACGTATGTTTTTGGAAGTAATTTACTTATTGAAAAAGAGATAAAACAAATGCTAAACATCTCCCATTTGTCTTATGAACTGAAATATAAGCATCTTTTATACACGCTTTTCGAAGCTGATAATTTGTTGCTATTTAATTTCTGTTCTTATTTTCTGCCCAAGTGTGAACTTGATGAACAAAACCAGAAAGACATTCAGTTAGCTCTAAACCGCATTGAAGTTCTTCGAAGTGAGGTCCGTCCTGAATTGAATTCTGTCAAAAAATTCAGTCCAAACTCAAACTTTAGGGCGCACAGTTTATACCCTACAGAGCATTCGACCATCAAAGTTACATCATATTTACACACAGATCAAGCAATCAAAAATTTCGTTTTAAACGATCAGAACGACATAACAGAGCGCAAGTTCTTACCGCTTGCTAAAATAAATGATGAGACAGCTGTAAACATAGAAGCTCGTGCGGGCAATTACGAGCTGGTCAATCAGTTCATTCAAATAAACCACGACGTTGTGAACTCACGAGGTGAATCCAGGATGACCCCATTTCACTGTGCGGCGGAGGCGAAGGGTGGCCATATTGAATTGGTAAAATTATTGCGTCAACAAGGAGCCAGGTTAAATGCCCATGATTCAGCTGGGCGGACTGCCCTTTCCTATGCGGCGGAGAAAGGGAACCTGGTTATTGTTAAATATCTCCTCAAACATGAAGCAGACTACAAGACTCTCCTGCTCTACGCCATAAAGGGAGGACAGGTGGAAATAGTAAAATATCTTATCTCTGAAGTAAAAGTAGATGTCAACTGTTCGGATAAGGAAGGTAAGACTCCCCTGATCTACGCCATAATGGGAGGATATGTGGAAATAGTAAAATATCTTATCTCTGAAGTAAAAGTAGATGTCAACTGTTCAGATAAGGGAGGTAGGACTCCCCTGATCTACGCCATAGGGAGAGAATGCGTGGAAATAGTAAAGTATCTTATCTCTGAAGTAAAAGTAGATGTCAACTGTTCGGATAAGGAAGGTAAGACTCCCCTGATCTACGCCATAGAGAGAGGATATGTGGAAATAGTAAATTATCTTATCTCTGAACTAAAAGGAGATGTCAACTGTTCGGATAAGGAAGGTAAGACTCCCCTGATCTACGCCATAGAGAGAGGATATGTGGAAATAGTAAATTATCTTATCTCTGAATTAAATGTGGATGTCAACTGTTCGGATAAGGAAGGTAAGACTCCCCTGATCTACGCCATAGAGAGAGGACATGTGGAAATAGTAAAATATCTTATCTCTGAAGTAAAAGTAGATACCAACTGTTTGATTGATGGTAAGACTCCCCTGATTTACGCCATGGAGTGGGGACATGTGGCAGTAGTAAGATATCTCATCTCTGAAAGAAAAGAAGATATCAACTTTTTTATTGGTGGTAGGACTCCCTTGTGCTACGCCATAGAGAAAACAAATTGGGCAATGATGAAATATCTTATCTCTGAAGTAAAAGTAAATATCAACTGTTTGGATCACTTTGGTAAGACTCCCCTGCACTACGCCATAGAGGGGGAGAAATGGATAATAGCAATACATCTACTGGAAGCTGGAGCAGACCCTACCATCCTGGATCATGATCATGTCACAAATGTTAATGTATTAACTCATCTTCAAGATCCCAAGTGGTGATCCATCACATAAACCTCCCTACTGAGCTGATCTTTCATCAGTTTTCTAATTCTACACCTCCCTATATTCATATTATTATATTATACCATCGAACAAGTTTTCTTTACAAAACAATGTTAGGTTGGTACACTTAGTAAGTACTTTATTTTATGTGTTCATATTTGGATTAAAAAAACTAGATGTCATTTTGCTGTCCGATGATTAATTTTTACTATTAAAAACGAAAACAAAATTTTATTCACACGTCACTACTGATCCCACTCCCATAAGTGGCGACAAGATCATGTGATAAGCACGCAGTTTCCTGTGTTACCGTGCTGATCCAACATCTGAAGGAAAAATATTTTAAACGTTTTCAATTGAAAACTACATTTTTCATTCCAAACATGCTCAGGAATCGCTGGTTACAATTCTTCATGTATATGCTTTTACAGCCTGTATATATGCTTTTATTTTTTCAAAATTCCAATTTAAAAAAAATGTTTTCCGCTAGAACTACTATAATGTTGTATTTTTCAATCTTAAAACTCTAGCTCCTAAAAAATCACGGATCACCACTGTATACCAACTTTAACGAGATCATTGCAATTAAAATTATACATTCAACTTTTTGGGTCATTAGGAGATTCGTTTTTTAATCTTAATATATGTATAAAACAATGTCGGGTTAGTTACACCATTTATAACTCGAGAACGGCTGGACCGATTTTTATGATCTTTGATTTGTTGGATTAGTCTCCGCCCTGTATAGCAGAATAGCTATTAAAACATGGGAAAAATTCACAAAAAAATAATTATGAAGAAAATTCTTTTCCTTTGACATTTTGTTTGGAACGAATTCTAATTTTATAAAAGAGCTGCAGCAATATTGTGATAAATATAATATTAAATAGTGAGTGAATTCCAAAAATTCAAAAATGTCAAATGTCAATGTGCTGATTGTTTTGCTTTTGTTCTTAAATGTATAATGCTGCCTCTCTTTCGTACACACTAATTGTCAACAGTCGAAAATGAGACAAATGTGGAAACTTGCACCCCTCCAAAATAATAAATCTCTCTCATACGTACAAAGAAAATTAAACTCAATTCCCATAAGTTGAAAAGTAAGAAAATCACAAAAATGTAAATCTGTACACAACGCCATCTCTAATACTCACAAAAACAAACCACGGACAGTTGCGCATCGATAATTGCTTCTTTGCGTAATTTTTAACTTAATAAAAAAACTGAATTTAATTCAGCTAATAAGTTAGCACACCAGTTATTCATTCTGTGGCGGTACGGAGTTTTCCGGGTCAGCTAGTATTATTTAAAAACAAGATGTAGTGAATTGATTATCCGTATAGTTTCAACTTCTTTCAATAGATGTCCCATAGGTTCGTTTTCAATGCAAAGTTTTGCCATTTCCCAACAGATGGCAGAACTGAGTTAATTATCAGAAGAGTACCATCTATCGCCGTTTGTGTCTGCCCACCGGAGTGACAGAACTATTTAGAGTCTAGCCTAGTAAGGACGTCTGTGCAGTTCAATATTGTTTGTAAATATTCTCCATAACCAAATAAACAAACTAATAATCAATCAAACTTTCAACTTATTGGAAGATACTCGACACAACGCAGTTTGTCTACTATTGGAAGTTAAGAGATATAACGCAAGTTAAATGACAAAATACAAGTGTGCAGTTCACACACGGTAGAAGTGAAATCTTTAAAAAACTAAAGTAGACAAGCGTGGGGAGGTTACGAAGCACTGCACAAAGAGGAAACTGATTTTACTATCACATTCTCTCGCAGGCTAAATCCTATAGATGTATGTGTTTGTCTCTTTTTAGTGTCGCGCTATTTTTTGTTTCATCGAGTTTCAAATCACAACGGTGCTAAAGAAGTTTTCACTAGTAAAAGTTTAGTTGTGAGAAAGGTAGAGTCCATTATAATGTTTAACCATGTTGCAACAAGTGCAATACATTTCCTTGCCATATAAAATGCTTCTATCCAAGATTTAACCTCTCTAAGGCTAATTTGTTTACTTTTGTGAACAGATCATATAGCTCTCATAGATATCATTGTGTCTCCCTTACTCTCATGGTGAGAAATATGATCTAAACGGTGTCAGAAAGAGAAAACATCACGCTTTCTATTAAAGTCTAGAAATCAACCACAGAAAAATTAAAATGTGTACTATTATGAATCCAAAATTTTCGATTGCAATTTGAGCATTCAATCTTTGTGCATTTTGTATTAATTATTTTTTATATGAAATAATATAAAATGAGGTGACAATAATGTTTATAATACAAAATAATGTCTAACAAAAAAATATTTGTGCTTTAATTTTTTTTATTATCAGTAATTTTATTTATAAAAAACGTGGGGTGAGCCAATATTAACTTTTTTATGTGTGTATTGAAAATTTTTTACATTTAAATATTATATGTTTATTTCTAATAATAACTGTTTAAAGTGTATTTCATCAGCTTTCAAAAACTGTTTTTAGTTTTCGGATAAATTCAGAAATATTTCACTTATTTGGATTTTATTGCAAAGTGGAAATTTTCTTTCAGAAAACTTCTGACAGAATATGCCCGAGGTCTGAGGGGTTAACATTATCTATTACTTTTGTCATTGGCATTAGAAAAAAATTGTTTCCATTTTGTAAAATTTGTATGTTTGGGTTAATTTAATGTTTTAACCATTAAATTTATAACTTTTTAAGTTTCAAATTTTCTTTTTTCATAAAAATTACCATAAAAGTAATTTGTTGAACTCCACTTAATTATGTCAGGAGCATTTTTTTTTTGCTAATTTAACTAACATTGTACTGTACTATGTGTATAATATTGTTTTTAAGTTTTTTTTTTTAAAACTCAACTTAGTTGAAAAAAAAAACCGATAACAATATATGAATGTTTCTTGTAATGAATATTTTTGATAAATTGTTTGTCCAATTGATTAGTCAGACATGGATACAAATCATCCCCTATAGATGTAACTTCTGGGGTACCACAGGGGTCAAATCTTGGCCCTCTTCTTTTTCTCATTTTCATAAACTACCTTTGTTCAAAATTAAACTGTGATTATGCTTTTTTTCGCCAATGATCTTAAAATTTTTCGTTAAATATGTCTGTTTCCAATCGTCAACTGCTTCAAAATGTCCTTGACACACTCAATAACTGGTGTACTGTCAATGGTATGCACTTATATGTTGAAAAATGTTACATTTTAAACATCACTCGAAATGGAATTATAAAGGATTTTTCCTATGTTATTAATAATACTATTCTTAAAAAAAATGTCTTCCATAAGAGATCTAGGAATCACTCTTGATTCTAAATTCATATTTGATGAGCACATTAACAATATTAAGTGCAAGTCACTTAAAATGATGGGATTTATTCACAGAATATGTAAACCTTTCAAAGATCAGTTCTAACCCTTTACAGTGCCTTAATTAGAAGTAAACTTGAATATGGAAGCACTATTTGGAATCCACATTACTGCAAATATGAAAACATTGTAGAATCAGTTAAAAAATGCTAAGATTGTTATCTTTTAAATGTGGATTTAAACATCTAAGATCATACGAAGTGTGACTTGAATACTTCAAAATTAATACACTTAAAATCAGAAGGCAATTGACTGATCTAATATATTTACATAAAATAATTCACAGCCATCTCGATACTTAATTGTGTCTTAGCAATATTGATATAAATGTTCCCAATTCCCATTGTTTAAGATGCCATAATATGTTTCACCTGAATACATTTAAAAATAATATTGCCTATTTTAGCACCCTGATCCAAATGTGTCGACTATATAATAAGATAGAGTGTGCTGAAGTAGATATTTTTGTTGATAATCTATACGGATTCAGAAAAAATGTTCTGCGATTGCTGAAAAATATGTTGTGCTAATTATATTATGTATCATTTGTATCTCTAATTATGTCTCTTGTATTATTTGACATTCGAGTGAACTTTGTATTTTTATAATTTTCTATTTGTATTAATTGTTTTTGTGTTTAATTCGTAGAACTCCATTTTAATTTTTAGAAATTTTATTAAAATTAAATTCGATAATGTTATTACGTTATGATAATTTCTATTTGTAATTGTTTTTTAAAATTTTATTTTTATCTAAAAAATTTCAAAATTTACCAATGTATAATTTGAATGATTGATTTTATGTAATTTTTAACCTATTTTTTATAACTGGATTGTTCTCACTTGAGTGAGAATATCTGTAATAAATAAATAAAGAAACCTCCAAACACTAAGTTTTGAGATAATGAGGAAACCAATATTGGAATGTTCTTCATAAATCAAATAATATTGACACGTGTCTGTGTTTTACATATTAAATATGCTATGTAATAACACTGGGAGGCATAACGGTCTGGTACATTAGTATGACATTTTAAAATATTCTGTTTTTACAAGTTTGAGTGCATGTCTAATAGATGTTGGAGGTGTTTCAGAGTAATCTGAGTATTGTACCAGATAGAGGGTGCACTAACACAACAACTCAAGTTTGAGTGCATGTCTAATAGATGTTGGAGGTGTTTCAGAGTAATCTGAGTATTGTACCAGATAGAGGGTGCACTAACACAACAACTCAAGTTTGAGTGCATGTCTAATAGATGTTGGAGGTGTTTCAGAGTAATCTGAGTATTGTACCAGATAGAGGGTGCACTAACACAACAACTCAAGTTTGAGTGCATGTCTAATAGATGTTGGAGGTGTTTCAGAGTAATCTGAGTATTGTACCAGATAGAGGGTGCACTAACACAACAACTCAAGTTTGAGTGCATGTCTAATAGATGTTGGAGGTGTTTCAGAGTAATCTGAGTATTGTACCAGATAGAGGGTGCACTAACACAACAACTCAAGTTTGAGTGCATGTCTAATAGATGTTGGAGGTGTTTCAGAGTAATCTGAGTATTGTACCAGATAGAGGGTGCACTAACACAACAACTCAAGTTTGAGTGCATGTCTAATAGATGTTGGAGGTGTTTCAGAGTAATCTGAGTATTGTACCAGATAGAGGGTGCACTAACACAACAACTCAAGTTTGAGTGCATGTCTAATAGATGTTGGAGGTGTTTCAGAGTAATCTGAGTATTGTACCAGATAGAGGGTGCACTAACACAACAACCCAAGTTTTGATTTTTCAGAGATATCTGACTAATCAACTGGACGATTAGTAAACCTAATTGATTTTGAAGTTTATGTTCTGTAACTGTATTTCAATGTTTTTTAATTAATGATTTTTTTAAAAGAAAATGTGTAAATTAAGAAAAAAACAATTGTTTTGTTAAGTGTAATATTTTGTAATATATAGTTTTTTGTAACTAAATAAACATTATTTGTGACATAAAACCTGTTTTTAATTTCAACATTCTATTGTTTATTTAATTTGTAAAAGCAGATTATAAACCCTCAAGCGGTTTACGTGGTTCGCTATGTTTGGTGACTTAGCAGGGGTGTCCGGGTTCAAGGGGTGAACTTGGGGCACTTGCTGTGCATGGCGGGCCGGATCAGAAGAGTCTGGTTAAGGGAGACTCTTTAACCTCTCCAGTCGGACTCTCTCGACTCATCGCCTTGCACCGCAGTGGGAGGGATGGATTCACACTTCCGTCACTCCTGGACACACTGACCCCCAGATTCCTACCCATCTGTCATACCTTTTTCCTTTCGAGAACTTCTTCTTCCTTTCCTTAAAAACACCCTCCATACAGCACCTCCAAAGATGACATGCTCTGAGGGATATTATTTTAGAGTCTCCTGTTTTTCTTCATACATATAAATACCGCACAAGAGTCCCAACTGCTCCCTTCTGGAGGCAGTGAGACTATGGCATCCCCAATTGGGGTATGTTGTGAGGCTGAATGTAGTGGGGAGAGGAAGGAGATGGGGAAGAGGATGGTAGGGATGTACCTGGCTATTCAGATCTGGTCATTGAACATGGCTAAAGCCATTTCCAGCAACATTTCAATTCTGAATGGTGGTCTTACACCAGGGCGATACTGAGAATATCATCCACTCTGGATTATGACACAAATATACTATAAAATTTATTTGCACATGCCAGGTTCGAATCCGCAACCTTTAGATTGGGAGTCGAGAGTCTTACTCCTCGACCACGGAGGCCATCTCCTGTGGAGTTATGTAAAAAGAAAAATTGAACAAAAAAAAAAACTAACTTTGAACAAGGTATTTAAAAAAAAATATATATTAATTAATATCATTATCTGTATTGGATGGTATAATTGGATATAGTTATACAGAAAGCATCCAACCCCAAAAATTAATAAAGCGGCATGTCTACTTTCAAGTGAGGAAAACCATTTTGTACTTAAAATAATTATAAGGAGGGAGGGGAGGGGGAGCTGCTTATATATCTATTTCAAACTTATTTAGATGGCCTCTGTGGTTGAGGGGTAAGGCTCTCGACTTGCAATACGAAGTTTGCAGGTTCAAATCCCGGCGTGCGCAACTAAATTTTAAGTGTTTAATTTGTGTTATTTTACAATTGAATCATTTAAAATAATATATAGTATATTTACAGCTCATTCCAGAGTGGAAGATACTCTCAGTATCGCCCCGGTGTAAGACCACCATTCAGAATAGAAATGTTGCTTGAAATAGCCTTGTTTTGTGAATAGACCCCCACCCTCCTCTACCCCATCTCTTTTCCCACCCCACTATTCTCAACCTCACAACATACCCCAATTGGGGATATCGTCGTCTCACTGGTTACAGATAATCGGGAGCAGCTGGGACTTTTCTGCGGTTTTCACATATATATAATTACTGGTGCAGACCTGTGATAAATCACGGAATATTATATTAATTGAAGGAATTGTTAAGCCGAAAGTATTTATTTATAAAATATTTGCCACAGGATCATTGCCTTTCAATAACAAATATTTTTATTTATATTATTATTTTTTTTTTTTGTTACAAAGTTAAGAGAAGATCAGAAATTTATCTCTGGAATGATCACAATTAGTAAACTTAGAAAATCACAAAATCAAAAACCGAAAAATATATGAGCGCTCAATCCATTATATGGCGCAACGCTTTAGTGCATGGGTCGGCAACCTGCGTCTCAGTGCGGCCCGCAAGATTTTCGCCGCAACGCACGTGATGGACGATATCATACACAACGGAGTGAAAGGGAGCGAAGGGGGAGCGACTTACAAATCAACATGATAGGTTTGCAAAGTGATACCACACTTAAAATGACTTTTAAAGGAAAAAATTAGAGGATTACTATGGGAATTTGCCTTCTGAAAACTACAAGGAGTTTAAATGGTTTGCTGAGCAAATAATTACTATGTTTGGTAGTACATACATTTGTGAGCAAACTTTTTGAATTCTGAATTATGGAGAAAACAAACACTGTTCTCGGTTATCAGATTCACATTTACGCGACTCTACTTCAAAAATGCAATCTAATGTAAGAACACTTGCAAGTCAAATACAACCACAAATATCTCATTGATTTTCTTAACTACGATAAATGTCGTAAACATATATAATAAGCGTTTTATTTTTAAAATTAAATATTGCAGGTTTTTTTTTACAAAAGCTCCACACAGGCGGCCCTGAGGAAAATAATTTCTCTCAAGACCTATTTCATCATAGGGGATGCCGTGTGGAGGGTTTTTTTAAGGAAGAGAAGTATATGAAGTTCTAGGAAGGTAAAAGGTATGAGGGGTGGGTAGGAATCTGAGTGTCAGTGTGTCCAGGAGTGATGGACTTATGAATCAATCCTTACAACTGTAGTACAAGGCGATGAGCCGAGAGAGTTTGGCTAGAATGGTCAAAAGGCCTCCCTCAACCAGTCTCTTGATCCTGCCACGCAGCAGATGGACAGACGCATCCAATGAACAGCATCCCAGATGGACATAACTCATCCCATGAACAGCATGAACCTGAGCACTCCTGCTAAGTCACCAAATATCAGGTATATTGTAATGACGTGTGACCCAAGTGCGGCCCGCACTAATCCCCACATATAATATTTGGCCCTTTTACAACAAAAGGTTGCCGACCCACGCTCTAGTGGTTAAGAGCTCAATTGTTTTTAGTTACAAAATATAAGAACTTACAGCAAAAGAAAACACACTTTGTTAAATCAAAAACAATTTATTCATTTCATATATAAAACTTTAAGAAAGTACAAAAAGCATGAGAAAATTTTATTCACAAAAAATGGCATTAAAATACAACAGGTAAAACAACAGCTTAAAAATTAATTCAAAGTCATTACTAATTTAAACGTTAGTTTAAAACGTTGTTTGACTTGTTTAACACATTCTCAGACACTTGTCGTAAAACAGAGGTTGGTAATATGACAGACGCCATCACATTTGTCTTGTGACAGGACACATATGTGTTGTGAGGTGATCTGACAGTTGATCCGTTGACAATTGACCCCCCAAAATGAAATTTTCTACAAATTTATAATTTTTTGTGCAATATTTTATAATGTCAAACGTAAAATCGACTTCAAAAATACCCTTAATGATAAGTTGGTATGAATATCAAACAAATTTATATACAGTATCAATTGTTTGTACTTATGCGCTGGTATACACAGTATATAGACATGTAGATTTATTCTTGATGCATTTGAATGAAAATATGTTTTATACTTTTGTAATTCGGTGGCACATTCTCTCTGCACATCCCCAAGGGTCACTTAGCTATATTTTGTGTAATTAGGTTTACCATATTTTCCCTAAACCGACTGCACATTGTATATAAGTATGCCGGGGGCCAACTGTCGGCAGATCAACTGTCATGGAACCGTTTTGTGAAGTTAATGAAAATCAGTAATAAAAGTCATCATCCTTGGATATGACACTATCTACTATGGAAGTATTCCTGTTGTTACACAAATAGACAGACTTCATACAACTGCAATACTAAATTTTTACTTTCCAGCTCGTTGTTTCGCATCGCGTCCCTGACTAACCCCTCAGGACTATTTGTTCTCTTTTGGGAACAACTCATATAAATCTCATAGATATTGGTTTGTCTTCTTCACTATCATAGTGAGAAATATGATCTAAATGGTGTTAGAAAGAAAAAAACACCACACTTTATATTCAAATGCAAAAGTTAACCATAAAGTAATTCAAATTTGCACCTTTATGAAACCAAAGTTTCCGACTGCAATTTTATTGCAAAGCAGAAATACGCTAGAGGCCTGGGGGGCTAAAAGACACATAATATATATGTGTAGTGTCATACCATCTTCTATAAAACAACATCAACAGACGTTGTGTCTGTGTGTCTGTGAATGCATTAAAAAAAGCAATTTCAAATATTGTAAAGAATGTAAAAAGAGTATAATTTTAATCAGTAAAAAAACTGATAAAAAATTATTTGTTAAAAAATGTCTCAAGTCCAGTTGTTTCTCAGAAATTCAAATATAACATTGTCATCAAATAGCCAATTAGCGCCTTTTTGTTTTTTTTTTATACGTGAATTCTCCCCGTTGAACGCTGATTTTATGTTCGTTTTAGCTTTTTATCAAATAGTGATCAGCAGAAGAGGACAAATATCATATAGTTAAGCTTGTCAGCTTATTACGATTTGATAGAAAGCTGAAATGCACCTAGAAGCTACGTTTAACGGGGACCTTTCAAATGTCAATAAAACAAAATGGCGCTGAATGGTCAACTGATGACTTTGTTACAAGTGAATTTCTGTCAAACTACTGGACTTTAGATTTACAGCTCGGAAATTCAATCTTGAATAAAGAACACAAGTTTAAAATGTTACAAGAAGAAAAAAATTGTGTAATTTTTTCGACAAGATATCTGAATTTTAAACACAAATAAAAAATAATATGTTAGGTTATGTTTTTTTTCTTCATTGTTCTTGTTTCGTTATCTGTTTTTATAATCAATATAATGTTATAAAAGAAAGTTTATGAAAGTGTGTGTCCCCTTAAAACTCAGAAACGAGTCCAGGTACAATCAAGGGAGTTATATGGTGTGGTAGCTTTCTATTCCCTATCCACGAAGAAGGTTCCTGTTTTTACATGAAGGGCGTGCTTTTCAAGATATAAGGGCTGGTAGTTTCGCCCTCTAGAAATTTCAAGAACAGTCCAGAACATCCGAGAGTATTCGAGAGCATTCTACAACAAATACTATTCTACGGAACGTCAGTTCAATCTCATATCAACTCCCTGAGCCAAGCCGGGTACCGCAGCTACTTAATATTAAATCATAAACAAAATGGAAATTAAATGATTGATTGTATGTAAAAAGGTTTGATTGTAGGATTGCGTCAGTCATATAGATTTAGATCTACACGAGGGTGTAGGAGGCGGTTTCGAGTCCCGCAGCTTGTACGCTCTGGTCGATCCACGTGCGGAGCTTGGCCACGTGTGCGTAGGCCGCAGGTACGTCCTTCTCGCCGCAACCAATGCCCCAAGCCACGATGCCTGCTTGAAGATATCTCCCCGCCACTGGTGATGGGCAGACTAATGGGCCACCTCCGTCTCCCTGGAATACAACAACTCTCATTATATCAAACATGTCGGTACATTGATTAGTTAACCCCTCTAAGGTTCATTTGTTTGCTTTTGGAAACAGCTCACATAGGTCTCTCTTACTGCCATGGTCAGAAATATGATCTAAATGGTGTTAGAAAGAGAAAACATCATGCTTTATATTTGAATCTAGAAGTTATCCATAGAAAAATTAAAATGTACAACTCTATGAAATCAAAGATTCTGACAACAATTTGAGAAAAATATGAAACTTCGTGAATAATTGGCTGGTAGAGATATTGAAAGAAGGGTAAATGCAGGTAACTCCATTAATGCACTAGGTGCTAATAAAAACTATCAAAAGAAGCGAAGCTTGCAGTCTACAATGGAGTGCTGATACCTACCCTGATGTATGGCAGTGAGGCATGGAACTGGCAGAGGAAGGATGAAAGTAAACTGAATGCTATAGAAATGAGATCCCTGAGGCGTATGTGTACTAAAACCATGTATGATCGTGTGAGCAATGTGGACATCCTCAAAGAATGCAAGGCTGATGTATGCGTGGTTCGCTAAGTTTGGTGATTTAGCAGGGGTGTCCGGGTTCATGGGGTGAGGTTTGTCTAGGTCTTGGAGGTGGATGACCAGGACACACTGAACTCTTAATTCCTACCAACCCCTTAAACCCTTTTCCTTCCCAGAACTCCCCCTCTCCTTCTTTTCCTTAAAAAACCCTTCACACAGCATCCCCAAAGATGGAACAGGCCCTGAGGGAAATTATTTTCCTCAAGGCCTCCTGTGTGGAGTTCATGTAAAAAAAAAGCGTAATGAGTAAGATTAAGAAAGGGACCCCCTGATAGTTTGGGCATGTAGAGCAAATGAACAAAGAATGTAGTGTAAGAAGAATATGTGACGCACATGTGAATGGTAAAAGAAGTCAAGGATGCCCGAGACAGACATGGCACAACCAAGTGAATCAGATATTTGTTTATAAAATTGAGAATTATCGCCCAAGTTGAGAACCTATGATGTACATTATGCATGTGTTCAAAATCGACTAGGGATACGTTCGTAAATCAATTTAGGATTCATAAACCAATTGGGCGTTTTAAAATTAGCCAATATTTAGGTTCACTTTACCCCCCCCCCCCTCCAGATCCGAATCTACTCATACAATTTATAAATTGGTAACATTTAAATAACAGTTTTACTATGTTTTAATGTATGGATGTCTATATATGTGTATCTTGTATCTTTTCCCATTTTTCTTCTGCATTTTGTGTGGAGGCACAGCATCCCCTGCCTCACAGCATGAACCGCCACCATTCTGTTTGTAGTGTTCAGTACTTTTGATATGCCCCAAAACACTTTAAATTGCGAAGGTTTTTTGCAATGATCAGTAGATTCCCAATATTCACAATCAGGTTTATTTATGTTTACGTATTTACAATAATAATGATACAAGTTGGCCGACCTAACTGGAAGAGAGGAAGTTTGAATCTGGGGTGGCGGTGCGGTACCAACCTAACTGGAAGAGAGGAAGTTTGAATCTGGGGTGGCGGTGCGGTGCCGACCTAACTAGAAGAGAGGAAGTTTGAATCTGGGGTGGCGGTGCGGTGCCGACCTAACTGGAAGAGAGGAAGTTTGAATCTGGGGTGGCGGTGCGGTGCCGACCTAACTGGAAGAGAGGAAGTTTGAATCTGAAGTGGCGGTGCGGTGCCGACCTAACTGGAAAAGAGGAAGTTTGAATCTGGGGCGGCGGTGCGGTGCCGACCTAACTGGAAGAGAGGAAGTTAGAATCTGGGGTGGCGGTGCGGTGCCGACCTAACTGGAAGAGAGGAAGTTTGAATCTGGGGTGGCGGTGCGGTGCCGACCTTCGAGTTAGCAGAGGTGAGACCGATATAAGTACTTACTTATAATCTCACGTATTAATGTTAACGCCATTTTATGGTATTTAATTAGTCAGGCACGCCTCATAACTCATACGTATATCTGATAATGTTATGTTATTGTGAAAACAAACTTATGTGTTTGAGTGGTTAAATAAATAAAATAGCTATAGTTAAAATTGCTCGGCGACCAGGTTTCGACCACGAATAATTTTGAATGTTGATAAAATGGCCGTTTATAAATAAATAAAGCAACGACATTTTCAAGAATCCGAGCTGCTCCCCTTGTTGGTATTTATCTATTGGAAATGATAATAAGTGATAAGAAAGGTGTGGTTGGTTGGAATTGTGAGAAGCTCAAAACAGACTAGGTACTGATATTTCTAATACCTGAATACATTTCTTATTATTTATTTACCAAATACGAGTATAAGGGGTCCATAAAAGAATATTTCTCTGATGTTTCGTGAATAATGTTAAGTTTCTATTGTTTATATTTCTGTTATGATTTTATATATGTCTACAACCTATCTCCACGGCTACCAATAAATTGATCAATTTTTTGTTTTTCAATTTCTTGATATATATATATATATATATATATTTATTTTTTTGTTCTTTTGTATAGTTTTTGGACTTATGTATTTTCCTTTCTTATAAATTTTATTTACTTATTATTATTATGCTGTCTCAGTAGAGGTAAAGTCATACGGAGGAAATCCATAATTGGTTTTATTTTTGATATATAATACTTACTAGCAGACCCGGCCACACGTTGCTGTGGCTAACGAAACACAACGCCATTACCCAATCTTTATAAAATCCACACCACTCGCTTGCCAGCTGCCCGCTGCCCGCTGCCTGAATTGAATATTTGAATTTATCGGCTTTTCTCTACTATAATAAGCATGTATTATACATATAAACTAATTAACTCGCCACTAATTATACAATGCTTGCAATGCAACACTGGATATTTGAAAAGGGAAAATCAAATACCTACTTACTCTAGGACATCTATTTTCCAATTTCTTCCGTAGAACGAATTTCAAAAGTGACTATAGTACAGCCGGCCGTTTTAAATCGCACAAAAATATGTTTTCATTGAATTTCTCGGCTTTTCTCTAATATAATTTACATGTATTATACATATAAACATTCCTCTTCAATCACTCTATCTATTGGTGAAAACCGTATGAAAATCCGTTGCGTAGTTTAAAAGATTAACGCGCACATACATTTTGAGCGACTTCATTTTATACTATGTAATAAAGTACAAACTGAAATAAATGTAAACTGTCGATTTCCCGTTAATTAATAAATATAAAAATAAAATGAAAATAAAGTAAGTGACTATAAATTACTGGTCACTCTAATAAATTCAGCAGTTTACGCTGATTTCGGTAAGTGACTATAAATGATTAGTCACTCTATTAAATCCTGCGGTTCACGCTGATTCCAGTAAATTACAATAAATAATTGGTCACTCTAATAAATTCGGCAGTTTACGCTGATTCCAGTAAGTCACCATAGATTATTGGTCACCCTAATACATTCTGGAGTTGACGCTGATTCCAGTAAGTCACCATAGATTATTGGTCACCCTAATACATTCTGGAGTTGACGCTGATTCCAGTAAGTCACCATAGATTATTGGTCACCCTAATACATTCTGGAGTTGACGCTGATTCCAGTAAGTCACCATAGATTATTGGTCACCCTAATACATTCTGGAGTTGACGCTGATTCAAATAATTTTGATGACCTCCGTAGTCCAGTGGGTAAGACTCTTGACTCACAATCCGGAGGTCGCGGGTTCGAACCCGGCATGCGCAAATAAATTTTATTTGATTAATTTGTGTTATTTCACAATTAATTCATTTAAAATAATATATAGTATATTTGCGGCATGTTCCAGAGTGGAAGATACTCTCAGTATTGCCCTGGTGTAAGACCACCATTCAGAATTGAAACGTTGCTCGAAAATGGCTTTAGCCGTGTTTGGTGACCAGATCTGAATAGCCAGGTACTTCCCAACCATCCTCTTCCTCACCTCCTTCCCCTCCCCACTACCTTCAGCCTCACAACATACCCCAATTGGAGATGCCATAGTCTCACTGGCTCCAGACGGGAGCAGTTGAGATTCTTGTGCGGTATTCACTGTAAAAAAAAAAGTGACTATAAATCATTGGTCACTCTAATAAATCCTGCGGTTTACGCTGATTCAAGTAAGTGACTATAAATCATTGGTCACTCTAATAAATCCTGCGGTTTACGCTGATTCAAGTAAGTTACTATAAATCATTGGTCACTCTAATAAATCCTGCGGTTTACGCTGATTCAAGTAAGTTACTATAAATCATTGGTCACTCTAATAAATCCTGCGGTTTACGCTGATTCAAGTAAGTTACTACAAATCATTGGTCACTCTAATAAATCCTGCGGTTTACGCTGATTCAAGTAAGTTACTACAAATCATTGGTCACTCTAATTTTCCCACGCCAAGTCATCAAACCACTTTGGATGACTAGGGCAGAGGTGTTGGTTATCCAATGAATAGTTCCAGGGTCGGTGGTACCCATACCGGCCTCTAAAATTTTTGATTACGCTGTAAGCATAACTGTAATACAAAGAAAATTAAAATTTTTGATTATGCTGTAAGGGAACGTACCCATACTACGTGACACGTTTAGGGGAGGGGGGGTCTTCAAAATACCACGCTCGAAACAAATGAGCGGCGGATTGCTTAGGTTTTTGGTCACCGGAGGGGGGGGGGGGGTTAAAAATTGCAAATAGTTGGTCACATAGTATGGGTACGTTCCCTAAGCATAACTGTAGCACAAAGAGAATTTAAATTTTTGAATTTGCTGTAAGCATGAGGGGGTGTACACATAAAACATAAAGCTATAATATGCTGAAATACGTCAAGCCACACTTACATAGTACAAGGAGAATTTAAATTTCTGATTATGCTGTAAGCATAACTGAAGCACAAAGAGAATTTAAATTTTTGATTTTGCTGTAAGCATGAGGGGGTGTACACATAAAGCTATAATATGCTGAAATACGTCAAGCCACACTTACATAGTACAAGGAGAATTTAAATTTCTGATTATGCTGTGATCATAACTGTAGTACAAAGAGTATTTTAAGTTAAAATGAAATCTAATTATAAATGTGTAATTTTGGGACACCCTTTATTTATTTCGTTTAAGGCAATTTAACACAAATTTAATATTGACTTTCCACTCCTCGGATGTTTCATAGGAAGTAATAAAATGATTATTGTTAAGCCGCCCTATATCCTTTCTCTGATAACATATTATAATGTTTATTTAGCACTTGAAATTGCTTTTCCCAGAACATGGGCTATTTACAAGTCAGCTTTAATATTTGATTAGCCTAAATAAATTAAATATATTTTTGAACACGCCATCTATGTACCTTTTCTTGTCGAGGATCTTAACCACTTGAACACCGAGGTCATCAACTGACATTTTTCGTTGTTAAATTTGTATTCTTTCTAAATAAATGTTCAATTTTTTTTTATTAGCTTTATATTTTTTTCTTTTAGAGACAACTATCCTTGTTTTGTAATCGAAAATTCAAACCGGAGTAAAATCAATAATATTTTGATAGTGGGGGGCTGTGTTAGTTGTAGATCTAGACTAGGTTTTCCAAAATCCTGCACCTTTTTCAAATCCCGCAGGACTACGGGATAGAATATAGACACGCCGCGGGATTTGTGGGAATTTTGTTAAGGGATATTAAAATAAAGCCAACATTTCATTATTTTTTTCATTATTTGGTATCATTTTTTTTTTATTCTAGTTCTAGCAGCAAGGTACGTGTCATTATTGGCGCCCAACGTGGGGCGCCAATAATGACACGTACCTTGCTCTGTTAGCAAAGAAATTCCGTATGCATGAGCTCTCATCATCATCTCAGGGTCCTGCGTGGGATAAAAGAAAGCTACTATCTGATGTTAATAAAAGAACTCACATTAAACAAAATGTACTTGTTATTATTGACAAGCAAAAACATAATCTACATAAATACCTTTGTAAACTCATAAAGGTGTAGAGAGAGAGAGAGATAATTCAGTTATTTTAGTAGAATCCACTCCAAATGATCATTCGTAGCTTGCTATAGTTAATATGGCGCAGCTCTTCCAACCTCAGCGACAAGGGCTCCAGATAGCTGAAGAATAGCCCCAGAGCTGCCGCTTCGCATGCCCATGACTCCGTGAAGCAGTCCACCCACATGCCCGCTGATCACAATGGGTCCGATGCCATCTCTCAGCATTGAAAGGATATAACCCGCAGTTCTAGATTGTAAATGTCATTTAAGAAATGCCTGCAGTCTTCAACAAAGTTGTCCTCGGTGATATTGGATTGTACGTGGCACAAGAATCTCAGTTCTAAGCACAAGAACACCAACCTTAGGTACCAGGCACACAGACATCATAAACACTTCCACTAGATTGTAATATTACATAGGTAACTCGATATCTCGTGATCATCACAATAAAAGTTTTCCTTGCCTCGAAAAAACAATCAACATCCTGCGTGTACCGCGACCCGGTACTATTTAACAGTCTCGTAAAGGCATCACGTCTGTTACACGCATAATATTGCAAATTTACACAATAGTATCAAAAGTATCAAAACTCCTTACAAATCAAAACTTCCGACAAATTCCTTGTTCTGTCATGACGTGGCCCTTCTAACAATTTTTTCTTTTCAAAACAAAAAAACAATCGAACAACGTTCCGGCAATTTGAATTTGTTATCAATCGTTCCAACTGCACCCGAAATTAATAATACTCCTTACTCCTTCTGAGCAAGTAGGTACCGATTGAATAACTACCAAGAAAATAATTACGTTATAATAGGTCTCGCAACTCGCAAGTCAAAGTTGACTGTGTCACAGTACTCACACAGATGCAAAACTTTCATACAGTGTGTTTCGTTTTAGGCTTTAAAAAAAAAACAATTAATGATTATTTCACAATTGAGAATTCGAAGCCAAAGCGTGTTGAAGATGGTCACATAAAACTTATTATGTTTTACAACATCGTTATTGAAATACTGAAGGTTATCAATTTAATTCACTATCATTCGAAGTGTCTGCAATCAATGTAATATCTGGTGAGAGGCTCAGAGGTTTCTCAACAGTCTAAGTTTGTTAAACACTATCATTCGAAGTGTCTGCAATCAATGTAATATCTGGTGAGAGGCTCAGAGGTTTCTCAACAGTCTGAGTTTGTTAAACACTATCATTCGAAGTGTCTGCAATCAATTTAGTATCTGGTGAGAGGCTCAGAGGTTTCTCAACAGTCTGAGTTTGAAGTAATTTATTTTGCCTAGTCGTAATTGCCTACTCTCCAAAGCCTTGGTTGCCAGTATATCTTTCGAGCCGATATACATTTTGCGGCTACCTCTCTTATTTTGCCAGAATTCCAGCTCCTTCTTGGGTATTTTTACCAAACATTTACAAAAATCGACACAAACGGACGCACACAAGAGTTTTTTTGTTGCATCTTCATAAATTTCAGTTTTCTTTTTTGGTATTCGACAATTCTTTAAGCAGTCTACTTACAATTTGACATTGAGATACAATAAGAATAGACGCTTTATTCCACAGCGTAATTAGATCAATTGCAATTATTTCACAGAAGGATCTTTTCCATTGGATAACCACCGCAAGTCATTTCTAATCCACAAATAATACTTTATTACATCCAAATAGGCGTATTTCGGCGTAGTCCAGCGGTTAGGCTCTTAACTCGCAATCCAAAGGTTGCGGGATCGAATCCCGGCGTGGCAAATAAATTTTATTGATTAATTTGCGTCATTTAACAATTTATTCAGTTAAAATAATATATAGTATATTTGCGGCACGTTCCAGAGTGGAAGACACTCTCAGTATCACCCTGGTGTAAGACCACCATTCAGAATTGAAACGTTGCTTGAAATGGCTTTAGCCGTGTTTGGTGACCAGATCTGAATAGCCAGATACTTTCCCACCTTCCTCTTCCCTATCTCCTTCCCCTCCACCCTACCTTCAGCCTCACAACATACCCCGATTGGAGATGCCATAGTCTCACTGGTTCCAGACGAGAGCAGTTGGGACTCTTGTTCGGTATTCATGTAAAAAAAAATAAGTTGGTAACACATTGCCTTTTTATATTAATTTTTCTGGGCCATCAAACACAGAACACAATGCATTTTTTCTTGTATTAGGCATATTACAAACAAATCACAATCAAGTTTGTTTGCGTGGCTATTCCAACGAACGTGCGCTCCGAGCTGACATCTGTTTTTTTTATTGACTGCATCTGTTGTGTCGCAAAGTATTGTTAAAGGGTGAGGGGAAGAGGGCTAAGTTAGATGGGTGAAAATAAAATCTATTTTGTGACCTTTAAACAGGAGTAGATGAGATGCTTGTGTATTGACCAAATCTGAAAAAACACCTTTTATTGTAGAACTTTAGTGTCAGTACGCCACCTGAAGATGAAGTAAGAATTTAATGATATTTTGTGTACTTTACAGGTACCACCAAGGCACCCATTGTGGTAATACTGTCTCTCTGGTTTCAATCCTGGGATTGGTTTGCAGCAATTTCCTCTATTCGTCTCTTCCACTCTTCCCTGTCTTGTGCGGCTCTTTTGAAGTCTGCATATGATGAGCAGCGCACGTCCACCAGCAGGTCCTCCAGGTACTCTCGGTGTGGGCGTCCACTAGAGTTTTTCTCCTCGGTCTTACCCTCCGTTATGGCATGCAAGAGGCCTTCTTGTCATATTACCTGGCCGATCCATCTTGCACGCCTTTTGGACAAGGTCCTGAGCAGGTGCCTTCCTCCTTCGATTCTTTGAAGAACCTCCTCATTTGTAATGTGGTCTCTCCATGAAATTCCTAATAGTCTTCTTCAGGACCACATCTCAAAAGCCTCTACTCTCCGTTTATTTCTTTCGGATAGGCACCATGTTTCGCAGCCGTACATCAACATACTCCATACATAGGTCTTGATGAGGAGTATTCTCAGTTTTAGGTCTATGTTATTCGATTCTATTATTTTCGACCTTTTATTGAATGCAAGCCTAGCCTGGTGTATACGGCTGTCGACCTCGCTCTTAGACTGACCGTCCCATGTTATTTTGCTCCTGAGGTATGCAAACTCCTTGGTGTTCTTTAGTGGAACTCCTGACATCTCTACTCTCATCTGATGTTGCGTTCGGCCTACAGTCAGCAGCTTTGTTTTGTAATTATTATTTTTAATTGTTAAACTAACGTGTTTAAGACAAGATTTTTATGCATAGCACAAAGGGTAACAATTATTATAAGCAATAATTATCAGCCTGAAACACTCATCCACATTGAAAAATCTTTTCTCGGAAGATTTTTCAATGTGTTTCAGGCTGATAATTATTGCTTATAATAATTGTTACGCTTTGCTTTGTCTTGTGGTAATACAGGAAACGTGAAATTAGGAAAAAAAATCACTCCGCCCTACTGCCCAACCGTTCCGAGCAAATTTCATTTAAAAGATAACAATAATGTCAATACTAAATTTCTCTATTTACTAGCCAATTCCTAGAATTGAACGATTTGCGAATAAAATCGTTAATGTATGAATAGATATACTTGACACTTGATGTTGGCAACTTTGCTCCATTCTACTTGCTAACAAGTCACCCCTTTTTACATATTTTATTCTGTTTATAAAATGTTCTCTGTCACATTAAAAACTGTATCCTATACCTAAACAGGTTCCACGTTAACTCAGAATCAAGTCAACTCAACACCTCTTTGAAAAGTCGTTAAACCTGTTGAATGACAGGAGAATACATGTCCCAGCTCACATAGGTCTCATATAAATCGCTGTAACGCTCTTACTATCAGTGTGAGAAATATGGTCTAGGCGGTGTTAGAAAGGCAAAACACCAAGCTTTATAGTCAAATCTAAAAAATAACCAGAAAAGTTAAATGTACACCTTTATGAAATCAAATTTTGAATCGTAATATGAAGAAAAAAATTAACTCTATTAAATTATCAACTTTATTAAGTAATTTTTATTTTTAACTTTATGAGTAATATCTCAAATTATAATATTTAATTAAATGAAGACAATATTAGCGAAACTCAATCGAAAATCTAGAGACAAAAAAATCAAAAAAAGATATTGGCTCCACTGGGACTCAAACCCAGGACCCTTTGCTTACATGGCAAGTGCTCTACTAACTGAGCAACGAAACCCATATCAAATTCGGTCACTTTTAAAGTTGAAAATAAAAATAAATATTCATCCTAGACTTGCAGAAAAGTCAAATTTATCCAGACACTATCTAGATAGCATTTAGTTCGAGTTCAATCTTGCAATCATACATAAAGATAGCAGCCAATAATACGTGCGCTAAAAAAATGAAGATAGTGTTGGTAGTTCTTAGTCAAAGTATGATACGGTTAAAAGTGACAAAAAGTGAAATTTATAATACATTTGTCTAATAAGATATGTATGTGTTTTTTTTTGTCGTTATCAGTTTTTTTAGTTAGAAAAAAACGTAAGTCGAGCCATTTTCAAAACTTTTTTATGTTTGCATGCAATTTTTTTTTTTAAATTATGTTTATTACGAATTATAAAATTTTAAAGCGTTTCTCATCACCTTTCAAAAACCGTTTTTAGTTTTGGGATATGTTCAGAAATATTCCATTTATTTGCATTTTATTAAAATACCCCAAAATTCTGAAGGATTAAAAGTTATGAAAAAAATGAGAAATAGCTCATAACCTAACCTAAACTATTTAAACATTTTTTTCTAAAAATTATTTCATCAATTTTAATGACTTTTAAAAGATGTGTTGAATTGATTTTATTACGAATTGTCCGGTCACCACCTCAATACTAGCTTTTATCTTACTTATAGTGCCGGTTTTATAAACAAAGTACCAAATTTCAGTTATGCAATGAACCGTTTTTGGTTATCGGACCGCTATCCGTTTGTTATCTTATTTTACGTATTATAAACAAATGTGCATTACTAGCGGTCATCGGTTACATTTAGTCCCAAGGTTTTATTACTTGGGTACCTAACTCTCCGTATACTATATTGCATACTTGCATTGTTATACGGATGCGTCGACTTGGAGATTCCTGTAAAATTGCCAGTTGCTTACAACATTGATCCCAGAGCTTATGGGCATATTACATGTTTCCATTCTGCCTCGCAATTAGGTTGTAGATACCAAATTGCACTGTGTAAACAAGACATTGAATGTTTCCATGTCATTGCGCGTCATCTTTCCACCGCATTGAAAATATTCAACTTGTTTAATATTTTCAATGCGATTGGTTCTGTTGTCCTTCGTGCGCATGCGCGAATGCGGCGTTGCATGCGCGCATGCAACACCGCAATTGTCAAACTGTGACTGTTTATTTTGTAGTGAGTTGTCAACATAGAAAATGGTTTTTAAATGGAGGGAAGAGCATACGCCTCTGTTCTCAGAGCACTTTAAGAACTATCCAAGCCTGTGGAACATTAAATCAGAGGGATATAATTCCCGCGCGCACGACCTGTTTCGAAGACATTCTAAACTCTATGACAGCAATATGATTGTATGGTCCACTTCTGTCAAGTACGTCTAAACAGCACACCCTTTCAATTGTACGCCGTTCTACCAAATCTCATCAATGTGGTTGATGTGTGTAATATCGCCATAGAAATGTAGTATTAATAATAACTTATTTATTGTTATTTAGTTTAATTTGTAGAACCCCATTTTAATTTTTATTTCTTTTATGTATTCTAATATTAATTTAAAAAAAAAAATGTTTATTTATAAACTGGAAAACGAGTTCATCTATGCAATTATTAATTATTAGTACGCGTGACAGATGTTTCGCCTTCTGAAGGCATTATCAAACTAGGCGAAACAGCTATCATGCGTAATAATAATTACATAGCAGAACTTGTTTATAAATAAACGGTTTTTATAAATTGAATAATAATATTATTGAATGTATAAAAGAAATAAAGCTTGACTGGCGTTACTGACTGATTTAGATAATAAATAAATAACAGAGCGCCGAGAACAACTTCTAACTTACAACTTTTGTAAGTAAGTGATCCAGAAACTAATCATTAAAATAATCCTAAAGAAACCCTCCACTTTTCCAACAGAAACGCTTTTCGCAGAATTCACGGTGCCTCGAGTAGAGAATATCTTCAAGAAAAATGCAATTATCCAAATTTACAAAGATAATGTCATCAAAATAAATAATAATATTTATATAAAATATAAAAAAACATATGTGCGACCTCTCCTGGAATATGCTTTCCAAATATGGAGTCCTTACTTCGCAAAGGATATAAATCTGATGTCGGGAGTACAGAGACGTTTCACTAAAATACCAAGAGCTTTGAAAGATCGGCGATATGAAGATAGACTCAAGGAATTAAGATTACCAACCTTAAAAGATAGAAGAGAAAGGGGTGACTTGATCGAGTCCTTCAAAATTTTATCTGGACACTACAGCTGCCCCCCTGCCCCTGCCCCTGACTGGCATCCAAGGAATCTTCACTACTAGTAAAAATATAATTATCCGTGGACACTCGAAAAAAATTACCAAAACGCCTTTTGCATCTAATCCTAGAAAACACTTCCTTGCAAATAGAGTGGTGGATGCTTGGAATAAACTCCCACAACATGTCATCGATGCAACTAACATAAACCAATTCAAAGCTCAAATAATAATAATAATTTAAAAAAATTTGAAACTCACCAATCAAAAAGATATGAAGACAACATCAAAATACCAAAATTTAATACAAAACTAATGCAAACCAATTATATCTATTTAGGAATAAAGTTTTTCAACAACCTTCCTATTGAAATAAAAAAAAACCAAAGACATCAATAAACTGAAACTCAAACTGAAGCTACACTTCATCAGGAATAATTAACTAAATAATTACCTGTTTTTCTCTTTCTTTTTATTTATGTATTATTAATCTATATTCATCTCTATTTTATTTAGATTTTTTGAATTTCTCCTAAGTGCACAATATTTTAGTATGTAACCGTATCCTATGTATGTACACCTATACATATAGATGATCCAGAAGTCTCAATTGATCCTATTATATACTTACCTATTGCGTAATGTTATTCTATTTCAGTTATAATTAGTGTAACTCGCTCATCAAGCACAAGAACTAGCTTCTTCTTTGGTGAGATTGCAATTTTTAAATAATTTCTGTACCGATTTGTAATTTATACAACTCCACTGTTCAATTATTATTTATATATCTATATTAAAATAAATAAAAAAAACTGTCTAAAAACGTCAGCAAACGGGTCGTTATCGATTTAACTGACCAAAATCGGTTCGTAAAGCATTAACTGCTACATAACCGACCGGTAGCCTTGTGAATGTTTATAAAACGGTAAAATCAAGCGGTAGACCAATTATTAGTTAAAAATGGTATCAAGCGTGGCGAACGGATGGTTATAAAACCGGCCCTAACACCATAATTTGTTTTATGTGACGTCTTATATAAACCTAGTATATATCTATCCTAGTACTATCTTACACGAGTACACAAGGGCGGATCCAGGATTTGTTTCTGGGGGGGGCACAAGGGGCGGACGGGCAAAAAAATCAACAATTCAGGATTTTTTTCTGGGGGGGGGCACAAGGGGCGGACGGTTACAAGTTCAAGTATATATAGGAAGATTTACGAAAGTGTCAAAACAATATAAAAATTAAATGTTCAATAAAGACAGTTTCTGCATCTAAGTATGTACTGTGGTGGAATCTCCACAGTACACAAAAATACGTCTGGGGGGGGGCACGGGGGCACGTGCCCCCCCCAGAATCCGCCTATGCGAGTACATATTTCTTTTCAATACTATCTCATTGTACTTCTAATAACAACTGTATCACTTCAGCGATATCATTTTTGTGTACTTAACCATTAATGCCATATTCAAAGAAATACATTGTTTCTCCCTGAATCACCTTTCCCGTGCGTCCCCGTTACCCTCCCGTGTCCCCTTCCTAGCTTTCTTTATAAATTATATACAGCCTTTATGTTATTCTGATGTATGAGCTATATTATTGTAAGGTTTTATTAAAACCCATTCAGTAGTTTTTGCGTGAAAGCGTAACAAACGCAAACACACATACATCCATACAAGCTTTCGCATTTATAATATTAGTAAGAAGATACCTAGAGCAGTAACAGTACGATTAATACTATCTCGTCCGTTCTCGAGCACCGTCTTTTGAAGAAATCTGATTGTATTGTTTTACCCACGAATTATTTTGAATATTGATAAAATGGCGGTTTATAAATAAATATAGCAACGAGCTGCTCTCCCCTCGGTATTTACCTAATAAGTGATAAGAAAGGTGTGGTTGTTGGGAATTGCGATAAGCTCGTAACAGACTGATACTGCAAAAGCCTGAATACATTTATCATTATCAAGTCCTCCATCGTTGTTAAAACATCTCACACCTCGTGTCTTTCTAATCTTTTCTTCTATTTAGAGAAAAATTTTATATCTTCTTCAGTATTTAGTGGGAAATCAGTTCAGAATTAAGAAAATAATTTAGCTGAGAGTTGTCTTGTGTGCAAAACTGATTTCAACAAAAACTTGGCAATTAGTTATCTACCTTACTGTATTACCAGTGTTAAGTTGTAATAATATTAAAGTAATTGACTTTTCTCCGTATCAATCAAGAATCATCAACATCTTCCGGTAAGTCCTTTTTAAACTAACTGATGCAATGGATTGTATTTATAACTCCATTTTATATTCACTTAACTACAAATAAGTACTTATGTTATCTTTTCTCTTTCGGAGACACCTATATCCTTTCTCAGGGCCGGCCCAGAACCAAGCTTTGCCCGGCTTGAGTCAAATTTTGGCGTCCCTTGTCAAAACCAGTAGACGTCTACACTGTTATCAATAATATTTTCATAACGCACATATTATTGGCTGCTATCTTTATATACGAGAATGAAGATAATGTTGATAGTTCTTGGTCGATGTATGATACAGTTAAAGTTAAAAGTTACCGAATTGGATAAAGACACCTTAGCTCAGTTGGTATAGCTGTTGCTATGAAAGCAGAAGATCCTGGGTTCAAGTCCCAGAGGTGCCAATATCTTTTTCTGATTTTTCTGTCTCCAAAATTTTCGATTGAGTTTCGCCAATATTGTCTTCATTTAATTAAATATTACAATTTGAGGTTTTACTCGTAAATTTAAAAATAAAAATAATATATTTTTTTGTTTTTTTTTAATTAAGTATTATTCTTTTAAAAAGTATTTTAGTACCGTTGTGACGTGAAGCTCGATGAAACGAAAAATAGCGACACTAAAAAGAGACAAACACATACCTTAAAGGCATTTAGTCTGCCGTAGAATGAGATAGTATAATCAGATTCCCCTTTTTGTCTACTTTTCTGAAGGCTTCACTTCTACCGTGTGTGAATCGCACACTCTGTTTTTTTAAGTAAAACTTCTTTACGCACGCTCGACACTTGGGGTAAACTGGTGAATGTGTTACGAAAAGTGGTAATTGTTAAGAAAAGTGGTGATTGTTACGATAAATTACATGCGAACGGTAATCGATGCGAACGGTGATCTATTACTAGGCGGGCCTTTACGCACGCTTGTTATTTGTGTTATTGTTATATTGTTAATGGACTATTTGTCCGTTAATAAATAAATTATATTCAGAACAACAGAATAAGGAAACTAACATATATATTTAGATGTTTAAGAGATATTTTAAACGAAAAATTACTTAGAACGACATACTTCGCTTTCTGTCAATCAATTATACAATACGGCATTATAGGATGAGGCGGTACATATACAAATCAATTACAAACAATTTACATATCACAAAAACTAATAATAAAAATAATTAAAAAAAAACCCTACTCATATTCATCAGAACTTTTATTCAAACAATTTAAGGTCAGAAAATTAAGTGCATTATACTTTTATCATGCAACATTACAAATTTATAAAGATAATACAGGGTGGCCACAGACCTGAAAAACCTGGAATTATCAGGGAATTTTACCGAACCTGGAATTATCAGGGAAATGTCAGGGAATTTCAAAATTTTTTTAGAATATCAGGGAATTCCAAAAATAGAACTAAATTCGTTATTTTGCGATTTGTGAAATCCCAAAGTTGTTTTATTGCGGTATTTTAAATAGGTACAATCTATATGATTTTAGATTTTCACGGCCAAAAATTTTATGGTTATTTCCTTTTGGGGTGTTATGCCGTGTTGCGCTACCTCCTCCTTTAGCCAACGTTTCGGACAGCGTTACAGTGTCCATCATCGGGGCAGATGTGTGTCCATCATCAGGGCACATCTGCCCTGATGATGGACACTGTAACGCTGTCCGAAACGTTGGCTAAAGGAGGAGGTAGCGCAACACAGCATAATACCCCAAAAGGAAATAACCATAAAAGGTACAATCTATGTCCTAATAAAATCCTTATATATACATACACTTAAAATAACACATCTATAACAAATCAATCACATATCTTCGCAATTTAATTTTAAATGCCTTTATGCTCTCTTCCAATTTTATTTCTTCTGGTAATTCTTCAAATATCTTCAATGCTCCGTACATCAATGACTTTTGACTCTGTGTTTTTTTTGCTGAAGGGGAGTCTTAGTTCATTTCTTTTCCTCGTCTCATGTTGTTGCTTTGTAGTTTATCAATTTTTCTTAGGAATTCAATAGACGTATGGCCATTGATTATTTTGTAGATTAACAATATAGTATTGAAGTAAATAATTTGTTTAAATGACAAGATATTTAACTCCTTCAACATTTTCTTGACTGAAGTGTACCTATTTTTCTTCAATATAGTTCTCATAGCTTTGTTTTGCAGAATTGTCATATGTTTCATTAATCCGTCGTTGGCTAAGAATAGAATGCTGCTACAGTAATTTATGTGTGGTACAATGATTGCGTTGTACCTACACATTTTTACTGGAGACTATACTCCTCAGACCCAGGAAAAAAAGTGTTTCAAAATCATTTTTAATTTTTGAATTTGTATATCTAAAAAACCACATAAAATAATTTTATTAAAAAAAGTTTTTTTTAATTCTCAATGTTTTCAGAATTGTATGTCTCTTGTAGGAGACGCTGGGTTTCTAGCAACTAGTTTGAATTAATAGTATTCCAGGAATCACATCACTTTTTTTATGTCGCCCACAGGAGACACTGGGTCCGAGGAGGACTATGTCAAGGAATCTTCTTATTCTTCCCAACAGCGAAATTTTTTTGGAAATCTTTCTAATAATTGGATTTGTATTTTGAGCGAAAGTCAATTTGTATATACTCAATTATTACTCAATGTTACATTACTCAATGTTACATTAAGAATGCCCACGCCGTGAAGGGAGAGTCTCATGCTTGCCGCAAATTGACATTCCTCGACTGTATAGTCGAAGATTGGCGTCCAAAGGTTCCATTCGAATCAAAGTTGATTTGTGGTGAGCGGAGGTGAGATGTAATTTACTGGCATCTGCTACTTACAGCCTCCCACGCAAACGGCTATCTAAATAGTAGATAGCATTTTATTTATCCAACCTAACCATCTTGTTAATATACGTAGAAAATAGCTACTTTACAAGGCACGTAAAGTGCAATTTAACAATGGGGGGGGGGGGGCTAAAACTTTCTTTATTAAAAATGTAATTTTTCTGTTTTGACACTTTCATAAACCTTCCTATACATTCTTGAACTTGTAAAAATAAACTTGAAGTATGATACTTCAAGTTTATTTCTAACAGTAATTGTTGATTTTTTTGCCCGTCTGCCCCTTGTACCCACCCAGAAAAAATCCTAACAGTAATTGTTGATTTTTGTGCGTCCGCCCCTTGTGCCCCCCCCCCAGAAAAAAATCCTCACAGTAACAAGGGCGGATCCAGCTTTGGCGCCAGGGGGGGGGGGGGTCACATAGCGCCAGGGGGAGGTCACACAGTCGTGGTCAAGTCACAAGAAGTTATAATTCTATTTTGATAATAATAGATACAAGTAAAAAGAAGGTAGGTAATTTTCATAATAATAGATACAGAAAATATATAAAAAAACATTATTAACAATTTTAATAAGTGGTCCACCTAGGTTCGGGACCCAGTCCAGGGGGGGTCATGACCCCCATGACCCCCCCCCCCCCCCCCCCGTGGATCCGCCCTTGTATTTGTTGATTTTTTGCCCGTCCGTCCCTTGTGCCCCCCCCCCAGAAAAAATCCTAACAGTAATTGTTATTTTTTTGCCCGTCCGCCCCTTGTGCCCCCCAGAAAAAAATCCTGGATCCGCCCTTGCTGCATACTATTGGTTGATATTGACAACTCTTGGAACATATAGACATCATATGAGGTTGATTAGTTTTTGCAAAGAAATCAAAGAAAATAACATTCTAATGGTTTCACAAGTAGGTGTACATGTAGAGCATATAAAAATATTTACTTACTGTTTATAATGGTCGAATTTCATTATATATAATGGTACGTTGAAAGGAGGAGAAACAGAAATCGACAAAAAAACGTCAAAAACTTTTGCAATGAAATTTCAAATCAACCTGGTTTAGTGTATTCATGTGATGGCAAGTTTTTGAACTATCAATTGTCATCAAGCAAGGTCTAAAGTGATCTATGGTGAGGTTGTATTTGAAAATATGATTGGAATTATGAAATGGCAGCTTGTCAAAGATGACTAATTTTGGGGCCTCATATGAGTATCTCGTGTTCGAGAGGATAAAATGATTATGAGTTCATAATATTATTTTGCTATACAGGGTGTAACAGGACGTACCCGAGGGATTTTAACCAGCGATTCCTGAGCATATTTGGAGTAAAAAATGTAAATGAAATTTTGGTCTCCGGTGACTTTTTTAAAAATATTTTTTTTTCTTCAAATTCAAACAAAAAATTTCTTCCGCTTGTTGTCATTAGCCACTCAGCCGAGTAACCGACCAACCCCTCACCCCGCCTCCAACTGTCCCAACACCTAACATTTTTTAATGTTTTTGTAGAAAAAAAAAATAAAAAAAAAACATCAAAAATATCACCGGAGACCAAAATTTCATGTACATTTTTTTCTCCGAATATGCTCAGGAATCGATTGTTAAAATCCCTCGGGTACGTTCTGTTAAGGGACGTACTTGACTTACTTTAACCAGTGATTCCTGACATTATTTGGAGTAAAAAATGTAAATAAAATTTTGGTCTCCGGTGACATTTTTGATGTTTTTTTTTTTCTACAAAAACATAAAAAAATGGTAGTTTTTGAACAGTTGGAGGCGGGGTAAGGGGTTCGTCGGACACCCGGCTGAGTGACCAGTGACGACATGTGGAAGAAATTTTTTATTGTTTGATTTTGAAGAAAAAATTTTTGAAAAAAAAAAAGTCGTCAAAAAAAGTCACCGGAGACTAAAATTTTATTTACATTTTTTACTCCAAATAATGTCAGGAATCACTGGTTAAAGTAAGTCAAGTACGTCCCTTAACACCCTGTATATCAATGCGTCGTCTGCCATACTTTTACCATATACTTTTATCATATCATTAATGTACATTATAAAAAGAATTGGTCAGAGAATAGACCCTAGTGGTACTCCCAATGTAATCTTCATTGGTTCGGAGATTGTCTGACCCACTTTTGTGGTTTGTTATCTATTAGTTAAATAATCCTTGAACCGTTTCAATGCTTTTCCTTTTATTCCATTTTTAGATAGTTTTTTGATGATTATATCTCTATTTATCGTTTCAAAAGCTTGAAAAAAGTCTTCAGGCAAAATGTCATAAATTTGAAACAAGCGTATTTTGTTTTTAATAGATTATTGTGATGCAAAGAAATAATAAATGCTGTTGGTGACGGAATTCCCTTTATTATTTATCTAACGAACGATATCCCCTTATGTCAAATTAAACATATCAGGGAAAATGTAGAAACTGCCCTGGAAAACCTGGAATTATCAGGGAATTTTGAAATCCGTTTTCTGTGACCACCCTGTAATATTCAAAATAAAGTTGCACCCTTTAAAAATAACAGAAATCTTAGACAAACATCAATACTTCTTACTCCAAAATGTAAAAACACAATAGGCCAGTTAAATCATAAATATCTCGGAGTTCATTTTTTTAATTCACTACCTGAAAAAATCAGAAACATGAACAGTAACATAAAATTTTTTTAAAACTCAGCTTAAAAATTATACCGCC
The DNA here is from genome assembly GCA_917880885.1 of Limnephilus marmoratus. Classification (NCBI taxonomy): domain Eukaryota; kingdom Metazoa; phylum Arthropoda; class Insecta; order Trichoptera; family Limnephilidae; genus Limnephilus; species Limnephilus marmoratus. Next base: position 44,270,524 of record OU862913.1, read on the forward strand.
CTTACACACAACCCCTGCTTATTTATGGGGTAATTCAAATATATATATTATGTAATTAATTATTGTTTAAAATTTATTGCAATTTATGTATCTTTACGTAAATAAAAAAAAGAGTTTGATAGTAGGTATAAATATTAGTGTCCGACCGAAACAGGACTTTCTACCGAAACTTTTTTAGACATTATTGTTTACTGAAATTTGGCTTATTTTTTACACTTATACAGACAGTTAACACAAATGTTAAATGAAATAAAAAAAGCAATAATTGAAGTACCCATATGTGAAAAAATAATTATAATTATTTTTTTTATGTTACTGCTATAAATTTGACGACCTCCGTGGATAAGACTCTTGACTCACAATCCGGAGGTCGCGGGTTCGAACCCGGCATGCGCAAATAAATTTTATTTGATTAATTTGTGTTATTTCACAATTAATTCATTTAAAATAATATATAGTATATTTGCGGCATGTTCCAGAGTGGAAGATACTATATCAGTATCGCCCTGGTGTAAGACCACCATTCAGAATTGATACGTTGCTTGAAAATGGCTTTAGCCGTGTTTGGTGACCAGATCTGAATAGCAAGGTAAAAAAAAAAAATTAAATAAAAAATTAAAAAAAACAAATTAACAAAACTTTGAACAAAAATTTAACAATAATCAACACTTACTTAAAGGAAGGACCTCATTGATTGAGTATTTTAATTTTAATTACGTTTACAATCACAACATTCTTATTACACGTGTTAAATGAAATAATGAAATAAAAAAAACATATTTTTTTTACATAATTCTCATCATTCATAAATCCGAGTGAATAACTCAACGGAAAAAACTTCAATGCTCAATAAATGCCAAATAAAATGTATGAGACAGAAGTAACAACAAAAAGAACACACTTAACTAATCACTGTGGAATATACTCTCAGTATCACCCTGGTGTAAGACCACCATTCAGAATTGAAGCCTCGCTTGAAATGGCTTTAGCCATGTTTGGTGAACAGATCTGAATAGCCAGGTACTTCCACACCTTTCTCTTCCCCACCTCCTTCCCCTCTCCACTACCTTCAGCCCCACAACATACCTCAATCAGGTATGCCAGAGTCTCACTGGCTTCAGACGGGAGCAGCTGGGACTTGTAATGTATTCGTAAAAAAAATTTAAATAATCACTATGCGCGAGAAATAACTCATAAACTCACAACACAATCACACCGGACCAGCCGGCGAACTCAGCTGATGATGGCGGGTGAAACACGAGCCAAGAACTCACCCGGAGTCAGCCGAATGACGCGCGATTATTCAGGAATGTAGAGTTTCGGTTCTGCCGAAACCGAAACTAGATTTTTTTCGCCGAAACTTGCCGAAGCCGAAACCGAAACCGAACCTTCGGTCGGTCACTAATAAACATACAAGTCACACTTATCCGGTCAAGGGAAGGGCCACATAGGACAATATGAGGGAACTACCGAAATATTTGACAATTATCACATGTGTTAAATTATTACAATACAATAACAACAATTAACCAATATTATAATTTACTTTGCCTTGTTAGTACGTGATTAGCGTGTTTTTTGCCTTTTTAGACCATTTTTTTTACCTGCTTACGCCCTCACAGTGCCATCTCTTCTACTGGGTCTTCTACTGCCCCCTTGTTTTATTATCATTTCTTGCAGATGCTTGCAGCATACGCAATACCTTGTGAGCAGCAGCCTTTTTGTCTTTGTTTTTAATTACTTTATGTTTGAAAAACTTTATATTATTGATCACTAGCTTTTTCCCGTAGCTTCGCTCGCATGGTATTAGGGGATTCCCACTCCGCCTCCTTCACCTTCCCTCTCCCCACTCCACTCCCCCAATCAACCCACCTCCTTTTGCAAGGAGATAGAAACATTACACCTTTAAATTTATACGACGAGAATGCCAACATTCTTATACGAGTAGATACTAACCAGGAATTATTAGATTCCTGGTTAAATAAAATTATTCATGCAAAACACTTCAATTATCTCAACCAAACGTATGTTGACAAACTTTCGTCAAACAAATGGTTGAGTATTGGAGAGTTGAGCGCAGAAATAGAAGGATTTATGCTTGCCATTCAAGATAGAGTCATTAATACTAAAAATTATAGGAAGCATATAATCAAAGATATAAATCAAATTGATGATTTATGTAGAAAATGTTTGGCTTTTCGGAAACTATTGAACATATTATATCGGGATGTTCTGTATTAGCGCTGTCCGAGTATACATTTAGACACAATCAGGTTTTAAAAATAATCCACCAAAGTTTGGTAATTACACATAACTTGATTGACTGCCGTAATTCAGTACTATATTATAAATATGAACCAAATTAATTTTTAGAAAATGAATATTATAAAATATATTATGATAAAACTATACTAACAGACAGAACAATTAGTCATAATAGACCTGATATAGTTTTACATGACAAAATTTTAAAAAATAATTTATATTATCATTGGTGTTGCTATTCCAAATTCCTGTAATATTCAAAAATCTGTTTCTGTAAAAATATGAAAATATACAGATTTAGGAAATAAGATTAAAAGAATTTGGCATTCTCAGACAAAAATATTACTATTTGTTATTTCGGCTACTGGAATTATACCTAGCTCTCTCATTCAAAATTTAGGCATATTAGATTTGTCAAAGAATTTATTTATAGAAATGCAAAAATCAGACATTTTAAATGCATGTAGAATTACAAAAGATTTTTTAAATATTTATATTGAGGGATCAGTAATATTTATAGGTCCAATTAGGAGTTCCACAGGGCCGAACCCTCTGATATGAAAATATCTGGAGTCGGTGAATTATTTTCCCATTTGGTCTCTAGTAGGTTGACATGTTGTTCTTGTATTGTTTTGTATTTATAATATTTATATACTGCAATTGCATAGCGTGGATTGACTAGATGATCTTTTGAGGAAGTATGTGAAAGGGTTCTGTGGGGAAAATTTAACCCGGACATTTAAATCTGGTGCCGTAAAAATAATAAAATAACTTAACTTTGCGCAGTGGCGATATCGTAACCAAAGAGGTTTATCCGAGGTGCGATTATTGCTAGTTGAAAACTTTTAATAATAGGATAGGATATATTATTCGCATTTTGTGTATTATGTAAGCACTTGCATACTGCTTCCTAACACCGTATGCAGGGACATTGGAAGTCTAGATTTGTTAAAACTTAAATATAGATTCGTTCTTTCAAAAAGAATCCTTGCTTTAGCCTTGAAGGAGTAACCATCTGTTACTTATACCAGAGTGGGTAAGTGGTGGATAACCTCCAATGCCCCCTGAAAGTCTCAAACGCCCACTAGGGGGTATTATCTCCCACGTTGAGAACCTATGACGTACACTTTGCGCGCGTTCAAATTCGACTTAGGATATGTTAAAAACCAACTGGGTGTTTTAAAATCAAATTTCAATCAATTAACCCTCGAGTGGGCGCGTCTTTCCGTAAACCGTAAAACGTCAGTGGGCGCGTGGGGAGCATTTTGCCGATCGTTTTCGTGGACAATTTTTAGTAGGAACACTCAATTGATCTAACTGCAATTTATTTACATGCGTCCAAATAAATTTCTAAAAAATTCAAATCGTACCAGCCAAAGACGTGGCACCTGTGAGTATGCAGTACCCCACTGCAAAACTAGGTTGTCCCAAAGGCATATTAGTTTTATAGCTCCAAAAATGTATAATTTACTATGTACAACCTTTAAAGAGAACATATATGTCAAAATCTTCAATCTTATAAAAAATATACCAAAATTTGGCTAAAAAACACTTATTTATTTATTTATTTATAAGAAGATTGTACATTGCTTAGTATTTTTTGTGGTGTTTCATCCGCCATGCTAGGGATATCCCTGTGTTATGGCGGGTGAAGTTTACAGATTTAACACTCAAACAGATATTTTTTTCTTATAAGTTTAAATAAAGCCGTAGAGTATATCTATCATTAGACAGCTTTTAGAGAAGATTTATAATATTGTTTGCTATTTTTATTTTGTTGGTTTTTTATGTTTTTAAATTGCACTTGTAACATCTATTCTTACAAAACTTACAAATACAATAATAACAGTGCAGACTGTTATTATGCTGTAGTTTTTAAATGCATTTATTCAGTAACTTTTTTTTAAATCCCTAATTTATGTATACTTAAAATATTCACTATACCATAGAAATGAAAATAAAAGTAAAAAATCAATATTGTACCCACGCACAGGCATTGCCTTTGTGGGATATTTTTGTTAATACATTTATTATAATAAGCTTTTTTATATACTTTTCATTATTTCATGTATCTATTATATGTATTGTATCAAAAATTTTCAATAAAAAAATAATTTATTTTCTCAGGATTTAACTAAAAACACAAATAAGGAATGACAAATCAACACATTTATTGAACTCTGTTTAAGGAACTTTGGTTTACAATCGACTTTAGAAAGTTTACCATTTTAATTTATCTTTAATACATATAAAAATGGAAAAAATAACAAAATTAAATATTTTCTAAATCTACAAGATATGCTTTGACGAAACAGTCTTCACATAAGTATGTGCAATGTTCATTGCAGAGTAATTTTGAGCATCTGCAACATCCTTTTTCCCCACAATACTGTTATTTATTGGTGAACTAAGAGTGTTGGACTACCTATTGGTTTCTTTATTTAGAAGCTCCTACTTTCTCTCTCTCTGGTTTCAATCCTGGGATTGGTTTGCAGCAATGTCATCTATTCGTTTCTTCCACTCTTCCCTGTCTTGTGCGGCTCTTTTGAAGTCTGCATATGATGAGTAGCGCACGTCCACCAGCAGGTCCTCCAGGTACTCTCGGCGTGGGCGTCCCCTAGCGTTTGTCCCCTCGGTCATACCCTCCATTATGGCATGCAAGAGGCCTTCTTGTCTTATTACATGGCCGATCCATCTTGCGCGCCTTTCGGACAAGGTCCTGAGCAGGTGCCTTCCTCCTTCGATTCTTTGGAGAACCTCCTCATGTGTAATGTGGTCTCTCCAGGAAATTCCTAATAGTCTTCTATAGGACCACATCTCAAAAGCCTCTAGTGTCCGTTTATCTCTTTCACTCTTGCACCATGTTTCGCAACCGTACATCAATATACTCCATACATAGGTCTTGATGAGGAGTATTCTCAGTTTCAGGTCTTTATTATTTGATTCTATTATTTCCTACATTATTAATAAGTAAATCTTATATTTAGTTTTAAGTTTTTTTTTTTTTTTTTAATTTTTTTTTTAAATTTTTTTTTAAATTTTTTTTTTTTTAGGTTGAATATAATATAATCTCACAATATTTGAAATAAAAATTAGTGAGGCTGAAAAATGTAGTGTATTTTCATACCTGGTTACTAAACACAGCTTAAGCTATTTGAAGTGGCTTGCTTGTCTTAACAAAAAGAGAAGGCACTGAGGGCGCTATTAATTTTTTGCAATGTGTTTCTAAAAAGTTTTTTACGGTTTTCTAGATTTTTCCACAGAAAATTGCCTTATCGAAATCGTTGTTACTTGTTACTTAAGGCCCTTCTCCCACATGGATAAGCAAGTACACGATACTCGACAATTCAAGCATCTTGGCGACTACCGTGTTGAAGACATTTTCTAAACATGTCGGTGACGCTATTCTCATGCGGCCAGCCGGTCGAAAATCACTCATATCGCCGAAAACAAAGCGGAGAAATTAACATATCGTATATGATATCTACCAGAAATGATTGAATCATCGTCATTTATGTCAATTTTTTGTTACAATTCGTATACTTTAGATAAATGCTAAAAAGTTTATGAAAGATCGTTTTTATTCTACGAGAGATGGTAGCGACGCTGGTATCGCGATTTCAGTAGCGACCTATACGGACCGTGCGGGACAGGTTGTTTGTGACTTGATTACACAACACACAACATCAGTATCAGATACTTGCGTATTCCCGTGGAAGTAAGACTTTTATTCTACGAGAGATGGTAGCGACGCTGGTATCGCGATTTCAGTAGCGACCTATACGGACCGTGCGGGACAGGTTGTTTGTGACTTGATTACACAACACACAACATCAGTATCAGATACTTGCGTATTCCCGTGGAAGTAAGACTTTTATTCTACGAGAGATGGTAGCGACGCTGGTATCGCGATTTCAGTAGCGACCTATACGGACCGTGCGGGACAGGTTGTTTGTGACTTGATTACACAACACACAACATCAGTATCAGATACTTGCGTATTCCCGTGGAAGTAAGACTTTTATTCTACGAGAGATGGTAGCGACGCTGGTATCGCGATTTCAGTAGCGACCTATACGGACCGTGCGGGACAGGTTGTTTGTGACTTGATTACACAACACACAACATCAGTATCAGATACTTGCGTATTCCCGTGGAAGTAAGACTTTTATTCTACGAGAGATGGTAGCGACGCTGGTATCGCGATTTCAGTAGCGACCTATACGGACCGTGCGGGACAGGTTGTTTGTGACTTGATTACACAACACACAACATCAGTATCAGATACTTGCGTATTCCCGTGGAAGTAAGACTTTTATTATTAAAATTTTGATGTTTGGCAGCTAAGTATAGCATTGACAGTGTAAGGAAAAAATTAGGTTATTTGCAGTAGAATAAAACGTAATACCAAATAATATTTGGATGATTTGTATTGCGCCGTTTGTGTAATAAATCACCTCGAGGGCACTGAAAATCTCTGAAACGTATGTATGTAAGTGGAAAAATTGTGAATAACAAAAGAATGAGGTAAGAAGGCCGATGTGAACGAAGAACGGATGATTTGAAATGTGAAATGTGTCAGGAGAATGCGAATGATGCACATGTGGATATTGTGGATGGCAGAAGACGTTACTCATTTGTACGATTAATATTCAAAATAGCAGAAAGGGCAAAATTTATGCCAGAAATGCTTCGATCGTCGATCAGTACAATGCTTCACATTCCTCTAGAAATGGCCTTATGCTTAGTTAGTTATCAAAGCACCACATCTTCTAAACCTCTTTGTCTAAGTAATAATGGTAGGTGCGTGTTGCCACTTCTGGCACCCACGCAATTCAGGCTGGTACTTAAGAAGACAGAACACAGAGCATGGAGCATCTAGAACACAGCGCACCTGACGGGCCGACGGGCTCGGGCTGACGGACGCACTAGTGTATAGAGTATAGTGGTCCAATTCACGGTCACGGGATCACTTTCACTGATTGGGCTTAGTTCACTGCCCCAGTGACTCACGGAACTGCAAGTACTGTCAGGTAGATAGATACATGTGCTAGCCACTCAGTGGTGTGCACAGAGTTTTAATTCAGGGTAGGCTGTAGAAAAATTAGCCAATTAATTGGTATTAAAAGCTTATCCCATACTTTGTAAATTTTCGCTAAGAATGTGCTAAGATGTTGGTTTTAGCTGATGTTTGTTGCGATTTCTTGTAATACAAATACCCAGATAATTGCTTCATTAATGCATACTATAAGCCAATGACTGGATGCATATTATGTTGAAAAAGCCAACATTTTAATTCTTTAGATGAGTTGTACTAATACAGGAGCTAACAGATGGCATTGATTGTTATATTTGATGCATATTATGTTGAAAAAGCCAACATTTTAATTCTTTAGATGAGTTGTACTAATACAGGAGCTAACAGATGGCATTGATTGTTATATTTGATGCATATTATGTTGAAAAAGCCAACATTTTAATTCTTTAGATGAGTTGTACTAATACAGGAGCTAACAGATGGCATTGATTGTTATATTTGTGATGAAAGGCACAGCCTTTTTCGACACTAATACAGACGGGTCTTCTATTGAATGCGCATTTAGTACATATTTATTTTTTGTATAGAAAACAGCAAACATTTGAATGCATATGCGTTATTTTACATACTTAATTACTGCTTTTGACCTGTTATAGTATTCGGTGCGCTGCGATTCGACGCGTAATATTTTAAAGTGTAGATTGATTTCTAGCAATAATTTTGTAAATTTTAATATTAACAATATTTTTATAGTTTTTTAAGAGTAGGCTAGGTTAGGCAGTGTTTATCTGATTTTATATATAGAGTGGACGCCTCTGTAGCCACTTTTGTAAGCGGTTAATTTACAGCCTCATTTTGGTTTCCGATGCATTCTCTATTTGTAGTAGGCAAAAAAAGCTTAGCAATGTTGACTGGGGTATTTAAAACAAGGGGCTACAACCACATATAAGAACCACCTATCACAACTTTCTTGCCTCTCCTATATTAGTTGGCAAAAGAAAGACCTCTTATTTTGACTCTTCTTAATTTAAAATAGACAATAAAAATTAAATAAAATATTTGAAAAATATAAGTTGAAGAACTTAGGGTCCAATTAGGAGTTCCACAGAGTCGAACCCTCTGATATAAAAATATCTGGAGTCGGTGAATTATTTTCCCATTTGGTCTCTAGTAGGTTGACATGTTGTTCTTGTATTGTTTTGTATTTATAATATTTATATACTGCAATTGCATAGCGTGGATTGACTAGATGATCTTTTGAGGAAGTATGTGAAAGGGTTCTGTGGGGAAAATTTAACCCGGACATTTAAATCTGGTGCCGTAAAAATAATAAAATAACTTAACTTTGCGCAGTGGCGATATCGTAACCAAAGAGGTTTATCCGAGGTGCGATTATTGCTAGTTGAAAACTTTTAATAATAGGATAGGATATATTATTCGCATTTTGTATATTATGTAATCACTTGCATATTGCTTCCTAACACCGTATGCAGGGACATTGGAAGTCTAGATTTGTTAAAACTTAAATATAGATTCGTTCTTTCAAAAAAATTAGAGTCCTTGCTCTAGCCTTGAAGGAGTAACCATCTGTTACTTATACCAGAGTGGGTAAGTGGTGGATAACCTCCAATGCCCCCTGAAAGTCTCAAACGCCCACTAGGGGGTATTATCTCCCACGTTGAGAACCTATGACGTACACTTTGCGCGCGTTCAAATTCGACTTAGGATATGTTAAAAACCAACTGGGTGTTTTAAAATCAAATTTCAATCAATTAACCCTCGAGTGGGCGCGTCTTTCCGTAAACCGTAAAACGTCAGTGGGCGCGTGGGGAGCATTTTGCCGATCGTTTTCGTGGACAATTTTTAGTAGGAACACTCGATTGATCTAACTGCAATTTATTTACATGCGTCCAAATAAATTTCTAAAAAATTCAAATCGTACCAGCCAAAGACGTGGCACCTGTGAGTATGCAGTACCCCACTGCAAAACTAGGTTGTCCCAAAGGCATATTAGTTTTATAGCTCCAAAAATGTATAATTTACTATGTACAACCTTTAAAGAGAACATATATGTCAAAATCTTCAATCTTATAAAAAATATACCAAAATTTGGCTAAAAAACACTTATTTATTTATTTATTTATAAGAAGATTGTACATTGCTTAGTATTTTTTGTGGTGTTTCATCCGCCATGCTAGGGATATCCCTGTGTTATGGCGGGTGAAGTTTACAGATTTAACACTCAAACAGATATTTTTTTCTTATAAGTTTAAATAAAGCCGTAGAGTATATCTATCATTAGACAGCTTTTAGAGAAGATTTATAATATTGTTTGCTATTTTTATTTTGTTGGTTTTTTATGTTTTTAAATTGCACTTGTAACATCTATTCTTACAAAACTTACAAATACAATAATAACAGTGCAGACTGTTATTATGCTGTAGTTTTTAAATGCATTTATTCAGTAACTTTTTTTTAAATCCCTAATTTATGTATACTTAAAATATTCACTATACCATAGAAATGAAAATAAAAGTAAAAAATCAATATTGTACCCACGCACAGGCATTGCCTTTGTGGGATATTTTTGTTAATACATTTATTATAATAAGCTTTTTTATATACTTTTCATTATTTCATGTATCTATTATATGTATTGTATCAAAAATTTTCAATAAAAAAATAATTTATTTTCTCAGGATTTAACTAAAAACACAAATAAGGAATGACAAATCAACACATTTATTGAACTCTGTTTAAGGAACTTTGGTTTACAATCGACTTTAGAAAGTTTACCATTTTAATTTACTTTTTTAATTTATCTTTAATACGTATAAAAATGGAAAAAATAACAAAATTAAATATTTTCTAAATCTACAAGATATGCTTTGACGAAACAGTCTTCACATAAGTATGTGCAATGTTCATTGCAGAGTAATTTTGAGCATCTGCAACATCCTTTTTTCCCCACAATACTGTTATTTATTGGTGAACTAAGAGTGTTGGACTACCTATTGGTTTCTTTATTTAGAAGCTCCTACCTTCTCTCTCTCTGGTTTCAATCCTGGGATTGGTTTGCAGCAATGTCATCTATTCGTTTCTTCCACTCTTCCCTGTCTTGTGCGGCTATTTTGAAGTCTGCATATGATGAGTAGCGCACGTCCACCAGCAGGTCTTCCAGGTACTCTCGGCGTGGGCGTCCCCTAGCGTTTGTCCCCTCGGTCATACCCTCCATTATGGCATGCAAGAGGCCTTCTTGTCTTATTACATGGCCGATCCATCTTGCACGCCTTTCGGACAAGGTCCTGAGCAGGTGCCTTCCTCCTTCGATTCTTTGGAGAACCTCTTCATTTGTAATGTGGTCTCTCCAGGAAATTACTAATAGTCTTCTATAGGACCACATCTCAAAAGCCTCTAGTCTCCGTTTATCTCTTTCGGATAGGCACCATGTTTCGCAGCCGTACATCAAGATACTCTATACATAGGTCTTGGTGAGGAGTATTCTCAGTTTCAGGTCTATATTATTTGATTCTATTATTTCCTACCTTATTCATAAGTAAATCTTAAAAATATATAGTTTATTATAGTTTGTCTAACTAACTATTTATCCGATGCACTATGTCTTAAACAATTAGAAAATCCGGTCACTACGGCACCACTTCAGGATTTTTTTATAGAGGTCTATTTTTTTATGAACAATGAAAATTTTCCATAAAAAATCGAAAATAAAATTCAGTGTCCGCCATTTTTTATTTTTTTTAGATAATAAAATTCTCCTATATGCCATAGACAGTAGATTTTCGAACAGATTTAAGACTTGGTGCATGCAAATCGAATGTACAACATACAGTTTTTTTATATCTTGTCAACCAGGTTGAAAAACGTGTTAAAAAAGTTTCGAGAAAAACGCATTCAAAGTTTTGCTGAAGGATAATTCAACATACAAACTGTTTCAAATGATTTCACATAAAATGCTGTATCTTCGTCAATTTTTCGAATTTCTTTAAAAAATTGGGTGGGAGCATTTTTAACAAATGCATCTTTCAGAAATGAAATAAATAAAAAAAATTACAAAAGCATTTTATACAGTATACTGGTGCCTTAAGGGGAGGGGTGGGGGGGGGGGGGGGGGGGTTAAAGGCGAAATAAGGGCATATTGTCATGATTTTTTTTTTGGGATGTGAATAATGTTAGTTTCATTTATTTCATACACACTTTGTAGTATAAACATCTGAAGTATCTTTGAATAAATTTCAATTAAAAATATCAATAAATAAGTCCGTGAGAGCGAATCTCCGGAGGCACCCCGAAAAAAAGTTGTTAAGCGGTGAACTCCATAACTCGTCACCGGGTCATTTGAAACAAAAAATCTAATAGTAATATATTGTTTTCCTAGGTAGTCAGAGGGAGTTTTTTCGATTTTATTTAGGCAGCATTTTAAACTGAAAGAACGCGATTTTTGCTAAAAAATTTAGGTGAATTTGTTATTATAAAATGGTAAAAAAACTCCAACCTGTTGATTTATGTGTAGAAATAGTGTACAAAATTTCAAAAGCATCGGTCAAGTCTAGTGAAGATTTTGAGTTATGATGTTCACGAACTTCAGAAATGTTGTTTGCGAGAAAACCGATTTAAAAATTTTTATACTCGAAATATACTTGAATCGAGCATGAAGGCCGGTCGCTTGAAACACTGTATCTTCGTTAGTTTTGCTCCGGTTTACTTGAAATTTGACACAATTCTCTGGACATGTTGTACTTTTTTAAACCTTACCACCCCCCCCCCCCCCTTAAAGCCTTGTTAAGTATTTGATCAAGGGAACAAGGAGGCGTTTGGAGGTCCCTTCAACTCTCCCCCCCTCCTAGACCGCCATTGGTAAGGGGGCCCCGAGACGTGGATTGCCTAGGGGCCCCGACATGGTTAATCCGGCCCTGCCCCCTGGTGTGGAGTGGTAGAGTTAGAAATGCTTGTGTCTTGTGTCATTTCCGTTTGTGCCTGCCTCCTGCCTGACTGGCTGACTGCTGACAGTGCTGACTGCTTCACTGCTTGGCAGGGGCCTTAATCTTGGATTAATGGCAAACATTTAGTTACTATAATAGTGTTCAATGAGATCGCGAAGAGTCAGTATAAGTAAAATATAACATAAGACCTGTGCCCGACGCAGCTATAAAAGATGTGGCATATCGCTCGCCGTACATTTCCAATGGCGAGCAATATGCTGAAATAGGCCAAGCCACGTATTTTATCTGCGCGTGTGGTACCGCTTTAAGTGTTATATTACATGAAATTAAACAACTTAAAATACATATATTTTTTATTTGTGTTTAAGTAATATTAGTTACACTAAGTATCGGATAAAATCAACGTAGTTTTATTATAATATTACTCTGAATCAGAATAGAACGGTAATAAAAATAATTTTTTCCCCCAAAACCCGCCCTTGAAAATCCCGCAAATTAGCGGGATAAAATGCGCTTAAATCGCTAGTAACTAACTAACTAACCATCACGCCGTTTCTCCGCAGGGGTAGGCAGAGAGGACGGGCCGCCAAACAACTCGGTCTTGGCACACACTCTTTACCTCATTCACATTCATACATCGTCTCATACACACTCTTCTATTATTCTGACTCTTGACATGGCCCGACTCAAGTATCTGATTCACTTGATCGTGCCATGTCTTCCTCGGGCGTCCCTGACTTCTTCGACCATTCACATTGCTACTAGCCTCAAATAGCCAATAATCGTTTTTGTGAAAAATCACCTCAATGGCGCTGTACAAATAAATATATAAATGAATTAATATTACTGGCTTACAACTAAGATTTACAATTATAACTAGCGACTTTCATATAAGATTTATAGCTTGTGAATTATATTACTGGCTTACAACCAAGATTTACAATTATAACAAGTGACTTACATCTAAGCTCAAATATGATTGCAAACGCTAGTTTTTTTCTAATACCAGGTCTCATTTTGCTGATAACTTTTCAGTTTAATTTCAATAAAAAACTAAATGCTTTATCGTGTTTAACGGGCTTTTCCTCCAAAGACGCAAGCTGTGTGTACCCTCGTACGTGCTTGCTTTTTTCTATGTTTGTCAAAAGCGATAAATGAGTGATATCTGTCAAAAGGTTAGGATCTGTTCCTTTATATGTGTGCAGCGAATTTATCAAACTAACAAAGTGGTGAGTATTGCTATATCTGAGAAATGGTTTCTCGTGTGCTCAATCCAGGACACATTTTCAACTTCATTATACGTAATAAAAATAAGTTTGTATTAGATTTTGCTAAAAGGTAATAATAATATTATTATGAGACGATGTAGGAATGTAAATATGACACCATAGTGAAGGGTAAAAGAAGTCGGAGACGCCTGAGGAAGACATTTCAATTTGAGTGGCGGGTTAGGGTACCGCCGCCCCGGGAACCATTTATTAAAAACCAACATCCCTAACATATGTACGTCACTCTAAGGGGTTCATTATGTTTGACGACTTAGCAGGGGTTCCCAGGAAAGGGCGCGAAGCGTGATGGTTACACAGTAAATAAATAAATTAGATGATAATTACAGTAGGTACCTACCTAGCAAATGTTTGTGAAAATAATAAGTATTTCACTCATTCTGGGATTCGTTTCTTCCCAGAGTATTTGTAATTTTTATAAAATGCATGCCTAATGTTTTAGAATAACGCAAAACTGTGTTATTTAATTATTTTTACAATAGCTACAATAGGAAAATAATTTCCTCCAGGGCTTATATCATCTGTGTGGATGGTCTTAAAAGAAAGGAAGGAGAGGATGTTCTGGGAAGGAAAAAGGCATGAGGCGTGGCTCATGAGGTATCTGGGGTCAGTGGGTCCAGGAGTGACGGACGTATAAATCCATCCCTCTCACTGCGGAGCAAAGCGATAGCTCAAGAGAAGAGTGCAGGAAGCCTCAAATGGTCTCCTTCAACCAGTCCCTCCCGATTGGATTTATGTAAGGCTACCTCTAACTACCTATATCTCTGTGTCTTGAGGTAATTTTTCGCAAAAACCAAGTGAATCAATTATTGGAGAACGGTCACTCGGAATAACAGTAGAGAAGACTGACAAATCATGTTATGTGACAGAATGTAGATACCCGCGCAGCTTGGTCTACCTATTCATTTTATTGTTTAGTAAATCGCAACAACAAAATAACTGACAAGTCTAACCTACCTAGTGATAATTACAGATTTATGAAAGTTCTAAATTATTACAGCTAAATTATTACGTGTCTCGACCACAAATATTCCCTGCGCACAGAAACAATCATAAAAAATCAGAAAAACAACTTGACATTTTTTCAACAAATATAGTATCAAACTACCACACCATAGAAATGTGCTGAAAGCGTTCACGAGACGTGCATATCGGGATCGCTCGCACATAAGTTTGTCGCCTTCTAACATGCGGATACCTATTCCCGCACCCCGCGCCGGGTGTAGCGGATTTTAGCTACCCGTGTCTAACGTTAATCTGATGAAAAATAATTACTTTTGTTTTTGTAATAACTTGGTTATTATAAGTCATATAACAGTGAAATTTTTGTTCGCGTAAATTTCATTATTGGTGTTATTTTTTTGTACTAAAATAAATAAAATACTATCTGTAGTTTTCGAATGCGGCTGAAAAATAGATTGTATGAGAATTGTCGCTTCTGTTTCACCATAAATGGTAAAATACAGGTTAATTAATTGGCTACATAGCACTATAATATGTTTTTATGTTAAAATATGATTTTTTAATGTTGGCGAAAAATTTAAAAAATGATTTTCTGGAAATCTCGGAACAATTGAGGAAAATTTATTTATTTGGTGTGGTCGCTCCAGTGGGTAAACACGCATTTTTTCCACTTTCAGATCAAATTGAACAAACCATTCAAGTTCGGTCACCATTTCTGTCAAACGTCCAACGGATGGTAGTAGATATTTTTTTTTTTTTATTAGTAATAGAAGGTACATAAATTACAAATAAATTTTATACAGTAATTAATTACATAGTAGAATATTTGATGTACCCCCATAATTAAGCAAGGCTTGTGTGTATGGGGGGTGTTATTGTATTGCTTTTTTAATATCATTCATTTTAAGTTTTCAGTATAATTTTTAAGGTGAGTTTTAAAACTTTTTATATTGGTATTCATGTTTCTAATTTTTTCTGGTAATGAATTAAAAAATTTTGCTCCGAGATATTTATGACTCAATTGTCCAATTTTTTTTTTACATTTTGGAGTGGGAAGTATTGATGTTTGTGTAAGACTTCTGTTATTTTTGAAGGGTGCAACTTGATTTTTAATATTATCTTTATAAATTTGTAATGTTGCATGATAAAAGTATAAGAAATGAAAAGTAAAAGTATATGAATGCAACTACCGTCGTGCGCTACCACCACTGTTGATAACGTGCAATTGATGTCAAACGTAGCATCGTGTACGAACACTAGCAAAATAGTATAGTATAATAGTTGTGCGCATGAAGCTCGAGTCGCTTCTAAGTATCTTGAAAGAATATACAAAAAGAGATAAACGCATACATCTATAGGATTTAGCCTGCGAGAGAATGAGATATCAATAAAATGCGATCATGCGAGCCTCCATTAGTGTAGTGGTATAAAGCGCCTGACGAACTTCAGCAACCAGACATCCAGCGAACCAAGGGTGAATCTCACTTCTACCACGTGTGAATTGATCACTCTGTTTTTGTTTAGATTTATGAACCCGTATCTAGTTCTTTTCTCTACTAGCAGATGCCCGGCATGCGTTGCAATACAATAACATTCAAATAAATAAATTGTTTCTCCCTGCAAGTCTGCGGGACCGTTCCCCTTCCCCTCCCGCGTCCTCTTTCCCGCCTCCCCCCTCTCTCATCACCCCTCCTGCGAACCACACCTCCTGCCTTCCCTCCGTGCCGCAAAAATATATAAAATACACACATTTTTAAACCATGCGCGTACCTTTTTTAAACAAATTTCATAACGCCACAGCTTACCATTATTTGTAGAAACCTTCGCGGGCGTTCGCACAACAAATCACCAAGGTTTCATCGCAATCGGATGATCTGTATGGCAGTGCATAAAGTATGAACAAACAAATATTGATTTTTGTATGTAAGATTTCATAACGCCAGAGCTCACCATTATTTATAGAAACCTTTGCGGGCGTCTGCACAACAAATCCCAAGTTTCTTATATTAATAAAGATATCCATATAAACAGATTTATTAATATTTGTAGTGCATGTTGAAGGCAGTTAGTAGTGACCGTAAGGGTCCTCAGCAATAGTACGCTCGTTAAGGCGCCGCTACCCGAATTTCTACCCATTTCTTACATATCTCCCTTAAACATTTGAAGTTTTTAAGCTTTAAAAAAATATATGTTATCTTTGAAGACAATATCTAGAAGTGTTCCACGCCGAAATGCAAATATTATGAAATCCCCTCGATAGAAAAAAATCAAAAAGTTTGCTCCAAAAATTATTAAAAACACGTCTGGTTCTATTATTTTACCGGTGAAATTTGTGAAAAAAATCAAAATGTTTCTTTAAAAGATACTTAAGACGCCTTCCATGAGATTTTTGCTTTTTTTAATCTTCTTTAATTATTTTATTGATTATCTGTCTCATTCGCCATTAGACTGGCGTGCTAGATGGACCTATGCTTGGACCATGCTAGATGGACCTATGTCGTTCCGGCAACTAAAATTACGGGAATTAACAAAATATATCTGGTTTCTCCAAGAAAAGATTATATTTATTACAAACTAGCTGGCACCCGGCATGTGTTGCTATGCCATTTGTTAGCGTCAACTAGAATTTGGCTGCACTCAGCAATTTATTGTGCGTGTATTTTGGAACCATAATATTGTTCCGTGATAATGATTGTGCCATCCTGTCTGCCCCGGTTCCCCTCCCGCCTACCTACCGGTGAGTTCCGAGATACGCATTGTACAAGCCGGATGAATATTTCGCTCCAACCAACGCCGATCATTTACGATTCACGTGAAAGTTAATACAAGTCAATTAAGTTTTATTAATAATAAGATTCGCATCGCAATTGTTCCCTGGAACAAGTTAATACCAAGTGCAAAGTGTTCGGAAGATACCATTTCCAGACTCTCCTGTGAGTAAATCCCTATTCCTACTGTACAATATTATCATTGTCAATGCATAAACAAAATTTGCTGTAAATTATCATGCCGCTAGCTGAAACACCATTTAATAAAGACATTGTTTCTCCCTGCGCATCCTTTTCCATTCGTCCCGTTCACCTTCCTCCTCCCCTTCCTCTCTCGCATTCCCACTCCTCCTCTTCCACCTTCCTTCTCCTCACTCTACTTCCCCCCCCCTTCCACTGTCCCGCGAACCCCCCTCCCGACTTCTCCCCCCTCCTGAGTTCCTATCCCCCATCCCAAGTTCTCCTCCGCCCTCCAGGGTTCCCCTCCCCCTCCTACATTCCCTACATTCATTCCCGATACATTCAGTTTTTAAACAGCTTGCGTGCCACCTATTGCAATTTTTTTACACAAATTTCATGATGCCAGATCTCGTATATGTTATTCTGATGTATGAGCTATATTATTGTAAAGTTTCATTAAAATCCATTCAGTAGTTTTTGCGTGAATGAGTAACAAACACATGGATCCATATAAACCCTTCCCACTCCTCCCGCGAACCCCCTTTCCCGAGTCCCCCTTCCCTCACCTTCCTCCTCCCTCACCACTCTCCCATTCGCCTCCCCCTCCCGCACTCCATACATTCAGTCCCGGTACATTAAGTTTTCAAACAGTTCGCATGGCACCAATTGAAATAATGCCAGAGCTCACCAGTATATATAGAAACCTTCTCAAGAAAAGTTTAGAAAAGTTTCGTCTTGCTAAGTTTTTAGATTTTCACAGCCAAAAGTATTTTCGTTATTTGTTTTTTGGGGTGTTATGACGTGTTGCGCTACCCCCTTCTTTCCCTTCTTTAGCCAACGTTTTGGACAGCGTTGCAGTGTCCATCATCATTACCACGGGTAGAATTACCCCCGGATATCCTGTATAAATAAAGAGCGAAAATATATACACTTGGGGTGACCTATGGCAGAGGTGTTGGTTATCCAATAAAGGTTCCCGGGGCGGCGGTACCCATTCCCGCCATGGGGTGGTACCATGGAACTATGATTCGAAGGAAGCGGCATAAACATTTCGGATCCTTTTATACCGCCAGAACCAGTGTAGCTCTCTCCATTTTTCGGCGGCGGGGAGTGGGGATAGGATCGGGGTTACCGCTCAGCGAGCGGGGGAGGGTGAGCGCTTTACAGGGAAGGGCCGAACTGGTAATGGGCTGATTATTTAATTTATTTTTTAAATAAGAAACGTTTCTCAGTTTTTTTTTTCGTATTTTAAGCACAAAATATAAAAGCCCATTACGTTTTATTTGCTGAACGAATTTCTTTTTCATAATTAATAATTTTCTTAGTTTTAACCACGTTTATTGTTTATAAAAGAACCGACATATTTCCTGATCAATGCTCACTTCCTAAGCGTTTACTTACTTTAAAAAAAAATTATGAAACAAGATTATGGTTGATTCGTGTAGATTAAAAAAATATATATTAGTTAGTATTCTTTTTTTAAAACATATTTTAAATAATCAACAGACTTGCAGTGTAAAATTCAGTGCATTTTTATATTTTTTCTTGATGTAAGCTGGTGTTTGAGTTTTAGGAAAGAAGTGCTCGTTATTAATCTAATAAAAACTGTAATTACAGTGATAACAAAATATTTAAAAAAATTAGAATGCTCGAACAAAGGATGGATAAGTACAGGAGACATTAATAACAATTTAAAAGTTATAAAAGCATAATAAAATAAGTGTCACGTGAAGAGAAATACTATCAGCGTTTCTCCTTTAACAGAACTGGTTCTTGATCCTGCTGAAACTTCCGCTGTAATCAACGAGCTAGCTCCTTTACCACAATTTGCAACAACGATAAAGTTAGACAAGAATATATTTACACAGGAATCCAAACAAAATAATTATCGACAAAGACGGCAAGGTAGCGCGGAGGGAATTTCTCTAAAAAGTTATTAGGACCCAAGAAGAGCAAGGCCTAAATTTCGCCCATGAAATAACATACCAACACTTTATTTCAGAAAACAGATAATGAAGGTCAATCTAGCAACCCAACTACTAAGCCGAAGTGCTACCACAGTCGTATAATTTTGTAGAGAAGGGTTAAAAATGGCGTAATACAAAGATTCAGAAGCCACTTGCAAGTTTTTAAAATCTTGAATGATCTCTTTGGCGTTTTAAACTCTCGAAATCTTCGAAAATTTGTATTCCGGTGACCCTTGTCTCCCTTAAATAAAGAAACCATATTGATTTTTTTAGGTGGAGCCACTGATAGATTATCTTAACACTTAATAATTAAAGTAACCAAACAATTATAATTAACAAAATAATTATAGTAACCAAACGGATGAATAAAGAAAACAAAACATTTAAAATAACAAAAAACGAAAAACAAAGTGTGTACAAAACAGGCTTCTTGGGAATAGTACAAATACAAAGTCTGAAATATTTATGCAAAAATTTAATTCAGGACTATTAAGTAAAAAATTTAGCTTCTTACAAATTAAGCCTAAATCATATAGAGTACCTTTTCGGCAATTTAAGATCACATAGAGGTCATAGTAATAACTCGAATGCTCTGCAGTTTAAAAACTCCTCGGTCATTTAAATTTAATAAAAACCACTTAAAGCCAGAATCTGTTAACCTACTGTCCCTTAAAATGCAATAACTTATTGTACAATTGTCGCTTTTTGGCGGGTATGTGATCGTACTGCTTACTAATATAATGAATTCTAATATCGACATATTTTTCTAATACTGCTTCAAGTAAATTAATGAGATGCTTCGATGTTGGAAACTGTTCATGCATGTGGTCTTCCAAAGACTTAAATATCGGAATACCTATGAATGCTTTTAAAGTTTTACTGACAATGGTCGCTTTGCCATATTTTGGAAGAAGCATTTTACCTCCACTTTCAGACAACATCGTCTTTATGATGGATTCAGCCTTCACACAAATTGCGACTACATCATCAGAAGGATAGACAAGACCTCCTTTATCTTTAAGCGCAATCAACACATGTTGGAACGATTTGTTTATTGAATGTAATGAGCTGATACAAGTTTCGCACATTATTTTTTTGCATAATGATCTGACAACATATCCTCCTATATAAGTACTATACTCCTACAACATATACTCCTATCTGTCGGTCAGAATCCAAAGAGATATCAACGGGATTAAATACAAAATTCATATCAAAATTGTCAAAATCTTCCGAAACATTTTCTTCATCCGAAATACTTTCACTATCCTCGACCCTATACCTATTTGATGATTGATTTATCGTTTTTATTGCCGATGTACTAGTTAATATTATCTAAAGGTATGCAATTACCGCTGAAAGAATCACGCAGTTCCATGTGCAATAAGTTTTTTTTATAAATGCCTTTAAATTGGCGACTTGTCGGATTATTATTGCATCCGCCGTGAGAACGAATATTCCCAAAGAATAGTTCTAAGTGATTTTGACTGCACTTATAGAGTGATAAAAAATTTAGCAACTTTTTTTTTATTACTAAACTGTTATACATTTTAATCATACTCTCAATATCTATGCAGAATCCAATAAAACCAGTTTTTCTATTAGACGAAATAGCATTTTGCCCATCGTTGAACTTAAGTGCCATAAGGTATTCTTTGGCTTTATTTAAAAAAGCAAGATGATTATTAAAATTTTCAGGGTTTAAGGGTTTTTTAAAACCTAATTGTTTCAAATTTCTTGAATTTAAGACATCAAATAAATCATTTATCATTTTCAAAAATCGGACGGTGCCGTTAACATTTTTGAACTCGGGCAAATTCAAATAACTACGGCATAAAATTAGAGAGTCAGCAACGCTCTCACTGAACAACTGTGTTGCTAATTTAACTTTCATTTTTTGATTTTGAAAATTTATATGTATCGGCCTCAATTTGTTCGCAAAATGTAATATTTTTTCATTTTGCATTTGATTTAAGCTTTCCAAATGATTCCATTTTGCTTCAATCTTATTTTCATCAACTATTACTTTTTTGGCTTGAAAAGCGTTTCGAACTAATTTTATCATGTGGCAGGCATCTAAAAATACGCAAACATCTTCTTTAGTAGATGGATGTTCGAAAAAAGTTTTTAATTGTGTAGGATCGAACGAACAGCCTAAAATTTTGGCCATAGAAATGTTCGCCGGACACCCATCAAACGTTAAAGACACCACATCAATACCCAATAAGTAAGATGAATCTTTTCCAAACATTTACGTACCAAATTTGCCCTTTGTTCACCGGAAATTCCATTTACTAAAAAAAAAACCAACAGGCAACTTCCAACTATCATTGATTGCCACAACCATTAAGACAAAGGCTTCTTTTGCCCTTGTCAGGCAATCACCGTCTAATTTAGCACCCATGTCAATAAATCCATGGTAATTGGAGCCATTAAATTCGACCTTAGTCATTATGGCCATTTCGTCGATCACTAGTCCGCAGAGAATTTTTTTACTTGAAGCTTTTCAGCCTTCATCTTCAAAGCACGAAATGCTTCCACTGTGAAACCAGCCTGGCCATCAATACTCTCGTACCACTTCCCAAGGGTCCTAGCGTGTGGCAAACATGTATCAAAACTTCTTCGTACGTAATCGTAAGCTTTTGGAGAATAAAAATGTAAAGTTAGAGCAAACGATCTAAGGGCTGGGGAGAATTTTTTTTTGTCAGTTTTCCTTTATTCTGGAGCTGCCGGTTATAAAGTTCTCTACTGCTGATTGAAATTGACTCCAAGTCCGTAAACTCGTTTTCATTAACATGTTTACCTTCTTGTAAACATGTTAAAATCCCCTGCAAGCTGGCAATCTTTTTTAAGTGCCGTCTACGTGACGCTTTCAAACTTTTTTGCGTTCAATGAAGAGCGTTCTCCACTTCCTCGCTTCTAATTGTATTTGATATCCAGCCCAATTCTGAATTTTTTTAAAGCGTTATTGCAATAAAATATTAAGTACCTTTTCAATTGAAAGCGAAGGTACTGCATGTCTGTGAAATAAAATAAATCCCTTCTCAGTTGTATAGAAGCAATCTTGCGAAAAGTGATAAGAGCAAATGCGTGTTGATTTGATTGAAAACCAGTCATCACTCCGATTTAAGGCATCAACCCACTTTCTTTTTCTCTCAGGGTCTTTTGGAATCCTTCAATAATAAAAAAAATATTATTTAATTTTATGTACAGTTTGGCAAGAAAGTGTAGAAAATAAATGATGGCGCTGCGATCGTTTTCTAGTTTTAAATGGCAACACCAAGATGGCTCATAAGACAATAAACGTATGTTTTAAAAAAACACTTCTGGCAAAATGCATATTTCATAGCGTATTTGTATTTTCAAAAAATTTGCACAAAAAACTGTAATTTAATAGAAGCAAAATAAAACAAAACAAGTTTTAAGTGGGTGTTTATTTCGATATAAAAATGTAGGTACTTAAAAATTGAAGTCTATTAATTCAACACCCGACATGTAATTATTGTCTTTGTCCTCGTGTGATTCTTCTTCTTCCGTATCTTCATCTTCATCTAAACGCAGTTCATCGATATCATCATATATAGTACTGCCTCGTGCATAATATTCTGCCTCAATTTTCATCACGTGTTTGCAAGAATTTTTCCAATCATCAGCACTTATGCTATTACATATTATTATTATGCCCATTTTCCGTTTTCCCGGTGTTTCAAATTTTCCATCTGCCTTTTCCCCTTCCTTGACGATTCGTCTTACCGTTGTTTCAGATTTACCTGTGTGTGAAGAACATCATTAATATTATTATTATAGAAGGTAGTTTTAAAAACACACACTAGATAATATTCACTTAGAAAGAAAAAAAGAGAAAACGAGAAAAAGTAACTTTTCTACGAGTTTAAAGAAGTTGCATATTATTATTATTTTATTGAGTTATTCCCTTTTTCCTGTGGCCGCATATTAACTGTCAAATTGAAATGTCAAATTCGAATTTTTTAACATAACCTCAAATCAGATTGTAATGGTTATTATCGCTCGAAAATTGGCATAAATCTTGTAATACTAATGAAATTTATTAAACAAACTATACTACGTACCATTCATTTCTGCAGTTCGTTTGTAAACATCTTCTAAATGGGACAGAAGCTTCTTCGCGTGACACTCGGCTAGGCAGTGTTGAAAAACGCAGAATATAACCCCTCTTGTATCACTATGTAATAATTTATTCATTTTAATTAAATTCAGGCAAACAATGAATACAAATATTATCAAATCAGCGATATTCTACTCAGATTTAAGACAATAAATCAACCGTAACACGCGTTAACATGACAGCCATAGGAAACGTCATATAATTCGGTGTTGCCAAAGTAATGAACACGTTTAGTTCCAATTGATTTAATTTCTACACTTATTTGCCAAACTATATGTATATATACATATGTTCATACTGCACCCTTGAGGTGAATTTTCAAGAAAACGGGCATTTTCAATCTATTTATAATCTATCAATCAATCATTTTAAATCTATTTTTAAACGACTTCAAAAAGGAGGAGGTTCTCAATTCGACTGTATTTTTTTTTTTTTTTTTTTTTTTTTTTTTTTTTTTTTTTTTTATATATTTGTTACCTCAGAACTTTTGACTGGGTGAACCGATATTGATGATTTTTTTTTATTTGAAAGCTGGTGCTTTCTGTGTTGGTTCCATTTTAATTTGGTTTAGTTCCGACAATGGCATCCATGAGAAAACCATATAAGTCTTAAATTTGCATTAAGTATGTGCGCCATAAATGAACGAATAACTCAATATCACGCCAACCGATTTCAATAATTCTTTTTTTATTGAAAAGGATGTACTTCAAGGGAAATTTGATGAGAGTTTTGTTAGGTTCTGATTATCGAATTCATGAGAAATTAACGAAACTCGGCCGAATCTCTCAATTTGACCCTAACGTCGCTATTGTCAAATTATATCTGTCTCATATGAGCAGCACGTTTAGTAGGTTTACCCATATTCAGGCAAATTAGTTAGTGTAGATTCAGTAAAAATAAAAAAATAAACTCAAATTTTAACAAAACAAAAAACGACTTCAAAAAATGCACTAAAAAGTAAAAAATAATTTCATATTCTTCTACAACTTCATAATCAACTCACTTTTTCTAATTATCAATATGTAGGTACGATTGTTATTTTTGGAGTCAGTGTCAGCAAAGGTACCCGGCCCGGCGTGTTCACTTGACAGCTCCCCGCGCCGCCGCGGCCCCGCTCTCGCCTCTCTTGTGCGACACAAGCACATCTCACCTTTAACTTTGTATGTTGTTACAAGCCTACCTTGACTGACACCGACTCCAAAAGTAACAATCGTACCTACATATTGATAATTAGAAAAAGTAAGTTGATTATGAAGTTACAACTTACTTTTTTCTACAGAAGAAAACGAAATTATTTTTTACTTTTTAGTGCATTTTTTGAAGTCGTTTTTTTGTTTTGTTAAAATTTTAGTTTATATATTGTATATATATATATATATATATATATATATCACAAGAATCCAAACTGCTTCCATCTGGAGCCAGAAAGACTATGGCATGTATGTTGTGAGGCTGAAGATGTGGGGAGGGGAAGAAGATGGGGACGAGGAAGATGGGGAAGTACCCGTCTTTTCAGATCTAGTCAACAAACACAGCTAAAGCCATTTCAAGCAACATTTCAATTCTAATTGGTGGTCTTACACCAGGGCGATACTGAGAGTATGTTCCACCTGGAACGTGCCGGAAATAGAACTTATATTATTTTTAATTATAAAATGTTGAAAACACAGATCAATTGAATAAAATTTATCTGCGCGCACCGGGATTTGAACCCGCGACCTCCGGATTGCCAGTCAAGAGTTTTACCCCTCGACCACGGGGGCATGTTAATGTGACTTTTACATAACAATACAGTGATTACATATTTTGAATTAACATTGTAAACGGAGTGTTTAATTAGTAGGAAAAAAAAACTAAAAATAACAGTGCAAAAAAGAAAAAGTAAAAATGTTTAAAAATGAATAAGCTAAATGATAAAAAACACACACCTATGATATGTGTAAATCTCAACTTTATATTTGTGCGTTATGATTATTAAAAACATAAAAAAATTTAGGTAATTTTTAATTATTATAATTTAAGTTGACTGATTCGGCCCATTGGCAGTCTGAGTTCACGTGTTAACATCGGGCGCATGGCGATGGCGGTTGAAATGAACACGCCGAAAATTATAAAATGTATATTTAAGCAATGTTTAAACACTTACATGTGAAAGGTACGACCGTCTTTCTTCTTTCTTCTATGAAGAAAGACCACTTTTACACAATTTTACGGCGCAGTGGACCATTTTTCTATGTTTTATGAACGTTTTTCTGGGAGCTCGGAGACGTAAAAGCCAATGTCAGCCGTCTAAAAACCTTTCGGTAAAATTTTTGAAAAGGCATGCTTTGGGTGGGCGGGCACATTTAACATGCCGTCTCTCTAGTATCCATACTCTTAGGGCAAAGGGCGGTACCCATTCCCATGCAGGGTGAACGTGAAGACGTAAATTCGTGGGTGAATATTTGTGCTCATGGTCATTGAGAATGGTCTCATACGATAGGGGTCGATTAGTAAATGAGAAAAAAGCAGGTCTGCCGACCGGCAGCCTGGAAAACTACGGAATCTTCCGAAACCCGTCGGTTCCACAGCACGTGCCCCGCTAGCAACGACTAAATCAAATACATGAATGAAACCAACGAATTACTGTAGTCTAGATCACACTCCATTGAAGAGTTCTTTGATCGGCCGGCCACCAGCCTGGACGTTTTTGGTGTACAATTTTTAATTTTTTTTTTTTAATATTTTCGATATGTTTTTTTAAATTTTTTTATTATTTTAATTTAATTATGTTTTTAAAAACTTCTATTCTATAACTGTTTAAAAAAAATAAGTGATGCATATAAAAAAAAGTTATATACATATAATGATATAATGACGACGTTATTTAAATAGAGCTTAAAAAAAAAATGATGTGCATAACTCTATTTCTGAAAAAATGTCAGTTGCGAGCGGTCAACTTATTGCCTTCGATATGAAAAAGACAGTTCTTAAAAGAATATTTCGCCGTACCTCCCATTACAAAATATTGTTTTTATTTAAATTTGGTTACATCAACTAATTGTAAGTCTGATTCCCTTCGAAGAGGCTTACACCATGGTTTTAGGAGCTACAAATAACACAAAAGAGGTTACGCCCTTTTACCTTTCCGTAAATTAATCACACACCGAGCTTCTCATACTAGATGTTGTTGGTTACAGCCAAGCAATCGTAAAATTTTCACCAAAAAGAATGGATGTTACCACCAAAATCATCATTTTTTTAAATAATTACATAGGTCTGATTATATTGGTAGAAACATAAACATTATTCTGTTGTTCATTGTAAAAATCAATGAGATAGGGGTTACCATTACTATTTTCTGAAATTTTTTTTTTGTTTTTTTCGACTTTCCCAAAAGTAGAGGATTTGCTGGTTACGTCATCTCGCAGGCTAAATCATATTATAGATGTACCTATGTGTTTGTCTCTTTTTAGTGTCGCTACCTTTCGTTTCATCGAGCTTCAAATCACAACAGTGCTAAAGAAGTTTTCACTTCAATAAATACATTTTTATTATAATGTATTAAACGCCAAGGCATTTTTTTTTCACAAAAACGGCACTTCACAATTATTATTAAAATGTGCACTTTTGTTAAAAATGAATGGTACTGTACCGGTATATTTTTATTTTGATAAGAATTTATTTAATAAGGTTGGTTCTTTCGGCAAATGTCATATTTGATTGTCTATTTTAAAAAAAGATTTTTCCGTGTTATCCTTGATTTATTTATTTATTTATTGATTAACGCCCTTTTTCGGGGCTTTTACTGTGGCCTTTTTCAACTTTACCTGGGCTTGCATGTGGAACAAGCTAACGGCATCCTTTTTCCTCCTTCTTATAATCCGGGCCTCTTCAAGATCCGCATTAATAAATCTCTTCCTACAGCCCCCACCTTAACCCGCCTCACAAAACCGCCCAACCGTGGCGCTTCCGTCAAGTGTAATATTATGGAGTATTAGGTAAACTATCAAAATCACTGCTCACGCTTAACCCGTAAAGTCTATTCATTTGGTTTTCGGAACAACTCTTATAGGTCTCGTAGAAAGGTCGTCTCCCTTACTATCATAGTTAGAAAGAGAAAACACCACGCTTTATGTTCAAATATAAAAATTAACCACAAAACCTTCATGAAACCAAATTTTTTAATTGCAATTTGAAATAAATTTCTGAAACTTTTTTTAATTAATTATTTTGGAATGACAAAAAAGGGAGATGACAATAACGTTTGTAATACTTTTTTTTTTCGTTAACTTTTGAAAAAATGTAAAGTGAGCCATTTTTAAATCTTTTTATGTCTCAGATATTAGTAAATCATCACATTTCTAACACAGTTTTAGTTTTCCAATACATTTAGAAATATTTATTTGGATTTTATTGTAAAGCGGAAATATTTTGACCCTCTGACAAAATATGGTGGAGACCTGAGGGGTTAATATGAATATTTTTTTGGAAAAACCTTTCGATTTATCTTAATTTCAGTGAAAGATAATTTTTTGCATTCGGGGCGATGGAAAATACTGCGTTTCAAAATTTTCTTTCGTCATATGATTTCGACGAGAGCAAATTTTGAATGCAGTTTTTCCCATCATCCCGAACGCAAGAAGTTGTCTTTTATGGTCATTAAGGTGAACCAAACTAGACCGGTCATTGAGTGCTTAATTCCTCGGCTGGCTAAGTCCTCCATCACGACACAAGCAACATTTTCCGCTTACTGTGGTGGTGGTGGGAGATTTTCAAATGTTGTCAGGTTATTCGTAACCCGGTAGGTAATATGTGTCTTTCTTTAAAAAAAAAGAAGAGTTTTTTCCTTAAAAATATTCATATTAAGCATGTCCTGTGATTTGGAACGTTTTCCAAGTATTAATTAGGTAGGATACTCTCAACACATGGCACTGGAAGGTACGTAATGTAATTAGCACTAATAAGTATAAAATGTACAAGCCAAATTTTAAGACCGGCCCGATGTTGATCAGAAATCATCTCAATAGGCGAGTTTAAGGACAGAAAAATGGCGTGTCCCCCCGCCCACGTATGCCGCATGTATGTTTTTACGCATCTGTTATGTTCATTGTAAAGACAGGAACTTCGCGAGAATAGATTGTACTATGTTCAGGCCGGTCTTAAAGTTTGGCGTGTACTTTACGATGTGTATAATAACTTGAATACTTTGGTTCGTGGGGGAGTGATGGCAGATCATTCTGAATTGTCATTAATTAGTGATTTTACTGATGTTTCAGGTGTCTACTCATCCCCGCTCTTCAATACTCCCTGAAGTGTTCCAGACTGCAGCTGACCATTGATAGGAGAGCTACTGGAAGAAGCTTTTAAAGATGATTCAGGTAAAAAAGGTGGAATACAGCAATGAAGATTGGGAGAAAACCCTGGAATCTGTTGATCCCATTGAAGATGACCAAAAGATGGGCTTGAATCCCAATCCAAGTACCGCAGACTTGGCAATCTTAGCAAATAAGTCGTATTCAGACAAAGATGAGGAACTCCGCAGCGGCTTGCCGGAAGGTTGGCAGCTGTTGACCACTGCGCGTAATAGTACAGGATACTTCGGCTGCCTTTATGTCAACCTCTTGCTGCAGCTAGTAGTCCTCGCCCATCGCGGAACCAAGAGTCTAAAAGCGGTGGGCGCAGATATAACTGGAGTTGTTCTAAACCAGTACACAGGTTACATGTCTTCGGCTGTTACCTTGGGAGACGAAATTAAGCGCGCAATCCTCAAACTGAACAAAAAGGAAGGTGTTCGTTTCACGCTGTCCATCACGGGACATTCTCTGGGCGGGTGGATATCGCAGGTCACTGCCATAACGCTGAAGCACTTGAAGAGGCAGGGGAATGCGTTTGTTCGAATTTCTAACATCGACGAAGGCATCCATGCGCACACGGTCGTATTTGACAGTCCAGGGGTGCAAGACATGGCTATAAAAATTCAGCGGGAATATTTTAGTGGCGATCTTAACCCGTATTCTATATTTCGTAGTTTGGACATTTCCAACATTGTCATCGCTTTCAACTATGTGAATAAAACCGGATATCACATTGGCAATTTGTACCAGATTTTATCCAACTTCATTTCAGTTAATACGACTGACCCTAAGCAACCTTTATTAATGCATGGAATCAAATACTTTATTGACGCTTTTGGAGGCGACGTGACACTATACCACGTTAAAGGTTGGCCGCTAGGAAGTAGGGATCTTGACCTGGGGAAGAGTGTCAGGTTTAACTGTTTCTCCGAAGCAGAGCTAAATTTAGTGAAATTTTTAAGAATGGTGAAAAAAAACGAAATTAAAAATAGCTCAATCGAAGAGTTCATTGAAACCAAACATTTGTTTATTGACTTTACAATTGACAGAAAAGATAAAACTGTCACCTTGAATAATGAGCAGGATTCAAAGAATTTCGTTAAAAACATCAAGAATGCGGTGCGATGGTTTCCTGGCGATCTGCAGAAATTGATGGAGGAGGTAAAACTTACAATACCCAATTTACTTTTGGATATATTCAGCCAGGAGTACCTGAACTCCATACCAGAACTGCCGGACTGTGAGGACCTCCTCGGGCTGTGTGACTTTACCAACAAGAAGAACACCGCCCGCGTACTGTATCTCCAGGCAGCCGACTGCAGCCTGGAGATAGCCAGGATCTACAGCATTCTTTGCAGCAGCAGTTACCCAGACATAGATGAGTGCATATTTGCGAATTGGGAAAGCGTGCAGAAGCTGAAGAAGAATCTTACAACTAAAGGTTTGCCTTTGGACAATAATTATAATTTGTTTGTCATTAATATTGGCTCCACCACTGAAATAGCACAGGTTCAAGAATTCTTAAAAAATGTATTTTCTAAATTTAACGAGTATAGTGAAAAGAAAGCCGTGATCGTTTCCCAGAAAAACCCTGACTTGTTTAGATTTGTTAGATCTTTTGAACCAAAATTGACCATCCGTTGCTTGCCTCTTTCGGAGCAAGATTGCTTGGAATTCACATTAAATAATCTGAAAGATACGTCTAGACGGGAGCTACTCTCTAAAGAGTTTATAATTCTCGGCCAACAGGCAATGAGTTTGAATACATTTCTGGGAGAGAATTGCCAGTCTTCGGCCTCTATAGATGATGTGTTGAGACCTTTGCTGAAAGACTTATTAACGGACGAAAGTTTTAATTTAAATATTCCTAACAATCTGCTGAAGTTTGATCAATTAGATGTGATGTTTTCAAAAATAAATAGGGAGGTTAATTTGGATAGTTTGACCGAATGCTCTCTGTTTGTGAGCAGCAGCGTCCGGCAACAGCTGCAGGAAGTGCCGGGAGTGGCAGAAAGGCTGTTCGGCTCCGGAAGTGGCGAGGAAGACTTCCGCCAAGCCTGCCTCGAGAACTCTTCCATTAAAGTTGCTTACTGGTTGGCTGCGACAGACGGTCGCTTTTTTTTAAAGGAAGTATACAACGGTTATTTTCCCAGACAATTCCGCGACCAATCAGTTGACGATCGTGATCTGCTAAGTGAGGAAGACCTGTGTGCCCGCAAAGTTGTTATCATTTCTGATCTGCCGGGAATGGGCAAATCGACCACCCTCACCAGCCTGTCCCGTCACTTAGTCAACTCCTGGGTATTTAGGATAAATCTGAAAGACCGCCCAGCGGACATCACGAACTTGCCGGCGCAGATGAGCGTAGAATCGGTGGCACACTTTCTGGCAGGCGCCAGTAGTGAATCAGCCACGCTAAGCTTATTGCGGTTCTGCTTGCAGAACCAAGGTTCCCATCAGATTCACGTCTTGCTGGACGGGTTCGATGAAATCAGAGGCAAGGACGCTGTGGAGAAGATACTCAAACTATGCTACTTTTTAAAAAATGAGACTACTGCCAAGCTCATAATGACCACGCGGGACACCTACGAAAATGTTTTGGTAAAACGACTTTCTACCGTCGCTACTAAATTTGAAGAGATTACTGACAAGATCCAATTGAAATTCCTGGTGGACTTCTGGTATTCTCACGCAGTGCTGGGGCAAAAAGAGGAGAGGCTGCGGCAATTTGCCCAGCATCTGTATGAAGCCGCCCACAAGAATCTCGGTGACACCATCGGGCTGATTGGAATTCCTCTGCACATGAGAATGTTAGCGGAGACTTTCCTCCAACAAGCCGAGGAGTTCAGCAGGAGTGCGGAATCTAACCCGGACATCATTGGAATGAACAATGTCTACAATTTGTTCAAAAAATTTACCAATGTGAAACGTGACATTTACCTTAAAGAAAAGATTTCATTGGCTTCTAACTTGATAGACAGTTTAGGCAATATGTTAAGTGAAGTGCTAACAGCGAATCATTGTGTCCTGGCACTTGAAATCCTCGATCCGGGGTTTAAAAACAAATATTTCCCAAAAGATGTAATATATCATGATGAAATGAACAGATTTGGACTGACTCGATGGAACCGTGAAACCCACTGTGACTTCATCCACCGCACCTTTGCCGAATTCTTCTGTTCCCAATTCCTCGTTCTCTGGCTGAGACGAGACAACTCCCGCTACATGTATCTACCCATCGAGCAATGGTTCCTGGGCAATCTGCTGATCAACAAAGACTTCAAGGTCGTGAGGAAGTTTATGGACGAACATCTAGCAGAAGTAACATTGTCGGAAGAGTCTAAACAATTATTGTACGATAACATGAGCAAATGTTGGTCTAAGGATGCTGAAGCATTCCGTGATAGGACTGATAAAACAGCGTTGCATGTGGCTGTCGAGGAAGGAAATACAAATATAATTGACTTGTTACTCGGCGGCTTGGTGAAGGAACAAACCCGGGAGCCTTTCGAATCGTTTCTGCTCGCTCGGGACTATGGCGGGAATACGGCCCTGAATACGGCCCTGAATACTGGTTTAAAAATTCTCCGTGGTACTGATGTTTGTGGAAACAATTTACCTATCGAAAATGGGATAAAACAAATGCTAAACATCACCCATTTGTCTTATGAACTGAAATTTAAGCTTCTTTTATACACGGTATTTGAAGGCGGCATGCTTTCACGCTGTTCTAATCTTCTGCTCACATGCGCACTCAATGAAAAAGACAAGGAAGACATTCAGAAAGCTCTAAACCGCATCAAATTTATTAATGGTGAAGTACTTTCTAAAGTTCCAGGTGATTGGAGCGAACAAAAACCAGAAACAAAATTCTTCGAAAATTTCATTTTAAATGAGCAGAACGACATAGCAGAGCGCAAGTTCTTACCGCTTGCTCCAATACACGGTAAAACAGCTATAAATATAGAATCTCGTTTGGGCAATTACGAGCTGGTCAATCAGTTCATTCAAATAAACCAAGACGTTGTGAACTCGCGAGATAACTATCGGAGGACCCCATTGCACTGTGCAGCGGAGGGAGGCCATATTAAATTGGTAACATGCTTGCATCAACAAGGAGCCAGGTTAAATACCTGTGATTATTCCGGGCGTACTGCCCTGTTACTTGCGGCGGAGAATGGAAACCAGGACATTGTTAAATATCTCCTAGAACATAAAGCAGACTCCAAGCTTTCGGATTGCTTCAGCAAAACTCCCCTGAACTACGCCATAAAGGGAGGACATTTGGAAATAGTAAAATATCTTATCTCTGTAGCAAAACTAGATGTCAACTGTTCGGATAGTCGTGGTTTGACTCCCCTGTACTACGCCATAAAGGGAGGACATTTGGAAATAGTAAAATATCTTATCTCTGTAGCAAAACTAGATGTCAACTGTTCGGATAGTCGTGGTTTGACTCCCCTGTACTACGCCATAAAGGGAGGACATTTGGAAATAGTAAAATATCTTATCTCTGTAGCAAAACTAGATGTCAACTGTTCGGATAGTCGTGGTTTGACTCCCCTGCACTACGCCATAAAGTGTAGAGATAAGGAAATAATAAAATATCTTATCTCTAAAACAATAATAGATGGATGGAACTGTTTGGATAATGTAGGTAAGACTCTCCTGCACTACGCCATAAGGGAAGGACACAAGGAAATAACAAAATATGTTGTCTCTAAAAAAAAAGTAGATGTCGAATCTTTGGGTTATCTGAGAACTTTCCTGCACAAAGCCATAAGAAGAAGGGAAGGGAAGACAATAAGACAAGAAGAAACAATAAAATATCTTGTCTCTGAAGCAAAAGTAGATGTCGACTGTTTGGATAATGTAGGTAAGACTCCCCTGCGCTACGTCTTAAAGGGAGGACACGAGGAAATAATAAAATATCTTATCTCTGAAGCAAAAGTAGATGTCAACTGTTCGGATAATAAAGGTATGACTCCCCTACACTATGCCATAAAGGGAGGACACGAGGAAATAATAAAATATCTTGTCTCTAAAGCAAAAGTAGATGTCAACTATTCAGATAATAAAGGTATGACTCCCCTAAACTACGCAATATGGAAAGGACATGAGGAAATGGTAAAATATCTTATCTCTGAAGTAAAAGTAGATGTCAACTGTTCGGATAATGGTGGTAATACTCCCCTGAAAAAACGAAAAGGAAAAGTAGATACCAACTGTTCGATTGATGGTATAACTCCCCTGCACTACGCCATATGGAAAGGACAAGCAGAAATAGTAAAATATCTTATCTCTGAAGGAAAAGTAGATACCAACTGTTTGATTGATGGTAAGACTCCCCTGCACTACGCCATAGAGAAAGGACATGAGGAAATAGTAAAATATCTTATCTCTGAAGTAAAAGTAGATATCAACTGTTTGGATAATGAAGGTAAGACTCCCCTGCACTACGCCATAGAGGGAGAACATGAGGAAATAGTAAAATATCTTATCTCTGAAGTAAAAGTAGATATCAACTGTTTGGATAATGAAGGTATGACTCCCCTGTACTACGCCGTGCGTGGATCTAACTGGTCATCAGCAAAATATCTACTTGAATCTGGAGCAGACTCAAAGGTGTCGGATCGTGATGGTAAGACTCTCCTGATGCATGTGGTAAGTGTCAGTTATGTTTCTTTCAATATCTACTCGACTCAAGAAAAAGAGAGAAAGAATAAGAGTGACAGAATGAAAATAACACAAATACTTATGTCTATGTGTGTAGATATCAACAAGTCGGATCGTTATGGAAAGACTCTCTTGCACTATGCCATAGAGGGGGGGGATATGGAAACAGTTAAATATCTTATCTCTGAAGTAAAAGTAGATATCAACTGTTTGGATAATGAAGGCAAGACACCCCTGCACTACGCCTTAAGGATGGGGAACTGGTCATTAGCAGAATATCTACTTGATTCTGGAGCAGACTCGAACATTTCGGATTGTGAAGACAAGACTCCCCTGATGAATGCAGTTAAATATATTTTCACGTCATTCGATACCTCGCCCTCGCAGCTAGATATAGTTAAAAAACTTATCTCTGTTAGTAAAGATATCACCACGGATATTAACAAGTCTGATCACACTGGCAAGACTGCCCTGCACTACGCCATAGAGAGAAGTCGTGAGAAAATAGTAAAATATCTTATCTCTGAAGTAAAAGTAGATATCAACTGTTTGGATAATGAAGGTATGACTCCCCTGCACTACGCCTTAAGGATGGGGAACTGGTCATTAGCAGAATATCTACTTGATTCTGGAGCAGACTCGAACATTTCGGATTACAAAGACAGGACTACCCTGATGTCCCTGATACCTGCAATTGAAAAAAGATATTGGCAATTTGATACCCAGTCCTTGCAGCTAGATATAGTTAAAAAACTTATCTCTGTTAGTAAAGATATCACCACGGATATTAACAAGTCTGATCACACTGGCAAGACTGTCCTGCACTACGTCATAGAGACGAAGAAATGGACAATGGCAGAATATCTACTGAAAGCTGGAGCAAACCCAAACATTTCAGATCGTGCTGGTAAGACTCCCCTGGACTACGTCACAGATGCAGATATGTTAAATCATCTGAAGAGCATCAAGACCCCAAGTGGTGACCCCATCACATAAACCTCCCTACTGAGCTGATCTTTCATCAGTTTTCTAATTCTACACCTCCCTTTATTCATATTATTATATTATACCATTCCACAAGTTTTCATTACAAAACAGCGTTAAGTGGGTACATTTAGTAAGTTCTTTATTTATGTATTCATATTAGAAATATTAAAAATAGATGACATGTCATTTTGCTGTCAGACGAAACCTTTTTACTTACTATTAACCCATATTATCCCAAGCATATCTACACTTCTCCGATTTTGATGAAAATTTGGTCTTAGCACCTTGTAATGTATATCATAAAAAATCAATTTAAAAAAAAAAAAAATCATTTATTTGCTGAGTTTTGAAACCGATCGATAAATCGATCAGTAGGAATATACCTACATGGGTTGTATTCATAAGAATGTTACTTATTGTGAAATAAAAAACTGTGTATTTACCATACTTTATTATTTTTTATAAAAATTATATATTTTAAAACTGTTTGGAATTAATTAAGACATTGTGTATATCTATGAAATTTATTTTGAATGGAAAACGACAGAACATTTCTGATGTAAAGCGACATTGCACGTTGAACATTTCATAAATGTATTTTTATGACATAATCCACATCGGGTAGATTTAATTTGGTTGACAATGTGATGGGCCTTTCCATCTAGCCTTATAGAGTCTGGAACCCGTTTTATAACAGCCAGTGATGACCTAGGCACCAAAAGTTTACCAACGGAGGTGTTGGAGGCTTCTTTCATTAGAAAATATGTCATAACTATATACCTACCTGGTAAATGATAATAGATCATGACAACTGTTGCCCTTTTTCGATGCTGGGGATATTTTATATAATTGAAAGGTTCACACACGCATTGTTCACACACGCATTGAGAGGGAACATAAGTAGTTGCCAATACCATCTCTTCAGCCTAATGGAAATTCGGTAGCACCCCACATTTTGATTTAGGCGATCTACGCCGCCCATGTATTTATTATAATTTATAAAACACTTGGGTTGATCAATATCCTTTTTTTGTTTGTCACAAAAACGCTTGACCTACCAGGTGGCAATTTTTTTAGGAGGTCCAGTACAACAGACGCGCCAACGCCAAGCTCTGGGTGAGTATTTCCAGTGCTAGCTCCTTGGTACAGCTCACCGTATATTATATAGCCGAGACGAGTGCATATAGACCAATTTTTGTACCCAAGCCGGATTGGCTTTCCATGTATGTGCTGCTTCGCTCCATGTTTTCCGTAATAGGGAATCATCGATTCATCAATGCTCAAATTTTTGTTGCCGGGATAATATTTTAGCTATCTGTGGTTGAGTAGATTCCAAAGTGGACGAACTTTTCCAAATTTATCATTTGGTGGTAAATTATTATTATCAGCGACATGGAAGTAACGAATCAAATCTGTTTCGAGGCATAAGAGATGATACTCCTTGAAAATAGCAATCAACTTGCTGTTCCCAATACATTCGGTACCTCGCCACACTGTTATATCCTGACAATAATAATATTCCGATAAAATGTTTTATCTCAGTCACAGTAACTCTAAAATTGTGTTTCCCTTTCTGAATGGCATTTTTTTCAGTTTCTGAACGCAACAGCTCAAATACCTCTTCATCAAAAAACAACTCGAAAAATTGTATTGGTGTTTCAACATCTTCAAGGAAACTGGGTATTGTGGTCACTTGTTCAGGCTTATCTGGAATATCTATAGCCCTCTAACGTCTAGATACTGGAACACGTTTTTTTCTGCGGAGGTGGTTTTGCTGATGATGTACTATGCGTAGATTGGAGAGTATGATCGTCCAAGAAACTGTCTTCCACATCAATACAAGATTCTGTAGCAACAGTGGCCCTACGTTCAGCTTCTGCTAATAGTTGTTACCTCGACAAATTATTTATATGGGCAGATTCCTCGTCACCACTATCTTCGTCACTTTTATCATAATTATCTGGTGGAGTAATATAAATATCAGCGCTAAAATATTTGTGTCATCTTCCAGATATGAGTCGTATAGTTCCTATCTACGATAAGTCCACTTTGGTGAAATGTTGGCAAATTATTATTTTTTAATTGCAATGTTTTTTAAATAAAATTTGGAGAACTGCTTATTTAGTGGGCTTTGTTTTTGAACTACGGACGTATACGATAAACTAAAACAATTGTTTTCTTGATAGTTTAGGAGTAATTACGTAAATAAGGATGGACTTATCGGAATTTGAAACTAACTGTCATATTAAAGGTAGATAGGAACTCACCAGCCTGTGACTTATCGGTGTTTGTTTCTCAACACCGTTGACACGTGGAAGGCAAGTACAGGGTCAACAAAAGATATTATCTAAGTAAAACGAAAATATTTAATGATATAAATTTTTTTATCTTAAAATCTCTTCTAATTAAAGGTGTGTTGCTGAGTGTCTAAAATAAATAAATAGACAATTAGAGCAAATACAAAAAACGAATTAATAAAACAAAAAAGGTTTTTTTAATTCAAGGTCTTTAAAAAGCGGTCACGCATAAATTAAATACTAGCAGAACTTGAAAACTAAATAAAATTAAACTTGAAACAATAAATAAAAATTCAAAAATTATTAAAAACCACTCAGTAAAGTTTTGGGATCACCCAGTAAAGGCTGACGTTCGATGTCGAATTCACTCAAAATAGGAGATATTTAAGTTCCTGTTACGGCTATCGACGTGCTTTTTCCATGATTTCTTGTTGATAACTCTCTTTCTAGATATGTTTCCCGTCACTTGAATAACATTTATCGTTAGGTCAGACATTATTTAGCTGTAAAAACTAATAAAACGGCAGACACTTTTTCAAAACAACACTTCTGTGGCCATGTTGGGATTAGCGAAATGCTTTCCGCTCATTGGCTGTCTGGACGAAATACTTCCCGCTCATTGGCTGCCTGCATGGCGGTGGACTTATCGGCGTTTGGAACATACAGCACCATGGATTTATCGTTGTTTGGAATTCATCGTAATTTATAAACCCACTTTTCATAGGATTTTACGGCCGTTTGGAACTCATTGACATATTATTAGTTTGCCAAACAACCGCTAGAGAAAAACTGCATCATTACTTCATTTTTGGATCATAGTGGACTTATCGTGGATAGGAACTATACGACTCATATGAAATAATTTCATTTACTGACAAACTGTAACAAAAACAACAAAAATATCTAAATAAAACCTTCATATGAATGCATAACAACACACTGGTATATTATC
Source organism: Limnephilus marmoratus (assembly GCA_917880885.1). Classification (NCBI taxonomy): domain Eukaryota; kingdom Metazoa; phylum Arthropoda; class Insecta; order Trichoptera; family Limnephilidae; genus Limnephilus; species Limnephilus marmoratus. Next base: position 44,309,347 of record OU862913.1, read on the forward strand.
CTACTGATCGAAAAATCGATCACTTTAAAAAATACCAATTTTTCTACCCACAATCAATTTTATAATAATTTCAATATGTTACAATATTGTGACAAACATTATTCTGAGTATAAAACCACAAACATAAATAAAATTATATTATAATATACCAAAACTACTTACGTTTTACGACAAGACATGTTTTTTAAGAAAAATTGCCTTACAAACAGTTTAAATTAGAATAATAAACGCGTGAATTGTGAAACGTCAAAAATACTGCTTAACAACTAATAGTTTTAGGTGTACCAATAAAAAAAAATTAACAATGAATGTGTTCACAATTTCACATAAAAAATTAAAGTATCAACCGATCAAATAACCGATCACTAGGAAGATATGGGTTAAAAGCAAAAAAAAATTTCAATCACACGTCGCCACTGATCTCACTCCTATATATCGCGTCGAGATCACGTGGTACGCGTTACCGTGCTGATGCAACATCTGGTGGAAAAATATTTTTAATGTTTTCAATTGAAAACTATATTTTTCATTCCAAACATGCTCAGGAATCGCTGGTTACAATTCTTCGTGTATCTGCTTTTACAGCCTGTATATAAGCTTTTGTTTTTTTAATATTACAATTTAAAAAAAATGTTTTCCGGTAGAACAACTTCTATAATGTCGTATTTTTCAATCTTAAAACTCTAGCTCCTAAAAAATCACGGAACACCACTGTATACCAACCAAATTTTTAGGTCATTAGGAGATTCGTTTTTTAATCTTAATATATAAAACAAAGTCGGGTTAGTTGCACCATTTATAACTCGAGAACGACTGGACCGATTTTTATGATCTTTGATTTGTTGGATTAGTCTCTGCCCCGAATAGCAGAATAGCTATTAAAACATGGGAAAAATTAACGAAAAAAATAATTATGAAGAAAATTCTTTTCTTTATACATTTTGTATTGAACGAATTCTAATTTTTTAAAAGAGCTGCAGCAATTTTGTGATAAATATAATATTAAATAGTGAGTGAATTCCAAAAATTCAAAAACGTCAAATGTCAATGCGTTGATTGTTTTGCTTTTGTTCTTAAATGTATAATGCTGCCTCTCTTTCGTACACACTAATTGTCAACAGTCGAAAATGAGACAAATGGTTAAACTATGTCTGCACCCCTCCAAAGGAAAAATACAATAATTATAATAAATCTCCCTCACACTTATAATAAAATGAAACGCAATTCCCGTAAGTTGAAAAGTAAGAAAATCACAAAAAATATAAATCTGTAAACAACGCCATCTCTAATACTGACATAAACAAAACACCGACAATTGCGCATTGATAATGGTTTCATTGTGTAATTTTTAACTTAATAAAAAAACTTTATATAATTCAGCTAATAGGTGTTAACACAACAGTTATTGATTCTGAGGCGGTACAAAGTTCACCAGGTCAGCTAGTATTATTTAAAAATAAGTTTTAGTGTATTGATTATCCGTATAGTTTCAACTTCTTTCAATAGATGTCACATAGGTTAGTTTTCAATGCGAAGTTTTGCCATTTCCCAACAGATGGCAGAACTGAGTTCATTATCAGAAGAGTACCATCTATCGTCGTTTGTGTCTGCCCGCCGGAGCAACAGAACTATTTAGAGTCTAGCCTAGCAAGGACATCTGTCCAGTCTAATATTGTTTGTAAATATTCTCCATAACCAAACGAATATACTAATAATCAATCAAACTTTCAACTTATTGGAAGATACCCGACACATCTCAGTTTGTCTACTAGTGGAAGTTAAGAGATATAACACAAGTTAAATGACAAAATACAAGTTTGAAGTTCACACACGGTAGAAGTGAAATCTTAAAAAAACCAAGCGTGGGGAGGCTACGAAGCACCGCACAAAGAGGAAACCGAATTTATTATCGCATTCTCTCGCAGGCTAAATCCTATAGATGCATGTGTTTTGTTACGCAAATAAAAAAAAATGCACTATGAGTACGCCATAATATTATGTGAATACAGTATAGTAATGTGTTACGACTCTTGACTGAGCCTTGGGAAGTACAAGTATTGGTACGTTGATAAAGGGTAATAAAATCTGCCAGCTTATTTTTAAAGGGGCGCGACTGGTTGATTAACCAGGCTAGCAGATGGAAAAGCAATAATCCTCTCTCAGGAGCCTTGGGAATACAAACTTTAAAGGTTAAAATAGAAGAATTTTAAATAAAATAGACAGTATTGATAAGAGATAATAATAATAGATTTATTAGTACATACTAATAACATAATTGGGACTGTTCGGGCAAATCTATACCTACTCCCATGTATCCCTCCCGTCTTACCTACCTATCCTGATATATCCATCTTGCTATTGTCACCGGTTCAAGATTGATTCCTAACCGCGAAATCAGTGCAATTTCAACACCGCGCGGTACTGACAGCCCAAATACTTTGGTCTCGTCGCTTTATAGTCGAAACCTGGATCCGCGCAAGATACGTGTTTTCAACCGTGGAGTTTTCTTGAGTGCATGAGTGTGGGACCCCGGGACGTCATCAGCAAGGTAGGGTCATCTTGTTTTCGGTGGACATCCCATTTTTTCCCCTTCATCCCTTTTTTCATTCCAACAGTGGTAGGTAGAGATTCCGAACTCCGCGGAAGAAAAGATAACAGGCTTCCAACAGCTATCGAAACAGGGACATTGAAACATAATTATAGTTTATAAACTCACCTCCCTTGGATCGACCAAAATTCAATTAACTATCTAACTAAAATAAATCTCGGGCCTATGGTTTTCTCATGGTGTAGAATCTGTCAAATTACCTTGAACTGTAGACGGCAGAAACAGTTTTGCTTTAATAATTCACTCCAACCATGGATAATTACATATCCAGGCGAGGCTAACTCTCCATCATCTTTAGTCAGGCTAGTCTCCTTGTAAGATAATAGTCTTGTATGTTTTTAATGTATTGCCTTGATACTCGGCAAATAAATGCTAAATAAATCCTTTGTTAATAGATTTGCGGTTATTTCGGTCTCAAAAGTAATGTGTATTAAACACTTTAACGGCACTGCGATTAATACTGGTCGCGGCCTTTTAATAATGAACCAAATTCAGTTATTCAAGAAATCATTTTTCTTTTAAAATAATACACGAAATAACTCGTAAAATAGAAATCACGTTTGACTTCAGTATAAAGTCCACCACCACGGGCTCTACGCTGATGAGTGAATCTCTAAGCAAATTTTCAGTATTAAATGCCTTATTCAAAAGAAATAATTGAAAGATCTAACTTCCAAAATTCAAAAATAAATTTATGTTGATGTTTATTTTTTTTTTAAATCTTATTTAATCACCTCTTGAAATTAGGTACCTGCTTGCCTGCGAGTTATATTATCAAATATTTTATCATAACAGTGTCTCTTTTTAATGTTGCCCTATTTTTTGTTTCATCGAGTTTCAAATCACAACGGTGCTAAAGAAGTTTTCACTAGTAAAAGTTTAGTTGTGAGAAAGGTAGAGTCCATTATAATGTTTAACCATGTTGCAACAAGTGCAATACATTTCCTTGCCATATAAAAGTTTAGTTGTGAGAAAGGTAGAGTCCATTATAATGTTTAACCATGTTGCAACAAGTGCAATACATTTCCTTGCCATATAAAAGTTTAGTTGTGAGAAAGGTAGAGTCCATTATAATGTTTAACCATGTTGCAACAAGTGCAATACATTTCCTTGTCATATAAAAAGCTTCTATCCAAGATTTAACCTCTCTAAGGCTAATTTGTTTACTTTTGGGAACAGATCATATAGCTCTCATAGATATCATTGTGTCTCCCTTACTTTCATGGTGAGAAATATGATCTAAACGGTGTCAGAAAGAGAAAACATCACGCTTTCTATTAAAGTCTAGAAATCAACCACAGAAAAATTAAAATGTGTACTATTATGAATCCAAAATTTTCGATTGCAATTTGAGCATTCAATCTTTGTGCATTTTGTATTAATTATTTTTTATATGAAGTAATTAAGAAAATGAGGTGACAATAATGTTTATAATACAAAATAATGTCTAATAAAAAATATTTGTGCTTTAATTTTTTTTATTATCAGTAATTTTATTTATAAAAAACGTGGGGTGAGCCAATATTAACTTTTTTATGTGTGTATTGAAAATTTTTTACATTTAAAAATTATATGTTTACTTCTAATAATAACTTTTTAAAGTGTATTTCATCAGCTTTCAAAAACTGTTTTAAGTTTTCGGATAAATTCAGAAATATTTCACTTATTTGGATTTTATTGCAAAGTGGAAATTTTCTGACCTTCTGACAGAATATGCCCGAGGTCTGAGGGGTTAACATTATCTATTACTTTGGTCGTCGGCATTAGAAAAAAATGGTTTATATTTTGTAAAATTTGTATTTTCTTGTTAATTTAATATTTTAACCATTAAATGCATAACTTTTAATATTTAATTTTTTTTTACATAATTTTTTTTTTCATATACTTAAATTACAATAAAAGCATCTTGTAGAATTCCACTTAATTATGTCAGGAGCATTTTTTTGTTCATTTAACTAATATTGTACTGTACTATGTGTATAATATTGTTTTTAAGTTTATTTTTTTAAAACTCAACTTTGTTGAAAAAATAACCGATACCAATATATGAATGTTTCTTGTAATGAATATTTTTGATAAGTTGATCATCCAATTGATTAGTCAGACATGGATACAAATCATCCCCTATAGATGTAACTTCTGGGATACCACAGGGGTCAAATCTTAGCCCTCTTCTTTTTCTCATTTTCATAAACTACCTTGGTTCAAAATTAAACTGTGATTATGCTTTTTTTCGCCGATGATCTTAAATTTTTTCGTTAAATATGTCTGTTTCCAATCGTCAACTGCTTCAAAATGTCCTCGACACACTCAATAACTGGTGTACTGTCAATGGTATGCAATTATATGTTCAAAAATGTTACATTTTAAAAAACACTTGAAATGGAATTATAAAGGATTTTTCCTATGTTATTAATAATACTATTCTTAAAAAAATGTCTTCAATAAGAGATTTAGGAATCAGTCTAGATTCTAAATTCATATTCGATGTGCATATTAACGATATTAAGTGCAAGTCACTGAAAATAATGGGATTTATTCACAGAATATGTAAACCTTTCAAAGATCAGTTCTAACCCTTTACAATGCCTTAATTAGAAGTAAACTTGAATATGGAAGCACTATTTGGAATCCACATTACTGCAAATATGAAAACATTGTAGAATCAGTTAAAAAATGCTAAGATTGTTATCTTTTAAATGTGGATTTAAACATCTTAGATCATGCGAAGTGTGACTTGAATACTTCAAAATTAATACACTTAAAATCAGAAGGCAATTGACTGATCTAATATATTTACATAAAATAATTCACAGCCATCTCGATACTTAATTGTGTCTTAGCAATATTGATATAAATGTTCCCAATTCCCATTGTTTAAGATGCCATAATATGTTTCACCTGAATACATTTAAAAATAATATTGCCTATTTTAGCACCCTGATCCAAATGTGTCGACTATATAATAAGACAGAGCGTGCTGAAGTAGATATTTTTGTTGATAATCTATACGGATTCAGAAAAAATGTTCTGCGATTGCTGAAAAATATGTTGTGCTAATTATATTATGCATCATTTGTATCTCTAATTATGTCTCTTGTATTATTTGACATTCGAGTGAACTTTGTATTTTTATAATTTTCTATTTGTAATTGTTTTTTAAAATTTTATTTTTATCTAAAAAATTTCAAAATTTACCAATGTATAATTTGAATGATTGATTTTATGTAATTTTTAACCTATTTTTTATAACTGGATTGTTCTCACTTGAGTGAGAATATCTGTAATAAATAAATAAAGAAACCTCCAAACACTAAGTTTTGAGATAATGAGGAAACCAATATTGGAATGTTCTTCATAAATCAAATATTATTGACACGTGTCTGTGTTTTACATATTAAATATGCTATGTAATAACACTGGGGGGCATAACGGTCTGGTACATTAGTATGACATTTTAAAATATTCTGTTTTTAAAAGTTTGAGTGCATGTCTAATAGATGTTGGAGGTGTTTCAGAGTAATCTGAGTATTGTACCAGATAGAGGGTGCACTAACACAACAACTCAAGTTTGAGTGCATGTCTAATAGATGTTGGAGGTGTTTCAGAGTAATCTGAGTATTGTACCAGATAGAGGGTGCACTAACACAACAACTCAAGTTTGAGTGCATGTCTAATAGATGTTGGAGGTGTTTCAGAGTAATCTGAGTATTGTACCAGATAGAGGGTGCACTAACACAACAACTCAAGTTTGAGTGCATGTCTAATAGATGTTGGAGGTGTTTCAGAGTAATCTGAGTATTGTACCAGATAGAGGGTGCACTAACACAACAACTCAAGTTTGAGTGCATGTCTAATAGATGTTGGAGGTGTTTCAGAGTAATCTGAGTATTGTACCAGATAGAGGGTGCACTAACACAACAACTCAAGTTTGAGTGCATGTCTAATAGATGTTGGAGGTGTTTCAGAGTAATCTGAGTATTGTACCAGATAGAGGGTGCACTAACACAACAACTCAAGTTTGAGTGCATGTCTAATAGATGTTGGAGGTGTTTCAGAGTAATCTGAGTATTGTACCAGATAGAGGGTGCACTAACACAACAACTCAAGTTTGAGTGCATGTCTAATAGATGTTGGAGGTGTTTCAGAGTAATCTGAGTATTGTACCAGATAGAGGGTGCACTAACACAACAACCCAAGTTTTGATTTTTCAGAGATATCTGACTAATCAACTGGACGATTAGTAAACCTAATTGATTTTGAAGTTTATGTTCTGTAACTGTATTTCAATGTTTTTTAATTAATGATTTTTTTAAAAGAAAATGTGTAAATTAAGAAAAAAACAATTGTTTTGTTAAGTGTAATATTTTGTAATATATAGTTTTTTGTAACTAAATAAACATTATTTGTGACATAAAACCTGTTTTTAATTTCAACATTCTATTGTTTATTTAATTTGTAAAAGCAGATTATAAACCCTCAAGCGGTTTACGTGGTTCGCTATGTTTGGTGACTTAGCAGGGGTGTCCGGGTTCAAGGGGTGAACTTGGGGCACTTGCTGTGCGTGGCGGGCGGATCGGAAGAGACTGGTTAAGGGAGACACTTTAACCTCTCGACTCATCGCTTTGCACCGCAGTGGGAGGGATGGATTCACACTTCCGTCACTCCTGGACACACTGACCCCCAGATTCCTACCCATCTGTCATACCTTTTTCCTTTCGAGAACTTCTTCTTCCTTTCCTTAAAAACACCCTCCATACAGCACCTCCAAAGATGACATGCTCTGAGGGATATTATTTTAGAGTCTCCTGTTTTTCTTCATACATATAAATACCGCACAAGAGTCCCAACTGCTCCCTTCTGGAGGCAGTGAGACTATGGCATCCCCAATTGGGGTATGTTGTGAGGCTGAATGTAGTGGGGAGAGGAAGGAGATGGGGAAGAGGATGGTAGGGATGTACCTGGCTATTCAGATCTGGTCATTGAACATGGCTAAAGCCATTTCCAGCAACATTTCAATTCTGAATGGTGGTCTTACACCAGGGCGATACTGAGAATATCATCCACTCTGGATTATGACACAAATATACTATAAAATTTATTTGCACATGCCAGGTTCGAATCCGCAACCTTTAGATTGGGAGTCGAGAGTCTTACTCCTCGACCACGGAGGCCATCTCCTGTGGAGTTATGTAAAAAGAAAAATTGAACAAAAAAAAAAACTAACTTTGAACAAGGTATTTAAAAAATATATATATTAATTAATATCATTATCTGTATTGGATGGTATAATAGGATATAGTTATACAGAAAGCATCCAACCCCAAAAATTAATAAAGCGGCATGTCTACTTTCAAGTGAGTTATACCATTTTGTACTTAAAAATAATTATAAGGAGGGAGGGGAGGGGGAGCTGCTTATACATCTATTTCAAAATTATTTAGATGGCCTCTGTGGTTGAGGGGTAAGGCTCTTGACTTGCAATACGAAGTGTACTGGTTCAAATCCCGGCTTGCGCAACTAAGTTTTAAATGTTTAATTTGTGTTATTTCACAATTGAATCATTTAAAATAATATATAGTATATTTACAGCTCATTCCATAGTGGAAAATACTCTCAGTATCGCCCCGGTGTAAGATCACCATTCAGAATTGAAATGTTGCTTGAAATAGCCTTGTTTTGCGAATAGACCCCCACCCTCCTCTACCCCATTTATTTTCCCTCCCCACTACCTTCAACCTCACAACATACCCCAATTGGGGATATCATCATCTCACTGGTGCTCAGATCAGTACAGATGCTCAGGAGCAGTTGTGACTCTTTTACGGTTTTCACATGATATATAACTACTGGTGCAGACCCGTGATAAATCACGGGATATACTAATTGAAGGAATTGTGAAGCTGAAAGTATTACTTATAAAATATTTGCCACAGGATCATTGCCTTTCAATAACAAATATTTTTATTTAAAATTCAATTATATATATTTTTTTTGTTGTTACAAAGTTGAGAGAAGATCAGAAAATCTCTGGAATGAACACAATTAGTAAACTTAGGAAATCACAAAATCAGAAGACGCAAAATCTACGAGCGCTCAATCCATTATATAGCGCAACGCTCTAGTGCATGGGTCGGCAACCTGCGTCTTAGTGCGGCCCGCAAGATTCTCGCCGCAACGCACGTGATGGACGATATCATACACAACGGAGTGAAAGGGAGCGAAGGGGGAGAGATTTGCAAATCAACGTGATAGGTTTGCAAAGTGATATCACACTTAAAATGACTTTTATAGAAAAAACTTGGTGGATTACTATGGGGGTTTGTCTTCTGAAAACTGCAAGGAGTTAAAATGGTTTGCTGAGCAAATAATTACTATGTTTGGTAGTACATACATTTGTGAGCAAACTTTTTGAATTCTGAATTATGGAGAAAACAAACACTGTTCTCGGTTATCAGATTCACATTTAGTCGCAATACTACGCGACTCTACTTCAAAAATGCAATCTAATATAAGAACACATGCAAGTCAAATACAACCACAAAAATCTCATTGATTTTCTTAACTACAATAAATGTCGTAAAAATATATAATAAGCGTTTTATTTTTAAAATTAAATATTGCAGGTTTTTTTTTACAAAAGCTCCACACAGGCGGCCCTGAGGAAAATAATTTCTCTCAAGACCTATTTCATCATAGGGGATGCCGTGTGGAGGGTTTTTTTAAGGAAGAGAAGTATATGAAGTTCTAGGAAGGTAAAAGGTATGAGGGGTGGGTAGGAATCTGAGTGTCAGTGTGTCCAGGAGTGATGGACTTATGAATCAATCCTTACAACTGTAGTACAAGGCGATGAGCCGAGAGAGTTTGGCTAGAAAGGTCAAAAGGCCTCCCTCAACCAGTCTCTTGATCCGGCCCGCCACGCAGCAGATGGACAGACGCATCCCATGAACAGCATCCCAGATGGACATAACTCATCCCATGAACAGCATGAACCTGAGCACTCCTGCTAAGTCACCAAATATCAGGTATACTGTAATGACATGTGACCCAAGTGCGGCCCGCACTAATCCCCACATAAAATATTTGGCCCTTTTACAACAAAAGGTTGCCGACCCACGCTCTAGTGGTTAAGAGCTCAATTGTTTATAGTTACAAAATATAAGAACTTACAGCAAAAGAAAACACACTTTGTTAAATCAAAAACAATTTATTCATTTCATATATAAAACTTTAAGAAAGTACAAAAAGCATGAGAAAATTTTATTCACAAAAAATGGCATTAAAATAAAACATGTAAAACAACAGCTTAAAAATTTATTTAAAAGTCATTACTAATTTAAACGTTAGTTTAAAACGTTGTTTCACTTGTTTAACACATTCACAGACACTTGCCGTAAAACAGAGGTTGGTAATATGACAGACGCCATCACATTTGTCTTGTGACAGGACACATATGTGTTGTGAGGTGATCTGACAGTTGATCCGTTGACAATTGGCCCCCCAAAATGATATTTACTATAAATTTATAATTTTTTGTGCATTATTTTATAATGTCAAACGTAAAATCGACTTCAAAAATACCCTTAATGATAAGTTGGTATGAATATCAAACAAATTTATACACAGTATCAATTTTTTGAACTTATGCGCTGGAATACACAGTATATAGACAAGTAAATTTTTCCTTGATGCATTTGAATGAAAATATGTTTTATACTTTTGTAATTCGGTGGTACATCCTCTCTGCACATCCCTTCGGGGTCACTTAGTTATATTTTGTGTAATTAGGTTTACCATATTTTCCCTAAACCGACTGCACATTATATATAAGTATGCCGGGGGCCAACTGTCGGCAGATCAACTGTCATGGAACCGTTTTGTGAAGTTAATGAAAATCAGTAATAAAAGTCATCATCCTTGGATGTGACACTATCTACTATGGAAGTATTCCTGTTGTTATACAAATTATCAGGCTTCATACAACTGCAATACTAAATTTTTACTTTCCAGTTCGTCGTTTCGCATTGCGTCCCTGACTAACCCCTCAGGACTATTTGTTCTCTTTTGGGAACAACTCGTATAAGTCACATAGAAATTGTTTTGTATCTTTCACTATCATAGTGAGAAATATGATCTAAATGGAGTTAGAAAGAAAAAACACAACACTTTATATTCAAATGCAAAAGTTAACCATAAAGTAATTCGAATTAGCACCTTTATGAAACCAAAGTTTCCGACTGCAATTTTATTGCAAAGCAGAAATATTCCGATCTGACAAAATACGCTAGAGGCCTGGGGGGCCAAAAGACACATAATATATATATATATATGTGTAGTGTCATACCATCTTCTATAAAACAACATCAACAGACGTGGCTGTGTGTCTGTGAATGCATTAAAAAAAGCAATTTCAAATATTGTAAAGAATGTAAAAAGAGTATAATTTTAATCAGTAAAAAAAAGCTGATAAAAATATGTCAAAATTCTTTGTTTGTTAAAAAATGTCTTAAGTCCAGTTGTTTCTCAGAAATTCAAATATAACATTGTCATCAAATAGCCAATTAGCGCCTTTTTGTTTTTTTTTTATACGTGAATACTCCCCATTGAACGCTGATTTTATGTTCGTTTTAGCTTTTTATCAAATAGTAATCAGCAGAAGAGGACAAATATCATATAGTTTAGCTTGTCAGCTTATTACGATTTGATAGAAAGCTGAAACGCACCTAGAAGCTTCGTTTAACGGGGACCTTTCAAATGTCAATAAAACAAAATGGCGCTGAATGGTCAACTGATGACTTTGTTACAAGTGAATTTTTGTAAAACTACTGGACTTTAGATTTACAGCTCGGAAATTCAATCTTGAATAAAGAACACAAGTTTAAAATGTTACAAGAAGAAAAAAATTGTGAAATTTTTTCGTCAAGATATCTGAATTTCAAACACAAATAAAAAATAATATGTTAGGTTATGTTTTTTTTCTTCATTGTTCTTGTTTTGTTATCTGTTTTTACAATCAATATAATGTTATAAAAGAAAGTTTATGAACGCGTGTGTCCCGTTAAAACTCAGAAACGAGTCCAGGTACAATCAAGGGAGTTACATGGTGTGGTAGCTTTCTATTCCCTATCCACGAAGAAGGTTCCTGTTTTTACACAAAGGGCGTGCTTTTCAAGATATAAGGGCTGGTAGTTTCGCCCTCTAGAAATTTCAAGAACAGTCCAGAACATCCGAGAGTATTCGAGAGCATTCTACAACAAATACTATTCTACGGAACGTCAGTTCAATCTCATATCAACTCCCTGAGCCAAGCCGGGTACCGCAGCTACTTAATATTAAATCATAAACAAAATGGAAATTAAATGATTGATTGTATGTAAAAAGGTTTGATTGTAGGATTGCGTCAGTCATATAGATTTAGATCTACACGAGGGTGTAGGAGGCGGTTTCGAGTCCCGCAGCTTGTACGCTCTGGTCGATCCACGTGCGGAGCTTGGCCACGTGTGCGTAGGCCGCAGGTACGTCCTTCTCGCCGCAACCAATGCCCCAAGCCACGATGCCTGCTTGAAGATATCTCCCCGCCACTGGTGATGGGCAGACTAATGGGCCACCTCCGTCTCCCTGGAATACAACAACTCTCATTATATCAAACATGTCGGTACATTGATTAGTTAACCCCTCTAAGGTTCATTTGTTTGCTTTTGGAAACAGCTCACATAGGTCTCTCTTACTGCCATGGTCAGAAATATGATCTAAATGGTGTTAGAAAGAGAAAACATCATGCTTTATATTTGAATCTAGAAGTTATCCATAGAAAAATTAAAATGTACAACTCTATGAAATCAAAGTTTCTGACAACAATTTGAGAAAAATATATGAAACTTTAAGAATTTTTAGCTGATAGAAATATTGAAAGAAGGGTAAATGCAGGTAACTCCATTAACCCCTCCGCAACGTAAGCAGATATAAGCGTTAAAAATAGGACAGCAGTCAAGTACAATAAGCGTGTTTATACGTCAGCGCATTTGTTTCCATAGAAATCATTCTAACTCCGTTATTGTTTTAGTTACATCCCTAAAACAAAAAGTAAAAGGTCGATAGTAGATATAAGCTGCACATCCCTATCAAGTTGTCTATGGAAATACATAACAGGAATCAGCTGTCAGTCGTGTAGTTGACAAAAATATTTACCCGCACAAATTTGCTACCGGCAGCTCCACCGCGCTCCACATTTTAAATTTTTATTAAATATTTTTATATGAAATGATAAAAAAATGAAGTGATAAAAGTATGATGTTATTACACATATATACAATAGAATTTTAGAAGTTGTTTACATAATCTGTGATTTTAGTACCGTTTTCACATAAAAACATCACGTGAGTAATTTTTACCTATTTTTAATGTTTGCATTCTAAATTTTAATATTTACAAATGCTAATATTTATTTGTAATATAATAATTTTGTAACCTTTCTAAAACAGTTTTTACTATTCGGCTACATTCAGAAATGTTTCATTTATAGAGCTTTAATTGTGAAGCGGTAACAACAAAAAGTTTTCGTAAAATGTCATTTTGTTAGAGACACCAAAAGCCAATATTCTCGAAAATTCGGAGGGGTTAATGGAGGACTGAATGCAGTTGGCGCTAAGAAAAAACTGTCAAAAGAAGCGAAGTTAGCAGTCCACAATGGAGTGCTGATACCTACCCTGATGTATGGCAGTGAGGTATGAAACTGGTAGAGGAAGGATAGTAGACTGAATGCTGTTGAAATGAGATCCCTGAGGCGTATGTGTGCTAAAACCATGTATGATCAATTTGGAGATCCGCAAAGAATGCAAGGCTGATGTAAGCGTAATGAGTAAGATTAAGAAAGGGACCCTCAGATAGTTTGGGCATGTAGAGCGAATGATTGAAGAAAATAATGTAAGAAGAATATATGACTCAAATGTGAATGGTAAAAAAAGTCAGGGACGTCCGAGGAAGACATGGCACGATCAAGTGAATCAGATAACTTGAGTCGGACCCTGCCAAAAGTCAGAATAATAGAAGAGTATTTATGAGACAATTTATGAATGTGAGTGAGGCAAAGAGTGTGCCAAGATGGAATTGTTTGGCAGCGCATCCGTTCTGCCTACCCCTGCGGAAAAACAGCGTGATGGTTAGTTAGTTAGTGAATATTTATTCATGAAATGACAAAAAATGAGGTGTAATAATGTTTGTAATAATAAAATTTGTGTGTTTTTATGTTTTTTCTTTAACAGTGATTGATGAAAAAAAAATGTGTTTTAAGAAAAAAGTGTTTATTTGTAATAATAAAATTTAAAAGTTTATTTCATCACCTTTCTAAAACAGTTTTTAGCTTTCGGATATATGTTCAGATATATTCCATTTATTTGGATTTAATTGCAAAGTGGAAATACTATGACCATGTGACCGAGGCCTGGTGGTTTTAAATGTGCCTATTGTTAAAATAATATATTGATAAACTAGTGTCTCATAAATGTGCCTAATCTTTATATAAAATAAATAAAGTTTCTTTGTTTGTCCCGTATATATTACTATACCGTTCATCCGATTGCGATGAAACATTGGTGAGTTGTTCTGCGCACGCCTGCAAAGGTTTCTATAAACAATGATGAACTTTGGGGTTATGAAATGAGTATAAAAAATTGTAATAGATGGCGCCTGAGTTGCTCGAAAAATGTGTGTATTTTATATAGTTTAGCGGTAGAGAAGGAAGGAGGGAGGGGAATTGGAATTGGAGGTTCGCATGAGGGGGAAGTAGGGAGGAGGGAAGGTGGAAGGGGAATGCGGGAGGGGAATGGGCTGGGAATGGGGACGCACAGGAAAGGTCATGCAGGGGTGGGATGGGGGAGAGGGGGGGATTGCAAAGGAGACATATAAGCGGTAGGGGATAGCAGGGGAAAAATTTGATGCATTCTTCTCACACAGAAAGCTATTTGTGGCCTGCTCACGCGTCGGTTTATTTATTAGTGTACGCACCAGACGGAGAAACAAAAAGTATTGCATTTCTAAAAGCACTTCAATATACAGAATTACAATACAAACACTTTCTTTTGGTGGCAGTGCAACGCGTGCCGGGTAGTCGCTATTAAATAAATAATAAAGTAGGTACGGTTGCTTCAGTACCTTGCAAGTGTCACGTCCCTGCACTCCACCAGCGCACAAGAAAGAGGAGTGCAACTTGAACTTGGGACCCAGACGTGTCTTTTGGAACTGACGCTGACAAGTGGCAAACTCCACCGTGTCGAGTTCCACCTTTTTCATGATGACAGCATAGCGGTCTGCTTTACCTGCAAACAAGATACACAAACAACATCTCATTACTACAGACTTCTTACATAGCGGTCTGCTTTACCTGCAATGAACATCTCATTACTACAGACTTACATAGCGGTCTGCTTTACCTACAAACAAGACACACAAACGACATCTCATTTTTTTCAAAATTAGTTACTTTTTTTACGCAAAAAAATGTAACTATGTAATTTTGAAAAAATCTGTTCTTTTATGTCGAAGAACGTTAACTATTAATGTACATGGGTTCCTATTTTATAATTCTTCTATTATTTCGAAAGTGTAATTAATTTCAAGAAATGGCAAAGATAACCCTTATGGGTGAAAGGCAAATAAATAATTTAAAAAATATGAAAGTCTATGTGTTGTCCACGCCAAAAAATATCAATTCGCATCAAGCTCGCCGCCAGCACGTAGATTATTGCGCAATGCTTGAAGCAAGCCACAAGCTTCCTCTGTAGACTGTCAAAATGCTTGGCCCAAGCAAAAACTACGCTCAGTGTTGCCAACTTAACGAAAAACTACGTGCTTGAAGGAAGCTACTATAGATAGTATCAGAATCTCATAAGAGTAATTTGAGTATTTTACCAGTTCCATGACAGTTGATCTGGCGACAATTGGCCCCCCCGGCATACTTACATACATAGTATATGCAGTCGGTTTAGGGAAATACGGTATACCAATTTACACAAAATATAACTAAGTGACCCGAAGCGATGTGCAGAGAGGATGTACCACCGAATAACAAAGTATTAAAGATATTTTAATTCAAATGCATCAAGGAAAAATCTACTTGTCTATATACTGTGTATACCAGCGCATAAGTAGGTACAAAACAATCGACACTGAATATAAATTCGTTTGATATTCATACCAACTTATTTTAAGGATATTTGTAAAGTCAATTTTACGTTTGAAATTGGTAAATAATGCACAAAAAATAATTATTTTTTGGTAAATATCATTTCGGGGGACCAACTGTCAGTCATCGCATTTAAGAGGTTAAATCTTTCTTGTCTGTTTCTATGGTTTCCATAGAAAAGATGTTCAAGGTGAACAGTGCAGTGGGGGGCGTCCCTACTGTAGAAATAGTGATTTGAGAGGCGGACTTACCAAAGTTAGTTTTACCCCAACCAGTAGCGAAACAGCCCTTGGCACCGGTGAAACTAATATCTGCTGCAGGAAGACAAACCTGAAATTATACATTAAACAGTTAGGAGTACAACTGGCAGAGGAAAGATGAAAGAAATATTTAAAGTAACCATCATGCCGTTCCGCAGGGGTAGGCAGAGAGGACGTACCGCCAAACAACTCGGTCTTGCCTCACTTACATTCTTATTACATACTCTTCTATTATTCTGACTTTTGACATGGCCCGACTCAAGTATCTGATTCACTTGATCGTTTCATGTCTTCCTCGAGCGTCCTCGACTTCTTCTACCATTCACATTTGCGTTGTATATTCTTCTTACACTACTATCTTCGTTCGTTCGCTCTACATGCAAAAACCATCTGAGGGTCCCTTTCTTAATCTTACTCATTACGCTTACATCAGCAATGCATTCTTTGCGGATCTCCAAATTGATCATACATGGTTTTACCACACAATCCTTCCTCTGCCTATTCGATGCCTCACTGCCATACATCAGGGTTGGTACCAGCATTCCATTGTGGACTGCTAGCTTCGCTACTTTTGACAGTTTTTTATTAGTGCCAACTACATTTGGTCCTCCATTAATGGAGTTTTCTGCATTTATCCTTCTTTCAATATCTCTATCAGCCTTCCTATCTCTCGTAAACATACTACCCAGATACACAAACTAAACCATCTACTCCAAGTCTTCATCATTCACAACTATATTGCACACTGTTTTCATACTCTCTCTTTCAAACACCATGACTTTAGACTTACTTACATTCATCATTAACTCATTTTTCATACATACTTTTTTCATCCTAGACACGAGAGATTGTAGATCTTCCATACAGTTAGAAATCAACACCGTATCATCAGCATACAACAGGCAACATATTTTCAAATTACTCAATTTCGCGCCCAATCCCAACCTCTTTCAATTATGATTTATTAAATTGAAGTGAGGGAGCGGGCCGGATCGGTAGAGAGAAATGAAAGGCGTCAAGTCGAAGTGGTGAGTCAGTCGTTTATTGGGCTACGTAGCAGATGGTCGGTGGTCGGTAACATGATGTAATGCGGAGTGCCGTAGATGATGCTGCAGGCGTTCGGATGTGATGGAGATGGTGCGGTGAAGGTCAGCGAGTTGCTCGACACCATGGCGGTGGAGATGACCTATCTTCCAGGCCGTTGCTCGACGCTTTGAATCGCGGAGATGAACGGTGTGTGGCTCTGTGAGCTGAGCCACCAGCAGGTAGTCCTGGCGAGGCGGAGCGTGTTTCCATGGCAGCGAAGCACGGTGAGGCTTCGGGGTGCCATGAAGTGGTGAGCTGATCCCTGGACTGAAGGTGACGCAAGCCTTGTAAGTCGCGGGATGAATCTGATCTCTGGAGCTGAAGACACGATGGGCCTTGTAGCTGAGACGTGGTGGTGGACCTCGAGGAAGCTGCCCTGGAGCGTAGCGATACCATGCAGGAGCACTTATTACATGTTGAGATGTTGACCGATGATTAATGTGAGACTGAACTGCAGCGGGCGAGCGATCGGCTGCTTATATAGCCGCGGTAGAGTAATTACCTCGCGGTAGGTAATACGAGCCACTTCGGCAGTTGACGAGAATATTCGGCGCCGTACAGATATTGTACGGTGCTGTCTCGAGACCTTTCTAGGCGGGGCGATATTATTATCGTCAGGCTGGCACGGGAGGCGAGAAAGTACATCGCGGCCAGTATAGGTACGAAGGTACCTAGGCAAGTAGGTTTGCCGATGGGCGCGAATATTAGGAGATGTTTCTCGTATGTTCTTTTGATGGCGAAGATAATAATGATGTGTCGCCACAGAAGTATACTTGGGCTGCAATGTAAATAATAGATGGGATCCTTCGGTTGAAATCAAATGCCGCATTGAGCAAACTCATGCAACCTTTATCCGCATGAAAAAGATGTTCTGCAGTCATGATCTCAACCTTGGATTACGAATGCGAATGGTTAGATGCTACGTGTTTTCGATACTATTTTGTGAAATGGAAGCACGGACGCTTACTGAAAAACTAATTAGGCAACTTGCGGCATTCGAGATGTGGATCTACAGAAGAATACTTAAAATAAGCTGGATGGACAGGGTTACGAATGAAGATGTTATGGTTTGGATGAATAAAGAAAAAGAAGTTATTAAAACTATAAAAATCTGAATTCCATATCTTGGACATGTGATGAGACATCCAGAGAAGTATGAGATCTTGCATCTCATAATGCAGGGAAAGATTGCCGGAAGACGGGGCCCTGGAAGAAGGAGAACCTCATGGCTGAAAAACCAGTTTGGCCAGTCAACCGTAGAGCTGTTCCGGGCCGCAGTAAACAAAGTCCGCATAGCCAACGTCCGTTGATTGGACAGGGCACAAGAAGAAGAAAAAGAAATTTAAAAAAAAAGAAGTTAAAAAATGTAGTTATGATTTATTAAATTAGAGAAGATTGAAAACAAGCCTTTTTGGACGCGAGGTCTTATGTTCACAGAATGACTAGTCTAAGATGTAAAATGCTTTACAAAGAGGCTTACCGTATTGACGTTGTCAGCCAACACCACTGGCTCTTTGAGAAAGATGAGTGCGACGTCATTAGCGAGAGATTGTGCATTAAACTTGGGGTGAAGCAAGAATCTGTCGGCGTTCCTTTCCTGGTATGGAAGACGCTCCTTGGTAGTCTGGGTGTCCCATTCTCCGGCGCGGATCTTTATTTCCAGCGGACGAAGTCTACAAAACAAAACCAAGTAAATCAAATGCAAAGGAAAAAATCAACACAAAGAAAACAAAGTTATTTAAATTATAATACATCTACAGTAGAATCCGGATATAACGACCCTCAAGGGGCCAGCGATACTTTGTCGTACTAACCGGACGACGCACAAAATGGCCGGAGAATTTAAGCTTATTTTTACATGAGACCCGCCGAACTCCTTCACGAGGGTTACATTTGATTACACGGAACTCATTGTGTGGAGTTTTGAACCTAGTCACAACAGAAGATAAAAACTGACTGTGATTTACACGTGCTAATAAGGATAGGTGTTAGCGCGCGGGGAGTAGCCGGGCGCGGGGAGTAGGCGAGGCATAGGGCGGTGAGGTATTGTTGCTTAGGTTTTATAAAAAAAACACTGCGCGTCGTTCTAACTGGACGAATTATCATTAAAATAGGTCGCTTTAAGCAGTTGGTTGCTGTAAACGGAGTCGTACTAAACGAATATGTTTTCCTAGTACCTAACTATGAAATCTAACTTGAGTTAAGACTGTCTCGCTAAAAACGGTAAGCCGTTATAAGAGAAGTCGTTATATCCGAATTCTACCGTATTTTCAAATATCTTTTAAAACTTAAAAAAAAAACGGTTTTGTAAGAGAGTTGAACCTTTCTGCTTCATCTATTAACCCTGCAAAAATTGCAAGAGTGCCCCACGGTTGAATTTGGCAGGCACCTCTGGTCTGGGGCTCCAAAATACCTGAAAAAAAAACCCTCAACTCTGTGCAGAAACGGGCGGTCTGTTTGATAGATTCTCCCATCTTAACCGACGGATTGCAACCTTTAGAGCGCAGGTTTCGAGTGGGAATGCTATCCTTGTTCTGCCGGTATTTCAATGAAAGATGCTCGGAGGAAATAGCTTCATTTATCCCCTCAGTACCGGTGCATAGTCGGGAAAGGTGCCAAACGCACGCCCAACATACGTACACGGTTGAAATTTGTCACATAAGAACGGGTCGCTTCTTCGACTCGTTCTTGAGCTCAACAGCTCGGCTGTGGAATGATTTGCTGTCCTCTGTGCTTCCTCCTTTCTACAACTCTTCAAGAACAATGTTCATTCCTTCCTCTCCTCAAAAAGCCCCTCTACACAGCATCTCAGATGACATAGACTCTGAGGGAAATTATTTTCCTCAGGACCTCCTGTGTGGAGTTAATGTTAAAAAAAAGGAACTGTAGTCGACACTCTACCAAGCAGCCAAATCCCGATTTTGTAATACCAATATTTATTGCATATATTAACACACTAAAAGCGCGCCTTCCATTGCGAGCGGAAAAGAGTAGAGCGGAGCGGAGAGGGAGCTGAGCGAAATAGTTTTGACTTTCCATCAAAAAAGAGTCGCTTAGAAGATATATGTTTGCCTTCCACTGCCCGTGCGAGAAATGAGCGGGGCGAGCGGAGCGGAGCGAGGTCAATAAAAAATGAGAAATAGTTTTGCCCTTCCATTGATAACGAGTCAGTATCGCTTTGTTTCGAAATGAACGGAATGATTTTTGTGGTGTCAAGTTCTGATTTTAGTGAAGATGATTCTGCCAGCATGTATGCAATGAAAAAAATGTTTTCAAATGTATATTTATAGAAGGAATCTAATCTCAAAAATTTAAAAACTTTAAAAAAATATTTTACTTTCTTATTTCCGCCAATTTCATCTCAATGATGGTTTTCTAAGCCGAATTCTTTTTGTCGACATTGCGACAACTTTATTAGTCGTATCCTATAAACAAAATTGGCAAACCTCTTCAATAAACACCCCCGTCTCGACAAAAATGCAGTCGAGGCAACTGAATTGATGACAGTTTTGGAGCGGAGTCCGCTAGAAACTAGTCGGCGATGGTGTGCGCTAGCGGACTCGTTTGGACCTAGTTTAACTAGTTCGGTCCGTTCCGCTCACCTCGTTCTTAATGGAAGCACTTGTATGCAGTTAACGTGTGCGAGTCAAGCGGAGATCGTACGGAGTCCGCTCCGCTCGCATTAGCGGAGCGGACTCGTTCGAAACTATTTAACTCGTTTAGTCCGCTTCGCTGGCCTCGTTCTTGATGGAAGCACTTGTATGCAGTTAACGTTTGCTAGTCGAGCGGATTCCGTAATGAGTTCGCTCCGCTCGCAGTGGATGGCGCGCTTTAGGCAATTTGGAAGGCATGGGTACCGCCGCCCCAGGAACCATTTATTGGATAATCAACCCCCCTGCCATAGGTCACCAACCAAAGAAACAAGGGGTTGGCTACCTTTGGTGATCCTTTACCCATACCTTTTTCTTTCAGAAAGACTTCTGAGGAAGTCTGGGATAAGAGAAATAAAGAAAAATAACAATAATAATATTATAATGCAAGCATTTACAATGATAACAGAGAGAAAATAAAATGAATTAAAAAAAAACATAGTCAGAGAAGTTATTCCACAAACCACCAGGCGTCCAACAACAATGTGCATGGCTATCGGCCAGACTATCAACCGCAGACGAAACCCGAAGTCCGCGCCCTTTAGCCAGCTCCCCGATTTTGCCTCGAAGAAATATGTGTCGGAAAGAAGAAAAGAGAAAGATGAGCGTCGGTTTGTCGGAGGGGGGTGGAAGGACGTCGAGACCGCGCAGCTATTCCTAAGACCTACGCATGTCATTGGGGGAGACGCGGGAGGATCGCGGGAAAACCGCTCCGGTGTGTGTTCCCCTGGTACTACGCACGGACATGATCTATCCCACCCGCTTTAAAGCAAGCAAGTGTAGTGAACTCACTTGGCGAGGCAGTGGGCTCCAGTGAGGACCACGGAGGGGTGTATGAGGGAGCCTGCGCACACGGCGCTACTGTCAGCCACATTCAGGATTGCCACAGTCCAAGGGAACTCTCCGAATTCTGATTCGTTTCCCTGCAAACAAACAACAATATATATTAAAATAAACATGTTTTATTCAATTTATTAGAATCAAAAACATACCAATATGTTTAAAATACAATTTATTTTATTAATCCTATTAATATGATAAAGTTGACAAAGGCCTCCTCCAACTACTGTCGCCATTTTTCTCTATCATTAGCTACTCTTGTCCGTGTACCACCCGCTATGAGGCCTTTGTCAACTAGTGACATACAGACAGGGAGTCGATGCATGGTAAGTGTTATAAATATTATAAATAATGTAATGTAATTTAATTTCTGTAAATTATTGTTAAGGCTACTATTATTATTATTATTATATTATTATTATTAATATTATCACTGAGGGAATACAAGAAGGCGCTGCAAAAAAGTGAAATACCCTTGCACGATGATGTCGTTTCTCACCCGGCATGCCGCTTAAAGTCTCGAAAACCCTTCTGGGCGGAAGGAGAAAGACTCCTTCGAACACCTCTCACCCCAGAAGATAGGTGGAAGCTTCAGTGGCAATCAGCCAACGTCAAAAACGCCAATCTCATTCAAGACCCCACTGAGAGACAGCCTGGGTTCTCATTGCCTCGCAAACTTTGGACTGCCATCATTAGGATAAGGTGCTCCCATAGCCGTTGTGCTCACATGATACATAGATGGGGCCTTAAAGAGTCGGCGATGTGTGAATGCGGTGCGGTGCAGACCACCGAACATGTGGTCAACGAATGCCCGCTCCATTCATTCCCCGGCGGGATTGATAAGGTCCACAGGGCAACGCCTGAGGCCCTAGACTGGCTTGCAGATCTAGATGTACCCCTCTGACCCCCCACCATACGAAAGAAGATTAATATTATAAAGGCGAAAGTTTGAATGGATGTATGGATGTATGTTTGTTACTCTTTCACACAAAAACTACTGAATGGACTTTAAAAATTCTTTCACTTATAGAAAGCCACATTATTTGCGAGTACTATAGGCTGTATATATTGGTAAGCTCTGGCATTATGAATAGTGATGTAACGAATGTCATTTTTTGAGCATTCGCGAATGCGAATATCTGCTACCGACATTCGCGAATGCGAATGCGAATATTGAGTTTTTTTTTAATTTGTCGCTAATTACGTATGGCTTAGCGGCTCACGTTTGCATCTTGTTCCGAGAATTTCCGAGTTGATCCGAAAAAAGCCGATCGGTTGTTTTATTTCATTTGTCATCTGCTCGTAAACAAAAACAAGTGAATTTTAAGGTTAAAGTGTGAATGATTAGTGATAAACATGAGTAAATCAAAATTCTAGTGAAATTTGGATTTACTTTACACTTTGCGATGCTGAACGTGCTAAATTACCAAACATTAAAAACTTATGAGTTTGTAAAGACTGATAAAAGTTTCAGAGAATAATTTGTTTTTGTTTGTTTACATTACATTATTATATTTTATTGTTTTCTAAGTTCTAATGAGAACTTAATTTTAATTTAGTCGTGATCTGGAATCTTGGAAATAGATGGTAAATAAAAAATACCAAATGATAAAGTAAAGTGAAGATTGATAATGTGATTAGTGATTACGAGGTTAACTTACTTTTTCTAATAATAAAAAATAAATAAGAAATAAATGGATTTTTTATTAACATAATATTATGTTTTTTCTGATGTTCATATTCGCAAAACATTCGCTTGAACTTTGCGAATGCGAATGCAAATATGCAAAAACATGCGAATATTCGCGAATGCGAATGCGAAATGCGAATATTCGTTACATCACTGATTATGAATAAGCTCTGGCGTTATGAAATTATTTTTCATACGTTTTCTGTCCATAATAAAATCGAGTTTTTGCAAACGTCAGAAGAAAAGCAAAACAAACGGTTGCCGTGGAAACGATGTTGGCATCGTAGTTCTCTATCACTAAAAAAGAATCGCCGAAATGTGAATAACTTCCGAACGATTGCACCAAATTAGATACTTAATTCTTTTTTTTTGTAAAAAAACTACTGGTGAGCTCTGGCATTATGAAATTTGTATAAAAAATTGCAATAGGTGGCACGCGAGCAGTTTCAAAACGGAATGTACCGGAATTAATGAGGGTGGAGGGGGGGAGGGAGCGGAGGAGGGGGAAGGGGGAGGGGGGGAGGGGGTAGGGGGGGGGGGGGGGGGGGGGGCGGAGTGGGAACCCCCCTAATACCGTGCGAGCGAAGCCGCGGGAAAAAACTAGTATTTCATAAATCAAAAATATTTTTCTATCTATTTATATATCCATGTAGGGTGTAACAGCATGTAACCGAGGTATTTTAACCAGCGATTCCTTAGTATATTTGGATTAAAAAATGTAGATGTCATTTTGCTATCCGAAGCCATTTTTTTTCTATTAAAAACATTAAAAATATTTTTCCATCACATGCCGTAACTGACTCGTTAAATTTAGCGCGTTTATAGCCTAGCGGACACTTCATATTACCACACGAAACAGTGCGTCTCGCTCAAACACGTCACAACGGTATATATTCCATAACGATGGGAACAGTAGCGGCGTGTGATGTCCTGATACACCCTGTATGTATAAAAATCAAAATATGTTTGTTTCTGGGTTTGTATATAGATATATACGTGAGATGCCTATGTGTTACTAAACCATTCATCCGATTACGATGAAACTTTGGGGATTTGATGTGCGCATGCCTGCGATGGTTTCTCTATACAATTATGTATATTAAAATCAAAATATGTGATTATTTGAGATTTCTATTGTTTGCTGCAAAATTAATGAATGAATATAGGAATGAATGAATGAATATAGGAATGAATGAATGAATATAGGAATGAATGAATGAATATAGGAATGAATGAATGAATATAGGAATGAATGAAACTGTGCGTACTGTACAGGGCCCGCAGATACTTTAAAAGTGCACAACTGCTAACCCTGTACAAATCACAAGTGCGCCCCACGGTTGAATTTGGCAGCCACCTCTGGTCTAGAGCTCCAAAATACCTGAAAAATACCCTCGACTCTGGCCAGAAACGGGCGGTCCGTTTGATAGATTCTCCCATCTTAACAGATGGATTGCAATTTTTAGAGCACAGGCATTGGTTGGGAATGCTGTCCTTGTTCTACCGTTATTAAAATGGAAGATGCTCGAGGAACTAGCATCATTAATCCCTTTGGCACTGGTGCATAGTCGGGAAACATGCCAAACGCGTGCCCAACATTTGTACACGGTTGACATGTGTCACATGAGAACGGGTCGTTTCTTCGACTCGTTCTTGTGTTCAACAGCTTGGCTGTGGAATGATTTGCCGGCCTCTGTGTTTCCTCATTCCTACAACATGGGCCTCTTCAAGACCAATGTTCATTCCTTCCTCTCCTCAAAAAGACCCTCACACAGCATCCCAGATGACATAGGCTCTGAGGGAAATTATTTTCCTCAGGGCCTCCTGTGTGGAGTTAATTTAAAAAAAAAAATAAATTAATCAATCAGCGGTATATCCACCTAATACCATGCGAGCGCAGCCGCGGGTATAACTAGTGGAAGATAAAAATTACAGTAAGAACCAATAAAATAATAATTAACATTTCTGCGAAGTCCATTTCTATGGGTAGGCGTTTGGAAATGGATATTTCTTTAGATCACTTAGCAGGGGTGCCCGTCATGGGGTGAGGTTTGTCCGGGTCTTGGCGGCGGATGCGTCTGCCCAACTGCTGCGTGGATCGAGAGAGACTGGCTGAGGGAGGCCTTTTCTCCTCTCCAGCAGGAGTCGCTTGACCCATCGTCTTGCACCGCTGTTGGAGGGATGGATTCATACGTCCATCACTCTTGGACACATCCCATCATAACTTTTTCCTTCCCAGAACTTCCTCTCCTTCCTTTCCCTAAAGAATAACCTGCTAAAATTGTCAATTATAGGCCATTGTAGTTTGACTCAAGAAGCTATCATCAAGATACTTACGGGGGAGGAAAGCAGTTGGAAGTCGACCCCCTTCTCATTGCGTACCCCGCAGCCCCGCAGACGCTCGGGTTGCTCGATGACCTCCACCGCATTATCCTCATCGCGGGGAGCTTTGCAGCACACCTCGATGGACACCTGGCAACTCTCCGGTTTGAATCTGAAAACCAAATAGGTCATCATGAATGAAGAATTAGCATGAAATACCACAGTCATTATGAAATACCACTACCATAATCAAAAACCACTACAATCATGAAATACCACAATCATCATGAAATACTCGTACCACAATCATCATGAAATACTCGTACCACTATCATCATGAAATACCACTATCATCGTGAAATACCACTACAATCATGGATTACCACTATTATTATGAAATACCCCTACAATCATGAAATACTACTACAATCATGAAATACTACTACAATCATGAAATACCACTACAATCATGAAATACCACTACCATCATGAAGTACCACAATCATAATGAAATACCACCATCATCATGAAATAACACTACAATCATAAAATACCACTATCATTATGAAATACCACTATCATCATGAAAAACCACAATCATCATGAAATACCACTTCAATCATGAAATACCACAGACTCAGGAAGGGGCTTAGGGAATTTTTGATGAGTGAATGTGATACCTAGTTTATTATTTATTAACCTCTCAAGCCTCGGATGCCCATTTTTTCGGAAGTTCAAAATATTTGACAACAAACTTCTCTACATACCTATTAAAAATTAAAGTCCCCCGCGTCGTCTGTCTGTCTGTCTGTCCGCGATAAACTCGAAAACTACTGAACGGATTTTCATGTGGTTTTCAAAAATAAATAGAGTATTTCGTGAGGAAGGTTTACGTATGTAATTTGTCAAGGATTTGTGTAAAATTGGTTGAAACATCACGATAATTGTTAGAAGTGTCGGAAAAAATCGAGCCGCCTGGTAGCTTTCATCGAAAACGCTGCCTAATCCATTTGGGATATAACAAAACAATGCATGGTGGGATATTCCTCTTTTATAGACGTACAAAAAAGTCCGCGATGGCATATATCTATCTTTTACGGATAGCTTACTATACCAATTCTATCTTCTAAAAAAATGGTCACGTACAATGCGGTAATTGAAAAGTTATTTAGACGGATACAGTATTAATCCTTATTAACATACGTTAGTTACCCCAAGCATTTCATGCACATTATTATAATCTTTCACACCATTTCTACGTATTATAAATAAAAGTCCTCCGCGGCATCTCTCTTGGCGATAAACTTAAAGACGGCGGTGGTTATAAAGGTTGGATAACCATCCAGTAGATGACGTTGTGTTTTATTAGCCACAGCAACACGTGGCCGGGTCAGCTAGTAAAATAATATAATACCTAAATAGGATCGGCGTAAAAGGGAGAACTACCCTTCTCACTCAAACTGTCATCAAATTTCAGAAAAATGCACCAAAATTTCAAAGAATGCATTGTCATCGACAACGAGTCTATCCGCCGAGTCTCAGCTCGATTTGATGTCGGGAAGTAGGTTAATTTGCACTTCCAAGATTCCTCGTTATTGACACATTCATTCAATCATGAGAAAAAAAGTGAAATTCAAATATAAGTACGTATGTAATAAAAGATCATACATAATCTAGAATGAAAACGTTGCTTGAAATGGCTTTGGCCGTGTTTGGTGGCCAGTTCTACTATTCAGTCAGGTACTTCCAACCTTCCCCTACACCATCTCCTTTCGCTCCCCACCACTTTCAGCCTCACAAAATACTTAAGGCTCTGCTACCGGGCCCGAAAAGATGAAGACGGAGAGATACGAAATTACGAATGTTAAAGGAGAGCGCTAACATTTACAGCGACAAAATCAATGCGAAAATTGCGAAAATGTTTAATAAAACACGACTCGTTCAAAATAGAGCAAAAATCTCGCGGGCATTATCTTAAAGAGCATTAAAGAAATACTGTGAATTATTTCATACATATAACTTGTAAAATAACTGAAACAAACGTGTTAATAATAATTTTTGGAGCATAATACTTTGTGATTTTTTTCTATCGAGGGAATTTTATATAATTTGCGTTTCGGTGCTGGCAAAGTCTAGATATATCTTCAAATGTTCCCTGCCTCATCCATCAGAGCCACTTTTCAAAAAACTAGCTGTCTTAGACATTCGCCAATTGTACATTAAGATAGTTCTCATCCATATCTGGAAAAATGATTTGATAAAATCCACACAAAAAGAAATACATACTCGTTACTCAACTCATGCAAAATGCACAATCCCTACAATAAAAACAACTTTTTCACAAAGGCAATACTCATACATCGCACCTAAAATATACAACGAACTAAATAACAACATCAAAAAATCTAGTACACTTACTCACTTTGCAACTGGTGTCCAAATATCGATATCTGTAAAGGGTCGACAGTTTTTTAAAGAATTTCTTCAGAAAATTTGTTTGAACAGAATTATGTCATTGCCAATCATTGATTTATTTAAATACAATCTTGGTGGGAAACAAAGGTCACGTGTCATTATCCGTAATTCAAATTTAATTTTGCCTTAGCATTACATTATCGTTTTCTGATATTTTCTGCTAGAACAGGGATAGATATTTAATCCTATTATGAAAGTCAACTTTTGCCTAAACCATTTTTGCAATAAAGCTAGCAGCTAAACTACATTTGACTCGATAAAATGATATATCGAATCATATAAAATATTTCTAACTACTAGCACACTAAAATATATTTTTTTTCCACTTGTTAAGGAAAAATATTTCTTAATTTTATTTAACATGCTGTCCTCTCCTCGTGCATACATACTTTTTTTTTTTTGTGAAAATGTGTTTTGCCATTGTAGAAACATCATCTGCAAATTATTGATATTTGTAAAATATAATATGTCATTATTACTTCATTTATCTGGAGGATAGCATCATTTTATTTTATTTTCATTGAGAAAATATTATAAAACTTTCAACTTTTTTATAAAATATGGGAGAAGAAAAACATTGCTTAACCCTTTCCACTCTAAGTATTCTTTTGTTTTTATTACACCAGCGCTTTAGTTAAGCGAAATTGCATTTTTTTAAGTTTTTACTTATTTTTTGTAAATAAAATTGATATCGGTTTATATACCCCTAATATTTTTTTTTTGGTTGTAATCACTATAATATAAATAGCCAAAAGTTTAAATACTTTTACAAACTAACTCTTTAAAACTGTTTGGCACCACTGTGTACTAGTGCCTACATCTACACGTTTATGTACTCAGAGCCCAGTGCCACCTATAAACCACTGTAACAATAATAATTTACGCTAGTGACCAGTGTAATTCGCTGGACTCGAAACATGAATTTATTCCAAAATTTATTTGTACAAAAATTGGTTTGAAATAATGTACCTACCAATATAACCACGTACACACAGATCTTCATTATAATCGTTATCCTTTCTTATTTACTTACTCTATAAAGTACTTACTTCGACTTTATATTTTTTATAATTATATCATTTTTATATTCTTTCATGTATTGCTTTCTATGTTCTATACTTTTTATATTATTTTTATATTCTACTATATTCTTCCATACTCTTTTATACTCAATAGTCATTTATTGTTTCCATTCTCTTTAGTCACTTACATTCTTTTATATTCATTTGTATTCTTTAAATTTCTTTAATATTATTTTATATAATATGTATATTTATATATTTTTATTTTATTTTTTTTATATTCTCGCACATTTCTTTATATTGCTTCTGTTAATATACTGTATACGAAAATCGACTACCACAACACAGGCATGTGCCTAGTATGGTAGTCGAAAAATTCCCAATTCATGTAACAAACAATTCAAAGAATAAAGAAACATAAAAAAAAAATATATAAGAATAACATATATTTTTTAAGAGTTTTAAAACTTACCGTGTTTAAGGGAAATATGTAATAAATCGGTACAAATCTGGGTTGCGGGCCCTTAAATCAAGGATACAGTAGCCCCAAAAGTATGATGTGAGCCCATCTAGAGTTTTGTATTTCAGTGGCGCACAAACCAGTTTTGCAAATGCAGAATTCTGGTCGACCTTCAGTTCAAACAGTTGGTGTCCCATGAGCTACATGCACGTGTTTTTTGCAAAGACGACAGTGCCCACAAAAATACGAAATTAACTCCAGATATCATTATCATCACATAGTATAAAATGAAGTCGCTCAAAATGTATGTGCGCATAGATCTTTTAAACTATGCAACGGATTTTCATGCGGTTTTCACCAATAGATGGAGTGATTCAAGAGGAAGGTTTATATGTACACATGCTTATTATAGTAGAGACAAGTCGAGAAATTCAAATATTTTTATTTTATTTTATTTTATTTATTTTAGGGAAAGTTGACAGCAAATCAGAGATTACAAAATAATACAATAATAATATGATAATTATGCCAATTATAAAAATTAAATATTATAATATTTAATATAATTATAATAATTATATTAAATATTATATTATATTAATATTATATTAAATATTATATTATATTAATATTATATTAATTATATTATAATTATACAATTACAAATATTCAATTCAGGCAGCGGGCAGCTGGCAAGCGGGTGGCGTGGATTTTATATACCTAATGGCGTTGTGTTTCGTTAGCCACAGCAACGTGTGGCCGAGTCTGCTAGTCTTATATATAAAAATCTCGTGTCACGGTGTTTGCGGTCGCACTCCTCCGAAACGGCTTGACCGATTATTATGATTTTTTTATGTATATTTGCTAGGTTTGAGAAAAGGCTTTAAAGTATATTTCATAGTTTGTATTTTTTTTTGGCATTTAAAAATACCTAAATTTTAACCCTCCTACCCCCACTCTCTCATTTTTAATCGCGATTTTAGTATTTTTGTACGAACAAATTTAACCGTCGGCGTCGTGTTGTTTATTGACAGATACGTCCGCCTCATCGAACTTTCATCCACACATGCGCAAGACATTCACGAGAAGCGTTGCGTCATTTTGATATTTCATTCGGCATCATGTTCTCGCGTGGGCAAACCATCGAGCTTATTTGTGTTGGCTAAAGACGGACTGATAAAAAATATCGTACGCACAATTGCTCTTCGAAATTCATATTGATTTTCTTTATTTCATTTTCCACACTTAAGTTGGTGTTTTTTTTTTGTTTTTATCGGCGATCACAACCATGCAATGTTGCCACAATTGTGCCCGGCTGGCGCTCAGCAAGTAAGACCGTACCTCATACTAGGAATTTTTAGTAGGTACGTCTTTTTGTTTGGGAAAATGATGTTGGAATTTCGGAAAAAGTCATTAATCTTTTTTACTCCTACCATCATGTAGAATCATCTTCCGAAGTTAATGCACCTTACCCCCGGACACCCTGCATAAATAGTGTGCTCTGGCATTATGAAATTTGTATAAAAAAATTGCAATAGGTGGCGCGTTAATTGTTTGAAAAATGAAAGAAAAATGTCAGGGTTATGAACCCAAGAGCCCCAGCTTTGTATGGCCAACCTAAAATTCACAAAGTTAATATTCCCGTAAGACCCGTTGTATCATTTATTAATGTTCCTACAACAAACTTAGCGAAAAGACTTAACTTCATCTTCAAAAAATATACTAATTTTTCACCACGATACAGTGTAAAAAATTCGATAGAACTTGTTAATAAAATTAAAAATTTTGATCTTCCGCATAACTGTCAATTCCTTTCTTTAGACGTAAAATCCTTATTTAGCAATATTCCCATTGAAGAATGCCTTAAAATAATTGAAAATATCTTGGAAAAATGAGTGAATTTCATATAATTTAGCGGCAGGGAGGAAAGGAGGGAGGGGGAGCTAAATCTGAGAGAGGGTAGGATAACGCTGAACGGGGAAGGCGGGGAAGGTAAAGTGGGAAAGCAGAAGGGGTGAAAGCGGGGAAGGTAAAGTGGGAAAGCAGAAGGGGTGAAAGCGGGGAAGGTAAAGTGGGAAAGCAGAAGGGGTGAAAGCGGGGAAGGTAAAGTGGGAAAGCAGAAGGGGTGAAAGCGGGGAAGGTAAAGTGGGAAAGCAGAAGGGGTGAAAGCGGGGAAGGTAAAGTGGGAAAGCAGAAGGGGTGAAAGCGGGGAAGGTAAGAGAAAGAAGAGTAAGAAGGAAAGAGGGAACGCAAGAGGGGAAGAGGACGGCGGAGAGGGAGGGGAGGCGGTAGGGAAACGGGGACGAATGGGAAAGGACACGCACGAAGAAACATTTTTTTGTATATGTGGCATTGCAACGCATACTGGGAACTCGCTAGTAAACAGTGTGCAATTCACACGCGGTAGAAGTGAAACATTAAAAAACCTACAGTAGACAAGAGCGGGGAGGCTACGAAGCACCGCACAAAGAGGAGACCGATTATACCATCTCATTCTCTCGCAGGCTAAATTCTATAGATGTATGTGTTTGTCTATTTTAAGTGTCACTATTTTTCGTTTCATCGAGTTTCAAATTACAACGGTGCTAAAGAAGTATTCACTTCAATAAATTAAAAAGCAAGTTAATAATGCATGTAAGTGGATCATTTCTCGCAAATATATTGTTAAGGTACCTGTATGATGGTATCCATTAATATGGTTTGTTTTATTCTATCTGCTGAGATGGGGTTTTATAATTAATTCACAAAGATATTTCTTGCTTCATCAGACATGGAATTTACTCGCCTAGTGCCCAGTGATTCTCAAAGTTTTATTCGCATTTTTTTTATTTGAATACCTCACAAGAGTATTATCGTCGAAAGTTTTAAATTGGCAAATTGTTGGCCGTCAATAGTATTGCAGTGCAAGGTGTTGGCGTCAATAGTCTTGAAGGGTAAGGTGTTGGCCGTCTGTAGTCTTGTAAGGTAAAGTATTGGCCGTAAATAGTCTTGCAGGGCAAGCCTTTTGCCACCAATAATCTTGAAGGGTAAGGTGTTAGCCGTCTGTAGTCTTGTAAGGTAAGTTGTTAGCACTGTTGGCCATAAATAGTCTTGCAGGGCAAGCTATTTGCCGTCAATAGTCTTGAAGGGCAAGGTGTTGGCTGTCAATAGTATTGTAGGGCAAGATGTTGGTCATCAATAGTTTTGAAAGGCACGTTTTTTTATTAATAATAATAATAATATCTTTATTCAATGACATTGGCAACATTATAACTAAAAAAAGTACATGTTCAATGTAGTTTACAAATAGATTACATCAGTACAAAAAGTTTAACAAATAAAAAGTAATGTAAGAGCGGTTACACAGAAGTAGCATAATTATACAATATTTTGAGTTGTGCATAGCCTGCCTCACTAGGTGAACCTGTATTGAGGAAGATTTTTTTGTAAATTGTTTCCCGCAATTTTATCTATGGTTTTTTATAAATGTATAATGTACGTTTCTATACAGCAAAAACTTTATTTTGTTTGCGTTTACACAATACAAATACTGCAAGGTTATTACTACAATAACAACTGTCAATGACAGGTCGTTTGGGTGAGTAGTCTTGAAGAGCAAGGTATTGGCCATCAATAGTTTTGAAGGGCGAGGTGTTGGCCGTTAATAGTCTTGAAGAGCAAGGTATTGGCCATCAATAGTTTTGAAGGGCGAGGTGTTGGCCGTCAATAGTCTTGAAGGGCAAGGTGTTGACTGTCAATAATAATAATAATTATTAATAATAATAAATTTGGACAACTGATATAGCGCTATTTTTGCGAAAAATCGCCTCAAGAGCACTGTACAAATTAGCATGGATTTTACTTTAGAATTTACTTAACTATGTAGGAGGCTAGATAACAACTCGTCTTGCAGCTATCAAGCGCAGTATTGCAGGGCAAGGTGTTGGCCGTTAATAGTATTAAAGAGCAAGATGTTGGACATCAATAGTTTTGCAGGGCAAGGTGTTGGCCGTTAATAGTCTTGAATAGCAAGGTGTTGGACATCAATAGTTTTGCAGGGCAAGGTGTTGGCCGTTAATAGTCTTGAATAGCAAGGTGTTGGACATCAATAGTTTTGCAGGGCAAGGTGTTGGCCGTTAATAGTCTTGAATAGCAAGATGTTGGCCATCAATAGTTTTGCAGGGCAAGGTGTTGGCCGTCAATAGTCTTGAAAGGCAAGATTTTGGCCGTCAATAGTCTTGATAGGCAAAGTGTTGGCCGTAAATAGTCTTGCAGGATAAGGTATTGGCCGACAATACTCAAGGGCAAGGTTTTATCCATAAATACTCTTGCAGGGTAGGGTGTTTGCCACCAATAGTCTTGGCCGTAACTAATAGAATAGGCAATAATACACGATAATCTTGATCGATAATACAAACATCTTGAAGGAAATACCAAGAACTGTGCATTTGCGAAGTACACTGGTTGGGAACCACTGTTATGCAAAAAAACTTGTTTAGAAGCATAACTAATTAAACCATATATAAACATATTAAACTGAACAAGAAAACAAGGAATAAAAACAAATGATTTTCTCAGAATTTATACTCGTATGTATAATTTAGGGTGACCTAAATCTTGATACCCCGACAGGTGATCTCCCCGCAGTTGATTCTCGAAAAATCTACTTGTCTATAAACTGTGTTTACCAGGGAGGCGTCTACTAATATCTACAGGAATTCCAAAAACTGAAAAAATCGAACTTATATCTATGAGAATCAAAGTGTTGACGAATATCTACAGCTCAAACTGTTGATTAATATCTATGAGAACCAAAGTGTTGACGAATATCTACAGCACTGGCAGAGGTTGGATTTGCAATTGTGTATAGCATATTGGAATAACGTAATATTGCGTATGCAGTTTAAAAAACTTAATTTATGTAAGTATGTATGTAAAAATCCCTAATATCGGACTATTGGACACATTTAGCTGATTAGTCCAACCTATGCTCTGTAGATATTAATTCAACCTAAGCTCTGTAGATATTAATCAACACTCTGAAGTTCGTAGATATTAGTTCAACATATGAGCTGTAGATATTCGTCAGACATACAGGCTGTAGATATTAGTATCTGGAGTCTTTACCAGCGCATAAGTACAAACAATCGAAAATTCGTTTGATATTTATACCAACTTATCATAAACCCGTACCATATTAATTGTCCCAGCTCACGTGGGTCTCATATTTCTATGAATCGTTGTGTCTCCCTTATTATCATAGCGAGAAGTGTGATATAAACGGCATTGGAAAGATAAAACTACACGCTTTGTATTCAAATCTAAAAATTAACCATAATATAATTAAAATGTATGCCTTTATGAAACCAAACATTCAGATCGCAATTTGAAAAAAAAAAATTATGGAACTTTGTGCGTTTATTTTTACATAAAACGACAAAAAAGTGAGGTGAGAATAAAGTTTATAATTCATTTGTCTATAAAAATAAGTAAGTGTTTTTTTTTTTTTTCGTTATCAGTAATTTTAGTCTGAAAAAAAAAACAAAATGTGAGCCTTTTTTTTAAACTTTTTTGTGTTTACATTCAAAATTTTAATATTTAAAAAATTATTTCTTTATTTTTAATAATAAAATTCGAAAGCATATTTCATCACCTTTCTAAAACAGTTTTTAGTTTTCAGATATGTTAAAAAATATTCCTTCTATTTGGATTTAATTGCAAAGCGGAAATTTTTTACCTTTTTTATATGAATGATGAGAATACCTTACAAGTCCTAGCTGCTCCTGTTTGGAGCCAGTGAGAATATGGCATCCCCAATTGGGGTATTTTGTGAGGCTAAATGTAATGGGGGCGGGAAGGAGATGTGGAGGAGGAAGGTTGGGAAGTACCTGGCTATTTAGACACGGCTAACGCCATTTCGAGCAACTTTTCAATTCTGAATGATGGTCTTACACCAGGGCGATACTGAGAGTATCTTCCACTCTGGAACGTGCCGCAAATATATTATACATAATTTTAAATCAATCAATTGTGAAATAACACACCTTTGAAATTGGTAAAAATGCACAAAAAAATATAATTTTCTAGTAAAATAACTGATACCCGGCATGCATTGCACTGCCATTCAAAGAAATAAATTAATTCTCCCTGCATGTTCTTTCCCGTACGTCCCCGATCCCCTCCCGCGTTCCCCTTCCACCTTCCCCGCCTTCCCTCTCCCCCATCTCGCCAACCCCTCTCTCGCGTTCTAAATATTCGCTCCCAGTACAGTCAGTTTTCAAACAGCTCGCGTGCCACCTATCACAATTTTTCTATTAAAATTTTCATTTTTCATATTATATAACAAACTAGCTGACCCGTCGAACTTCGTACCACCTCAGAATCATTAACTGTTGAATTAAATTAAGTTTTTTTATTAAGTTAAAAATTACATAACAAAGCAATTATCATGGCCCAACTGTCCGTGTTTTGTTTTTGTCAGAATAAGAGATGGCGTTGTGTACGGATTTATATTTTTTGTGATTTTCATATTTTTATACTTAGGGGAATTTTTGAAAGGAAGCGGGTACGGGTGCCGCCGTTCCGGGAACCATTTATTGGATAACCAACACCTCTGCCATAGGTCACCCCAAGTGGTTCGCTACGTTTGGCGATTTAGCAGGGGTCAAGTCACCGCAGCTGGAGGGATGGATTCACTCCCGGATACACTTACCTCCAGATTCCTGCCCACCATTCATGCCTTTTTCCTTCCCAGAACTTCCTATCCTGCCCTTCCTTAAAAAGACCCTCCACACATCATCCCCTAAGATGACACAGGTCCTGACCTGAGTTAAGCTTACGAAAAAGAAAATGCGTTTCATATTAGAGATTTATTATTATTGTATTTTTCCTTTGGAGGATGCAAGACATACGTTCACCGTTTGTCTCATTGTCGACTATTGACATTTAGTGTGTAAGAAATAGGGGCCGCATTATATTATTAAAAACAAAAGCAAAACAATCAGCGCATTGACATTTGACGTTTTTGAATTAATGGAATTCACGCACAGTTAAATATTATACCTATCACAATATTGCTGCAGTTCTTTCAAAATATGAGAATTCATTCCATAAAAAATGTATAAAAAAAAAAAAAAATTTCATCATAACTTTCTTTTTCGTGAATTTTTGCGATGTTTTAATAGTTATTCTGTTATCCGGGGCGGAGACAAATGCAACAAATCAAAGATCATCACAATCGGCCCAGCCGTTCTCGAGTTATAAATAGTGTAACTAACCCGACTTTGTTTTATATATACCTATTATTATATACGATATTCGTTTTTATATATTATATTAACTATCATTTCGGGGGGCTAACTGCCGGCGGATCAACTGTCAGGTAAGAACTAAGAATACACATATTTTTTGGCTTACGGCTTCCTTTTAATTTTGAAGTGAATTTAATTGGGACCATCCCACGTCCAAGGTTCTTTGGTATAAAAAAACATTGACTTCGTTCTGAGGGTGACCTTCAATACAACCAGTTTGTGCAACACAAATTCAATCTCACATCGAGTTGTTGCATATTTATGTTTTTTAGTCAAGTTTTTTTATTGGCAAAGCAATAAGGAATATCTGTTTTCAATTAATTTTTACTACAAATCGGTTTTGAATATGAATTCCAAAAAATATGCACGGTATAAATTATTGAGGATTTCCTATAGCTCGTAGATTTCCTAGTAGAATTAATATTCATATACATATATAAAAATCAATATATGTATGTTTCTTTTTTTAAATTATTTATTAACCAAGAATAACATTACAATATATACCAATACTAGCTTTTTATTTTATTTTATTTTATTTTATTTATTATGGAAAATCAACAGATATTTTACACTTATAATAATAACATTAATAATATACATAATATCCAATGACAGATTTTCACATAATTAAAATTATAATTAAAAGTAATACAAAAAAGTAAGGGTCCTGTACCCGTAAGAACTTAACAAAAATATAAAACTTATTCAAAAAAAAGATTTAAAAACACAATATAAACTATAATAATCTGCTTACTAAATTTTAAACATGAAGTATTCAGAGTCAGATATCTATTCTCACTCCACAACAACAATAATAATAATATGTACATTGTACAAATTGTACATACCTACAACTCAAGAGTGAATACAATAGTGTCGAATGACAAGTATGCAACTGGAAAGGATTCACAGCAATAACATGGTAACTGGCAATATGGTCAAAAAATTATTTAATGTTGGCTATGACATACTTTTTTAATGTACTTAAATTACATGAGAATATGTCTATATTATTAAAATTCTTATCAAATACATTGCATGCTCTGAATATAAAAGCTTTTTCCCGCGGCTTCGCTCGCATGGTATTAGGGGTTTCCCACTCCGCCTCCTCCACCTTCCCTCTCCCCACTCCACTCCCCCAGTCAACCTCCTCCCCCCTCCCCTTCCACCCACCCCTCCCTCTTCCCCTTCCTTCCCTCCCACCTCTCCCACTCCATTCCACCTCCTCCACCTTCCCTCTCTCCACTCCACTCCCCCCATCAACCTCCTCTCCCCACCCCTCCTCTCACCCCCTACACCTCACTTCCCTCCCACCTCTCCCACCCCACTCCACCTCCTCCTTTAAAATAAATATACCTTAATACCTTAAGTATAAGCGACTCAACCGCTTCCGTCTAGGGATACTATAGCATCCCCAATTGGGGAATATGTTGTGAGGCTGAAGGTAAGTGGGGAGGGGAAGGAGATAGGGAGGAAGGTGAGGAAGTTTATGGCTGTTCAGATCTGGTCACCAAATACGCTTGAAGCCATTTCAAGCAACGTTTCAATTCTGAATGGTGGTTTTACATCAGAAAGTGCCGCAAATATGCTACACATTATTTTTAATGAATTATTTGCGAACCCGCGATCTCCGGATTGCTGCTGAAGAGCCTTGCCCCTCGACTACTGAGGCTGTCAGATTGTTTAAATTCTGTCAAACAATTCATCCTTAGGGTGTTAGCTAAAATGCCGAGCGGCCCGCCATGAGCCAGCTGCCATTACTTCATTATCATCATCATCATAACATAGTATAAAATGAAGTCGCTAAAAATGTATGTGCGCATAGATCTTTTAAACTACGCAACGGATTTTCATGCGGTTTGTACCAACAGGTAGAGTGATTCAAGAGGAAGGTTTATATGTATAATACATGCTTATTATGGTAGATAAAAGATGAGAAATTCAGATATTCAATTCAGGCAGCAGGCAGCTGGCTTGGTGTAGATTTTATAAAGGTTGGGTAATGGCATTGTATTTTGTTAGCCACAGCAACGTGTGGCCGGGTCTGCTAGTTTGTAATAACTTACTTGTTTTTTTGCCTTCCCAGATAAATGTGTTTATCTATCTACACTAGTGGACTTAAGTATGGACACTTTTCGAGATTTCTTGTATCTTATCATTTGCCTTATAAAAAAACAACTTATTTTCTTACGGAACCCTTCTAAGTTTTTTTTTGTGTTCCTTGTACCATAGTTGATTAAAAAACATACTATATGATATGCCATATGGTGATTCAAAATTCTTATCACTTTTTTTATGTGAAATGGGAGCAAACGCCTTTAAAACAACCAATTTTAAAAAAAAATAATGTTTTCGAGTTTTGGCAACCCTACAACGTCTCGTGTTCTGTCTAAAGTCTAAGTCTAAACCAAAGTGCAGAGGATCTTCCTTTGCTCCAATCAGGACACTTTAAGATGCTACACGTAAATTTCAATAATAATAATAATAATTATAATATCAAAAATATCTTCAATTTCCTTTACATTTTTGATATTATACATAATATATTATTTTTTTTACTTCTAATATTAACAAGTGTATATTGAAGTAGAACCTGCAGACAAGCAGCCATGTGGCAGCTTCGCGGGACTACCGATAAATTGTCCAAATTATATATCTATTTAAACTATGTTTTTGTTGGAAATAATAAAAAATAAAATAAAAAAAACACGATTCAGTTTTACACTCGTGTTAGTCAGTCGTCCATTAAAGAAAAGTGATACTGTTTTTTTTCAATAAGTATTATTAAAATGGCTCCTAAGGTGCCAAAACGTGGCGATTGGTCGTCCAAAGAGAAGCAGAGCTGTTGCACTTTATGAAGAAGGCTACACATACGAAGAAATTGCAAAAATATTGGGTGGAGAAGCTACCAAGTCTGGAATAAGAAAGGTTTGCCAATGCTGCAAGGAGACTAAAATTACGAAAACAGTCCGAAAATCGTCCAAACGCCACAAAATGATAGGAGCATGTGTTGCCTTACCATGCAGAACCATCGTCGAACATCCAATTCTTGCTTCTTCATTACAGTTTCCAAGTTTCCAAGATGTGTTGCCTTACCATGCAGAACCATCGTCGAACATCCAAAGATACTAAAAAGGTCGTTAAAGCTGCTGGATTCGATATTACTGAATAACATTTTTAAAAAATTAGGCAAGAATAATAAAAGTATAACCATAACACGAAACAGAGGCATTAACGGCTGAAATGGGGTGTAACCCATAAGTAACGGACTTCAGAAGTCTGGGCAAAGGTGAAATGGAGTGATGCGACCAAAATTTTCACTTTTGAGAGTGATGGAATTAGATTTGTTGTATTTGGAGGCCCTGAGGAAAATAATTTCCCTCAGGGCCTATGCCATCTTTGGGGATGCCGTGTGGAGGTTTTTTTTAAGGAAAGAGAAGAGAGGAGAGTTCTGGGAAGGAAAAGGGTTTAAGAAGTGTGTAAGAATCTGGGGTTCAGTATGTCCTGGTCATCCGCCTCCAAGACCTAGACAAACCTCAACCCATGAACCCGGGCACCCCTGCTCAATCACCAAACGTAGCGAACCACCTGGGGTGACCTATGGCAGAGGTGTTGGTTATCCAATAAACTTTCCCAGGGCGGCGGTACCCATTCCCGCCACCTAAATTTAAAATGGAAGATGTGATACCAAAATGCATTACTGTGACAATGAAAAATTTGAATTATTATGCAAAATCTTCGTAATTAATAAATAATTTGTTTTTTGCCATGTCGTTGTTTTCTTCAGCATTTTTGTTATTTATATAAAAAAAACATTTAAATCTATTCAAAATATAACAGTAATATGTTGTTGAATTAATTGGCTAACAAAATTACAATTAAACACCAACGTAATTTAAAAAAGAGAGAATGAACATCATATACAAGAAATTTATAAAAAGTGTTTATACTTATATCCACTAGTGTATATATATAAAAATTGAGGTTCCATATGTTTGCGTCTGCAAATCTCGGATAGTAATCTATGGATTGACTCAATTTTTTACAGGTCATTGCATTTTAGCAGAAAATTGTTTCTATGACACGTGTGAGCTCTGTCGTTATGAGATTCGTATAAAAAATTGGCAATAAATCTACCCTGTGCCGTTTGAAATATGAGTGTATTTCATCATAGGCGGATTTAGGGGGGGGGGGGGGGGGGGCACGGGGGCACGTGCCCCCCCAGACGGTATTTTTGTGTACTGTGGAGATTCCATCACAGTACATACATAGAAGCAGAAACTGTCTTTATTAAACATTTAATTTTTCTATTGTTTTGACACTTTCATAAATCTTCCTATATATACTTGAACTTGTAACCGTCCGCCCCTTGTGCCCCCTCCCCCCCCCGAAAAAAATCCTGAATTGTTGGTTTTTTTGCCCGTCCGCCCTTTGTGCCCCCCCCCCAGAAACAAATCCTGGATCCGCCCTTGTATTTCATATATTTTAGCGGCAAGGAAGGTAGGCGGGAGGGGGAGGGGAATCCGGGATGGGCGGAGGTAGATTCGCGGGAGGGGGGTCGAGGGAGAGAGGAAGGCGGGGAAAATGGAGAGCGGGACAGATGGAAGCGGAAAAGAGGAGAAGGAAAGGTGAGGGGGAACGCGGGAGGGGTAGAGGAGGCGGAAGGGAACGGAAACGAATTGGAAAGGACACGCAGGCAGAAACAATATATTTATTTCAGAGGCATTGCAACGCATGCCGGGTTCAGCCAGTATATTTATAAAAATCGTACATCCATCTATCCTAAGCAGTTTTTTATAATATACAAAGAAACGATTTTTTTCTCTCTAATATTATAAAAAATATTATATTATTAAGAATTACGAACATATTGTAGAGATTTATTATATTTCCCAGTTAACCGCTCAGGAGTTTTAAAATTTGTTCGCTTTTCGTAACAACTCATAAAGGTCTCAAAGAAATCGTTGCGTTTCCCTTATTATTCTAAAATCCTTTTTAAATGTAACAATAATCGGACTGAGTATACGAAACACTCACTTTTACCTAGGTTACATGAAGTTACTAATAGATATGCAGATGTGATAGATCTATTTAACTGCACGGAACACAGGTACAAGAAGGCTATGCTATCATATTTTTTTAATCA
Source organism: Limnephilus marmoratus (assembly GCA_917880885.1). Classification (NCBI taxonomy): domain Eukaryota; kingdom Metazoa; phylum Arthropoda; class Insecta; order Trichoptera; family Limnephilidae; genus Limnephilus; species Limnephilus marmoratus. The sequence goes on from OU862913.1 coordinate 44,351,378, forward strand.
CTATTAATTTTATTTGTATTATGGATTTTTGCATGTAAATGTATCTCTCGTGTCACTTCCCAATGTATCGTCACAATTAACTGTTATACATACACTGTTTTACCATCACTAATATTTTGAATATGAATTTGTGACATGTAATTAATGTTTATGGCATACTTATGCCGTTTGTATTAAATAAATAAATAAATTATTATAGTGAGACATATAATCTAATCTAAAATCTAAACGGTACTAGAAAGAGAAAACGACACGCTGTATATTCAAATGTAAAAATTAACCACAAAAGAATTAAAATGTACACCTCTATGAAACCAAAGTTTCCGACCGCAATTTGAAACTTTTTATTAATTATGTTTACATGAAACTACAGAAAAGCGGGGTGACCATAAGTGTATAATATTCTGCGTTTATAATACAGTATAAACCAAAGATATTTGAAATATAAGTAGATGTGCTATCTGCTGTTTTTACTATGTGGGTCTGCGCTTCCGGGTGTCGCCGATATTGTTTACCAATTAACAAATAATCTAAAAGAACAAATAGTTAACGAATAAACCAAACGAACGTTAAACTAAATGAAGAATTCTTTCCTTATTCAAAATATATTGTTTACCAATATTAATGCACATTTTCTAAAAATCTACGAAATGAACAAATTCTTTTTGTATGAAAACTACGCTAATTAGCGCGTAGTCCGGCGACAGTTGCGCGGACACCATAGCATATCTCTTCTGTATTTGAATATCTTTGGTATAAACGCATAATACACTTGTTTAATAAAATATTACGTCTGTTTTATTTTTTCCATCACCTTTTTAAAACTTTTTTTATGTTTGTGTGCAAAATTTGTCCCGCGAACCCCCCTCCCGAGTCCCCCTCCCCCCTCCCAGCTCCCCCTCCTTCTTCCCAGGTTCCCCTCCCCCTCCCCCATCTCTCCCTCCCTCCCGCTTTCCTTTCAAACCTCGCGTGCCACCAATAACATTTTTTTATACAAATTTCATAATGCCAGACCTCACCTGAAGTTTCATAAAAAACCTTGTCCTGACAATAACAAACACACAAAAAAAGAATTATCCAATTTGGTACAGTCGTTCGAAAGTTATGCGCTTAGCAACACATTCAGCGATTCATTTTTACATTATAGACTAGCAGACCCGGCCACACGTTGCTGTGGCTAACGAAACAGAACGCCATTACCAACCTTTATAAAATCCACACCATCCGCTTGCCAGCTGCCCGCTGCCCGCTGCCCGCTGCCCGCTGTCCGCTGCCTGAATTGAATATTTGAATTTCTCGGCGTTTCTCTACTATAATAAGCATGTATTATACATACAAACCTTCCTCTTGAATCACTATATCTATTGGTGAAAACTGCATGAAAATCCGTTGCGTAGTTTAAAAGATCTATGCGCACATACATTTTGAGCGACTTCATTTTATACTATACATAAAATTTGAAAAACTATAAAAATCTGAAAACTTCAATGTCTTGGACATGTGATGAGAATCAGTGTGCCTAGCTCGCGAATGATCTTATTTTCTATATTGACATAATGCCCAATCGTACTTCTGCAGCGCCCCCTAAACGCTAAAAATTTAACAACGCCCATAAGGGGGCGCTGGCGCTCCCGTTAAGAATCACTGTTGCAATCGAATTATGGAATGTGGTCGGTGATTGGAGAGTTAAATTAGCGCTCTTCTCACAAAATAAGTAATTTGAGATTTTTTTTATTTATTTTTTTTTTACATTAACTCCACAAAATAAATACAGTACTTTGAAATAAATAAATAAATACAGTATAAATACAGTACTTTGACTTTTAAAAATTACAAATTATGACATTTCCTTTTCCTTCCACTGTGGTGCGATGAGTCCAGCTGGAGAAATCAGAAGGTCTCCCTCAACTAGCCTCACCTGATCCGGCTCGCAACGCAGTAGGTGGGCAAACGCATGCGCCGCCAAAACTTATACAAACGTCCCCCCATGAAACCGGGCACCCCTGCTCAAGCGCGGATCCAGGATTTTTTTCTGGGGGGGGGGGGCACAAGGGCGGACCAACAAAAAATCAACAATTACTGTTAGAAATAAACTTTAAGTATCACACTTCAAGTCATTTCTACAAGTTCAAGTATGTATAGGAAGGTTTATGAAAGTGTCAAAACAATAGAAAAATCAAATGTTTAATAAAGACAGTTTTTGCTTGGATTGGAATCTCCACAGTACACAAAAATACCGTCTGGGGGAGGCACGTGCCCCCCCCCCCTAAATCCGCCCTTGCCCCTGCTAAGTCACCAAACGTAGCGAACCACTTGTGGTGACCTTTGGTTAGACAATAAATGGTTCCCGGGGCAGCGATACCCATACCCGCCTCACAATTAGTTGATAAAATGGTGTTGAAATTCATTAAAATTGCTGGAATACTCATTTTAAAACTTATAAAATGAACCTAAGTTAATAATAAAAACATAATCCACAACGTGATTTTTTTATTTGAATACCTCACAGGTGAGACTATGGCATCCCCAATTGGGGTATGTTGTGAGGCTGAATGTAATGAGGAGGGGAAGGAGATGGGAAAGAGGAAGGTGGGAAATGAGAAATAATAGTGGCTATTGAGATCTGGTGACCAAACACGGCTAAAGCTATTTCTACCGTGAAAACCTCAATCAAAAATGAAATTAAAATAAAAAATAAAATAATTTACCTTATGTCAATTTTTCCGAAGCCATCATATTTGCCATCAGTCAATACTGAGTTGCCGGTTGGTTCGCAGAGGTAATAGGGCACGCAGACGCAACTGTCACCTGTCTCATCGTCCACTATAGTGGTGGGTCCTGTAGTCGGCACCACGGTGATCTGAAACACAATGGGAGGATTAGTCTTTAGTAATGGCCTAGTCTAGTAATTGGTGATGCCACCGAATTCAGGAGTAATGGTCTGGACTTGTGATTGGTGATGCCACTAATTCAGGAGAAAGGTCTAGACTGGTGATTAGTGATGCCAATAATTCAGGAGCAAGGGTCTGCGATCGCAGCATGGTCGATCGATATAGGTTTTATCGAAAATGTCGGTAATTGCGATCGCTCCCGAGCATGACTGCAGGCCGCTAACGAATAAACAACAGTATACGTCAAATATATTAGGAACCTCTAGTCATTGCGAACGATTATTTGTTCGTTAGCGGTCTGCAGTCTTGCTCGGGAGCGATGGCAAGTTACCGACATTTTCGATAAAACCTATATCGATCCACCATGCTAGGACCCCTGGACTGGTTATTGGTGATGCCACTGAATTCAGGAGCAAGGGTCTGGACTGGTTATTGGTGATGCCACTAATTCAGGAGAAAGGTCTAGACTGGTGATTAGTGATGCCAATAATTCAGGAGAAAGGTCTAGACTGGTGATTGGTGATGCCACTGAATTCAGGAGCAAGGGTCTGGACTGGTTATTGGTGATGCCACTAATTCAGGAGAAAGGTCTAGACTGGTGATTAGTGATGCCAATAATTCAGGAGAAAGGTCTAGACTGGTGATTAGTGATGCCAATAATTCAGGAGAAAGGTCTAGACTGGTGATTGGTGATGCCACTGAATTCAGGAGCAAGGGTCTGGACTGGTTATTGGTGATGCCACTAATTCAGGAGAAAGGTCTAGACTGGTGATTAGTGATGCCAATAATTCAGGAGAAAGGTCTAGACTGGTGATTAGTGATGCCAATAATTCAGGAGAAAGGTCTAGACTGGTGATTGGTGATGCCACTGAATTCAGGAGCAAAGGTCTAGAAATCTAGACTGGTGATTGGTGATGCCACTGAATTCAGGAGGAAAGGTCTAGAAGTCTAGACTGGTGATTGGTGATGCCACTGATTTCAAGAGCAAAGGTCTAGACGGTGGACTGAGGCGGAGTGGGAATCCCCTTAATACCATGCGAGCGAAGCCGCGGGAAAAAGCTAGTAATATTTTAATTGCGAAAGTGTGTGTGTTTGTTTGTTACGCTTTCACGCCTAAACAACTAAAGGTCTAGACTGGTGACTGAGGCGGAGTGGGAACCCCTATAATACCATGCGCGCGAAGCCGCGGGAAAAGGCTAGTAATATTATAATTGCGAAAGTGTGTGTGTTTGTTTGTTACGCTTTCACGCCTAAACTACTTAATCAAAAATATTCACCAATAGAAAGATACATTATCAGCGAGTAGCGTAGACTGTATATAATGATAAGCCCTGGCTTTATGAAATTTGTGTAATATGTGTATATTTCATATATATATATATATATTTTTATTATTAATTTTTTAAACTTTATGAGTAAAATCTCAAATTATAATATTTAATTAAATGAAGACAATATTAGTGAAACTCAATCGAAATCTGGAGACAGAAAAATCGGAAAAGATATTGGCTCCGCTAGGACTCGTTCCTGGGTTCGAGTCCCAGCGGAGCCAATATCTTTTCTGATTTTTCTGTCTCCAGATTTCGATTGAGTTTCGCTAATATTGTCTTCATTTAATTAAATATATATATTTTAGCGGCAGGGGGAAGGTGGGCTTCGCGGAGAGGGAAGAGATGAGGGAGGGGAAAGGCGAGGAAGGTGGAAGGGAACGGGGACACGCGGGAAAGGATATGCAGGGATAATCAATTTATGGCATTGCAACGCATGCCGGGTACCAGATAGTAATTAATAAAAGTCCTTACATTTTCCAAAGGAGTTCCGAAGATTTCCTTGAGTAGGTCTGGGTCCAAGTCGTCACCTTGTGATGCAGCGAATGCGGTGAAGGCCAGCAACAAGAAGCATCTCAAGCTGAGCGACATCTGCAAACAATGTCATGGGTTAGTTCAGGGCAAGGCAGTTTATCAAGTGAAAAGGAGGCGTCTACTAATATCTACAGGAATTCCAAAAACTGAACAAATCGGACTAATATCTATGAGAACCAAAGTGCGTACGAATATCTACAGCTCAAACTGTTGACTAATATCTATGAAAACCAAAGTGTTGACGAAAATCTACAACTCAAACTGCTGACTAATATCTATGAGAACCAAAGTGTTGTCGAATATCTACAACACTGGCAGAGGTTGGATTTGTAATTATGTATAGTATATTGGAATAACGTAATATTGCGTATGCAGTTTAAAAAACTTAATTTATGTATGTATGTATGTAAAATTCCATAATATCTGACTATTGGACACATTTAGATGATTATTAAGGATTTGGGTTTTTGTTTTAACAGCTTTCTTTATTTCGAGTGCTTCTAAATTATTTAGTCTGTTACCATGACCATTTATATGTCAGTTAGGTTAGGTTAGGTAGGGTTAGGTTAGGTTGTAGTGCCGTGTATTTCGAAATAAATAAATATCTTTGTATTATGACCTCCATGTTTGTTCAATAAATTATTGTCCTCGTAAACAGCAAAATGCGTAATATTATACAAAAACTAAGCCTTTACGTAATAACGTAATAACGTAATTGAAGTAATTTATGCTTTCCGTGCAACCTCTTGCTCAGCTGCCCTCTGTAGATATAAGTCCAACCTACGCTCTGTAGATATTAGTCAACACTGGGACCGTCATAGATATTCGTCCGACCTTAGCTCTGTAGATATTAGTCAACACTCTGAAGTTCGTAGATATTAATCCAACATATGAGCTGTAGATATTCGTCCGACATACAGGCTGTAGATATAAGTATCTGGAGTCAGTGAAAAGAGCCTATTTGTCAAAGAAACAGGATAACAAATATATCAGAGAGCCATATTAAAACTTGGGGTTGTAATCGTACTGTGGTAAATGTGGTGGATTGATAAATATGATTTGCTTTGTCTTATCTGCATTCTGCATACATTATTACTGTAATTTCACCCTTCTTCAAGTTGTTCTATAAAGAGACTCACACATAGATTCCTTATCATCATAATTACATCTGTATAAATAAAAATGAATCGCTGGAATGTATGTACGCGCATAACTTCCGAACGACTGCACCAAATTGGATTATTCTTTGTTTTTTGCGTGTTCGTTATTGTCAGGACATGGTTTGTATAAAACTACTGGTGAGCTTTTTGGCATTACGAAATTCGTATAAAAAAATTGCAATAGTTGGTACGCAAGCTCCTTGAAAACTAAATGTACCAGGAATTAATTTATGGAACGCAGGAGGGGGGGGGGAGGGGAACCTGGGAGGGGGGAGGGGAACTCGGGAGGGGGTTTGGGGGACGGAAGAAGGGGAGAGTGATGTGGGGGGAGGGAATGTGGAGTAGGCGGAGTGAAAACGCGAGAGGGGAAAAAGATGCGGGAGAGGAATGGGAGGGGGGCGGAAGGGGAACGGGACGAATGGGAAAGGACACGCAGGGAATAATAATTTCTTTATTAAATGGCATAGCAACGCATGCCGGGTACCAGCTAGTAGTATTAAAAAATGAAGTCGCTCAAAATGTATGTGCGCATGAATCTTTTAAACTACGCAACGGATTTTCATGCAGTTTTCACCAATAGATAGAGTGATTGAAGAGGAATGTTTATATGTATAATGCATGTAAATTATATTAGAGAAAAGCCGAGAAATTCAAAGAAAACATATTTTAGTGCGATTTAAAACGGCTGGCGGGCCGTACTATAGTCACTTTTGAAATTCGTTCTACGGAAGAAATTGGAAAATAGATGTCCTAGAGTAAGTAGGTATTTGATTTTCCCTTTTCAAATATCCAGTGTTGCATTGCAAGCATTGTATAATTAGTGGCGATCGCTCGAATTGCATTACATAGCATAAAATGAGGTCGCTCAAAATGTTTGTGCGCATAGATCTTTTAAACTACGAAACAGATTTTCATGCGGTTTTCACCAATAGATAGAGTGATTCAAGGGGAAGGTTTATATGTATAATTATGCTTATTATAGTAGAGAAAAGCCGAAAAATTCAAATATTCAATTCAGGCAGCTGGCAGCGGGCAGCTGGCAAACGGGTGGTGTGGATTTTATAAAATTTGGGTAATGGCGTTGTGTTTCGTTAGCCACAGCAACGTGTGGCCGGGTCTGCTAGTTAAATATAAAACCAATTTTGTGTTCGGAATGTAAAAAAATAATCGTTCGGCGGCTCCATCTCATAAAGCTAATTGAGTAGAGGTGAAATTGCAAACGATGTCTGAAGAGCTGCAGACGACTACGCAAAGAGCTGCAGATTCCGACCCCTATTGGTTAGTTGATCAAGCGGTCCAAGGAATCTGGTTCCAGCCCGCATGCGTCGCGGCCTCAAAACTCAGAATCATGCAATTTCAAACCCCTTTGAAAAGTCGTTTAACAGTTATGAAAAAAAAAAAAAAATCTGGTTAATAACCTAACCTAACCTAACCTAACCTAACCTAACTTTTTTGTTTGAATCCTCACAAGGGTCCCCAGCTGCTTCCGTTTGGAGCCAGTGAGTCTACGACATCTCCAATTGGGGTTTGTTGTGAGGCTGAACGTGGTGGAGAGAGAAAGGAGATAAGCGGAGGAAGGTGGGGAAGTACCTGGCTATCTGTTCATGAAACACGGCTAAAGCCAATTCAAGCAACGTTTTAATTCTCATAAACCACGTAATTTTAAAAATAGAAATTTTTTTAATGAAAAATTTTAAAGTTTAAAAAACGGCTCACCATACGTTTATTCTAACTAAAATTACTGTTAACAAAAAAAATAAAAATCGCACACTTATTTTATTGGACAAATATATTTTATACTTTATTATCACCTCACTTTTTGTGGTTTCATGTAAAAAAAAATCCTTAAAATTTTTTTTTTTTTTTCAAATTTTGGTTTCATAACTTTTTGATTTTAATATAAAGCGTGTTGTTTTCTCTTTCCATTACCGTTTATATTTTATATCATACTTTTCATTATTAAAATAAGGCAGGCACAACGATTTCTATGAGGCATATGTGAGCTGGCCAAAGATATTGAAATATAAATATAATAATCTCGATCTTAATACATTAGAAGCCCGCCGAAAAATATTTTTAGGAAAACATTTTTTTAAGATAATCTCTGGAACTATACATAATCCACCTATTTTGAAAGAGATTAACTTATATGTCCCAGACAAGTATACTCGTGGAAGGTCCCATACCCTTTTTTATGCTCCAAAAGCGAGGACTTCTGCCTATCAGAACGCGCCAGTCAACAGAGCGACTGAACTGCTCAACGAGTCTGCATTGAACATTGACATTTTTAACGTAACCTACAGGCCAGGCAGTTTAACAATTATCTTTTGACGTATGTCACAAAGTAGTGAAACTGACCTTTTTATGTGTTTTGCTATACTTTTTGTCTAATTTGTAATCTTCTCCATAATGTATTGGTGAATAACCGTTTTACGGAGAATATGAAAAAATAATTAAATAATTTATTAATTAAATAAATTAAATAAGTAGATGTGCTATCTGCTGTTTTTACTATATGGGTCTGCGCTTCCGGGTGTCGCCGATATTGTTTACCAATTATCAAATTAACTGAAAGAACAAATAATTAACGAATAAACCAAACGAACGTTAAACTAAATTAACGAATTCTTTTCTTATTCAAAATATATTGTTAACCAATATTAATGCACATTTTCAAAAAATCTACGAAATGAACAAATTCTTTTTGTATGAAAACTACGCTAATTAGTGCGTAGTCCGGCGACAGTTGCGCGGACACCATAGCATATCTCTTCTGTATTTGAATATCTTTGGAGCTGGCACAAATATGGTCTCCTGGGAGTAGGGTTCCCAGATCAAAAAATCAAAATCCCGGAGAAAATTCCTGACATTTGAAAAAAATTCCGGTCTTTCTTGTAAATATAATATTAATGTCGTTATCAGTGGCATAGCGAGGGGGGGGGGGGGTGGCCCGCCCCGGGTGCCATCCATCCGAGTGTCATCCCCAAGAGCACAATTCTCTAGCCACCCCCCACCCCCCCCCCCCCGGACGAACAATTTTTTTATGAAGTCAAAATTTGTGTTTGTCAACTTTAATGGGAGGGGGGGGGAGGGTGACTCTAATCAAGCAACGAAGTTTTGAGATTAAATGCCAATAACTAATGGACCATTATTCTGAGCAGCTGGACCAGGAAAAGTTACGGAATTAAAAAAGATATACTCTTTTTGTTTTTTGAAGAGTTTTATTAAGACGACAATATACCCTAAAATATATTGAGAATCTAAACGACTTAAGTAAAGACGCCGTGTATACAAATTACGACTCGCGACCCGTGTATTGGACGGACCTACTGTCGAATTTGCCGTATCAAAAAAAGAAGAAGAAGATAAAATAATGTGGGAATCTTAACGACGTAAGTGAAGAAAGCGTGTGAACAAATATGCGCCGCGGCACGGCGTATTGGACGAACGTACGGTCGAATTCACGCCTAGCAGACCTGGAAATACGACCTTTCCGCCGCGTTCATTTTAATTAATTCTGAAGAACGTGTTACAAATATTTAAAATGTGTCTCCATGTTGTCCTTCCGAAGTTATTAATTCATTGTCTAGAAAAATAAAATCTGGTGCTTACCGCTAACTTTATAGTTGAAAAACGGGTTATAAAGTTTTAAAATCGTTGTACGTAAAATATATTAATGGTAAGGTACTGTTTTAATTCATCTAAAATATAAATAACTTGCATTCCTCGTGCGGCATGGAAATAAAAAGTTATTATAGTTACGAATTCGCCGGAAATGATTAAAATGTGAGTTTTGAACAAACAAAAAATATTAGGATTGTGTACCGCCTTAAATGTACATTTGTTACTTAAATTTATTTTTTAACGATTGTGACGCACAGTATGTAGGTATGACAACTAGAAATTTCAAAACTAGAATCAGGGAACATGAACTTTGTTTACGAAATAATAATTACTCCGAATTTGCGAATCATTTAATAGAGTCAGGCCATAACTTCAATAAAGAAAAAACAAAATTTAAACATTGCAATATAAACTCATACTCTAATCTTTGTGCTTTAGAAACGCTCGAAATAAACAAAAAAAATTAAATCTAAAATTAATTTATTGAATAAAATAATAGCGCCTTGCAAATCTCCTTTACTAACCATGTTTCCGTATAATATTGACTCCTCCCACCGCTTTCCCCCTCCCCCCAAAATCAATTAATCTTTTGTACTTGCATTTAATTTTTAAGTAAGTTTGTAGCGCGCCGTTTTTACGCTTGCCACTACACCATCTCTTTCCCCCGTACAGCGCCATCCTGCTCACCCACCCCTAAGCAAACCAGGATGCGCCGACGCCTTCTGCGCATCTCCCACCCTCGAGCCGCTACATAAACCACACCCCGCAACAAGGAATGGGCTATATAACAGGCTGCGCGCCCTAAATCAGTCAGTTCGTCTGCAGCTCGCTCTTGGCTAGTACGCTCCCTTAGTTGCACTTCGTCCTCTGGCACGACCCTCTAAGGAGTATTCTACTACCATAAGTAAAGCACCAACCAGACCCCCGACTGCTGCCTTAGTTGCGCTTCGTCCTATGGTACGACCCTCTAAGCAGAACCACAGTCAGTTTTGTTGTTCCCAAAGCCTAACGGCAAGGTTCCCTCCGATCCCTTGCTCAGTTAATTAGTGAATTGATACATTGTGACTATTTTTACCATATTATGTGATCTGTGAACTTACTTTCTTAAATAAATAACCTTTTACCAACAATTGTGTTATAAGTTTTAATTCTGCTCGTGAATGATACGGTTGTATCGAAACCGGTCGCGGAAAAATTAAATTTAAGTAACAAATGTACATTTAATAAAACTCTTCAAAAAACAAAATGTCTAGAAATTGTTACATAGTTAATGCCCAAGAAATACAAAAAAAAGATATACTCTTTTATATTTACTATTCAGGCACAAAATGCCAATGTAGAAAAGGTATTTTCCAATGGGAACCCAATTAACATTAACCCTCTTAAGGCTCTGCAACCGGGACCGAAAAGAAGAAGATGGAGAGATACGAAATTACGAATGTTAGAGGAGAGCGCTAACATTTGCGGCGACAAAATCGATGCGAAAATTGCGAAAATTTTTAATAAAACACGACTCGTTTAAAATAGAGCAAAAATCTCGCGGGCATTATCTTAAACACCATTTAAAGAAACACTGTGAATTTTTTCATACATGTGTATGAAAACACACATTTTTTCATACATATGTATATAACTTGTAAAATAACTGAAACAAGCGTGTTAATAATAATTTTTGGAGCATACTTTGCGATTTTTTTCTATCGAGGGATTTTATATAATTTGCGTTTCGGCGCGGGCAAAATCTAGGTATTATCTTCAAAAATAACATATATTTTTTTTAAGAGCTTTAAAACTTACCGTGTTTAAGGGAAACAAGTAATAAATCGGTACAAATCCGAGTTGCGGGGCCTTAACAATTTAAAAAATATGACTTGCGAAATGTTCTACAAAACTATTATTAAAGATTCGGAAGTGTTGAACAATATTTCCGGGAATACATTTCTCTAATTACACAAAATATAACTAAGTGACCCCGAAGGGATGTGCAGAGAGGATGTACCACTGAGTAACAAAAGTATTAATATTTTCCTTCAAATGCATCACGGAAAATCTACTTGTCTATATACTGTGTATACCAGCGCATATGTTAAAAAAATCGACATTGTATTTAAATTCTTTCGATATCCATACGAACTTATTATTAAGGGATTTTTAAAGTCGATTTAACGTTTGAAATTGATAAATAATGCAAATTTTTTTTTATAGTAAACTAGCTTTTTCCCGCAGCTTCGCTCGCATGGTGTAAGGGGGGTTCCCACTCCCCCTCCCCCCCCCCCCTCTCACCGTGCTCTCTCCCACCCTCCCCCTTCCCCCTCCCAGGAGGTCGAAAACACTGCCTAATCTTTTTGGGATATAACAAAACAATACATGGTTGGATATTACTCTTTTATAGATCTACAAAAAAGTCCGTGAAGGCATATATCTATCTTTTACGGATAGCTTACTATACCCATTCTATCTTCTAAAAAAATGGTCACGTACATTGCGGTAATTGAAAAGTTATTTAGACGAATACAGTATTAATCCTTTTATTAACTTAAATACGTTAGTTACCCCAAGCATTTCATGCAAATTATTATAATCTTTCACACCATCTCTACGTATTATAAATTAATGTCCTCCGCGGCATCTGTCTGTCTCTTTGCGATAAACTCAAAGACGGCGGTGGTTATAAAAGTTGGATAACCATCCAGTAGATGACGTTGTGTTTTATTAGCCACAGCAACGCGTGGCCGGGTCAGCTAGTTTTAAATAAAAAGCTGGATACTAAATATAGGGAGATCAGAAATAGAAAATAAACTGATTTATTTATTTATTTATTACACGCCTTGATGTGCTTTTACATTATAATTTATAAGTTGAGTAACAAACAATGAAGAAAATATAATACAATGAGAAAAGAAAATACATAATACAATGTAATAACAAAACATATCTATAATATAAAAATGAATCGCTAAATTTGTTGGTAAGCGCAAATCTAAAGAGCAGCTGAACCGATTTCGCTAATTCTTTTTTTAGAATATTCCTTGAAGTACGAGGATGGTTCTTACGGAGAGAAAAATTAAGAAAATTTCGCAGAAAATTAGATAATAACAGAAAACATCGCACGTTTGACAGTTCGCGTGTTAGAGAATGACATTTTGCAAAACAATGAATGATTGTTCAATCAGGATTCTATTTTTGAAAAGTTGAAAAATTTATTTAAAGTAGGTACTCCCCTAATAGTTTGAATCTAATCAAGAATTTTAGATATTTTAAATAGGTACCTATGTTAGGTACCAAATTTAATATACATGAGAAATGGAAATTTGAATAAAAATTGTAAAAGCTGGCACGCGGGCTGTTTAAAAACTGAATGTACTGGGATTGAATATATGGAACGCGGGAGGAGGGTTGGCGAAACGAGTGAACGGGAAAGGGAAGAGGGAAGGCGGGGAAGGTGGAAGGGGAACGGGGAGGGGGAGGGGACGTGTGAGGGGGAGGGGAACTCGGGAGGGGGGGGTTCGCGGGACGGGGGAAGGGGGAAGGGGGGGAGTGGAGTGGGGAGAAGGAAGGTGGAGGTGGCGGAGTGGGAACGCGAGAGAGGAAGAGGACTCAGGAGAAGAAGGGGAGGCGGAAGGCGAACGGGACGTATGGGAAAGGACACTCAGAGAGAAACAATTTCCTTATTAAATGGCATAGCAACGCATGCCGGGACCAGCTAGGAATAAAATAAAAATACATATTATGTAAAAATGATAAGAAGTCTCATATTCAATACGTATAATAAAATAAAAATTGAAGAAATTATGTAAATCTATTATTTGTGCCTAGAAGAATAAAAGTGATAGAATATACAACATTAATTAATTTATACTGATTAGTTTTAAGATGAAATATATCAAATACAAACTAAAACCGAATCTAGCGAACTGAATTATAGAAAACACTATCTTATTTACTTTATAATTATTAAAAAAAAAAACTACATGATATACATAATGTCTAATTCATATTAATTTCTTAAAATTAAATTATAATATGTAAATGAAATCCTCAGCACGGGAGATCTCAGTGAGGATATCATTATCTCTATTTGTTATTAAGAAATGAAGACAATAAATCATTATTATTATTATAAAACAAAGACGCAAGCAGATAAAATTTGATTTCTTTCCTTATTTATCTCAAAACTGGTAAATATGCAGTTAGTCCACCTCACGGATAATACGGAACGTTCGTGTTGTTGAAGTTTGATGCACGGATAATACGGAATGTTCCTTTTTTTAACAAATAGACGTCGGAAGTACCAATCTTATAAAATAAATTCTGTAAAATAATAAACTCGCATTTGATAAGTTTTAAGATTTTCACGGCCAAAAGCATTTTCGTTATTTGTTTTTGGGGTGTTATGCCGTGTTCTTTAGCCAACGTTTCGGACATCGTTGCAGTGTCCATCATCAGGGCAGATCCGGCAGATCCGGTAGATGTGGACACTGCAACGATGTCCGAAACGTTGGCTAAAGAAGGAGGTAGCGCAACACGGCATAACACCCCAAAACAAATAACGAAAAAACTCGCATTTCATCATAATTTAAAAAAACATCCCAGGTTTTTGAATGGTTTGTTTGGCAAAGCAGAGTTTGTTTAGCGGGTTTGTGTAATTATTCTAATACATTTCTTTCCATGTTCTACTGTTATAAATACAGGTACAAACTTGTCAATAATGCATTCACTTTGTTTTACTTGGCAATAATATTTTTTTCTATTGATTGTCTTTTAAATGTTAAATAAAAACGATACATACAAAAATGGCGTTACCACGTAAGTAAATTAATTGAAACAAAATTAAAATTTTGAATGCATATTTTTTGCATGTCTCCCCCGACATAAATGCTCACTTTTCGTGATAATAAAGCTAATCTAACTGTTGGAATAAGGAATATTTCTTAAGGGCCCGCAACCCGAATTTCTACCGATTTCTTACATATCTCCCTTAAACACGGTATGTTTTAAAGCTCTTAAAAATATATATGTTATTCCTGAAGATAATATCTAGACATTGCCCGCGCCGAAACGCAAATTATATAAAATTCCCTCGATAGAAAAAGATCGCAAATTATGCTCCAAAAATTATTATAAACACGTTTGTTTCAGTTATTTTACAAGTTATATGTATGAAAAAATTCACAGTGTTTCTTTAAATGCTGTTTAAGACAATGCCCGCAAGATTTTTGCTCTATTTTAAACGAGTGTTTTATTAAACATTTTCGTAATTTTCACATCGATTTTGTCGCTGCAATTTTAGCGCTCTCTTCTAACATTCGTAATTTCGTATTTTTCCATCTTCTTCTTTTCAAGCCCGGTTGCAGAGCAGAGCCTTATGCGGAGTAATGCATAAATAATTAATTACAATACAAATGGTTGTACTTACAGACAGATGTTAAATAATCATAAAATAATCCATTAGCCGCCACATTTTTCAGCACAGATTATGGAAATCAAACTTATTTTCAACAATTACTACAATAAACAACTAAAATAGGTTATTAGGTTCTTAGTTTAGGTTAACTAAGTAATTCATGCGTATTTAGATTGAAATGAAACTTTGCAGATGTCAAAACCATACTAAAAATGGAGAAGTTTTATAAGGAAAATCACACTTCATTTCAAAAATTTACTACAAGAAACCAGTGGCGGCTCGTGACTTTTGGGTGTGCTAAAGTGCTGATATAAAAAAATGGCATTATTGATGTTGTTGAAGCCGAAAAAATATTTTTATTTATTTTTTTGAAAATCAGTTTTTTGTATGAAAAATTTCAGGAAGTTTCTGTTTGGCAATTTCCTGAAAAATCTTCATACAAAACACCGATTTTTGAAAAAAAAATTTTTTTTCGCACCCGACAACATCCATGATGCCATTTTTTAATATTAGCACCCTAGCACACCCAAAAGTCACGAGCCGCCACTGCGAAGAAACAACTATTTACTTATACAAAATAGATTATTAGGTTCTTAGTTTAGGTAAACTAAGTAATTCATGCGTATTTAGATTAAAACGAAACTTTGCAGATGTCAAATCCATACACAAAACAAAAAATCGCGGCAATGGAGAAGTTTTATATTGGAAATCACACTTCATTTAAACAATTACCTCTAGAGACAACTATTTACGTGCACAAAATTGGATATTAGGTTCTTAGTTTAGGTAAACTAAGTAATTCATGCGTATTTAGATTGAAATGAAACTTTGCAAATATCAAATCCATTCACAAAAAAATGGCGGCAATGGAGATGTTTTAAATGGGAAATTTTTAACTTTGATGAAAATCGAATTTTAATGCATATTTTTCCCTCTATCCGGACTGCGATGATCCTTTTGGTAAATAAGTTCTAAAGTAGTTTACTGCACAAAATATATGTATATTAAAAGTGTAACGGCATGAGGCGGCTTGTGGATTATTTACCTAGTAATCAATAAATAAAGATTACTACCTTGTGTGTATAGAGTTGATTTCCGTTGCACAAAGTCCAAAACTAACACTACAAATGGACTGAACCGCGTCACAGTCTACTCACAACTGAGTTCCGTCTGATATGCAGGGTCAAGAGACAGTGGCTAGGTCACAACCTGATTATAATACTTGTCGTGAGTGTTAGGAACATTGCTTAACAGTGGTCACACATCGGAGGAAAATAAATATTATAAACTCGTTTAATCACAGGAGACCAGATTTGTCCCAACGCACATAGGTCTCACATAAGACGCCGTAACTCCCTTAATATCATAGTTAGAAATATGTTCTAATCGGTGTTAGAAAGGAAAAACATCATGCTTTATATTGAAATCTAAAAAATTGCCACCAAAAAAGTAAAATGTACACTTTTATGTACCTACACAAAGTTTTGAATCGCAAATTGAAAAAAGAATTTGAAACTTCGGAAATTTAAAAAAAAAAAATTCATATTGCGACAAAAAAATTGAGGTTACAATATGTGTTTGTTATACATTTGTCTAATAAAATTTGATTGTGTTTTTATTTTTTTTTATTATCAGTAACTTTAGTTAGAAAAAACATAAGGTGAGCCATTTTGAAAACTTTTTTATGTTTGTATGCAAAAATTTTATAATTTAAAAAAAATATATATTTTTCGAATTCTATAATTTGAAAGCGTTTTTCATCACCTTTCTAAAACAGTTTTTGGTTTTTGAATGTGTTCAGAAATATTCCTAATATTTGCATTGGGAGGAATGCAGATCCGGGCACCGTCTGGAAATTTAATAAAAAGGCACTTTCTAGATGAGAAAAGTGTGGAAAAGCAGAATAAAACAAAAATTAAGGCGCGCTCGGCAAAATTGAGGGAGATACAACCGTTCAAAGTATTTAAAATTTCACTTTACAAACTGATATTGACAGTTCGCCCGCGTCCGCCCGCCATTTTTTTATAACCTAATACGCTAAACATGGTTTGTGATAGAAAAGAAAGTGCCCCCTTCGTAGCGCCTGCTCGCGTCACGGCAAAAAAACATCCCAGTTTTCAAGTGGTTTAGCGGCTACGCTAGGTTTGTGTAATATGGTTTGTGATTTTGGCGTACTATTAATTCTGTATTAGGTCTGGGATCCAACATAAGCAATGAAAACATGGCGAACGAACTGTCAATATCAGTTCGCGAAGTGAATTTTTAAATACTTTGAACGGTTGTATCTCCCTTAATTTTGCCGAGCGCGCCTTAATTTATTTTTTATTCATCTTCTCCACACTTTTCTCATCTAGAAAGTGCCTTTTTATTAAATTTCCAGACGGTGCCCGGATCTGCATTTCACCCATTTGCATTTTATTGTAAAGCGAAAATATTTTGACCATCCGAAAAAAAAGACAAATTTTTGAAGGGTTAAATACTAGCGTGTTGCGAGGCGTCTACTAATCAGGGTTGCCAGGTGTTCGGTATTCTACCGAACCGTTCGGTATTTTAGCACCGTGTTCGGTGTTCGGTAAGACAAAAATACCGAAGTATGGGCGGTTCGGTATTTTTTTTTTGATAAATTTTCTCCCTAATAAGCGATTCAACTATCAGATTTGACGCAATCATCGGTAATCGATGTTGCGTAGCATCCCTACTTAGTTCGTGCGATGTTGCCGCTTCGTGCACGCTCTCACTGTTTTCAAACCATTTCAGGTGGCTACGTACTTGCGTAAATGTGATTATTCGAAATAATTTGACTGCTTACATTGTTTCAAAGTCCACCCCCCCCCCCCCCGACGCGTGTTTTTCCAAGGTACCACCGTGAAATCTAGGGAAATTTCACCTAGAAAATTTTTTTTGCTCACTGTTCGGTATATTTTTGGAAAAAACCTGGCAACCCTGCTACTAATATTTACAGGAATTCCAAAAACTGAACAAATCGGATTAATATCTATGAGAACCAAAGTGAGGACGAATATCTACAGCTCAAACTGCTGACTAATATCTATGAGTGTGAACGAATATCTTTTTTTTTTCACAGAAAATACCGCACAAGAATCTCAACTGCTCCCGTCTGGAGCCAGTGAGACTATGGCATCCCCAATTGGGGTATGTTGTGAGGCTAAAGGTAGTGGGGAGGGGAAGGA
Organism: Limnephilus marmoratus; assembly: GCA_917880885.1. Lineage (NCBI taxonomy): Eukaryota > Metazoa > Arthropoda > Insecta > Trichoptera > Limnephilidae > Limnephilus > Limnephilus marmoratus. The sequence continues at coordinate 44,369,510 of OU862913.1, forward strand.
GGTGGGGAAGAGGAAGGTTGGAAAGTACCTGGCTATTCAGATCTGGTCACCAAACACGGCTAAAGCCATTTTCAAGCAACGTTTCAATTCTGAATGGTGGTCTTACACCAGGGCGATACTCATAGTATCTACCACTCTGGAACATGCCGCAAATATACTATATATTATTTTTAAATGAATTAATTGTGAAATAACACAAATTAATCAAATAAAATTTATTTGCGCATGCCGGGTTCGAACCCGCGACCTCCGGATTGTGAGTCAAGAGTCTTACCCACTGGACTACGGAGATCGTCAATCTACAGCACTGGCAGAGGTTGGGTTAGGTTAGGTTAGTTATTACGTAATTGAAGTAATTTATGCTTTTCATTACGCCAGAGCTCACTATTGTATATATAAACCATCGCGGGCATGCACACATCAAATCCCAAAAGTTTCATCGCAAACGGATGAATGGTTTAGCAATGCATAATTTCATGATACCAGATCTCTCTATCGTATATATAGAAATCATCGCGGGTATGCGCACATCAAATCCCCAAAGTTTCATCGCAATCGGATGAATGATTAACAACGCATAATTTCATAATGCCTGAGCTCTTTATTATAGAAACCATCGCGGGCATGCGCATATCTAATCCCCAAAGTTTCATTGCAATCGGATGAATTGTTTAGCAACGCACAGACATCTTACATACATACATAGAAGTAAGCATATATTGATTTTTACATATATATCGAAGATAATAATACTTAAAAACGTATTTCTTCACAAAACAGTTTTTAGTTTTCGGATACGTTCAGAAATGAGATTTCAGTGTAGAAGATACTTTCAGTATCGCCCTGGTGCAAGACCACCATTCGGGATTAAAACGTTGCTTGAAATGGCTTTAGCCGTGTTTGGTGACCAGATCTGAATAGCCAGGTTCCCCACCTCCTCTTCCCTATCTCTTTCCCCTCCCCACTACCTTCAGCCTCATAATTACAGCCAACATACCCCAATAATTGGGGATGCCATAGTCTCACTGGCTCGAGACGGGAGCAGTTGGGACTCTTGTGCGGTATTAATATAAAAAAAAGAAAATATTCCATTTATTTGGGTTTTATTGTAAAGCGAAAATATTTTGACCTTATGACAAAATGGATCAATTTCCGAGGGATTTAAAAGACACCTACGAAAAATGTTGAACACACCTGATAGATACCGAGATATGTTCAATGTATATTAAGAATAAACTTGTATATATAAATATTTTTATTTACGTAAAGTACTTATAATCAGAAATTAATAACCGTTCGCTAAAAAAAGTTTATTTTGAAAATTGGAAACCGGTTTGCACGTACTTTCTTCGGAAATACGAAAAAACCAGGTTCGGGAGACGCCGAATATTAAAGAGCCACGTACATACTATTTTAAATCACTCTCAGGTATTGGAGGCTATCCACCACTTACCCGCCCTAGTATAAGTAACAGATGGTTACTCCTTCAAGGCTCTTGCATGGACTCTAATTTTTTGAATGAACGAATCTACATTTGATTTTGAACGCATCTAGATCTCCAGTGTCCCTGCATACGTTGTTAGTAAGCAATATGCAAGTGCTTAGCGGGAAATCAAGATACAATAAATGTTAGTATGACTATAGACAAGATTGGTGATAGTCCACGAGGAGGCAAGTGCTGGGTGATTTAATGTGATAACTAAAAAAAAAGTCATCCAAAAAGTTTAAAAACTATTTAACATTTTATTCTAAGAAGCACCGCGCAAAGGGGAGGCCGATAGGCTCTGAAGAACCGCACAAAGAGTACACCGATTAAGCCGCCGCTACCCGAATTTATACCGATTTCTTACATATCTCCCTTAAACACGTTAAGATTTAAAGCTCTTAAAAAAATATGTTATTTTGAAGATAATATATATACTTACATTTCCCACGCTGAAACACAAATTATAGAAAATTCCGTCGATAGAAAAAAATCGCAAATTATGCTCCAAAAATTATTATAAACACGTTTGTTTCAGTTATTTTACAAGTTATGTGCATGCAAAAATTTACAGTGTTTCATAAAATGCTGTTTAAGACAACCGCCGCGAGATTTTCGCTCTATTTTGAACGAATCTAGACCTCCAGTGTTCTTCATACGTTGTTAGTAAGCAGTATGCAAGTGCTTAGCGGGAAATCAAGATACAATGTGTTAGTATGACTATAGACAAGATTGGTGATAGTCCACGAGGAGGCAAGCGCTGGGTGATTGTATCCTGCGTATCAAGCACCTGTAGGGAAGAAGACACAGTACATAAATGATAAAAGTATCAGGTATGTATTGTATTAATTTGTGAGGTGTGTAAGGGTACCGCAGAATGCGAGAACCATTTATGTGATAACTAAAAAAAAAGTCATCCAAAAAGTCACCGGAGATCAAAGTTTCCTTTACATTTTTTTTACTCCAAATAATGTCAGGAATCACTGGTTAAAGTAAGCAAAGTACGTCCCTTAACACCCTGTATATAAAACGTCATTGGTGTTACCAGTAGTGATGTGCCGGATCGTTAAAAATGTATATCCGCGGATACGGATCCGAATACGGATATTTGGTGTCAAGATCCGCGGATACGGATTTTTATTTTCTTATTCAACCGGTGACGGCGCGCGAGACCTTGAAACGATAGTGTTGACGTTACGCCCGCCGCAACGACGGTATGTTAAATTAATACGATAAAATATTCGATTTAAAAAAATAAAAAAATACTAAAATACTGGAATTTATGTTTTTTTATTCTACCTCATCTCTACATCTTCTCTACATATTATAAATTAAAGTCCCCCGCGTCGTCTGTCTGTCTGTCTGTTCGCGACAAACTCGAAAACTACTGAACGGATTTTCATGCGGTTTTTCACCAATAGATTTCACCAATAGAACCAAGTGTTTCGTGAGGAAGGTTTAGGTATGTAATTTGTCAAGGATTTGTGTAAATTGGTTGAAACATAACGATAATTGTTAGAAGTGTCGGAAAAAGTTAAGCCGCCTGGTAGCTTTCATCGAAAACGCTGCCTAATCCTTTTGGAATATAACAAAATAATGCATGGTGGTATATTTCTCTTTTATAGATCTACAAAAAAGTCCGCGAAGGCATATATCTATCTTTTACGGATAGCTTACTATACCCATTCTATCTTATAAAAAAAAACGGTAATTGAAAAGTTATTTAGATGGATACAGTATTAATCCTTATTAACTTAAATACGTTAGTTACCCCAAGCATTTCATGCACATTATTATAATCTTTCACACCATCTCTACGTAAGACGGCGGTGGTTATAAAGGTTGGATAACCATCCAGTAGATGACGTTGTCTTTTATTAGCCACAGCAAAGCGTGGCCGGGTCAGCTAGTCATCTATATATAGCACTAGCAGATCCGGCCACACGTTGCTGTGGCTAACGAAACATAACGCCATTACCCAACCTATATAAAATCCACACCACCCGCTTGCCAGCTGCCCGCTGCCTGAATTGAATATTTGAATTTCTCGACTTTTCTCTACTGTAATAAGCATGTATTATACATATAAACCTTCCTCCATCACTCTATCTATTATAAAATCCGTTGCGTAGTTTAAAAGATCTATGCGAACATACATTTTGAGCTATTTCATTTTATACTATGAAATTAGAAAAATTAATGATAAAATCCAATTAATAAACTCTGTTAAAAAATATTTTAAAGAAAATCTCAAAAAAAAAGTTTCCGACTAATCTAATCTCAAGAACAACTTATAACTCAGTTTCCAAGGGATACCCCATTCTTCAAATAAGGTAAATTTTGTTTTGTTTTTAACAACTAATTACAATAACTCAAGATACATTATCCTAATAGTAAAATTGTTTATTAGTAGATAAATATTTTTAATTACATATCACCGAACTTACAACTTATTGTTTTTTACATTCACATTGTAATTTAAGAACTCATAACATAATATAGCATTAAAAAATGTACACTACTCTTCCAGACACAAGCTAATGCTTCTATGGAAGGGTGGTATTAACATTAGATCATGAATATGTACGCAAATTATTACATTATCTAAATGTACATTATTTTTTATATGCTAAAATAAAAAAAAAAATAAAATAAAATAAAAAAAAAATAAAAAAAATAAAGAAACTAGAAGATGAGGAAATAAAAATCAACAACCATTCAGCAACATACAGTCCGCCCCAGAACAGGAATACCTAGTGAGGAGGACTGTAAACAAGCCACTTTACTTCGTATTTTCACTTATTTTGTAATTTTACTTTATCTTATATTGTCATTAAAATAAATAAAAAACGATTTAATCTTATCAATAAAGATCCGTAAAAGATCCGCGATAAAAGTAACGGATACGGATCTTTCTTCTCCTTCGAATATCCGCGGATTCGGATATCCGGAACATCACTAGTTACCAGTTAAAAATAAAATAAAATGTGAAAAAGTAACCATGCAAGTGGCTCTTTAATAGGTTTTGGGAATTACCATGGAACTATGATTGTAAGGAAGCGGCATAAACATTTCGGAACCTATTATACCGCCAAAACCAGTGTAGCTGTCTCCATTTTTCGGCGGCGGAGAGTGGGGATACAGACGGGGTTACCGCTCAGCGATCGGGGGGAGGGAGAGCGCTTTACAGGGAAGGGCCGAACTGGTAATGGGCTCATTATTTAATGTATTTTTTAATTAAAAAACGTTCCTCAGTTTTTTTTCGTATTTTAAGCACAAAATATAATAGCCCATTACGTATTATTTGCTGAACGAATTTCTTTTTCATAATTAATAGTTTTCTTAGTTTTAACCACGTTTATTGTTTATAAAAAACCGACATATTTCCTGAGCAATGCTCACTTCCTCAGCGTTTACTTAATTAAAAAAAAAAAGATTATGAAATAACTAAGGTATAAAATTAGAGAGTCAGCAACGCTCTCACAGAACAAGTGTGTTGCTAATTTAACTTTTATTTTTTGATTTTGAAAATTTATATGTATCGGCCTCAATTTGTTCGCAAAATGTAATATTTCATCATTTTGAATTTGATTTAAGCTTTCCAAATGATTCCATTTGGCTTCAATCTTATTTTCATCAACTATTACTTTTTTGGCTTGAAAAGCGTTTCGAACTAATTTTATCATGTGGCAGGCATCTAAAAATATGCAAACATCTTCTTTAGTAGATGGATGTTCGAAAAAAGTTTTTAATTGTGTAGGATCGAACGAACTGCCTAAAATTTTGGCCATAGAAATGTTCGCCGGACACCCATCAAACGTTAAAGATACCACATCAATACCCGTAAGATGAATCTTTTCCAAACATTTACATACCAAATTTGCCCTTTGTTCACCGGAAATTCCATTTACAAAAAAAAATCCAACATCCAACAGGCAACTTCCAACTATCATTGATTGCCACAACCATTAAGACAAAGGCTTCTTTTGCCCTTGTCAGGCAATCGCCGTCTAACTTAGCACCTATGTCAATAAATCCATGGTAATTGGAGCCATCAAATTCGATCTTAGTCATTACGGCCATTTCATCGATCACTAGTCCGCAGAGTATTTTTTTACTTGAAGCTTCAGCCTTCATCTTCAAAGCACGAAATGCTTCCACTGTGAAACCAGCCTGGCCATCAATACTCTCGTACCACTTCCCAAGGGTCCTAGCGTGTGGCAAACATATATCAAAACTTCTTCGTACGTAATCGTTAGCTTTTGGAGAATAAAAATGTAAAGTTAGAGCAAACGATCTAAGGGCCGGGAAGAATTTTTTTTGTCGGTTTTCCTTTATTCTATAGCTGCCGGTTATAAAGTTCTCTACTGCTGATTGAAATTGACTCCAAGTCCGTAAACTCGTTTTCATTAACATGTTGACCTTCTTGTAAACATGTTAAAATCCCCTGCAAACTGGCAATCTTTTAAACTGCCGTCTACGTGACGCTTTCAAACTTTCTAGCTCTTTTTTGCGTTCAATGAAGAGCGTTCTCCACTTCCTCGCTTCTAATCTAAGTTTTTTTTACGAGAGTGTCTTCCACTTCATCGAGTAACTCATGTGATCTATTGTAGGCTAATGGGTCTGCTGATTCAGTCGTAGGCTGAAAAAAAAATTGTATTTGATATCCAGCCCAATTCCGAATTTTTTTAAAGCGTTATTGCAATAAAATATTTAGTATCTTTTCAATTGAAAGCGAAGATACTGTATATCTGTGCAATTTTATAAATCCTTTCTCAGTTGTATAGAAGCAATCTTGCGAAAAGTGATAGGAGCAAATGCGGGTTGATTTGATTGGAAACCAGTCATCACTCCGATTTAAGGCATCAACCCACTTTCTTTTTCTCTCAGGGTCTTTTGGAAACCTTTAATAATAAAAAATTATATTATTAAATTTTATGTATGTATATATATATACGTTCATACTGCACCCTTGAGGTGAATTTTCAAGAAAACGGGCATTTTAAATCTATATATGTATATATATATATATATACATATACATATACATATCACAAGAATCGAAACTGCTTCCATCTGGAGCCAGAGAGACTATAGCATGTATGTTGTGAGGCTGAAGATGTGGGGAGGGGAAGAAGACGGGGACGAGGAAGGTGGGGAAGTACCAGATCTAGTCAACAAACACAGCTAAAGCCATTTCAAGCAACATTTCAATTCTAATTGGTGGTCTTACACCAGGGCGATACTGAGAGTATGTTCCACCTGAAAGTGCCGGAAATATATCTTATATTATTTTTAATTATAAAATGTTGAAAACACAAATCAATCGAATAAAATTTATTTGCGCGCACCGGGATTTGAACCCGCGACCTCCGGATTGCTAGTAAAGAGCTTTACCCCTCGACCACGGGGGCATGTCAATGTGACTTTTACATAACAATACAGTGATTACAAATTAACATTGTAAACATATATAAAAGGAGTGTTAAATTATTAGGAAAAAAAACTAAAAATAACAGTGCAAAAAAGACAAAGTAAAAATGTTAAAAAATTAATAAACTAAATTATAAAAAACACATACCTATGATATGTGTAAATCTCAACTTTATATTTGTGCGTTATGATTAATAAATACATTAAAAATTTTAGGTAATTATTAATTATTATAATTTAAGTTGACTGATTCGGCCCATTGGCAGTCGGAGTCACGTGTTAATATCGGGCTCATGGCGATCGCGGTTGAAATGAACACGCCGAAAATTATAAAATGTATATTTAAGCTATGTTTAAACACTTACACGTGAAAGGTAAGACCGTCTTTCTTCTTAAAGGTCTTCATAGAACTACTTTTACAGAACTTTACGGCGCACTGGACGATTTTTCTATGTTTTATGAACGTTTTACTGGGAGCTCTATACGCGACCGAGGTGTAAAAGCCAATGTCAGCCGTCTAAAAACCGTTCATTAAATTTTTTTAAAAATCACACTTCGGGAGGGTGTGCACACTTTACATGCCGTCTCTCTAATATCCATACTCTTAGGGAATTACCAAAGAAACTGTGAATTAGTGTCAGGGTTTTACCAAATGACATTGGCGACACTCTGTTATTAGAAAATGGCAAAAAACTCCGTTATCTCGTTTTGCGGGAACACCGAGCAATTTAAGAGCATCACTTTTAATTGCAATATTTACTAAACTAACTAACTCTTCTTCCGGCCTCAGTGGTCGAGGGGTAAGGCTCTCGATTAGCAAACAGAAGGTCGCGGGTTCAAATCCAATCGTGCGAAAGTAAATTTTATTTGATTTATTTATGTTATTTCACAATTTATTCATTTATAATAATATATAGTATACTAGCAGACCCGGCCACATGTTGCTGCGGCGAACGAAACCTTTATAACCAACGCCATCTGCTAAATCAAATCCACATCACGCTGCCCGCTGCTGCTTGGCAATATATATTATGTATTTCAACCAATTTACACAAATCCTTGACAAATTATATACTTAAAAACCTTCCTCATGAATCACTCTATCTATTGGTGAAAACCGCCTGAAAATCCATTGCGTAGTTTAAAAGATCTAAGCGCACATACAGCGTAAGCGACTTCATTTTATACTTAGTAAAGATTTGCGTTGCAGAGTGGAAGATACTCTCAGTATCGCCCTGGTGTAAGACCACCATTTTTTCAATTTGGGAGGCGGGTATGGGTACCACCGCCCCGGTAACCATAAATTGGGTAACCATCACCTCTGCCATAGGCGACCCCAAGTGGTTCGCTACGTTTGGTGACTTAACAGGTCAGGTTTGTCCGGATCTTGGCGGCGGATGTGTCTTCCCACCAACAGCGTGGCGGGCCGGACCGGGAGAGACTGGTCACGGACCTACACATAAGTGGAAAGGGTAGATTCATTCGTCCGTCACTCCTGGACGCACTGGTCACCAGATTCCTACCCACCCCTCATACCTTTTTCCTTCCCAGAACTTCCTCTCCTTCCTTACCCTAAAAAGACCCTCCACACAGCATCCCCAAAGATGACACAGGTCCCGAGTGGAATTATTTTCCTTAGGACCTTCTGTCTGGAGCTTATGTAAAAAAAATAAGTATTAAAACGTTGCCTTAAATGACTTCAGCCGTGTTTGGTGCCTTCGTCTTTCCCGTCTCCTTCCCCTCCCCGCTACCTTCAGCCTCATAACAAACCGCAGTTGAGGAGGCAATAGTATCACTGGCTCCAGACGGGAGCAGGTGGGACTCTTGTAACTCTTGGTGGGATTGCAATCTTTAGAGCACAGGCGTCGGGTGGGAGTACTAACCCTGTTCTACCGGTATTACAATGGAAGATGCTCCGAGGAAATAGCATCATTGATCATCTTGGCATCGGTGCATGGTTGGGAAACACGCCAAATGCGCGCCCAACATTTTTTATTTTATTTAATATTTTAAAAAGAAAGACACACATTCCCGGGTTACGAATAACCCAACAATGTTTGAAAATCTACTACTACCACCACAGAAAGCCGAAAATGTTGCTTGTGTTGTGATGGAGGACTTAGCCAGCCGAGGAATCGAACACACGACGCTCGGGTGGGACCCAAGCGCTATGCCCACTCAACCACCGACCAGTCAAATATGTACACGGTTGACATTTGACAGATAAGGGTCGCTTGTCGACGACTCATTCTTGAGTTCAACAACACGGGTGTGGAACGATTTGCCGGCCTATGTGTTTCCTCCTTCCTGCAACATGGGTCTTGAATGAACCCTCCACACAGCATCTTGAACGATGACATAGGCTCTGAGGAAATTATTTTCCTCAGAGCCAGTGTGCTGTTCACACGCGGTAGAAGTGAAATCTTAGAAAAACTAAACATGAGACGAAGGCAGAATATCAAGAGTAGGATAATTGTAGGGTTTATTTATTATAATATTGTTACCAAGTTTAAAAACTATTTTACATTTTATTCTAAGAAGCACCGCGCAAAGGGGAGGCCGATAGGCTATGAAGAACCGCACAAAGTGGACACCGATTAAGGGCCCGCAACTCGGATTTGTACCGATTTATTACATATGTCCCTTAAACACGGTAAGTTTTAAAGCTCTTAAAAAAATATATGTTATTCTTGAAGATAATATCTAGACTTTGCCCGCGCCGAAACGCAAATTATATAAAATTCCCTCGATAGAAAAAAATCGCAAAGTATGCTCCAAAAATTATTATTAGCACGTTTGTTTCAGTTATTTTACCAGTTATATGTATGAACAAATTCACAGTGTTTCTTTAAATGCTGTTTAAGACAACCGCCGCGAGATTTTCGCTCTATTTTGTATCTCTAGTTTTATTAAACATTTTCACAATTTTCGCATCGATTTTGTCGCTTTAAATATTAGCGCGCTCCTCTAATATTCGTAATTTCATATCTCTCTATCTTCTTCACTTTGAGCCCGGTTGTGGCGTTTAACCAGCCAGTGGACGAAAATCCACATTTCGTCGAAAGTTGTTCTTACGATCGTGCAGGGCGGTTACATTGAGAAAGATTAATTATACTCCGTACCAGCTTTTTAAAATTATAACACAATATCGATTTTATTTCATTCCAAATTTGCTTTAATTTATACCTACATCCAAAAATGCTGAAAGGGCGTGATGATAAAACTATTAAAATAATGTACTTTTTGTAATAATTTTTAGATTATAAGTATTTATCATTTTTCAATAATGTCTAAATTAAATAAGAATGTGAAAAAAATCTGAAATATATTAGTTTGTAAGTGCGCAAATAAATACACAAACCGACCAATTTTCGTCAAGAAACACATGTACGTAAATATTTTTTAATGATTTTTATTTAAACTAAAATTAAAATTCTAAAACATGCGATACCCAGATAATGTATTGATTTATTTTACTGCATGATTATATAATTTGAAATGGGTGTGGTATAATACAAAATCTTTTTTGAAAATTTAACAAATCTGCCAACGACCTATGGTATAACCTTATTATACTAAAAATAAACATTTTTTCTCAAAATTTAAAGCATGCAAATGCTAGATAAAAGAACAATCTTTTGACATTCATTTATAATTTTTTTCTGACAAAGAGTCAATACGTCTAAAATCTGATTTAAAAATGACATATTTCTGGTTTTCTCTGGTTAAACCATCTTGCAAGTTTAATCCTACAGATGTATACGTTTGTCTCGTTTTAGTGTCGCTCGTTTCCGTACAATCCAGTATCAAATCACAACGGTGCTAAAAAAGTTAACTTTTACACGTGTTTTATTATATTATCAAATTTTTTGCTTGTTTAATCTTTGCAATTAAATCAATTTCCGTGTTTTTACACAATTTATACCTTTAACACACTAATTAGCTAAAAGGAAGTTATTTGCGGTGAATATATTGGTAGATAACACCAAAATCGCTTATCGTTATTCCGCCGTTTCACCGCAAACCACAGTGCCGTTATATTTCTTGTAATAAACGAATCTTTTATTACAAGATATCATAATAATATACATTTATTTATGTAAAAATCTAAATACGCTTGCTTATAAATATTTATATGAGTATAATAGCTGAACCTGGAATGCGTTGCAAGGCCAAATAAATTATTTCTCCATGCAATCAGGCTTCCCCGTTACACTCCCGCGTCCCTGTCCCCTCCTGCGTTCCCCTTCCACCTTCCCCGCCTTCCCACTCCCTCGTCACCCTTCCCGAGGGAGGCGTCTACTAATATCTACAGGAATTCCAAAAACTGAAAAAATCGAACTAAAATCTATGAGAACCGAAGTGTTGACGAATATCTACAGCTCAAACTGTTGACTAATATCTATGGGAACCAAAGTGTTGACGAATATCGACAGCACTGGCAGAGGTTGGATTTGCAATTATGTATAGCATATTGGAATAACGTAATATTGCGTATGCAGTTTAAAAAACTTAATTTATGTAAGTATGTACGTAAAAATCCCTAATATCGGACTATTGGACACATTTAGCTGATAAGTCCAACCTACGCTCTGTAGATATTAGTTCAACCTATGCTCTGTAGATATTAATCAACACTCTGAAGTTCGTAGATATTAGTTCAACATATGAGCTGTAGATATTCGTCAAACATACAGGCTGTAGATATTAGTATCTGGAGTCTTCCCGGGAACCCCACCTCCTTCGTTACCCTTCCCCTCTTGCCTCCCTTCCTGCCGCTAAAATATATGAAATACACACATTTTCAAACCATTCGTGCACCACCTGTAATAATTTTTTTATAAAAATTTCACACCGCCAAAGCTTACCGTTATATACAGAAACACTCTTCTGTTAAAATGGACTCCAGATACTAATATCTACAGCCTGTATGTCTGACGAATATCTACAGCTCATATGTTGAACTAATATCTACGAACTTCAGAGTGTTGATTAATATCTACAGAGCATAGGTTGAACTAATATCTACAGAGCGTAGGTTGGACTTATCAGCTAAATGTGTCCAATAGTCCCATATTAGGGATTTTTACGTACATACTTACATAAATTAAGTTTTTTAAACTGCATACGCAATATTACGTTATTCCAATATGCTATACATAATTGCAAATCCAACCTCTGCCAGTGCTGTCGATATTCGTCAACACTTTGGTTCCCATAGATATTAGTCAACAGTTTGAGCTGTAGATATTCGTCAACACTTCGGTTCTCATAGATTTTAGTTCGATTTTTTCAGTTTTTGGAATTCCTGTAGATATTAGTAGACGCCTCCTCACATTTGTCGTCAATCCCCAGTAATACTAATTTATAGCACGTATTTCCCGACGACGTGTTCTGCATAAGAATTATGGTTAGTACCTACTTATTCAATATAAATTACTATTTGTGTACCGTAAACATTTCTTGGAAAATCCCGTCACAATTGCTTAAGAGGAAACGCAGGCGACGTTTTGATCATACTTGTGTTACCTTATTTCTTCTCTGATTTTGACGCTAGTGCAAATAGTTTTGAAGTGATAACTTTTTTAAACTCGATAAAACGGAAACGAGCGACACTAAAACGACAAAAAAACAATCAGCGGCGGTTCGTGAGTTTTCAGTGAGCTAGAGTACTAAGATTGAAAAATACAACATTACTGATGTTGTTGTAGCTAAAAATGATTTTTTTTTAAATTTCTACTTCTTGTGTGAAGAACTTTCAGTATGTGGATGCGGCGCATCCCTTGACTGAAAGAATCCTGAAGATCTTCATAAAAGTTCTGAAATTTGAAAAAAAAATATTTTCAGCTACAATAACGTCATATTTTTCAATCTTAGCGCTGTAGCTACCTAAAAAATCACGGACCGCCACTGAAACACATACATCTATAGGATTTAGCCAGCGAGAGAATGAGGTCACCCCAAGTTCGTAGGTCACCCCTAGGTCGTAGGTCACCCCAAATTCGTAGGTCACCCCAAGGTCGTATGTCACCCCAAGGTTGTAAATCACTCCAAGGTCGTAGGTCACCCCATGGTCATATTTCACCCCAATGTCTCATGTCATCCCTAGGTCATAGGTCATTCCATTCGGTACGTTTGGTAACTTAGCAGTTATACCTGGGTTCATTGGGCGAGGTTTGTCTTGTAGTTTTACTTTAGTTGTGTGTTTGGTGTGAAGAACTTTCAGTATGTTGATGCGGCGCATCCCTTGACTGAAAGAATCCTGAAGATCTTTATACAAGTGCTGAAATTTTGAAAAAAAAAAAATATTTTCAGCTACATTGGAGGGAACCCCACCACTTTCCCAACGGCGTTATAAGGAAACATATGGTTTCCTCCTTCACCGCACACGTCAAGACTTTACCTTTTTTTTTTGAACGAAGCTACATTTATTTGAACGACTCTAGACCCTCAAATGTCCATGCATACGGGGTTAGTAAGCAGTATGCAAGTACTTACATTAACATGGGTTTATAACCTAATTATTGTAATTTGTGGTTTTCTAATGCATGTAAAGTTATAAACCTGTAAATGTTCCTAATAAAGAAAATAAATAAATAAAAATAAAATAAATAAATAAATACTGCGTGTAGAACATACTCGTAAAAAAAAACATTATACAAAAGATAAATAGAAGTAGCAGCCCGTGGAATAATTCTTCTGAAATAGGTAACATCAAAAAGAGAAAATAGTGTTAGTAAAAGAAAAAGAGAAATAAAAATAACGGCTATGATCAGTCGAAGAAACCTTCTGTAAATAAAATAAGTAATGTGGAAAAAACAGTTATATGATTATGTTATGTTAGTAATTACTATAATAGCGGAAAGAAAATAAAATATATTAAAAGAAACGCCAGAGAAAGTATTCCATATACCACCGGGCAGTCCCAATGAGAATGCGTATAGCTAACGGCCCAACCGCAGACGATGCTCGAAGTCCGCGCCCTTTAGCCGGTTCCCCGATTTTGCCTCGAAGAAATGTACTTATGGGAGAGAAGGGGAAGTTTTTGAAGACCTTAAGGAAAAGATGAGGGTTACCGGAGGGGGGACGGAAGGACATCGAGACCGCGCGGTTACGCCTCAGGCCTACGCATGTCGATGGGGAGGCGCGGGCGGATCGCGGGAAGACCGCTCCGGTGTGTGTTCGCCTGGCAATGTGCATGGACAGGGTCTATCCCACCCCCTTTCTATGGGGAAATGACGATACATAACATGTTCAGTTCAGTTGCGCTACAATAACGTCATATTTTTTAATCTTAGCACTCTAGCTAACTGAAAAATCACGGACCGCCACTGAAACACATACATCTATAAGATTTTGCCAGCGAGAGAATAAGATAGAATAATCAGCCTCCTCTTTGTGCAGTGCTTCTAGCCTCCCAACTCTTGTCCACTTGAGTTTTCTGAAAGTTTCACTCCTACCGCGTGCGAATTGCACCTCTGATTTTTTAAATCTTCTAACTAACTTTCCGCCATCACGCCATTTCCCCGCAGGGGTGGGCAGAGAGGACGGACCGCCAAACAAGTCGATCTTACATCGTCTCATGCTCTTCTATTATTTCGACTCCTCACATAGCCCGACTCAAGTATCTGATTCACTTGGTCGCGCCATGCCTTCCTCGGGCGTCCCCAACTTCTTCTACCATTCACATTTGCGTCATAAATTCTCCTTACACTCCTTTCCTCGTTCATTCGCTCTACATGCCCAAATCATCTGAGCGTCCTTTCTTAATCTTACTCATTACGCTTACATCAGCCTTGCATTCTTCGCGGATCTCCATATTTCTCACACGATCATACATGTTTTTACCACACATACGCCTCAGGGATCTGATTTCTACAGCATTCAGTCTACTTTCATCCTTCCTCTGCCAGTTCCATACCTCACTGCCATACATCAGGGCATCAGGGTAGGTACCAGCACTCCATTGTGGACTGCTAGCTTCGCTTCTTTGGACAGTTTGTATTAGCGCCAACGGCATTCAGTCCTCCATTAATGGAGTTACCTGCATTCACCCTTCTTTCAATATCTCTATCAGCCTTCCCATCTCGTAAATTTTGCTACATATATATGTAAAATGAATTTCTTCATGGGTAAATCCAATAGATGCATATATTTGCCTCTTTTTAGTGTCGTTTTTCTCGTTTCATCGAGTCTCAAATCACAACGGTGCTAAAGAAGTTTAAATTTAAAAAAAATAGTGTGCTTTAGACCACACGACTGAAGTTAAGCTACAAGACAAACCTCGCCCAATGAACCCAGGTATCCCTGCTAAGCTACCAAACGTAGCGAACGGGGTGACATATGACATTGGGGTGAAATATGACCATGGGGTGACCTACGACCTTGGGGTGACCTACGACCTTGGGGTGACCTACGACCTTGGGGTGACCTACGACCTTGGGGTAACCTACGTCCTTGGGGTATCCTTATCCTTATCACTCCCCAAGTCAAGCGTGCGTAAAGGCCCGACCGTTCACCTATCAATCGATCACCGTTCGCATCGATTACCGTTCGCATGACGTTTTTCGTAACAATCACCACTTTTCGTAACGCATTCACCAGCTTACCCCCCAAGTCGAGCGTTCGTAAAAGAGTTTTACTTCAAAAGTCACTTTCCCTGAATATTCAAGGGGGAGGGGAGATAGTGACAGCAACAGCTTCGTAATAAAACTTTTATTCAAATTTTACAGCGCCCGCGTTTCCTCTTAAACTATAAATTATAATTCGCGATGTCATCTCAATGACGTGTTCATAAACGTTCAACAGTTCAACGACTTGACCTATCTGAGATTTGAAATATCCACTAGACATTATAAATAAGGAACTCCACTGAAAAATATTCCGGCTTTAAAAAAATATGTTCATATAGACCAGGGGTGCCCAAACCGTCGATCTCGAGAAAATTTGACAATGTAAATAGATCTTTTCACAGTTTTTGTTTCAGATGATCCTCAATGACGACCTTTGACGACCTCCGTAGTCCAGTGGCTAAGACTCTTGACTCACATTCCGGAGGTCGCGGGTTCGAACCCGGCATGCGCAAATAAATTTTATTTGATTAATTTGTGTTATTTCACAATTAATTCATTTAAAATAATATATAGTATATTTGCGGCATGTTCCAGAGTGGAAGATACTATTAGTATCGCCCTGGTGTAAGACCACCATTCAGAATTGAAACGTTGCTTGAAAATGGCTTTAGCCGTGTTTAGTGACCAGATCTGAATAGCCAGGTACTTCCCAACCTTCCTCTTCCCCACCTCCTTCCCCTCCCCGCTACCTTCAGCCTCACAACATACCCCAATTGGGGATGCCATAGTCTCACTGGCTCCAGACGGGAGCAGTTGAGATTCTTGTGCGGTATTCACTGTAAAAAAAAAAAAAATTAGGCCTCAATAAAAGCGCACATTTTTCATGACTTTTTGTTTATAATTTATTTGGATCTTATATTGTCAATGGTCGCGCCTTTTTTTATTGTTCACTCTATCCTCATCTAAGGTGTGTGACGTCACAAGTCCCCATAGAAAAAAAATCGTCTACTTATTGCAGATTCGTGGTGAAATATTGTCGAAAATTTAATATATAGTATAGTATGTTCCAGAGTGGAAGATACTATCAGTATCGCCCTGGTGTAAGACCACCATTCAGAATTGAAACGTTGCTTGAAAATGGCTTTAGCCGTGTTTGGTGACCAGATCTGAATAGCCAGGTACTTCCCAACCTTCCTCTTCCCCACCTTCTTCCCCTCCCCACTACCTTCAGCCTCACAACATACCCCAATTGGGGATGCCATAGTCTCACTGGCTCCAGACGGGAGCAGTTGAGATTCTTGTGCGGTATTCACTGTAATAAAAAAAAAATAAAATAAAAATATTTTTGTGAAATGTGAATCTTATGTGGACGTCATCATCCAGTCTGCTACATCAACCATTGAGTTTTACGCTTCCTTTTTTCCCACCTTCCAAGAAAGTTCCTTAAATTCACCATTTTTTTACGTGCTGCCAGAATCAAAGATAAACCATTTTCATGTTCTGAGTGTAGTTTTAATTCGCCGCACACAGATTTAATTAAAACTAGTTTTGTGTTCAGAATGTAAAATTCCGATTGTGGATTCATCTGCTGACACATTTCGAAAGAAAAACATGATCTTATTCGAAGTGCAATTATAAAATTCTAGTTGCAGACTATTTACGTACTGCCAGAATTAAAGGAAAACGATTTGGGATATAAAATGAGGTCGAAATTACCCTCCCCCCCCCCCGGCACTTGAAAATCTGTGGTTGAAGTACCTAAATGTACACATACTTGCAGCCTGTCATAGTCGATCCATCGGAGTCGAATAATATTGAGGTCGATCGCCAGCAGTTCAAGTTTGGGCACCCCTGATATAGACCAATAAACGCTGATTCTGAATATTATATAAGTTTTATTTAATAATATTAAGAGCAGAGATTTTAAAAAAATATTAAAAAGTCCATTTTTAATCGGTTCGTAAAAACACGCCGTCAAGGTGACGTCACTGTTTGACGTGTCGTGAGGTCATCGTCATTGTATGGGAATGTATGATATGATGTAAGCCATCGTATTAATTTATTCGTTTATTTACACACTGTTTATAGAGATTTAGTTGTTGTGTTTATTGAAACATTATTTAGGCCTAAACAATGTTAAAAAAATAAAGGTATCTCTTATTAGTTTATCTCTATTATTGAAAATATTCAAAAACTACTGCACAAAAAAAATAGTAATGCTACTTCTACTTGCTTGCTACTGCTACTTCGAACAACGGAATTCAAAATGGTGCAGTTGATCAGCTGATTGCCCGATCCTATACTAATTTTTCAGGAGTGATGACGTCACACGATTCACCATACATACAGTGGTTTTCGGGGGTCTTGAAAAATTAAAACTTTTACAATTATTTTAACTATTAAAACTAACTCTAACTCTAAAAATAAAAATGCAGTTATTTAAGTTAGAAGGTCATTATTCAGAAGGTCATTAGGTCACCCCAAGGTCACAGGTCACCCCAAAGTCGTAGGTCACCCCAAGGTCGTAGGTCACCCCATGGTCGTAGGTCACCCCAATATTGTAGGTCACCCCAAGGTCATAGGTCACCCCATGGTCATATATCACCCCAATGCCATATGTCACCCCTAGATCATAGGTCACCCCGTTCGCTACGTTTGGTAACTTAGCAGGGATACCTGGGTTCATTGGGCGAGGTTTGTCTTTTAGTTTTATTTCAGTCGTGTGGTCTAAAGCACATTGATTTTTTATAAATGTTATTTTTAAATTCTGAGTGATAAAAGGGTGCCAAATGGATTCAAAACGACGTGTTTAAAATTTTTCAAATTTGTGATACGATCTTCTTCCTCCGGATTCACTTCAAAGTTTTGAAAATTTTCATTTTAAGGGCTTATTCTATCTCTAGCTCTCTCTAACCTCTAAATTTTATTGACTGTGTTCAAGTTTCATTCCAATTCCAAGAATTTGCAACAATAAACCTAATTTGTGCACATAGTAAAAGTGATTACTATCAACAACAATAATAGGCCACTTGCATCATATTTCTTAAAAAAAAAATCCGGTTTAGGCAAATACCGACAATTATCGGAAGTCAGGCGAAGCGAAGCGAAGTTGGATGAAGCAAAGTGAAGTTCGTGTTTACACTAAAATCAGACATCAATTTTTGTTAAAATCAGCACCATAACCATTATACCTTTAAAACACGTAACGAAACATATAAATACCACATCTAAAAGTGTACGGGGTTCTCTTCACAACATCTGTCAAAAAGTCAAACCAAATGATAAGTTCGCAGAGAACAAACAATAAATCTAGCGAACGAATTCAAAAATTCGCCTGAAATCAAAGTGATGCCATATAAAAAAAACTAAGTGTGGAATTTTACAAAATTAATAGGAACATTTTCGGAGACGGGACATTTTCATTTAGTGACGTCACGAGCCCAAATAATGGATTTATTTATTTAAAAATAAAAAACTGTACATTTAAAAAAAAAATTACCAAAATTTTCGTAATCTTAGTAAAACGATCTATCCACACGATTTTTTCCAAGTCGTTATGAAATCCATGCAAGTGACCTATTTATGAAATTTGGTTCATAAAAATAAAAGTTAAAAATAGTACCTACGCAAATTTTTTTTTGTGGCTAGTTTTCCGAGAGTATTATACCATTTTGGAATCTTGATTAGAAGCGTAAACATTTAAAAAAAACTAAATATTTATTATACTAAAAAAAACTAAACTGAAACTAGATATTTGATATACCTTTTGATTACAAAAATAATTTTTCAGTTTGGTTGGATATTTTGATCTCAAATCCAAATCTAAGATTTGTATGAAACGTTCCTCTTAAGAGGTGTCAATTTTCAAAGGATTTCAATTTCTTTTTGTACATTAAAAAAATTTTGAGAAATATTTGTTTTCTATTTTTTTCTCGGGAAGTCATGAGCAGGCCCACCCACTGGTGCCCGCAACGAAAAAACGACACTAAAAAGAGACAAAAACATAAATCTATAGGATTTAGCCTGCGAGAGAATGAGATAGAATAATCGGTCTTCTCTTTGTGTAGTGCATCGTAGCCTCCCCACTTTTGTGTACATTAGTTTTCTGAAGGCTTCACTTCTACCGCGTGTGAACTGCACACTTGTAATATTTTTTTACAATAGACACTTTTACAATTTCATAGTCTCTGTGAATTTTATTTCATAGAGACTATGAAAATAAAATTAATCGAGATCCCTGAGGCGTATGTGCGGTAAAACCATCGTGTGAGAAATGTGGAGATTCGCAAAGAATGCAAGGCTGATGTAAACGTAATAATGGTTGAGAAAGGGACCCTCAGATGGTTTGGGCATGTAGAGCGAATGAACGAAGAAAGTAGTGTAAGAAAAATATATGTGAATGGTAGAATAAGTCGGGGACGCACGAGGAAGTCATGGCACGATCAAGTGAATCAGATACTGGAAACGGCCTTTTTTTATATGAGCTCCACACAGGAGAAGAATAATTTCCCTCAGGGCCTATGTCATCTTTGAGGATGCTGTGTGGAGGGTTTTTTTATTTAAGGAAAGGTAGGAGAGGAGAGTTCTTGGAAGGAAGAGGGTTTAATCTGGGGTTCAATGTATCCTGGTCATCCGCCTCCAAGACCTAGACAAACCACACCCCTGAACCCGGGCACCCCTGCTAAATCACCAAACGTAGCGAAACACTTGGGGTCACCTATGGCAGAGGTGTTGGTTATCCAATAAAGGTTCCCGGGGCGGCGGTACCCATTCCCGCCTCCCAAATTGTAAATATGCCTATGTCAAGAGTCAGAATAATAGAAGAGTAGGTATGGATGAGACGATGAATGAATTTGAATGAAGCAAAGAGTGTGTGCCAATTTATTTGGCGGTCCGTCCTCTCTGTCCACAATCCACATTTCGTCGAAAGTTGTTCTTACGATCGTGCAGGGCAGTTACAATGAGAAAGATTAATTATTCTCCGTGGCAGCTTTTTAAAATTATAACTCAATATCGAATTTATTTCATTCCAAATTTGCTTTAATTAATACCTACATCCAAAAATGCTGAAAGGCATGATGATAAAACTATTAAAATAATGTACGTTTTGTAATTAATTTTTGATTATAAGTATTTATCGTTTTTCAATAATGTCTAAGTTAAATAAGAATATTTAAAAAATCTGAAATATATTAGTTTGTAATTGCGCAAATAAATTAACAAACAGACCAATTTTCTTCAAGAAACACATGTACGTATATATTTTTTAATGATTTTATTTAAACTAAAATTAAAATTATAAAACATGCGATACCCAGATAATATATTGATTTATTTTACTGCATGATTATGTGATTTGAAATGGGTGTTGTATAATATAAAATATTTTTTTTGAAAATTTAAGAAATCTGCCAAAGACCTATGGTATAACCTTACTATACAATTTTTTTTTCTCAAAATTTAAAACATGCGAATGCTAGATAAAAGAACAATCTTTCGAAATCAATTTATAGTTTTTTGTGGAAAAGAGTCAATACGTCTAAAATCTGATTTAAAAATGACATATTTCTGGTTATCTCTGGTAAATACCCTCCAAGTTATGCTGTATGGTGTTTAAATCTATCAATGAAATGGCTCCTCTCTATATCTCTGAACTATGCATTCCGGAAAATATTGGTCTAAGGCAGTCAACTCTTAGATCAGTGACATCTTCTGCAATTGGAAAGTTGAAAGAACCTAAGCGAAATCCGAACACTAAGTTTGGTGATCGTGCATTCGCAGTATCCGGCCCTGAAGCTTGAAATAAACTTCCTATGGAATTGAGATGCATAACCAACTCAGCGGAATTTAGATCCAAACTGAAAACTCACTTTTTCCGATACTCCTTTCCATAAATTCATCATTCTATTTAAACTCTGCAATTTTTAATAGTTTTTTTTTCTTCTCTTTTCTCTTTGTTTACAGTTACCTAACTCAATCTGTTTAATGTAATCTGTTAATTGTGATACCTCAATCTGTTTACTGTTGAGCGATGAATCACCTTAATGCAGTAAAGATCGACTATTAAATTTATTAATTTATTTAAAATATCTATACCTTCCCGTAAATCCAGTTAACCTTCATTATAATTTTTGTACCCGTGTTCTCGAATTGTAATATTATGTAAAAACTTCCTACTTCTTCTGGCGCTAATCTTAATTGTAACTATCTGTGTTAATAAGTCACCAGTTTTAGGTTAGAATCTATATGTCTTAGTCATAAGTCACTAGCTATAAGTCTTAGATGTAAGTTACTAGTTATAATTTTATTGTAAATCTTAGTTGTAAGCCAGTAATATAAGTAGCTATAAGTCTTAGACGTAAGTCAATAGTTGTAATTGTAAATCTTAGTTATAAGCCAGTAATATTAATTCTTTTATATATTTATTTGTACAGCGCCCTTGAGGTGATTTTCCACGAAAACGGCGCTATATAAATTAGCCAATTATTATTATTATTATTAATGAAAGTAATACATGCAATCCTTTCATAGTAAGGTAAAACTAACCTTATTTCGGATTCAGATGCACCGGACACATCAGACGCACAATTGTTTCGGTGTGTCTATGTATTCAATGTTCAATGGAAGTATCGCTAATTATCCGGGTCCCATAGACAATTATTGCAATATCCGTCACAACAATGAGTGGACAATTTTATAAACATTATGAACCGATCGAAAATGTAAAAAAAGCCATTTTTTATGACCTTGGATGTCCGAGGTGTAACATCACGAAACCAGCAATTACTGAGCATATTTGGAGTAAAAAATGTAGATGTCATTTTGCTGTCTGATGACATTTTTATCAAATTTATTTACTATTTACTCTCAATTAAAATAATTGTCAAAGTTTTAATTTTTCAAGATCCCCTGAAAACCACCGTATGTGTAGTGAATCGAGTGACGTCATCACTCACTACGTATAAGTTATTTTTATTTTCAACAGGTGTTCATTCTGTATGATAGTTATATGGAAGAAGTATGATACTATTATATAAGTTAAAACATTATTTAGGTGGAATTATTTATTTATTATATTACTAGCTGGTCCCGGCATGCGTTGCTATGCAATTTAATAAAAAAATTGTTTCCGCCTGAGTGTCCTTTCCCATTCGTCCCGTTCCCCTTCCGTCTCCCCTTCTTCTCCTGCGTCTTCTTCCTCTCTCGAGTTTCCACTCCGTAACCTCCACCTTCCCTCTCCCACGCCACCCCCCCCCTTACCCCGTCCCGCAAACTTTCCTCCCGAATTCCCCTCCCCCATCACACGTCCCCTACCCTTCCCGCGTTCCCCTTCCACCTTCCTCGCCTTCACTCTTCCCTTTCCTGCTCCCTCGTCCCGCCAACCCTCCTC
Organism: Limnephilus marmoratus; assembly: GCA_917880885.1. Lineage (NCBI taxonomy): Eukaryota > Metazoa > Arthropoda > Insecta > Trichoptera > Limnephilidae > Limnephilus > Limnephilus marmoratus. The sequence goes on from OU862913.1 coordinate 44,392,389, forward strand.
CCGCGTTCCATATGGTCCCGGCATGCGTTGCTATACCATTTATTAAGAAATTGTTTCTCCCTGAGTGTCCTTTCCCATTCGTCCCGTTCCCCTTCCGCCTCCCCTTCTTCTCCTGCGTCCTCTTCCCCTCTTGCGTTCCCACTCCGTCACCTCCGCCTTCCCTTTCCCCACTTCACTCCCCCCCCTTCCCCCGTCCCGCTAACCACCCTTTCGAGTTCCCCTCCCTCCTCACACATCCCCTTCCCTTCCCGCATTCCCCTTTCACCTTCCCCGCATTCCTTCTTCCCTTTCCCGCTCCCTCGTCCCGCCAACCCTCCTCCCGCGTTCCATATATTCAATCCCAGTACATTCAGTTTTTAAACAGCCCGCGTGCCACCTTTTACAATTATTATTCAAATTTCCATTTTTCACGTATATTAAATTTGGTACCTAACATAGGTACCTATTTCAAATATCTAAAATTCTTAATTCGATTCAAACTATTAGGGGAGTACCTACTTTAAATAAATTTATCAACAGATTTTCAAAAATAGAATCCTGATTGAACAATCATTGTTTCGCAAAATGTCATTCTCAAACACGCGAACTGTCAAACGTGCGACGTTTTCTGTAATTATCCAATTTTCTGCGCCATTTTCTTAATTTATCTCTCCGTAAGAACCATCCTCGTACTTCAAGGAATATTCTAAAAAAAGAATAAGCAAAATCGGTTCAGCTGATCTTACCAACAAATTTAGCGATTCATTTTTATATTATAGATTATATTTTCAGCTGTTCGATGTCGGCCATTTTGGATTTCGAAGTTATTATGAAACAGCATATTATAAGTTTCTTTCGTACAGTTTAAAGTTTCTCAAAATTTTTAATAATAGAGATAAACTAATAGAGATTCCTCTATTTTTGTTACTGAATTATTTAGGCCTAAATAATGTTTCAATAAACACAACAACTAAATCTCTATAAGCAGTATGAAATAACATGAAATGTTGTTAATACTGATGGCTTGTATCATACCTACATTTCAATACAATGACTGGTGAGGAGTGACGTCAGCACTAAACATTCAATAATGCCAACTTTACAGTGTGTTTTAACGACACTTTAAAAATGCACTTTTTAATAATTTTTTTAAAACTCTACGTTTAATATTATTAAATAAAACTTATATTTTCAGATTCAGCGTTTATTGGTCTATGTCTATTATGAACATATTTTTTTACAGCCATAATATTTTTCACTGGAGTTCCTTATTGAGCGAACCTCGCATTCGACAGCGGATCGTCCATCTCAAACGGATGGAAAGATCGCACTGAAGCAACTACCAAGCCGGATCACCGCTCACTTTTTAAGAGAAAGCTTGAGCTACATGCTAGTAATAATAATAATAATAATGATTTATCGTCTTCATTTCTTAGTAACAGTAGAGATAATGATATCCTCACTGGGATCTCCCGTGCTGAGGATTTCATTTACATATTATAATTTAATTATAAGAAATTGATATGAATTAGACATAACATATATCTTGTAGTATTTTTTTTAAAATAATTATAAAGTAAATAAGATAGTGTTTTTTTTTATAATTCAGATTACTAGATTTGGTTTTAGTCTGTATTTGATATCAGTATATTTTCTATTTCTGATCTCCCTATATTTAGTATCCAGCTTTTAATTTGAAATTTAAATGTTATAATGTTGAGGTTTTTAAGTGAGAGTGGTATTTTATTGTAAAGTTTAATGCTATAATATAAGAAGCTTTTTTGCCCAAATGTTGTGTTAGTAGTTACTTGTTGGATATGTTTTTGACCATGAGATCTAGTGTTTTTAATGTACGTATTAGTTGTTATTTCTTGGGTTTTGTACTTATGAATGTAAATGAGTATAGTTTTAGAATATAGTTGTTTAATTGACATGATGTTAAGATTGTTGAAGATTTCGTCAGTGCTAGTTCTTACAGGAACTTTCAGTATAATTTTCATTATGGCTTTTTGAGTTTTAATTAGTGGATTTAGTATGTTTTTATTTGCACTTCCCCATCCGATAATACCGTATTCTAACAGTGATTGGCAGAGAGCCATGTAAATCTTGATTAAGTCTTTTCTTATTAGTGCCGCCATATATTGAGAAATAAGTCCACATCGCCGAATATGAGGAAAGGCATATATTAATAACTAGCAGACCCGGGCACACGTTGCTGTGGCTAACGAAATACAATGCCATTACCCAACCTTTATAAAATCCACACCACCCGCTTGCCAGCTGCCCACTGCCTGAATTGAATATTTGAATTTCTCGGCTTTTCTCTACAATAATAAGCATGTATTATATATACAAACCTTCCTTTTGAATCACTCTATCTATTGGTGAAAACTGCATGAAAATCCGTTGCGTAGTTTAAAAGATCTATGCGCATATACATTTTAGGCGACTTCATTTTATACTATGTAATGATGATGTAAGTAAATAAACAAACATTGACAGACAACCCCCACAGTAAGTACATTTTGATGAATAATGACCTTCTCACTTAAATAAATACATTTTTATTTATGTTTTTAGAGTTAGTTTTAATAGTTAAAATAATTGTCAAAGTTTTAATTTTTCAAGACCCCCCGAAAACCACTGTATGTATAGTGAATAGTGTGACGTCATCACTCCTGAAAAATCAGTATAGGATCCGGCAATCAGCTGATCTACTGCCGCCATTTTGATATCCGTTGTTCGAAGTATTCTCCCTAGAAGTAGCATTACTATTTTTTTTGTGCAGTAGTTTTTGAATATTTTCAATAATAGAGAAAAATTAATAAGAGATACTTTTATTTTTGAAACATTATTTAGGCCTAAATAATGTTTCAATAAACAAAAAAACTAAATCTCTATAAACAGTAGGCAAATAAACGAATAAATTAATACGATGGCTTAATGTATGGGAATGTATGTTATGACACAAGCCATCGTATTAATTTATTCGTTTATTTACCTACTGTTTATAGAGATTTAGTTGTTGTGTTTATTGAAATATTAAATAATGTTGGCCTAAATAATGTTTAGAAAATAAAAGTATCTCTTAGACTTTACGGTAACGTACACGTCAAACAGTGACGTCACCACTAAAATTTCAATAATGCCAACTTGACGGCGTATTTTTACGACCCGATTAAAAATGGACTTTTTAATAATTTTTTAAAAACTCTGCGTTTAATATTATTAAATAAACTTTATATATTCAGAATTAACGATTATTGGTCTATAATATGAACATATTTTTTTAAAGCCATAATATTTTTCACTGGAGTTCCTTATTATTTAAATAAACACGTCAACACGACGAGAAATAAAGAAATCCTGATTATAAGGAAAAAACAAGCAAAAATCAGGCTTTAGGAATTCTATGAAGAAATAACACAAGAAAAAATATGTATTCATAGTTTTGCAAGAATGCAAGGCTGACGTAAACAACCGGTTTCGTTTAATCATTTAATCACAGGGGACCAAATTTGTCCCAGCTTACATAGCTCGCATATAAATCGTTGTAACTCTCTTACTGTCATGGTGAGAAATATGATCTAAACGGTGTTAGAAAGAGAAAACTCCACGATTTATATTTAAATCAAGAGTTTAAACATAGAAAATCTATCTATCTATCGATATAAATAAAAATGAATCGCCGAAATGTATGTACACGCATAACTATGTCACCCCAAATAATTTGAATTGGCTTTTCAAAAGATTTGTAATATGGTTGAATGAAAAGGAAAGAACAGACATTCAAAATATTCTAAATAAATAACATTTCATACAAGTTCTCACGAAATTATATAATATTCAAATAAAACAAATACGAGAAACTGCAATTTTGCAATATTAATTATTATTTAACCGCTATATTCAACTGTCACAAAATTTTAATTTTCTTTTATCTAAAAAACAAAGTATGTATGTAAATATTTAATATACCAACATATAATTTATCTTTTTTATCTTTTACATACATATATATATTTGTTTAAATACACACATTTCTTTTGGAACAAACATAATATGTGATTTACTCGCCTCGGAACAGACTTTGTCTAGTGAGGCGGGTAAAAGAAAAGAAAACAATGTAAATAACCATGAAACTAAATAAACGCCCGGGTTGCCGGCACTGAAACTGAAAACTGAAAACTTCCGAACGACTGCACCAAATTGGATAATTCTTTTTTTTGTGTGTTCGTTATTGTCAGGACAAGGTTTGTATAATAGTACTGGTGAGCTCTGGCATTATGAAATTTGTATAAAAAAAATGCAATTGTTGGCACGCGAGCAGTTTGAAAACTGAATGTACCGGGACTAAATGTATGAAATGCGGGAGATGGGAGGGGGGAGGGGGGTTCGCGGGACGGGGGAAGGGGGAGAGTGGAGTGGGGAGAGGAAAGGTGGAAGAGATGGAGTGTGAACGCAAAAGGGGAAGGGGACGCGGGAGAGGAATGGGAGGAGGAAGGGGAACGGGAACATGACGAATGGGAAAGGACACGCAGGGAGAAACAATTTCTGGCACAGCAGCGCATGCCGGGAACCAGCTAGTTTATAATATTTAATATGCACCTATATGCAACCAATGTTTCCGATAGCAATTTGAGAAAAATGTATAGAATTTTTTATTAATTACTGTTGCGACCGTTATCTTTTTATTTCTCTTGTCTTGTTCTCTTTCATATTTTGTTTGGAGTTTAGATTAATTAGTTTTGTCTACTTCTTCAATGGTAAAAAATCACTGGTGACATCAATACAAGGTTATTCAAAAATTGAGTAAAAAAAAGCTGGCCGTAGAGAAACAGGTTTTAAATGAATGTGTTTTAATGTAGAATTCCTAGTACGGTTAACAGCAATGTTAACAAGGAAAATCTATTCTAGGAAATCACCGTAATAACTTCTACAGGTACTCTCAGTATCGCCCTGGTGGGGTAGAACGCTCGGCTAGCCGACCGAACGAGTTTTAATACCTACAATGCCACTTAAGAGCGTTTAACCAGCCAGTGGACGAAAATCCACATTTCGCCGAAAGTCGTTCTTACGATCGTGCAGGGCGGTTACAATGAGAAAGATTAATTATTCTCCGTACCAGCTTTTTAAAATTATAACTCAATATCGAATTTATTTCAATCCAAATTAGCTTTAATTTATACCTTCATCCAAAAATGCTGAAAGGCGTGATGATAAAACTATTAAAATAATGTAATTTTTGTAATTATTTTTTATTTTAAGTATTTATTATTTTTCAATAATGTCTAAATTTAATAAGAATGTTAAAAAAATCTGAAATATATTAGTTTGTAAGTGCGCAAATAAATACACAAATGGACCAATTTTTGTCAAGAAACATATGTACGTACATATTTTTAATGATTTTATTGAAACTAAAATTAAAATTCTAAAACATGCGTTTGCTAGATAATGTATTGATTTATTTCACTGCATGATTATATTATTTGAAATGGGTGTGGTATAATACAAAATCTTTTTTGAAAATTTAACAAATCTGCCAACGACCTATGGAATAACCTTATTATACTAAAAATATTTTTTTTTCTCAAAATTTATTACATGCGAATACTAGATAAAAGAACAATCTTTTGAAATCCATTTATATTTTTTTGTGGAAAAGAGTCAATACCTCTTAAATCTGATTTGAAAATGACATATTTCTGGTTTTCTCTGGTAATGCCCTCTTAATAAAGCAATTGTTTCTCCCTGCGTGTCCTTTCCAATTCAGTTTCCCTTCCCCTCCTCCTTCTCCGCCTTCCCTCTCCCGCTTCCCCGTCACGCAACTCCCCCTTCCACATTCAATATATTCAGTTTTCAAACAGCTCGCGTGCTACCTATTGCAATTTGTTTTTTACAAATTTTCATTTTTCATATATTACAAACATTCCTTTTTGTATATTATAAGAACATACAATCAACTCCTGTCTCGACACAGGTATATCCTAGTGAGACAGGTATCAAAAACCCAATGCACATATTATACTTTTTTTATAGATAAATAAATAATAAAAAAATCAAATTTGGTACCTAACATAGGTACCTATTTAAAATTTCTATAATAGGCCACATGCATGGATTTCATAACGACTTGGAAAAAATCGTGTGAATAGATTTTTTTACTAAGATTACGAAAATGTTAGTAAAAAGTTTTTAGAAATGTACAGTTTTTTTTTTTATAAATAATCTGAAATAGTAATTTCACGGGAAAAATGTCTACGTGAAAATGTCCCGTCTCCGAAAATGTTTCTATTAATTATGTAAAATTCCAAACTGATTAATTTTTTTTATGGCATCGCTTTGATTTCAGGCGAATTTTTGAATTTGACATTAAATGTTCACTAGATTTATTGTTTGTTCTCTGCGAAATTATTATTTGGTTTGACTTTTTGACAGATGTAATGAAGAGAACCCCGTACATTTTATGTTGTCTGTAGGTGTTTTAGAGGTATAATGGTTAGGTTATGGTGCTGATTTTAACAAAATCAAATTTTATAATATTCTTATTATTATTATAATTTATTAAATTGGATTTAGTAATATAGACGTTGAACATTATAATATAGATTTATGATCAATAAGATGGATCAAGGAAAAAATATTTATATGGTGTAATATTTTTGGTATGCCTCGTTATTCTCCTGTGCCATTCGTGTGGAAAACGTTCTTTTTTTAAAATGATTTTCGGCTATGTAATTATCGTTTTTTCGCACCTATGAAATTAAGTCCCGTCATTCCGATTTATAAAAAATGGTCTGATTTTTCGGATTGAAATATTCAAAAAATCCCCAGGGTTTCAAAAATACGATTAAAAAAAATACAGAATGTCGTAGAATATTTGCTTAAACCGGATTTTTTTTAAATGTGATGCAAGGTGCTATTGTACAGTTTTTTTTTAAATAAATAATCTAAAATAGTAATTTCACGGGAAAAATGTCCAAATATTCAATTCGATTTTTTTTTGCGTTCTCTATGTAGATTTGTAGATTCACCATTTTCCCGCTTATGCTACGAGTTTCTGGACACTGTGTAATATATTTTGTTATGTACGTATAATTACAGATGATTCCTACAGCTTGTGCTTATTTGCAAACGGTGCGATCATCTTTAACCCCTCGGGCGAATTTGTTCACCTAACGGTCTCACATAAGTCTCATAGAAACGTTGTTTCTCTTATTATCATGGTTATAAATATGATCTAAATCTCCCAATAGGTGTTAAAAAGAAAAAAATCACCACGCTTTATATTCTAATCTAAAAGTTTATCGCAAAATTATTACAATCTATACCTTTATGAATCCAAATTTTCCGACAGCAATTTGAAAAAACAATAAACAAAAATTTTAACAAAACAAAAAACGACTTCAAAAAATGCACTAAAAAGTAAAAAAATAATTTCGTATTCTTCTACAACTTCATAATCAACTTACTTTTTCTACTCATCAATATGTAGGTACGATTGTTACTTTTGGAGTCGGTGTCAGCCAAGGTAGATTTGTAACTACATACATAGTTATAGGTGAGATGTGCTTGTGTCGCACAAGCGACTTGCTGACACCGACTCCAAAATTAACAATCGTACCCTACGTATTGATGATTAGAAAAAGTAATTTGATTATAAAGTTGTAGAAGAATACGAAATTATTTTTTTACTTTTTAGTGCATTTTTTAAAGTCGTTTTTTGTTTTGTTAAAATTTTTGTTTATTTTTTTTATTTTTAGTGAATCTGAAGTACACTTACTAATTTATCTGAATATAAGTAAACCTACTAATGCTGCTCATATGAGACAGACATAATTTGACCAAAGCGACGTTAAGGTCAAATTAAGAGATTCGGCCGAGTTTCGTTAATTTGTCTTGGATTCGATAATCAGAACCTAACCAAACTCTCATCAAATTACCCTTGAAGTACATCCTTTCCAATAAAAAAAGAATCATTGAAATCGGTTGGCGTGATATTGCGTTATTCGTCCATTTGTCGCGCACATACTTAATGCAAATTTAAGACTTATATGGTTTTCTCATGGATGCCATTGTCGGAACTTGACCAAATTAAAATGGGACTACACGGAAAGCACCAGCTTTCAAATAAAAAAAAGAATTATCAATATCGGTTCACCCAGTCAAAAGTTCTGAGGTAACAAACATAAAAATAAAAAAAAATACAGTCGAATTGAGAACCTCCTCCTTTTTGAAGTCGTTTAAAAAAGAATCTTATTAATTACTATCTGACCCGGAAAACGTTGTTCTGCTATATAAATTATTTCTTTGTATGGATGAAAGTTCGATGAGGTGGACGTAGCGCCATCTGTCATTCAACAACATAAATAATTTCGTTCTGTTTGAAATACGAAAGACGGTTAAATTTGTTCATGCAAAGATACTAAAATCGCGATTAAAAAATTAGAGGGTTAATAGATTTTTTGATGCCGAACAAAAAAAAATTGTGGGCATACTATAGGCAACAACCTTTTTCACTGGAAATAATCGTTCTAAGAACTGGTTTGAAACCTGGATAGCGTCTCGGATAAATATATCTGATTTTATTTTTATGTTAAACATATAATGACCTTTTTACTAAAAGTCTAAATGAATATTAATTTTTTTATAAGAACAACTTTCGTTTATAACTTTTGAAGGTTATTCCCATCATATATGTTAAACTTGGAGCAGGTGGATGAGTTTGTGCATTTGGGTAGTATGTTTACGAGAGATGGGAAGGCTTACAGAGATATTGAAAGAAGGGTAAAGGTAACTCCATTAAGGCTCTGCAACCCGGCCCGAAAAGAAGAAGATAGAGAGATACGAAATTACGATTGTTAGAGGAGAGCGCTAACATTTGCAGCGACAAAATCGACGCGAAAATTGCGAAAATGTTTAATAAAACACGACTCGTTTAAAATAGAGCAAAAATCTTGCGGGCATTATCTTAAACAGGATTTAAAGAAACACTGTGAATTTTTTCATATATATAACTTGTAAAATAACTGAAACAAACGTGCTAATAATAATTTTTGGAGCATACTTTGCGATTTTTTTCTATCGAGGGAATTTTATATAATTTACGTTTCGGCGCGGGCAAAGTCTAGATATTATCTTCAAGAATAACATATATTTTTTTAAGGCGATCCACTAGTTCACTACTGTGCCGTGGACAGTAGTTCTTCGGTGGACGCCATAGGGGTCACTTTGATTAACCGAATTCGTCGACTAGCGGCCGTATTGTAAAATATCAACGCGAAAATGCATATTTTATTTTATTTTGGGAAGATTGGGTGTAAATATCAACTTTTTTTGCGATTATTATAAAATAAACTGAATTAGCCACATTACACAATAAAACCATATCCGAAAAGGGGTTTATAAAAAGGAGAGTTTGGACTTGAAAGTGTGTTTTTTAGACCTCATACTTTATTTTTTTATAGGCTTATTAAAAAACTTATAAAAAAAATGACCGACATTTTTAAGGGCCAAGGTATGTTCTACACGCAGTATTTAATTGAAGCATCTACAATACTTCTAAGCGATCAAATTTTCAAAACAAACACATATGATTTTTCATTATTTACTATGACTTCATCTTAAGAGCTTTAAAACTTACGGTTTTTAAGGGAAATATGTAATAAATCGGTACAAATCCGAGTTGCGGGGCCTTAATGGAGGACTGAATGCCGTTGGCACTAATAAAAAACTGTCAAAAGAAGCGAAGCTAGCAGTCCACAATGGAGTGCTGGTACCTACCTTGTTTATTTTGAAATATAAAATTTGAATGCGTATTTCACCTTTTTAAGATTTCACTATCTTTCAAAAACAGTTTTTAATTTTCGGAAGCGTTCAGAAAAATTCAATTTATTTCGATTTTATTCCAAAGCCGAAATGTTTTGACCTTTCGAACAAAATAGGTCCGAGACCTGTGGGGTTAAAACCAGTCTAGAAAAACAGCCGAGCAGAAACCAGTTTTATTTTATTATAATTTGTGTTTTTAATTTAGCGACGTAGTTTACAGCGAAGTTTAATTCGTGGAAAAGACTTGCTAGGCGGTTACCAAAAAGACAATGGAAAGCAAACGTCTGTCTACACCCGAGAGGTCAAATTAATTTTTTATTAAAATATATGTGCAGAGCTTACTAAGAAATCACTGTTTTCGATTATTTTTATTAAGAATTTGTTTACATCTACGAATATCTTCTTCTTATATATAAAAATGAATCGCTAAATGTGTTGCTAAGCGCAAATCTCGAGATCAGCTGAACCGATTTCGCTAATTCTTTTTTTAGAATATTCCCTGAAGTACGAGGATGGTTCTTACGGAGAGAAAAATTAAGAAAATTGCGCAGAAAATTGGATAATTTCAGAAAACCTAACGACTATCGCACGTTTGACAGTTCGCGTGTTTGAGAATGACATTTTGCAAAACAATGATTGTTAAATCAGGATTCTATTTTTGAAAATCTTTAAGTTGATAAATTTATTTAAAGTAGGTACTCCCCTAATAGTTTGAATCGAATCAAGAATTTTAGATATTTTAAATAGGTACCTATGTCAGGTACCAAATTTAATATACATGAGAAATGGAAATTTGAATAAAAATTGTAAAAGGTGGCACGCGGGCTGTTTAAAAACTGAATGTACTGGGATTGAATATATGGAACGCGGGACGAGGGTTAGCGGGACGAGGGAGCGGGAACGGGAAGAGGGAAGGCGGGGAAGGTGGAAGGGGAATGCGGGAGAAGGGTTTGCGGGACGGGGGAATTGGGGGGGAGTGGAGTGGGGAGAGGGAAGGTGGAGGTGACGGAGTGGGAACGCGAGAGGGGAAGAGGACGCAGGAGAAGAATGGTAGGCGGAAGGGGAACGGGACGAATGGGAAAGGACACTCAGGGAGAAACAATTTCTTGATTAAATGGCATAGCAACGCATGCCGGGAACCAGCTAGTTATGAATAAAAAAATTTCCTCATACATTTTGTATGTAACGAATTCTGAAATTTTGAAAGAGCTGCGGCAATATTGTGATAAGTATAATATTGAAGTGTGAAGTGAATTCCAAAAATTCAAAAATGTCACATGTCAATGTGCTGATTGTTTTGCTTTTGTTCTAAAACATATAATGCTGCCTCTCTTTCTTACACACTAAATGTCAACAGTCGAAAATGAGATAAACGGTGAACGTATGTCTGCACCCCTCCAAAAACGATAAGACTTTTGACACACCGAAGGTCGCGGGATCGAATCCCGGTGTGGCAAATAAATTTTATTTGATTAATAATTGGTGTTATTTCACAATTTTTTCATTTAACATAATATATAGTATAGGTATTTGCGGCACGTTCCAGAGTGGAAGATACTCTCAGTATGGCCCTGGTGTGAGACCACCATTCAGAATTGAAACGTTGCTTGAAATGGCATTAGCCGTGTTTGGTGACCAGATCTGAATAGCCAGGTATTTCCCCACCTTCCTCTTCCCTATCTCATTCCCCTCCCCACTACCTCCAGCCTCAAAACATACCCCAATTGGGGATGCCATAGTCTCACTGGCTTCAGACGGGAGCAGTTGGGACTCTTGTGCGGTATTCATATAAAAAAACATTAAAAATGCAATTACCGTAAGTAAGTGGAAAAGCAAGAAAATCACAAAAAATATAAATCCGTACACAACGCCATCTTTGATACTGACAAAAACAAAACACGGACAGTTGCGCATCGATAATTGCTTCATTGTGTAATTTTTGACTTAATAAAAAAAAACTGAATTTAATGTATTTAATAAGTTAACACAACAGTTATTGATTCTGAGGCGGTATGAAGTTCGCCGGGTCAGCTAGTTAACCATAAAATTGTGATTTTTATGCACTATTTACATGGATTTCATTAGAAAGATTAGAGATTGAATATTTGAATTCGAAATCTCTACATATTTTAAATTACTAGCTGGTTCCCGGCATGCGTTGCTATGCCATTTAATAAAGAAATTGTTTTTCCCTGCGTGTCCTTTCCCATTCTTCCCATCCCCCTTCCGCCTCCCCTCTTCTCCCGCGGCCCCTTCCCCTCTCGCGTTCCCACTCCGCCTCCTACACCTTCCCTCTCCCCACTTCACTCCCCACGTATCCCCCTCACGAGTTCCCTCCCCCTTCGCCCCTCCCACATATTCAGCTTTCAAACAGCTCGCATGCCACCTATTGCAATTTTTTTATACAAATTTCATAATGCCAGAGCTCACCAGTAGTTTTATACAAACCTTGTCCTGACAACAACGAACACAGAAAAAAAAGAATTATTAAATTTGGTGCAGTCGTTTGGAAGTTATGCGCGTACATACATTTCGGCGATTCATAGATATATATAATATATATATATATAAGAAGATAGATTTATTTTTTAACTTTATAGGTAAAATCTCAAATTATAATATTTAATTAAATGAAGACAATATTAGCGAAACTCAATCGAAAATCTGGAGACAGAAAAATCAGAAAAAGATATTGGCTCCACTAAAGTCCTCCGCCATGTCAGTATGTTCGCAATAAACTCAAAAACTACTGAACGGATTTTCATGCGGTTTTCACCAATAGATAGAGTGATTCATGAGGAAGGTTTAGATATAAAATCTGTCAGGGTTTTGCGTAAATTGGTTGAAATATACAACATATTGTGGTGGACGAGCGAACTGCCAGCGGGTTGTGTGGATTTGATTTGCATGGAAATCTACAGTTTTGTGCCGAGGTTGATGAAATTTTGCACACATGACCTTCAAAACAAGAGGAAGTTCACTGTCTACATTTAAATTCGATAACTCTGTGTACAGCCCGGGCATCGCCGGGGACTTCAGCTAGTATTTAATAAATAATTAACTGGTAATATGCAGTTAGTCCACCTCACGGATAATGCGAAACATTCGTGCTGTCGAAGTTTGATGCACGGATAATACGGAATGTAATAGACAATCAAATATGACATTTGTCGAAAGTACCAATCTTATAAAATAAATTCTCTAAAATAAACTCGCATTTCATCATAATTTAAAAAAACATCCCAGGATTTGAATGGTTTGTTTGGCAAAGCAGGGTTTGTCTAGCGGGTTTGTGTAATTATTCTAATACATTTCTTTCCATGTTCTACTGTTATAAATACAGGTACAAACTTGTCAATAATGCATTCACTTTGTTTGACTCCAGATACTAATATCTACAGCCTGTATGTCGGACAAATATCTACAGCTCATATGTTGAACTAATATCTACGAACTTCAGAGTGTTGACTAATATCTACAGAGCTAAGGTCGGACGAATATCTATGACGGTCCCAGTGTTGACTAATATCTACAGAGCGTAGGTTGAACTAATATCTACAGAGCGTAGGTTGGACTAATCAGCTAAATGTGTCCAATAGTCCGATATTAGGGATTTTTACATACATACATAAATAAATTAAGTTTTTTAAACTTCATACCTACGCAACATTACGTTATTCCAATATGCTATACATAATTGCAAATCCAACCTCTGCCAGTGCTGTAGATATTCGTCAATACTTTGGTTCTCATAGATATTAGTCAGCAGTTTGAGCTGTAGATATTCGTCAACACTTTGGTTCTCATAGATATTAGTCAGCAGTTTGAGCTGTAGACATTCGTCAACACTTAGGTTCTCATAGATATTAGTCAGCAGTTTGAGCTGTAGATATTCGTCAACACTTTGGTTCTCATAGATATTAGTCAACAGTTTGAGCTGTAGATATTCGTCAACACTTTGGTTCTCATAGATATTAGTCAACAGTTTGAGCTGTAGATATTCGTCAACACTTAGGTTCTCATAGATATTAGTCAACAGTTTGAGCTGTAGATATTCGTCAACACTTTGGTTCTCATAGATATTAATCAACAGTTTGAGCTGCAGATATTCGTCAACACTTTGGTTCTCATAGATATTAGTCAACAGTTTGAGCTGTAGATATTCGTCAACACTTTGGTTCTCATAGATATTAATCAACAGTTTGAGCTGCAGATATTCGTCAACACTTTGGTTCTCATAGATATTAATCAACAGTTTGAGCTGCAGATATTCGTCAACACTTTGGTTCTCATAGATATTAATCAACAGTTTGAGCTGCAGATATTCGTCAACACTTTGGTTCTCATAGATATTAATCAACAGTTTGAGCTGCAGATATTCGTCAACACTTTGGTTCTCATAGATATCAGTTCGATTTTTTCAGTTTTTGGAATTCCTGTAGATATTAGTAGACGCCTCCCTTTGTTTAACGCAAAAATATTTTTTCTATGATTGGCAGCATTGATTTATTATCTATGAAATGTTAGAATAAAAACGATGAATAAACAATGGCGTTACCGCGCGTGTGAATTAATTTTAACAAAATTAAAATGTTAAATGCATATTTTTTGCATGTTTTTTGTCTCCCCCGACATAAATACTCACTTTTCGTGATAATAAAGCTAAATCTAACTGTTTGAACAAAAAATATTCCGTATTAACGAGTAAGCGGTTTAATGCATAGGTTAATAATGAACTGTCAATCGATACATTTAGGTGTCAACAATATTCAAATTATAAATAACTAGCTGACCCGGACACGCGTTGCTGTGGCTAATAAAACACAACGTCATCTACTGGATGGTTATCCAGCTTTTATAACCACCGCCGTCTTTGAGTTTATCGCAAAGAGACAGACAGATGCCGCGGAGGACTTTAATTTATATTACGTAGAGATGGTGTGAAAGATAATAATAATGTGCATGAAATGCTTGAGGTAACTAATGTATTTAAGTTAATAAGGATTAATACTGTATCCGTATAAATAACTTTTCAATAACCGCAATGTACGTGACCATTTTTTTAGAAGATAGAATGGGTATAGTAAGCTATCCGTAAAAGATAGATATATGCCAAGCGGACTTTTTTGTAGATCTATAAAAGAGGAATATCCCAACATGCATTGTTTTGTTATATTCCAAAAGGATTAGGCAGCGTATTCAATGAAAGCTACCAGCCGGCTTGATTTTTTCCGACACTTCTAACAATTATCGTTATGTTTCAACCAATTTACACAAATCCTTGACAAATTACATACCTAAACCTTCCTCACGAAACACTCTATCTATTGGTGAAAACCGCATGAAAATCCGTTCAGTAGTGTTCGAGTTTATCGCGAACAGACAGACAGACAGACTACGCGGGGGACTTTAATTTATAATATGTAGAGAAGATAAGTGCGTTGTCAGTTAATAAATAAAAGACAGTTATTACCTTGTTAGAGGACTGAAGACCCGACGTAATTATAAATCACTTTAAACCGGTAATTGGCTCCTCTCAAATACCACGTCCCTCTCGTTTGAAATTAATTCGCAACTAACGAAACATAAATAAAATAAACCACTATAACGGTGCGAATAACGAACGTACGAACTACGACAATCATCGAAACCAGTAATGCCAAGCAGCAAAAGCAAAAAAAAAACACGTTTCAGGGGTAAAAAACCATTTTTCGAGGATAAAAAACATTTATACAATGTTTTGGAGGATAAAAAAACATTTAAATTAAATGTTTTGGAGGATAATTTTTTGTTAAATCAATGTTTTGGAAGAAAAAAACATTTCAATACAATGTTTTGGAGGATAGAAAAACATTTAAAAACAATGTTTTGGAGGATAAAAAACATTTAAATTCAATGTTTTGGAGTATAATACAATTTATACAATGTTTTGGAGGATAATGTAATTGATACAATGTTTTGGAGGATAAAAAACATTTAAAATCAATATTTTGGAGGAAAAAAACATTTAAATTCAATGTTTTGGAGGAAAAAAGACATTTAAATTGAATGTTTTGGAGGATAATAAAATTTATACAATGTTTTGAAGGATAACAAGGGGGCGGCTAATTTTCACAATAAATAATAACATTATCTTGGAAAAATTTAACTATTTTTTTAAGCTGCAAATTTCGCAATTCGTAGGAAAACCGTACGCATATTATGAGAGTAATAATAATTAAAGCTGATAAATCTCAAACAGATTCACTCTTAATTAAAACCAGGATTGTGTTCAGAATTTTATTTATTTTTATTTTTTTATTTTATTTGTGTACAAAAAATTTACAACATTACAGATATTTATTTAGTATATGTATTAACGAATGAATTTCAGCTGTGTATTTATCTGCTGATACATTTCGAAAGAGACCATTATTTTATTCGAAGTGCAGTTATTAAAATTCTAGTTGTAGACTATGTATGTTCTGCCAGAATCAAAGAGAAACCATTTTCATTTTCTGAGTGTAGTTTTAATTCGGCAAATACATATGTAATTTGACCGGTCTAATCACAGGAGACGCAAATTATCCCACACATTTAATTTTAAAATAAAATTGAGAAATTATGTCCCACACATTTAATTTAAAATAAATTTGTGATTTATAACATTTTTTTTTGTAGAAAAGGAATCTGTATTTAAAATTTTATTCTATTTTAGGTACTTTAATTCGAATATTGCCAGGCATGTATTTTTGAGCCAATTCACATTTTCAATTTGAAAATTGGAATGTTTAGAAACAATAATGTTCTAATAAGCACTCCGGAAAAAATACTTGATCTAGATTTTAGAACAGTTTTGTTTTAATAAAAAGGAACATTGCATGGGAGGAACCGGAAATTTTGTGCAGGCAAAAGTTTATAGATATTTTTTTCTTATTATTCGAAGGGTTAAACCAGTTTTCAGGATGTAAAATTCCATTTGAGAATTCATCTGCTGACGTAATTCAAGGGAAAACATTATCTTATTCGAAGTTCAGTTATTAAATTCTAGTTGCAGACTCTGTATGTGCTGCCAGAATCAAAGAAAAACCATATTCGTGTTCTGAGTATACTTTTAATTAGCCGCATACAGACTTAATTCAAACCAATTTTGTGTTGAGAATGTAAATTTCCAGTTGATTCATCTGTTGACACATTTCGAAGGAAAACATCCTCTTATTCGAACTTCAGTTATAATATTCTATTTGCAGACTATGTATATGCTGCCAGAATCAAAGAAAAACCTTTCCAAAAACCCATTTTCATGTTTTGAGTGTAGTTTTAATTCACCGCGTACAAACTGGTTTTGTGTTCAGAATACAACGATAAATTAAATAATGAGTTGCAGATTCATCCTGCATCGAATGAAGATTTACATTTGAGTTACATAATGCTGTAAAATTCTGAGAAATTGATTGTTGCGTATGTAACTATTGTTTGGGGACTCTAACGCAATATCGATCAATCAACTTTGGAGTAGAATTTATATACATGATTTTCGTTGAAAGAATACTCGTCAAATGTGATTATTAAAAAAATCCGATTCGTATATAAATAGGTCGTAATAAAAAAATTAGGATTACCATATACAACCCCCCCCCCCCCACCGCTTGAAGTACCCAAATAAGGGGGCGACAAAATTTTCCTCGCCCCGATGTTCTGAGTGTAGTTTTAATTCACCACAAACAGATTTAATTAAAACCAGCTTTGTGTTCAGAATGTGAATGCCGGCAGAGTCAAAGAAAAACCCTTTTCATGTTTTGAGTGTAGTTTTAATTCACCGCGTACAGATTTAATTAAAATCAGTTTTATGTTCAGAATGTAATTGCAGGTAGAATTAAAGAAAAACCATTTTCATGTTCTGAGTGTAGCCTTAATTCACCACATACAGTTGTAATTAAAAACATTTTTATGTTTTTTTTTTTTTTAAAGAAAGACAAACATTCCCGGGTTACGAATAACCCAACAATGTTTGAAAATCTCCTACTACCATCACAGAAAGCCGAAAATGTTGCTTGTGTTGTGACGGAGGACTTAGCCAGCCGAGGAATCGACCCAAGCGCTATGCCCACTCAACCACCGACCATGTCGAATGTCGGTGTTGTGAGTGTAGTTTTGATAAACCGCATATTTATTATAATTTAAACCAGTTTTGTGTTATCAATATATCAATAAGTTGCCGATTCATCGTGTACCGAGTGAAGCTTTGCATTCCATACGAATGCGTGATAAAGATGCGAAATTCTTTAACAGGCATACTATTCTCGATTTCTGAGAGGAGTTATATATAAATTTTGTAGTAGAATTGTATGTAATATAATTTTATTGGAAGAGTACTTGGCACATAGGATTATAAAAATTGGCATAAAAAATAGGATATCTACCCCCCTCCCCCCCCCTGCCGAAAAAGTACCTGTAGAAGTTAGGTGGGGGGGGGGGGCGGCAAAATTTTCCTCCGCCCCGGGCGGCTGAAACCCACGCTACGCCACTGGGGGGGGGGGGGCACAAGGGGCGGACGCGCAAAACAATCAACAATTGCTGTTAGGATTTTTTCTGGGGGGGGGGGGGGGGGGGGGGCACAAGGGGCGGACGGGCAAAAAAATCAACAATTACTGTTAAAAATAAGCTTGAAGTATCATACTTCAAGTTTATTTCTACAAGTTCAAGGTGTATAGGAAGGTTTATGAAAGTATTAAAACAATCGAAAAATTAAATTAATGTTTAATAAAGACAGTTTTAGCTTCTTACTATGTACTGTGATGGAATCTCCACAGTACACAAAAATACCGTCTGGGGGGGGGGGGGGCACGGGGAGGGGGGGGGGCACGTGCCCCCCCTAAATCCGCTACTGCCCACAACATAGCCCAATTGGGGATCCCATAGTCTCACTGGCTTCAGACCGGAGCATTTGGGACTCTTGTGGGGTATTCATACAAAAAAAAAACATCTCGAATAATATTTTTCTACATTTTATAGTACTCAGTTAGCGTGGTTACCTAATTACAGATAGATAATGTAATCATTTCATTTTATGAACATATTCACGAAGATGATGATTGGATAAAGAGACGATGTAAACCAGTACCAGTAGCCCCGTACTGAAGTTCAAGAACTACATGCCAGAATTGAACGCGACCCATGAACTGCTAAAAATGGTATCTCATTCAAAAGTTCATACTTTTGGCGACCGCTAAAAAAAACTTGTCTGGTTCGACAAGTTTTTTTCATGGTTTTTCCCAAAAAAACATGAAAACGCGATAAAAACTGTACATCTGGCAACACTCTAACAAAATTAACATTCAGAATTGCCAACCAATTCAAAATCCCAAAATTTGGAAGACAAAAATACAATTTCCCAAAAGTTTTTATATATTTAAGAAAATTCTTTGTATTTATTGGGCATTAACTATGAGTACCGCACGTTTTCAAGGACAAAATATCCACAGACAAAATATCCCCCGAGAAAATATCCCAATGACAAAATATCCCTCTACATAATATCCCAAGGACAAAATATCCTCCGACAAAATATCCCTCGACATAATATGCCAAGGACAAAATATCCTCAGACAAAATATCCTTAGACAAAATATCCCTCTACATAAAATCCCAAGGAGTAAATATCCTCAGACAAAATATCCCCCGAGAAAATATCCCAATGACAAAATATCCCTCGACATAAAATCCCAAGGACAAAATATCCTCCGACAAAATATCCCTCGACATAATATCCCAAGGACAAAATATCCTCAGACAAAATATCCTTAGACATAATATCCCAAGTACAAAATATCCTCCGACAAAATATCCACAGACAAAATATCCCCCGAGAAAATATCCCAATATATCCCTCGACACAATATCCCAAGGATAAAATATCCACAGACAAAATATCCCCCGAGAAAATATCCCAATGAAAAAATATCCCTCGACATTATATCCCAATGACAAAATATCCCTCGTCATAATATCCCAAGGACAAAATATCCTCCGACAAAATATCCCTCGACATAATATCCCAAGGACTTATGGAAGTGCAATCAAGTACCGGTTATCTTTTATTTAGTTTATGGTTAAACCTAGTTATGGCCACATTGGTCACGTGACCAATGTAGTTCTCCCAACGGCCGTCGGAGAGCGCCGCCATTCCAGCTACTGACCTCGGTCTGAGAACACGGTCGTACACCGCATTGATTTCACTTCCAATCTTTCCCGCGATGTACAAAAATTTGTAAATACTTTTAACAAGACAGAATAAATTATTAAACGTAGCGGACTCTTTCACTCATACAAAATACACGCAATCCTGTTCCTTGGAGACCACGTAAGTATCCTGGCGACCACGAGCAAAGGATCCACTACAGCTGGTGACCCACGACAATTCTTTTACACGTGTTCTCGGACCGTAGTCAGTGGCTGGATTCCTGGGATCTATCTGGTGAGTACCGTTTTAATTTTGGTATTTTAAAATCATCATTTCAAATTCAAATAATCATTGCCTTATTTACAGCTATTTTACATCCCAGTATTTTAAAAAATTTATAACTCATGTTTTTGGCCCTCAAAGCATTACGAATAATATCAAAAAATTTATACAAATACGTAACAAATAAATCTCGTGTGGCTTTCGTGTACCGATCCACACGTGTCAAATAGCCATTTTGTTTGCTCAACATTCAATTTGAGTTACAATCTGACGCAACTCTCTGTGAAAAAGCTTGAATATTCTCCAATCTTATGTTGTAGCACTCACAACTTTTGTGAATTTGATTTACGAACATGTTCAGTTGAACGTTCGGATTGATCACAGGTGATGTTCTTTACAATCACACGTATAAATCTGCAATGCAAAGTGACCCTATTTGTGACTATTTGCCTATGTATTATTCGTATCTCGGATTAAGTGCGTGTTACCCTCTATTCTAGGCATCGAACATCTTCAGCAACGCGTGATGCTACCAAGGGAGCTTCTACAGCCGAGTCACACTTCCTGCAGCCCCGTCAACAGCTGGACGCAGCCTCCATCGCCAGCATCAGCGGCGGACACCCTCGGAACGCTAAAGGAACATCACACCTCCGAGCCCCTGTTCCTGCAGCCCGGTCGACTGATCGACGCAGCCTCCACCACGAGCATCAGCTGCGGACCCTCTCGGAAAACACACATCTGCATCATCTCAACAACGTTCAACCACGTAAATTTTTAACACAGTTTATACGATATTTCTGGAAATAATTTTTGCATACCCACCACAAAATTTAGCAAAATAACATGTTACAATTTTTAACACATGTCTGATAATAATATTTCTACATATCAATTATTAATTAACCTGAATTATTCACGCATGATTAAAGATTTCTACTTAAATGGTAACAATTGATTTTCGTAAAGGTTTGCGTCTTGAATAATTTTCGAGTAACTTCCGTACATTTCACATAGATGTCAACAGCACTAATTTTTCTTTAAATCATTACGGATTTTTAATACATAATTTGAAATATTTCAAAAATCAATATCTTTGCGTGCCTATCTCCGTACAAATGTTGAAATGACCTCGGATGAAGAATCCCCAGCGACCACACCGACTCATCAAATCAAGATTTTGTTTCAAAAAACAATAAATCCGGAACCAAGCCCAACCCCAATCAACATGGAATCAACTGGCGAACCAAGCTCTGCGGCAGCAGTAAATCACGTCTCCGTGAGATTACCAAATCTGTGGAGGGATCAGATTTCGCTTTGGTTTATACAGGCTGAAGCTCAATTCGCGAATTCGCGCATTAAAGAGGATTTCACGAAGTACAATATAATTATAGCAGCTTTGGATTCACAAACCTTACAATGTGTGAGCGACATCGTGACACATCCACCGATCAATGACAAATACGCCAATTTGAAAGCAGCCCTTATTGACCGACTCCAAGACTCCGCTGAAAAACGCCTCACACGCCTACTAACAGGAATCCAACTAGAGGATAGGAAGCCAACCGGTCTATTGAGACATATGCTGGAACTAGCAGGACCTACCTTAGCGGATAACGCAATTGTGCGCACATTGTGGTTACAACGCCTACCCCAACATGTGCAAGCAATACTGTCAGCACTACCCGATAACGACATTAACCAACTTGCCACAGCTGCAGACAAAATACTAGATGTCTATCAATCAACCGATTGCAGTGCCATGGAGGATCGCAACAAACCCAGTTCATCTCGTCAGGAACCAGCTGAACATTCCTTATTACTACAACTGCAGAAACAAATAGCAGCACTTTCGCGTGAAGTAGCCCAGCTACGCATAGCCAAAACTGAGCCCACATCAACCTATAAAGGACGGAGAAACCAGAGCCCCCGCCGAAAACCTGGCCGCTCAAGTTCCGGGTCACGCAATTCATCTCCCAATAGGAATCAAGATGGAAAATGTTTCTACCATGCAAGATTTGGAGAAAATGCTCATAAATGCTCCAAACCATGTTCTTATGTAAAGAAGAAGTCGGGAAACGACAGCGGGAACTCCCAGTAGAGACATGTGAGATCCCTAATACCTCTTGTCGTCTCTTCATCTATGACCTGCGAACAAGACATAAATACCTAGTAAACACCGGCGCGGACATCTCAGTCATCCCTAGGAACATGACCTTTGAGAAAGGCAACTTGACCTCCGACAACTGCCCTTCCACATTATATGGAGCGAATGGGAAGCCAATAAGAACGTACGGCACGAGAACAGTCGAACTCTACTTCGGCCTACGCCGCACAATGAAGTGGCGCTTTATCATAGCCGATGTGTCCAAACCCATCATTGGCGCAGACTTTCTTCACCACTACAACTTGACAGTCAACTTGAGGCGAGCCAAACTTGAAGACCAGTCTACTGGATTGAAAATTAGAGGATCTACCTACAAAGGACCAGCATCAGGCATCGCCACAATTTCCTCTTCTCAAAAGTACCTTGACATTTTGAAGAAATACCCCTCGTTGACAAGGCCTACCATGCAGACCCCGGATGCAATTAAACATTCTGTGACTCATTGCATTGAAACCAAAGGCCCTCCAGTATCTGCACGTGCACGCAGATTAGCACCTGCGCTCCTCGAGGCAGCCAAGCGTGAATTTAAGTACATGATGGAACAAGGGATATGCCGCCCTTCTAAAAGCAACTGGGCCAGCCCTTTACACATGGTAAAGAAGCCAAATGGCGAATGGCGTCCGTGTGGCGACTACCGACTCTTAAACTCAAAAACAGTCCCCGATAAATATCCCATAGCTCAACTTCAAGACTTCGCCCATAAATTGGCAAAAGCGAAAATTTTTTCAACCATCGACTTGTCGCGCGCTTACCACCAGATACCCGTTGAACCTGAAGACATCCCTAAAACGGCCATCATCACACCGTTCGGATTGTTTGAATTCACCTCCATGCAATTTGGATTATCAAACGCAGCTCAGAGTTTTCAACGATTCATGCATGCAATAACAAGAGATCTAGATTTCTGTTTCGTTTATCTAGATGACATCCTCATAGCTTCCGCTGACGAAGAGGAACATAAAAAACATCTAGATTTGCTTCTTAAACGACTCGCTGATAACGGACTTGTCATTAATATCCAAAAATGCCAATTCGGAACCGCAACAGTGAACTTCCTCGGACACACAATTACTTCAGAGGGCATGACTCCAATCAAGGATAAAGTCAAAGCAGTGACAGAATTCCCTCAACCTAAAACTGCGAAAGAACTACGTCGCTTCTTAGGTATGTTGAACTACTACCGCAGGTTCCTACCAAACTCAATCAACACCCAAGCAATTCTATATGACAGTATTGCCGGTTACAAAAAGAATGACAAGCGGATTCTTAACTGGAACCAGGAGCAGACAAAGGCATTTGAAGATTGCAAACAGCAACTAGCGAACGCAGCTCTACTTACACACCCAGATCCAAACGCAAAGCTGGCAATGATGGTAGACGCCAGTGACAAAGCTTTGGGTTCTTCATTGCAACAATCAAAAGGAAACACCTGGGAACCACTAGGATTCTTCTCCAAAAAGTTCACACCTGCTCAACAGAAATACAGCACTTTTGACCGCGAACTTACCGCCGTTTACGAATCCGTGAAATACTTTAGAAATCACATCGAAGGTCGTCATTTCAGCATTTTCACAGACCACAAGCCAATCACCTTCGCATTAAACAAAAAACGCGCGTCTAGCTCCCCTCGGCAAGAGAGACAGCTTGATTACATTGCGCAATTTACAACCGACATAAGGTATGTCTCTGGAAAAGAGAACGTAGTCGCGGACACCCTATCTCGCATCGATGAGATCAACTGTCCCACTGTAATTGACTTCGAGCAAATGCGGTTAGAGCAATGCCAACCTGACGGACAATTGAAGGCAAACGATGGCAGCACCCTTGCTCTACGTCAAATGGTGATACCTGGCACTGACACTCGATTGTGGTGTGATATTTCAACAGGTCATGTTAGACCAATCGTTCCACCCAGCATGCGACAACAAGTCATAGCAAGCATACATAACGTTTGCCACCCTGGTATCTTGGGAACTACAAATACTATCAAACAAAGATTTGTTTGGCCCTACATGGCGAAAGACATCAAGACCTTCGTCAAACAATGCATACCATGTCAAAAAGCAAAGGTATCAAAACATACGGTCGCACCTCTAGCAACTTACATATTACCAGAGGATAGATTCCGTAACATTCACATCGACTTGGTCGGACCACTACCGCTATGCAATGATTACCAATATATACTAACCATGATCGATAGGTTCACTCGATGGCCCGAAGCAATTCCCCTGAAGAATATGTCAGCAGAAACCGTAGCCACAGCATTGACTACGCATTGGATCGCACGTCACGGAACACCTGACAGCATCACCACTGACCAAGGACGACAGTTCGAGAGTTGTCTCTTCAAAAAACTCGCAGAAAAGTTTGGCATCAAACACTCAAGAACTACTGCATACCATCCTCAAGCGAACGGTATTATAGAAAGATGGCATCGCACTTTAAAATCTTCTCTAATTGCATGTGGAGAACAAAACTGGGTTGAGAACCTTCCACTAATACTTCTCGGTTTGAGAGCTACAGTGCGTGAGGATCTAAAATGCTCACCCGCAGAACTTACGTATGGCAGGACACTAAGACTTCCCTGCGATTTCTTCTCAGAAACTCCTCGCGAAGAACCCGATACGTATGTGGGACGCCTACAGAGAAAGTTCGAAAGTATCAAATCGACCCCTGCCAGTAATCACAGCGCAAGAAAATTTTTTGTGCACAAAGACCTACCTGTCGCCACTCATGTTTTCCTGAGAACAGATAGCGTAAGACGACCCCTCCAGAACCAGTACGAGGGTCCTTACAAGGTAGAACAACGTGATGACAAAACATTTGTCATAACTATAAAAGGCAAACCCAAACGCGTCTCCATAGACCGACTCAAGCCTGCTTTCATTCCGGTTGAAGAAAATGTCACTACACACCCATCAGTTCCCGTCACACCGATAACCAAGACCACATCCACAACTGGTCACAAGATCACAACTCGTTCAGGTCGACATGTACATTTTCCAAAGAGACTTGGGATGGAATAAAGCACAAAAAGATATTTTGATTTGACATTTTTCTAATTCATAACTCATGATAGAAATTAATTTATAAATTTCGCCTAGCTTTGAATTGCAAACCATTTTCATAAAGTTTACTTTTCTTTAAAATACTGCGAATAACACAATATTTAAATGTACAGATTTTTTTACGGAAATCCTACCGATAATATTGTAAATTGTCAATCAACATAATTTAAAACTTAGATTATTACAGTGTATTCACAAGTGTGAAACACCTTCAATACGATGAAACATTTCATCATTTAATTGCATAACTCATGCATTTTTAATCCTACCGATAATATTGTAAATTGTCAATCAACATAATCTAAAACTTAGATTAGTACAGTGTATTCACAAGTGTGAAACACCTTCAATAAGATGAAACAATTCATCATTTAATTGCATAACTCATGCATTTTAAAAAAATTTTACATATTAAGCATGTTATTACAATTTTAAATTACTCCTAATTAGATGAAAGCTCTTCATCATTTAACTGCATACTTTGTGTACTTCAAAGGTACTACAAACACTACTGTGTTTTTACAATTCTTAAAAACGTTATAATTAAAATTTATAATAAAAAATGTAAAATTCACATCACACAACCGCATTCATGCGTTACTACAAGCATTACAGCACTATTGTAATCAACTTTCCAAACAGTCAATTAAAATCATCATATTATATAATATTATGTACCAAGGTACACATTATCTACTCTACAAACTATGTACATAGTAGGTAACTTCTTACCACATGATAAACACTGTTATTTATGCATTTTTGTTTTTTAACCACGCTTCTCTGGATGTACATGGCACTTTAATACATCCAGTGAATCATGTGGTTGAAATTATGTGTTTTTAAATATACTTTTCTCTTTCATGTTTATATACCTACAAGTTAAAGCCACTTTGTCTTACGTACGTAAAGGAACATGGTTATTCGACTTACATCAACAAAAAACACACTTTTACGTACTGAAGACAATGTGCAGCTTCTTTGACTTAAAAATCATCATTTTTTGCTACAGAATAGCATAAACCCCTATTATTTATAATTTTATGATGAACGCCTAACTAGGGCTCCAAAGATATAATACTGTTAGGAAGAAAACTCTACCATATCTACTTATGTTTCAATTTAAATATGTCTTACACTAGATTTAGCTTATAGTTAAACATACCTGCTACTATAGTTTTCTTTTTCAATATAACTTATGAAAAATACAGCATTCTGCTATTTACAACCTACCTGCGAAATGTTTCTCAAGTAAATTACAACTTTTGACCATACATTTGCGAATATATTTTTAAACATGTATAATGTTATTTTAAGGTTACTTTAAGTCATAGTCTTAAATATTATCTTGTATACAATCAATGTACAATGATTTTACAACCAGCGCTTTTAATTGCGCACGATTGGTAAAACAATTCTACTAGCTCTGAACATAGTTCATTGAGACAACAACATACAATGTTCATGCATTAATTGAAAAACAATCAACTGGAATCATATATCAAATTCCATGTACCACGCTATATTATATACATCAACGCTCCGAACACCCAGTTCGTCGATGCGTTTACCACTGTAAACAAAGTAAAGAGCTCATAGAGCTTGACTAGTTTTAAAAAACATTATTTAAAACTAACTTGTAAATACTCACATCAGAATTAACTGATTTCAACACCAAATAAATTGGTTATAGTATACAATAGTGTAGTAATTTTCAACATTACGTGTCATAGTTACACATTAATCTTATGATTTCATGTACTAGAATTAAGATTCTCAGCAAAAATTTCTTTTTGGTTAAACCTTTAATACCTTCCAATGTGTTCTTGAAAGTATAACAACAGTCTACGTCATTAACTGATCATTCTACTCTGCTCGAGTAACGTAACCCTTATAATTTTTCGAACACATTGGAGGCTATTCTTGTTTTGACTGATGGTGCCTCAGTCAAGATAGGATTAGTACCAGCAATTTAGTCTCCTTTAACGATTTTCCATTATTATCCATATTATCGTTAACACTGGAGGGGAGGCTATGGAAGTGCAATCAAGTACCGGTTATCTTTTATTTAGTTTATGGTTAAACCTAGTTATGGCCACATTGGTCACGTGACCAATGTAGTTCTCCCAACGGCCGTCGGAGAGCGCCGCCATTCCAGCTACTGACCTCGGTCTGAGAACACGGTCGTACACCGCATTGATTTCACTTCCAATCTTTCCCGCGATGTACAAAAATTTGTAAATACTTTTAACAAGACAGAATAAATTATTAAACGTAGCGGACTCTTTCACTCATACACAATACACGCAATCCTGTTCCTTGGAGACCACGTAAGTATCCTGGCGACCACGAGCAAAGGATCCACTACAGACTAAATATCCTTTGACAAAATATCCCTCGACATAATATCCCAAGGACAAAATATCCTCAGACAAAATATCCCCCGAGAAAATATCCCAATGAATATCCCTCGACATAATATCCCAAGGACTAAATATCCTTCGACAAAATATCCCTCGACATAATATCCCAAGGACAAAATATCCTCTTACAAAATATCCCTCGACATAATATCCCAAGGCCAAAATATCCTCAGACAAAATATTACCCGAGAAAATATCCCAATGACAAAATATCCCTCGACATAATATCCCAAGGACAAAATATCCTCAGACAAAATATCCCCCGAGAAAATATCCCAATGAATATCCCTCGACATAATATCCCAAGGACTAAATATCGTTCGACAAAATATCCCTCGACATAATATCCCAAGGACAAAATATCATCTTACAAAATATCCCTCGACATAATATCCCAAGGCCAAAATATCCTCAGACAAAATATTACCCGAGAAAATATCCCAATGACAAAATATCCCTCGACATAATATCCCAAGGACAAAATATCCTCAGACAAAATATCCCCCGAGAAAATATCCCAATGACAAAATATCCCTCGACATAATATCTCAAGGACAAAATATCCTCCAACAAAATATCCAAGGACATAATATCCCAAGGACAAAATATCCTCAGATAAAATATCCCTCGACATAATATCCCAAGGACAAAATATCCTCAGACAAAATATCCCCCGAGAAAATATCCCAATGAATATCCCTCGACATAATATCCCAAGGACAAAATATCCTCCGACAAAATATCCCTCTACATAATATCCCAAGGAGTAAATATCCTCAGACAAAATATCCCTCGAGAAAATATCCCAATGACAAAATATCCCTCGACATAATATCACAAGGACAAAATATCATCCGACAAAATATCCCTTGAAACAAAATCCGAAGGACAAAATATCCTCAGACAAAATATCCCTCGACATAATATCCCAAGGACAAAATATCCTCAGACAAAATATCCCCCGAGAAAATATCCCAATGAATATCCCTCGACATAATATCCCAAGGACAAAATATCCTCCGACAAAATATCCCTCGACATAATATCCCAAGGACAAAATATCCACAGACAAAATATCCCCTGAGAAAATATCCCATTGACAAAATATCCCTCGACATAATATCCCAAGGACAAAATATCCACAGACAAAATAACCCCCGAGAAAATATCCCAATGACAAAATATACCCCGAGAAAATATCCCAATGACAAAATATCCACAGACAAAATATTACCCGAGAAAATATCCCAATGACAAAATATCCCTCGACATAATATCCCAAGGACAAAATATCCTCAGACAAAATATCCACCGAGAAAATATCCCAATGACAAAATAACTCAAGGACAAAATATCCTCCAACAAAATATCCCAAGGACAAAATATCCTCAGATAAAATATCCCTCGACATAATATCCCAAGGACAAAATATCCTCAGACAAAATATCCCCCGAGAAAATATCCCAATGAATATCCCTCGACATAATATCCCAAGGACAAAATATCCTCCGACAAAATATCCCTCTACATAATATCCCAAGGAGTAAATATCCTCAGACAAAATATCCCTCGAGAAAATATCCCAAGGACAAAATATCCTCCGACAAAATATCCCTTGAAACAATATCCGAAGGACAAAATATCCTCAGACAAAATATCCCTCGACATAATATCCCAAGGACAAAATATCCTCAGACAAAATATCCCCCGAGAAAATATCCCAATGAATATCCCTCGACATAATATCCCAAGGACAAAATATCCTCCGACAAAATATCCCTCGACATAATATCCCAAGGACAAAATATCCACAGACAAAATATCCCCTGAGAAAATATCCCATTGACAAAATATCCCTCGACATAATATCCCAAGGACAAAATATCCACAGACAAAATATCCCCCGAGAAAATATCCCAATGACAAAATATCCCTCGACATAATATCCCAAGGACAAAATATCCACAGACAAAATATCCCCCGAGAAAATATCCCAATGACAAAATATCCCTCGACATAATATCCCAAGGACAAAATATCCACAGACAAAATATCCCAATGAATATCCCTCGACATAATATCCCAAGGACAAAATATCCTCCGACAAAATATCCCTCGAAATAATATCCCAAGGACAAAATATCCTCAGACAAAATATCCCTCGACATAATATCCCAAGGACAAAATATCCTCAGACAAAATATCCCCCGAGAAAATATCCCAATGACAAAATATCCCTCGACATAATATCCCAAGGACAAAATATCCACAGACAAAATATCCCCCGAGAAAATATCCCAATGACAAAATATCCCTCGACATAATATCCCAAGGACAAAATATCCTCCGACAAAATATCCCTCTACATAATATCCCAAGGAGTAAATATCCTCAGACAAAATATCCCTCGAGAAAATATCCCAATGACAAAATATCCCTCGACATAATATCCCAAGGACAAAATATCCTCCGACAAAATATCCCTTGAAACAATATCCGAAGGACAAAATATCCTCAGACAAAATATCCCTCAACATAATATCCCAAGGACAAAATATCCTCAGACAAAATATCCCCCGAGAAAATATCCCAATGAATATCCCTCGACATAATATCCCAAGGACAAAATATCCTCCGACAAAATATCCCTCGACATAATATCCCAAGGACAAAATATCCACAGACAAAATATCCCCTGAGAAAATATCCCATTGACAAAATATCCCTCGACATAATATCCCAAGGACAAAATATCCACAGACAAAATATCCCCCGAGAAAATATCCCAATGACAAAATATACCCCGAGAAAATATCCCAATGACAAAATATCCACAGACAAAATATTACCCGAGAAAATATCCCAATGACAAAATATCCCTCCACATAATATCCCAAGGACAAAATATCCTCAGACAAAATATCCCCCGAGAAAATATCCCAATGACAAAATATCCCTCGACATAATATCTCAAGGACAAAATATCGTCCAACAAAATATCCCAAGGACATAATATCCCAAGGACAAAATATCCTCAGATAAAATATCCCTCGACATAATATCCCAAGGACAAAATATCCTCAGACAAAATATCCCCCGAGAAAATATCCCAATGAATATCCCTCGACATAATATCTTAAGGACAAAATATCCTCCGACAAAATATCCCTCTACATAATATCCCAAGGAGTAAATATCCTCAGACAAATTATCCCTCGAGAAAATATCCCAATGACAAAATATCCCTCGACATAATATCCCAAGGACAAAATATCCTCAGACAAAATATCCCCCGAGAAAATATCCCAATGAATATCCCTCGACATAATATCCCAAGGACAAAATATCCTCCGACAAAATATCCCTCTACATAATATCCCAAGGAGTAAATATCCTCAGACAAAATATCCCTCGAGAAAATATCCCAAGGACAAAATATCCTCAGACAAAATATCCCTCGAGAAAATATCCCAATGACAAAATATCCCTCGACATAATATCCCAAGGACAAAATATCCCTCTACATAATATCCCAAGGAGTAAATATCCTCAGACAAAATATCCCTCGAGAAAATATCCCAATGACAAAATATCCCTCGACATAATATCCCAAGGACAAAATATCATCCGACAAAATATCCCTTGAAACAATATCCGAAGGACAAAATATCCTCAGACAAAATATCCCTCGACGTAATATCCCAAGGACAAAATATCCTCAGACAAAATATCCCCCGAGAAAATATCCCAATGAATATCCCTCGACATAATATCCCAAGGACAAAATATCCTCCGACAAAATATCCCTCGACATAATATCCCAAGGACAAAATATCCACAGACAAAATATCCCCTGAGAAAATATCCCATTGACAAAATATCCCTCGACATAATATCCCAAGGACAAAATATCCACAGACAAAATATCCCCCGAGAAAATATCCCAATGACAAAATATACCCCGAGAAAATATCCCAATGACAAAATATCCACAGACAAAATATTACCCGAGAAAATATCCCAATGACAAAATATCCCTCGACATAATATCCCAAGGACAAAATATCCTCAGACAAAATATCCCCCGAGAAAATATCCCAATGACAAAATATCCCTCGACATAATATCTCAAGGAAAAAATATCCTCCAACAAAATATCCCAAGGACAAAATATCCTCAGATAAAATATCCCTCGACATAATATCCCAAGGACAAAATATCCTCAGACAAAATATCCCCCGAGAAAATATCCCAATGAATATCCCTCGACATAATATCCCAAGGACAAAATATCCTCCGACAAAATATCCCTCTACATAATATCCCAAGGAGTAAATATCCTCAGACAAAATATCCCTCGAGAAAATATCCCAAGGACAAAATATCCTCCGACAAAATATCCCTTGAAACAATATCCGAAGGACAAAATATCCTCAGACAAAATATCCCTCGACATAATATCCCAAGGACAAAATATCCTCCGACAAAATATCCCTCGACATAATATCCCAAGGACAAAATATCCTCAGACAAAATATCCCTCGACATAATATCCCAAGGACAAAATATCCTCAGACAAAATATCCCCCGAGAAAATATCCCAATGACAAAATATCCCTCGACATAATATCCCAAGGACAAAATATCCACAGACAAAATATCCCCCGAGAAAATATCCCAATGACAAAATATCCCTCGACATAATATCCCAAGGACAAAATATCCTCCGACAAAATATCCCTCTACATAATATCCCAAGGAGTAAATATCCTCAGACAAAATATCCTCAGACAAAATATCCCTCGAGAAAATATCCCAATGACAAAATATCCCTCGACATAATATCCCAAGGACAAAATATCCTCCGACAAAATATCCCTTGAAACAATATCCCAAGGAGTAAATATCCTCAGACAAAATATCCCTCGAGAAAATATCCCAATGACAAAATATCCCTCGACATAATATCCCAAGGACAAAATATCCTCCGACAAAATATCCCTTGAAACAATATCCGAAGGACAAAATATCCTCAGACAAAATATCCCTCGACATAATATCCCAAGGACAAAATATCCTCAGACAAAATATCCCCCGAGAAAATATCCCAATGAATATCCCTCGACATAATATCCCAAGGACAAAATATCCTCCGACAAAATATCCCTCGACATAATATCCCAAGGACAAAATATCCACAGACAAAATATTACCCGAGAAAATATCCCAATGACAAAATATCCACAGACAAAATATTACCCGAGAAAATATCCCAATGACAAAATATCCCTCCACATAATATCCCAAGGACAAAATATCCTCAGACAAAATATCCCCCGAGAAAATATCCCAATGACAAAATATCCCTGGACATAATATCTCAAGGACAAAATATCGTCTAACAAAATATCCCAAGGACATAATATCCCAAGGACAAAATATCCTCAGATAAAATATCCCTCGACATAATATCCCAAGGACAAAATATCCTCAGACAAAATATCCCCCGAGAAAATATCCCAATGAATATCCCTCGACATAATATCTTAAGGACAAAATATCCTCCGACAAAATATCCCTCTACATAATATCCCAAGGAGTAAATATCCTCAGACAAAATATCCCTCGAGAAAATATCCCAATGACAAAATATCCCTCGACATAATATCCCAAGGACAAAATATCCTCAGACAAAATATCCCCCGAGAAAATATCCCAATGAATATCCCTCGACATAATATCCCAAGGACAAAATATATTCCGACAAAATATCCCTCTACATAATATCCCAATGAGTTAATATCCTCAGACAAAATATCCCCCGAGAAAATATCCCAAGGACAAAATATCCTCAGACAAAATATCCCTCGAGAAAATATCCCAATGACAAAATATCCCTCGACATAATATCCCAAGGACAAAATATCCTCAGACAAAATATCCCCCGAGAAAATATCCCAATGAATATCCCTCGACATAATATCCCAAGGACAAAATATCCTCCGACAAAATATCCCTCTACATAATATCCCAAGGAGTAAATATCCTCAGACAAAATATCCCTCGAGAAAATATCCCAATGACAAAATATCCCTCGACATAATATCCCAAGGACAAAATATCCTCCGACAAAATATCCCTCTACATAATATCCCAAGGACAAAATATCCTCCGACAAAATATCCCTTGAAACAATATCCGAAGGACAAAATATCCTCAGACAAAATATCCCTCGACATAATATCCCAAGGACAAAATATCCTCAGACAAAATATCCCCCGAGAAAATATCCCAATGAATATCCCTCGACATAATATCCCAAGGACAAAATATCCTCCGACAAAATATCCCTCGACATAATATCCCAAGGACAAAATATCCACAGACAAAATATCCCCTGAGAAAATATCCCATTGACAAAATATCCCTCGACATAATATCCCAAGGACAAAATATCCACAGACAAAATATCCCCCGAGAAAATATCCCAATGACAAAATATCCCTCGACATAATATCCCAAGGACAAAATATCCCCCGAGAAAATATCCCCCGAGAAAATATCCCAATGACAAAATATCCCTCGACATAATATCCCAAGGACAAAATATCCACAGACAAAATATCCCCCGAGAAAATATCCCAATGAATATCCCTCGACATAATATCCCAAGGACAAAATATCCTCCGACAAAATATCCCTCGAAATAATATCCCATGGACAAAATATCCTCAGACAAAATATCCCCTGAGAAAATATCCCAATGACAAAATATCCCTCGACATAATATCCCAAGGACAAAATATCCACAGACAAAATATCCCCCGAGAAAATATCCCAATGAATATCCCTCGACATAATATCCCAAGGACAAAATATCCTCAGACAAAATATCCCCCCATAAAATATCCCAATGACAAAATATCCCTCGACATAATATCCCAAGGACCTCGAAATAATATCCCAAGGACAAAATATCCTCAGACAAAATATCCCTCGACATAATATCCAAGGACAAAATATCCTCAGACAAAATATCCCCCGAGAAAATATCCCAATGAATATTCCTCGACATAATATCCCAAGGACAAAATATCCTCCGACAAAATATCCCTCGACATAATATCCCAAGGACAAAATATCCTTCGACAAAATATCCCTCTACATAATATCCCAAGGAGTAAATATCCTCAGACAAAATATCCCCCGAGAAAATATCCCAATGAAAAAAAAACCCTCGACATTATATCCCAAGGACAAAATATCCTCCGACAAAATATCCCTCGAAATAATATCCCAAGGACAAAATATCCTCAGACAAAATATCCCTCGACATAATATCCCAAGGACAAAATATCCTTAGACAAAATATCCCCCGAGAAAATATCCCAATGAATATCCCTCTACATAATATCCCAAGGACAAAATATCCTCCGACAAAATATCCCTCGACATAATATCCCAAGGACAAAATATCCTTCGACAAAATATCCCTATACATAATATCCCAAGGAGTAAATATCCTCAGACAAAATATCCCCCGAGAAAATATCCCAATGACAAAATATCCCTCGACATAATATCCCAAGGACAAAATATCCTCAGACAAAATATCTCCCGAGAAAATATCCCAATGACAAAATATCCCTCGACTTAATATCTCAAGGACAAAATATCCACAGACAAAATATCCCCTGAGAAAATATCCCATTGACAAAATATCCCTCGACATAATATCCCAATGACAAAATATCCACAGACAAAATATTACCCGAGAAAATATCCCAATGACAAAATATCCCTCCACATAATATCCCAATGACAAAATATCCTCAGATAAAATATCCCTCGACATAATATCCCAAGGACAAAATATCCTCAGACAAAATATCCCCCGAGAAAATATCCCAATGAATATCCCTCGACATAATATCTTAAGGACAAAATATCCTCCGACAAAATATCCCTCTACATAATATCCCAAGGAGTAAATATCCTCAGACAAAATATCCCTCGAGAAAATATCCCAATGACAAAATATCCCTCGACATAATATCCCAAGGACAAAATATCCTCAGACAAAATATCCCCCGAGAAAATATCCCAATGAATATCCCTCGACATAATATCCCAAGGACAAAATATATTCCGACAAAATATCCCTCTACATAATATCCCAAGGAGTAAATATCCTCAGACAAAATATCCCCCGAGAAAATATCCCAAGGACAAAATATCCTCAGACAAAATATCCCTCGAGAAAATATCCCAATGACAAAATATCCCTCGACATAATATCCCAAGGACAAAATATCCTCAGACAAAATATCCCCCGAGAAAATATCCCAATGAATATCCCTCGACATAATATCCCAAGGACAAAATATCCTCCGACAAAATATCCCTCTACATAATATCCCAAGGAGTAAATATCCTCAGACAAAATATCCCTCGAGAAAAAATCCCAATGACAAAATATCCCTCGACATAATACCCCAAGGACAAAATATCCTCCGACAAAATATCCCTCTACATAATATCCCAAGGAGTAAATATCCTCAGACAAAATATCCCTCGAGAAAATATCCCAATGACAAAATATCCCTCGACATAATATCCCAAGGACAAAATATCCTCAGATAAAATATCCCTCGACATAATATCCCAAGGACAAAATATCCTCAGACAAAATATCCCCCGAGAAAATATCCCAATGAATATCCCTCGACATAATATCCCAAGGACAAAATATCCTCCGACAAAATATCCCTTGAAACAATATCCGAAGGACAAAATATCCTCAGACAAAATATCCCTCGACATAATATCTTAAGGAGTAAATATCCTCAGACAAAATATCCCTCGAGAAAATATCCCAATGACAAAATATCCCTCGACATAATATCCCAAGGACAAAATATCCTCAGATAAAATCTCCCTCGACATAATATCCCAAGGACAAAATATCCTCAGACAAAATATCCCCCGAGAAAATATCCCAATGAATATCCCTCGAGAAAATATCCCAAGGACAAAATATCCTCCGACAAAATATCCCTTGAAACAATATCCGAAGGACAAAATATCCTCAGACAAAATATCCCTCGACATAATATCCCAAGGACAAAATATCCTCAGACAAAATATCCCCCGAGAAAATATCCCAATGAATATCCCTCGACATAATATCCCAAGGACAAAATATCCTCCGACAAAATATCCCTCGACATAATATCCCAAGGACAAAATATCCACAGACAAAATATCCCCTGAGAAAATATCCCATTGACAAAATATCCCTCGACATAATATCCCAAGGACAAAATATCCACAGACAAAATATCCCCCGAGAAAATATCCCAATGACAAAATATCCCTCGACATAATATCCCAAGGACAAAATATCCCCCGAGAAAATATCCCAATGACAAAATATCCCTCGACATAATATCCCAAGGACAAAATATCCACAGACAAAATATCCCCCGAGAAAATATCCCAATGAATATCCCTCGACATAATATCCCAAGGACAAAATATCCTCCGACAAAATATCCCTCGAAATAATATCCCAAGGACAAAATATCCTCAGACAAAATATCCCCTGAGAAAATATCCCAATGACAAAATATCCCTCGACATAATATCCCAAGGACAAAATATCCACAGACAAAATATCCCCTGAGAAAATATCCCAATGACAAAATATCCCTCGACATAATATCCCAAGGACAAAATATCCACAGACAAAATATCCCCCGAGAAAATATCCCAATGAATATCCCTCGACATAATATCCCAAGGACAAAATATCCTCAGACAAAATATCCCCCCATAAAATATCCCAATGACAAAATATCCCTCGACATAATATCCCAAGGACCTCGAAATAATATCCCAAGGACAAAATATCCTCAGACAAAATATCCCTCGACATAATATCCAAGGACAAAATATCCTCAGACAAAATATCCCCCGAGAAAATATCCCAATGAATATTCCTCGACATAATATCCCAAGGACAAAATATCCTCCGACAAAATATCCCTCGACATAATATCCCAAGGACAAAATATCCTTCGACAAAATATCCCTCTACATAATATCCCAAGGAGTAAATATCCTCAGACAAAATATCCCCCGAGAAAATATCCCAATGAAAAAAAAACCCTCGACATTATATCCCAAGGACAAAATATCCTCCGACAAAATATCCCTCGAAATAATATCCCAAGGACAAAATATCCTCAGACAAAATATCCCTCGACATAATATCCCAAGGACAAAATATCCTTAGACAAAATATCCCCCGAGAAAATATCCCAATGAATATCCCTCGACATAATATCCCAAGGACAAAATATCCTCAGACAAAATATCTCCCGAGAAAATATCCCAATGACAAAATATCCCTCGACTTAATATCTCAAGGACAAAATATCCACAGACAAAATATCCCCTGAGAAAATATCCCATTGACAAAATATCCCTCGACATAATATCCCAAAGACAAAATATCCACAGACAAAATATCCCCCGAGAAAATATCCCAATGACAAAATATACCCCGAGAAAATATCCCAATGACAAAATATCCACAGACAAAATATTACCCGAGAAAATATCCCAATGACAAAATATCCCTCCACATAATATCCCAAGGACAAAATATCCTCAGACAAAATATCCCCCGAGAAAATATCCCAATGACAAAATATCCCTCGACATAATATCTCAAGGACAAAATATCCTCCAACAAAATATCCCAAGGACATAATATCCCAAGGACAAAATATCCTCAGATAAAATATCCCTCGACATAATATCCCAAGGACAAAATATCCTCAGACAAAATATCCCCCGAGAAAATATCCCAATGAATATCCCTCGACATAATATCTTAAGGACAAAATATCCTCCGACAAAATATCCCTCTACATAATATCCCAAGGAGTAAATATCCTCAGACAAAATATCCCTCGAGAAAATATCCCAATGACAAAATATCCCTCGACATAATATCCGAAGGACAAAATATCCTCAGACAAAATATCCTCAGACAAAATATCCTCAGACAAAATATCCTCAGACAAAATATCCCTCGACATAATATCCCAAGGACAAAATATCCTCCGACAAAATATCCCTCGACATAATATCCCAAGGACAAAATATCCACAGACAAAATATCCCCTGAGAAAATATCCCATTGACAAAATATCCCTCGACATAATATCCCAAGGACAAAATATCCACAGACAAAATATCCCCCGAGAAAATATCCCAATGACAAAATATCCCTCGACATAATATCCCAAGGACAAAATATCCACAGACAAAATATCCCCCGAGAAAATATCCCAATGACAAAATATCCCTCGACATAATATCCCAAGGACAAAATATCCACAGACAAAATATCCCCCGAGAAAATATCCCAATGAATATCCCTCGACATAATATCCCAAGGACAAAATATCCTCCGACAAAATATCCCTCGAAATAATATCCCAAGGACAAAATATCCTCAGACAAAATATCCCTCGACATAATATCCCAAGGACAAAACATCCTCAGACAAAATATCCCCCGAGAAAATATCCCAATGACAAAATATCCCTCGACATAATATCCCAAGGACAAAATATCCACAGACAAAATATCCCCCGAGAAAATATCCCAATGAGTATCCCTCGACATAATATCCCAAGGACAAAATATCCTCAGACAAAATATCCCCCGAGAAAATATCCCAATGACAAAATATCCCTCGACATAATATCCCAAGGACAAAATATCCACAGACAAAATATCCCCCGAGAAAATATCCCAATGACAAAATATCCCTCGACATAATATCCCAAGGACAAAATATCCACAGACAAAATATCCCCCGAGAAAATATCCCAATGAATATCCCTCGACATAATATCCCAAGGACAAAATATCCTCCGACAAAATATCCCTCGAAATAATATCCCAAGGACAAAATATCCTCAGACAAAATATCCCTCGACATAATATCCCAAGGACAAAATATCCACAGACAAAATATCCCCTGAGAAAATATCCCATTGACAAAATATCCCTCGACATAATATCCCAAGGACAAAATATCCACAGACAAAATATCCCCCGAGAAAATATCCCAATGACAAAATATCCCTCGACATAATATCCCAAGGACAAAATATCCACAGACAAAATATCCCCCGAGAAAATATCCCAATGACAAAATATCCCTCGACATAATATCCCAAGGACAAAATATCCACAGACAAAATATCCCCCGAGAAAATATCCCAATGAATATCCCTCGACATAATATCCCAAGGACAAAATATCCTCCGACAAAATATCCCTCGAAATAATATCCCAAGGACAAAATATCCTCAGACAAAATATCCCTCGACATAATATCCCAAGGACAAAACATCCTCAGACAAAATATCCCCCGAGAAAATATCCCAATGACAAAATATCCCTCGACATAATATCCCAAGGACAAAATATCCACAGACAAAATATCCCCCGAGAAAATATCCCAATGAGTATCCCTCGACATAATATCCAAGGACAAAATATCCTCAGACAAAATATCCCCCGAGAAAATATCCCAATGAATATTCCTCGACATAATATCCCAAGGACAAAATATCCTCCGACAAAATATCCCTCGACATAATATCCCAAGGACAAAATATCCTTCGACAAAATATCCGTCTACATAATATCCCAAGGAGTAAATATCCTCAGACAAAATATCCCCCGAGAAAATATCCCAATGAAAAAAAAACCCTAGACATTATATCCCAAGGACAAAATATCCTCCGACAAAATATCCCTTGAAACAATATCCGAAGGACAAAATATCCTCAGACAAAATATCCCTCGACATAATATCCCAAGGACAAAATATCCTCAGACAAAATATCCCCCGAGAAAATATCCCAATGAATATCCCTCGACATAATATCCCAAGGACAAAATATCCTCCGACAAAATATCCCTCGACATAATATCCCAAGGACAAAATATCCACAGACAAAATATCCCCTGAGAAAATATCCCATTGACAAAATATCCCTCGACATAATATCCCAAGGACAAAATATCCACAGACAAAATATCCCCCGAGAAAATATCCCAATGACAAAATATCCCTCGACATAATATCCCAAGGACAAAATATCCCCCGAGAAAATATCCCAATGACAAAATATCCCTCGACATAATATCCCAAGGACAAAATATCCACAGACAAAATATCCCCCGAGAAAATATCCCAATGAATATCCCTCGACATAATATCCCAAGGACAAAATATCCTCCGACAAAATATCCCTCGAAATAATATCCCAAGGACAAAATATCCTCAGACAAAATATCCCCTGAGAAAATATCCCAATGACAAAATATCCCTCGACATAATATCCCAAGGACAAAATATCCACAGACAAAATATCCCCTGAGAAAATATCCCAATGACAAAATATCCCTCGACATAATATCCCAAGGACAAAATATCCACAGACAAAATATCCCCCGAGAAAATATCCCAATGAATATCCCTCGACATAATATCCCAAGGACAAAATATCCTCAGACAAAATATCCCCCCATAAAATATCCCAATGACAAAATATCCCTCGACATAATATCCCAAGGACCTCGAAATAATATCCCAAGGACAAAATATCCTCAGACAAAATATCCCTCGACATAATATCCAAGGACAAAATATCCTCAGACAAAATATCCCCCGAGAAAATATCCCAATGAATATTCCTCGACATAATATCCCAAGGACAAAATATCCTCCGACAAAATATCCCTCGACATAATATCCCAAGGACAAAATATCCTTCGACAAAATATCCCTCTACATAATATCCCAAGGAGTAAATATCCTCAGACAAAATATCCCCCGAGAAAATATCCCAATGAAAAAAAAACCCTCGACATTATATCCCAAGGACAAAATATCCTCCGACAAAATATCCCTCGAAATAATATCCCAAGGACAAAATATCCTCAGACAAAATATCCCTCGACATAATATCCCAAGGACAAAATATCCTTAGACAAAATATCCCCCGAGAAAATATCCCAATGAATATCCCTCGACATAATATCCCAAGGACAAAATATCCTCAGACAAAATATCTCCCGAGAAAATATCCCAATGACAAAATATCCCTCGACTTAATATCTCAAGGACAAAATATCCACAGACAAAATATCCCCTGAGAAAATATCCCATTGACAAAATATCCCTCGACATAATATCCCAAAGACAAAATATCCACAGACAAAATATCCCCCGAGAAAATATCCCAATGACAAAATATACCCCGAGAAAATATCCCAATGACAAAATATCCACAGACAAAATATTACCCGAGAAAATATCCCAATGACAAAATATCCCTCCACATAATATCCCAAGGACAAAATATCCTCAGACAAAATATCCCCCGAGAAAATATCCCAATGACAAAATATCCCTCGACATAATATCTCAAGGACAAAATATCCTCCAACAAAATATCCCAAGGACATAATATCCCAAGGACAAAATATCCTCAGATAAAATATCCCTCGACATAATATCCCAAGGACAAAATATCCTCAGACAAAATATCCCCCGAGAAAATATCCCAATGAATATCCCTCGACATAATATCTTAAGGACAAAATATCCTCCGACAAAATATCCCTCTACATAATATCCCAAGGAGTAAATATCCTCAGACAAAATATCCCTCGAGAAAATATCCCAATGACAAAATA
Source organism: Limnephilus marmoratus (assembly GCA_917880885.1). NCBI lineage: Eukaryota > Metazoa > Arthropoda > Insecta > Trichoptera > Limnephilidae > Limnephilus > Limnephilus marmoratus. The sequence goes on from OU862913.1 coordinate 44,435,094, forward strand.
TCCCTCGACATAATATCCGAAGGACAAAATATCCTCAGACAAAATATCCTCAGACAAAATATCCTCAGACAAAATATCCTCAGACAAAATATCCCTCGACATAATATCCCAAGGACAAAATATCCTCAGACAAAATATCCCCCGAGAAAATATCCCAATGAATATCCCTCGACATAATATCCCAAGGACAAAATATCCTCCGACAAAATATCCCTCGACATAATATCCCAAGGACAAAATATCCACAGACAAAATATCCCCTGAGAAAATATCCCATTGACAAAATATCCCTCGACATAATATCCCAAGGACAAAATATCCACAGACAAAATATCCCCCGAGAAAATATCCCAATGACAAAATATCCCTCGACATAATATCCCAAGGACAAAATATCCACAGACAAAATATCCCCCGAGAAAATATCCCAATGACAAAATATCCCTCGACATAATATCCCAAGGACAAAATATCCACAGACAAAATATCCCCCGAGAAAATATCCCAATGAATATCCCTCGACATAATATCCCAAGGACAAAATATCCTCCGACAAAATATCCCTCGAAATAATATCCCAAGGACAAAATATCCTCAGACAAAATATCCCTCGACATAATATCCCAAGGACAAAACATCCTCAGACAAAATATCCCCCGAGAAAATATCCCAATGACAAAATATCCCTCGACATAATATCCCAAGGACAAAATATCCACAGACAAAATATCCCCCGAGAAAATATCCCAATGAGTATCCCTCGACATAATATCCCAAGGACAAAATATCCTCAGACAAAATATCCCCCGAGAAAATATCCCAATGACAAAATATCCCTCGACATAATATCCCAAGGACAAAATATCCACAGACAAAATATCCCCCGAGAAAATATCCCAATGACAAAATATCCCTCGACATAATATCCCAAGGACAAAATATCCACAGACAAAATATCCCCCGAGAAAATATCCCAATGAATATCCCTCGACATAATATCCCAAGGACAAAATATCCTCCGACAAAATATCCCTCGAAATAATATCCCAAGGACAAAATATCCTCAGACAAAATATCCCTCGACATAATATCCCAAGGACAAAATATCCACAGACAAAATATCCCCTGAGAAAATATCCCATTGACAAAATATCCCTCGACATAATATCCCAAGGACAAAATATCCACAGACAAAATATCCCCCGAGAAAATATCCCAATGACAAAATATCCCTCGACATAATATCCCAAGGACAAAATATCCACAGACAAAATATCCCCCGAGAAAATATCCCAATGACAAAATATCCCTCGACATAATATCCCAAGGACAAAATATCCACAGACAAAATATCCCCCGAGAAAATATCCCAATGAATATCCCTCGACATAATATCCCAAGGACAAAATATCCTCCGACAAAATATCCCTCGAAATAATATCCCAAGGACAAAATATCCTCAGACAAAATATCCCTCGACATAATATCCCAAGGACAAAACATCCTCAGACAAAATATCCCCCGAGAAAATATCCCAATGACAAAATATCCCTCGACATAATATCCCAAGGACAAAATATCCACAGACAAAATATCCCCCGAGAAAATATCCCAATGAGTATCCCTCGACATAATATCCAAGGACAAAATATCCTCAGACAAAATATCCCCCGAGAAAATATCCCAATGAATATTCCTCGACATAATATCCCAAGGACAAAATATCCTCCGACAAAATATCCCTCGACATAATATCCCAAGGACAAAATATCCTTCGACAAAATATCCGTCTACATAATATCCCAAGGAGTAAATATCCTCAGACAAAATATCCCCCGAGAAAATATCCCAATGAAAAAAAAACCCTAGACATTATATCCCAAGGACAAAATATCCTCCGACAAAATATCCCTCGAAATAATATCCCAAGGACAAAATATCCTCAGACAAAATATCCCTCGACATAATATCCCAAGGACAAAATATCCTTAGACAAAATATCCCCCGAGAAAATATCCCAATGAATATCCCTCTACATAATATCCCAAGGACAAAATATCCTCCGACAAAATATCCCTCGACATAATATCCCAAGGACAAAATATCCTTCGACAAAATATCTCCCGAGAAAATATCCCAATGACAAAATATCCCTCGACTTAATATCTCAAGGACAAAATATCCTCAGACAAAATATCCTTAGACATAATATCCCAAGGACAAAATATCCTCCGACAAAATATCCTAAGGACTAAATATCCTCCGACCAAATATCCCTCCACATAATATCCCAAGGACAAAATATCCTCAGACAAAGCATCCCTCGATATAATATCCCAAAGACAAAATATCCCTCGACATAATATTCCAGGAACAAAATATCCACAGACAAAGTATCCTCAGATAAAGTATCCCTCGACATAATATCCCAAGGACAAAATATCCTCAGACAAAATATCCCTCGACATAATATCCCAAGGACAAAATATCCTCAGACAAAATATCCCTCCACATAATATCCCAAGGACAAAATATCCTCAGACAAAGCATCCCTCGATATAATATCCCAAAGACAAAATATCCCTCGACATAATATTCCAGGAACAAAATATCCACAGACAAAGTATCCTCAGATAAAGTATCCCTCGACATAATATCCCAAGGACAAAATATCCTCAGACAAAATATCCCTCGACATAATATCCCAAGGACAAAATATCCTCAGACAAAATATCCCCCGAGAAAATATCCCAATGAATATCCCTCGACATAATATCCCAAGGACAAAATATCCTCCGACAAAATATCCCTCGAAATAATATCCCAAGGACAAAATATCCTCAGACAAAATATCCCTCGACATAATATCCCAAGGACAAAATATCCTCAGACAAAATATCCCCCGAGAAAATATCCCAATGACAAAATATCCCTCGACATAATATCCCAAGGACAAAATATCCACAGACAAAATATCCCCCGAGAAAATATCCCAATGACAAAATATCCCTCGACATAATATCCCAAGGACAAAATATTCTCAGACAAAGCATCCCTCGATATAATATCCCAAAGACAAAATATCCCTCGACATAATATTCCAGGAACAAAATATCCACAGACAAAGTATCCTCAGATAAAGTATCCCTCGACATAATATCCCAAGGACAAAATATCCTCAGACAAAATATCCCTCGACATAATATCCCAAGGACAAAATATCCTCAGACAAAATATCCCCCGAGAAAATATCCCAATGAATATCCCTCGACATAATATCCCAAGGACAAAATATCCTCCGACAAAATATCCCTCGAAATAATATCCCAAGGACAAAATATCCTCAGACAAAATATCCCTCGACATAATATCCCAAGGACAAAATATCCTCAGACAAAATATCCCCCGAGAAAATATCCCAATGACAAAATATCCCTCGACATAATATCCCAAGGACAAAATATCCACAGACAAAATATCCCCCGAGAAAATATCCCAATGACAAAATATCCCTCGACATAATATCCCAAGGACAAAATATACACAGACAAAATATCCCTATACATAATATCCCAAGGAGTAAATATCCTCAGACAAAATATCCCCCGAGAAAATATCCCAATGACAAAATATCCCTCGACATAATATCCCAAGGACAAAATATCCTCAGACAAAATATCTCCCGAGAAAATATCCCAATGACAAAATATCCCTCGACTTAATATCTCAAGGACAAAATATCCTCAGACAAAATATCCTTAGACATAATATCCCAAGGACAAAATATCCTCCGACAAAATATCCTAAGGACTAAATATCCTCAGATAAAATATCCCCTGACAAAATATCCCAAGGACAAAATATCCTCCGACCAAATATCCCTCCACATAATATCCCAAGGACAAAATATCCTCAGACAAAGCATCCCTCGATATAATATCCCAAAGACAAAATATCCCTCGACATAATATTCCAGGAACAAAATATCCACAGACAAAGTATCCTCAGATAAAGTATCCCTCGACATAATATCCCAAGGACAAAATATCCTCAGACAAAATATCCCTCGACATAATATCCCAAGGACAAAATATCCTCAGACAAAATATCCCCCGAGAAAATATCCCAATGAATATCCCTCGACATAATATCCCAAGGACAAAATATCCTCCGACAAAATATCCCTCGAAATAATATCCCAAGGACAAAATATCCTCAGACAAAATATCCCTCGACATAATATCCCAAGGACAAAATATCTTCAGACAAAATATCCCCCGAGAAAATATCCCAATGACAAAATATCCCTCGACATAATATCCCAAGGACAAAATATCCACAGACAAAATATCCCCCGAGAAAATATCCCAATGACAAAATATCCCTCGACATAATATCCCAAGGACAAAATATCCACAGACAAAATATCCCCCGAGAAAATATCCCAATGAATATCCCTCGACATAATATCCCAAGGACAAAATATCCTCAGACAAAATATCCCCCCATAAAATATCCCAATGACAAAATATCCCTCGAAATAATATCCCAAGGACCTCGAAATAATATCCCAAGGACAAAATATCCTCAGACAAAATATCCCTCGACATAATATCCAAGGACAAAATATCCTCAGACAAAATATCCCCCGAGAAAATATCCCAATGAATATCCCTCGACATAATATCCCAAGGACAAAATATCCTCCGACAAAATATCCCTCGACATAATATCCCAAGGACAAAATATCCTTCGACAAAATATCCCTCTACATAATATCCCAAGGAGTAAATATCCTCAGACAAAATATCCTTAGACATAATATCCCAAGGACAAAATATCCTCCGACAAAATATCCTAAGGACTAAATATCCTCAGATAAAATATCCCCTGACAAAATATCCCAAGGACAAAATATCCTCCGACCAAATATCCCTCCACATAATATCCCAAGGACAAAATATCCTTAGACAAAATATCCCCCGAGAAAATATCCCAATGAATATCCCTCTACATAATATCCCAAGGACAAAATATCCTCCGACAAAATATCCCTCGACATAATATCCCAAGGACAAAATATCCTTCGACAAAATATCCCTCTACATAATATCCCAAGGAGTAAATATCCTCAGACAAAATATCCCCCGAGAAAATATCCCAATGACAAAATATCCCTCGACATAATATCCCAAGGACAAAATATCCTCAGACAAAATATCTCCCGAGAAAATATCCCAATGACAAAATATCCCTCGACTTAATATCTCAAGGACAAAATATCCTCAGACAAAATATCCTTAGACATAATATCCCAAGGACAAAATATCCTCCGACAAAATATCCTAAGGACTAAATATCCTCAGATAAAATATCCCCTGACAAAATACCCCAAGGACAAAATATCCTCCGACCAAATATCCCTCCACATAATATCCCAAGGACAAAATATCCTCAGACAAAGCATCCCTCGATATAATATCCCAAAGACAAAATATCCCTCGACATAATATTCCAGGAACAAAATATCCACAGACAAAGTATCCTAAGATAAAGTATCCCTCGACATAATATCCCAAGGACAAAATATCCTCATACAAAATATCCCTCGACATAATATCCCAAGGACAAAATATCCTCAGACAAAATATCCCCCGAGAAAATATCCCAATGAATATCCCTCGACATAATATCCCAAGGACAAAATATCCTCCGACAAAATATCCCTCTACATAATATCCCAAGGAGTAAATATCCTCAGACAAAATATCCCTCGAGAAAATATCCCAATGACAAAATATCCCTCGACATAATATCCCAAGGACAAAATATCCTCCGACAAAATATCCCTTGAAACAATATCCGAAGGACAAAATATCCTCAGACAAAATATCCCTCGACATAATATCCCAAGGACAAAATATCCTCAGACAAAATATCCGCCGAGAAAATATCCCAATGAATATCCCTCGACATAATATCCCAAGGACAAAATATCCTCCGACAAAATATCCCTCGACATAATATCCCAAGGACAAAATATCCTTCGACAAAATATCCCTCTATATAATATCCCAAGGAGTAAATATATCCTCAGACAAAATATCCCACGAGAAAATATCCCTTGACATAATATCCCAATGACAAAATATCCCTCGACATAATATCCCAAGGACAAAATATCCTCAGACAAATATCCTTAGACATAATATCCCAAGGACAAAATATCCTCCGACAAAATATCCTAAGGACTAAATATCTTCAGATAAAATATCCCCTGACAAAATATCCCAAGGACAAAATATCCTCCGACCAAATATCCCTCCACATAATATCCCAAGGACAAAATATCCTCAGACAAAGCATCCCTCGATATAATATCCCAAAGACAAAATATCCCTCGACATAATATTCCAGGAACAAAATATCCACAGACAAAGTATCCTCAGATAAAGTATCCCTCGACATAATATCCCAAGGACAAAATATCCTCATACAAAATATCCCTCGACATAATATCCCAAGGACAAAATATCCTCAGACAAAATATCCCCCGAGAAAATATCCCAATGAATATCCCTCGACATAATATCCCAAGGACAAAATATCCTCCGACAAAATATCCCTCTACATAATATCCCAAGGAGTAAATATCCTCAGACAAAATATCCCTCGAGAAAATATCCCAATGACAAAATATCCCTCGACATAATATCCCAAGGACAAAATATCCTCCGACAAAATATCCCTTGAAACAATATCCGAAGGACAAAATATCCTCAGACAAAATATCCCTCGACATAATATCCCAAGGACAAAATATCCTCAGACAAAATATCCCCCGAGAAAATATCCCAATGAATATCCCTCGACATAATATCCCAAGGACAAAATATCCTCCGACAAAATATCCCTCGACATAATATCCCAAGGACAAAATATCCACAGACAAAATATCCCCTGAGAAAATATCCCATTGACAAAATATCCCTCGACATAATATCCCAAGGACAAAATATCCACAGACAAAATATCCCCCGAGAAAATATCCCAATGACAAAATATCCCTCGACATAATATCCCAAGGACAAAATATCCACAGACAAAATATCCCCCGAGAAAATATCCCAATGAATATCCCTCGACATAATATCCCAAGGACAAAATATCCTCCGACAAAATATCCCTCGAAATAATATCCCAAGGACAAAATATCCTCAGACAAAATATCCCTCGACATAATATCCCAAGGACAAAATATCCTCAGACAAAATATCCCCCGAGAAAATATCCCAATGACAAAATATCCCTCGACATAATATCCCAAGGACAAAATATCCACAGACAAAATATCCCCCGAGAAAATATCCCAATGACAAAATATCCCTCGACATAATATCCCAAGGACAAAATATCCTCCGACAAAATATCCCTCTACATAATATCCCAAGGAGTAAATATCCTCAGACAAAATATCCCTCGAGAAAATATCCCAATGACAAAATATCCCTCGACATAATATCCCAAGGACAAAATATCCTCCGACAAAATATCCCTTGAAACAATATCCGAAGGACAAAATATCCTCAGACAAAATATCCCTCGACATAATATCCCAAGGACAAAATATCCTCAGACAAAATATCCCTCGACATAATATCCCAAGGACAAAATATCCACAGACAAAATATCCCCCGAGAAAATATCCCAATGACAAAATATCCCTCGACATAATATCCCAAGGACAAAATATCCTCAGACAAAATATCCCCCGAGAAAATATCCCAATGAATATCCCTCGACATAATATCCCCAAGACAAAATATCCTCCGACAAAATATCCCTCGACATAATATCCCAAGGACAAAATATCCACAGACAAAATATCCCCTGAGAAAATATCCCATTGACAAAATATCCCTCGACATAATATCCCAAGGACAAAATATCCACAGACAAAATATCCCCCGAGAAAATATCCCAATGACAAAATATACCCCGAGAAAATATCCCAATGACAAAATATCCACAGACAAAATATTACCCGAGAAAATATCCCAATGACAAAATATCCCTCCACATAATATCCCAAGGACAAAATATCCTCAGACAAAATATCCCCCGAGAAAATATCCCAATGACAAAATATCCCTCGACATAATATCTCAAGGACAAAATATCCTCCAACAAAATATCCCAAGGACAAAATATCCCAAGGACAAAATATCCTCAGATAAAATATCCCTCGACATAATATCCCAAGGACAAAATATCCTCAGACAAAATATCCCCCGAGAAAATATCCCAATGAATATCCCTCGACATTATATCCCAAGGACAAAATATCCTCCGACAAAATATCCCTCTACATAATATCCCAAGGAGTAAATATCCTCAGACAAAATATCCCTCGAGAAAATATCCCAATGACAAAATATCCCTCGACATAATATCCCAAGGACAAAATATCCTCCGACAAAATATCCCTTGAAACAATATCCGAAGGACAAAATATCCTCAGACAAAATATCCCTCGACATAATATCCCAAGGACAAAATATCCTCAGACAAAATATCCCCCGAGAAAATATCCCAATGAATATCCCTCGACATAATATCCCAAGGACAAAATATCCTCCGACAAAATATCCCTCGAAATAATATCCCAAGGACAAAATATCCTCAGACAAAATATCCCTCGACATAATATCCCAAGGACAAAATATCCTCAGACAAAATATCCCCCGAGAAAATATCCCAATGACAAAATATCCCTCGACATAATATCCCAAGGACAAAATATCCACAGACAAAATATCCCCTGAGAAAATATCCCATTGACAAAATATCCCTCGACATAATATCCCAAGGACAAAATATCCACAGACAAAATATCCCCCGAGAAAATATCCCAATGACAAAATATCCCTCGACATAATATCCCAAGGACAAAATATCCACAGACAAAATATCCCCCGAGAAAATATCCCAATGACAAAATATCCCTCGACATAATATCCCAAGGACAAAATATCCACAGACAAAATATCCCCCGAGAAAATATCCCAATGAATATCCCTCGACATAATATCCCAAGGACAAAATATCCTCCGACAAAATATCCCTCGAAATAATATCCCAAGGACAAAATATCCTCAGACAAAATATCCCTCGACATAATATCCCAAGGACAAAATATCCTCAGACAAAATATCCCCCGAGAAAATATCCCAATGACAAAATATCCCTCGACATAATATCCCAAGGACAAAATATCCCCCGAGAAAATATCCTAATGACAAAATATCCCTCGACATAATATCCCAAGGACAAAATATCCACAGACAAAATATCCCCCGAGAAAATATCCCAATGAATATCCCTCGACATAATATCCCAAGGACAAAATATCCTCAGACAAAATATCCCCCCATAAAATATCCCAATGACAAAATATCCCTCGACAAATTATCCCAAGGACCTCGAAATAATATCCCAAGGACAAAATATCCTCAGACAAAATATCCCTCGACATAATATCCAAGGACAAAATATCCTCAGACAAAATATCCCCCGAGAAAATATCCCAATGAATATCCCTCGACATAATATCCCAAGGACAAAATATCCTCCGACAAAATATCCCTCGACATAATATCCCAAGGACAAAATATCCTTCGACAAAATATCCCTCTACATAATATCCCAAGGAGTAAATATCCTCAGACAAAATATCCCCCGAGAAAATATCCCAATGAAAAAAAAACCCTCGACATTATATCCCAAGGACAAAATATCCTCCGACAAAATATCCCTCGAAATAATATCCCATGGACAAAATATCCTCAGACAAAATATCCCTCGACATAATATCCCAAGGACAAAATATCCTTAGACAAAATATCCCCCGAGAAAATATCCCAATGAATATCCCTCTATATAATATCCCAAGGACAAAATATCCTCCGACAAAATATCCCTCGACATAATATCCCAAGGACAAAATATCCTTCGACAAAATATTCCTCTACATAATATCCCAAGGAGTAAATATCCTCAGACAAAATATCCCCCGAGAAAATATCCCAATGACAAAATATCCACAGACAAAATATTACCCGAGAAAATATCCCAATGACAAAATATCCCTCCACATAATATCCCAAGGACAAAATATCCTCAGACAAAATATCCCCCGAGAAAATATCCCAATGACAAAATATCCCTCGACATAATATCTCAAGGACAAAATATCCTCCAACAAAATATCCCAAGGACATAATATCCCAAGGACAAAATATCCTCAGATAAAATATCCCTCGACATAATATCCCAAGGACAAAATATCCTCAGACAAAATATCCCCCGAGAAAATATCCCAATGAATATCCCTCGACATAATATCCCAAGGACAAAATATCCTCCGACAAAATATCCCTCTACATAATATCCCAAGGAGTAAATATCCTCAGACAAAATATCCCTCGAGAAAATATCCCAATGACAAAATATCCCTCGACATAATATCCCAAGGACAAAATATCCTCCGACAAAATATCCCTTGAAACAATATCCGAAGGACAAAATATCCTCAGACAAAATATCCCTCGACATAATATCCCAAGGACAAAATATCCTCAGACAAAATATCCCCCGAGAAAATATCCCAATGAATATCCCTCGACATAATATCCCAAGGACAAAATATCCTCCGACAAAATATCCCTCGAAATAATATCCCAAGGACAAAATATCCTCAGACAAAATATCCCTCGACATAATATCCCAAGGACAAAATATCCTCAGACAAAATATCCCCCGAGAAAATATCCCAATGACAAAATATCCCTCGACATAATATCCCAAGGACAAAATATCCACAGACAAAATATCCCCTGAGAAAATATCCCATTGACAAAATATCCCTCGACATAATATCCCAAGGACAAAATATCCACAGACAAAATATCCCCCGAGAAAATATCCCAATGACAAAATATCCCTCGACATAATATCCCAAGGACAAAATATCCACAGACAAAATATCCCCCGAGAAAATATCCCAATGACAAAATATCCCTCGACATAATATCCCAAGGACAAAATATCCACAGACAAAATATCCCCCGAGAAAATATCCCAATGAATATCCCTCGACATAATATCCCAAGGACAAAATATCCTCAGACAAATTATCCCCCGAGAAAATATCCCAATGACATAATATCCCTCGACATAATATCCCAAGGACAAAATATCCCCCGAGAAAATATCCTAATGACAAAATATCCCTCGACATAATATCCCAAGGACAAAATATCCACAGACAAAATATCCCCCGAGAAAATATCCCAATGAATATCCCTCGACATAATATCCCAAGGACAAAATATCCTCCGACAAAATATCCCTCGACATAATATCCCAAGGACAAAATATCCTTCGACAAAATATCCCTCTACATAATATCCCAAGGAGTAAATATCCTCAGACAAAATATCCCCCGAGAAAATATCCCAATGAAAAAAAAACCCTCGACATTATATCCCAAGGACAAAATATCCTCCGACAAAATATCCCTCGAAATAATATCCCATGGACAAAATATCCTCAGACAAAATATCCCTCGACATAATATCCCAAGGACAAAATATCCTTAGACAAAATATCCCCCGAGAAAATATCCCAATGAATATCCCTCTATATAATATCCCAAGGACAAAATATCCTCCGACAAAATATCCCTCGACATAATATCCCAAGGACAAAATATCCTTCGACAAAATATTCCTCTACATAATATCCCAAGGAGTAAATATCCTCAGACAAAATATCCCCCGAGAAAATATCCCAATGACAAAATATCCCTCGACATAATATCCCAAGGACAAAATATCCTCAGACAAAATATCTCCCGAGAAAATATCCCAATGACAAAATATCCCTCGACTTAATATCTCAAGGACAAAATATCCTCAGACAAAATATCCTTAGACATAATATCCCAAGGACAAAATATCCTCCGACAAAATATCCTAAGGACTAAATATCCTCAGATAAAATATCCCCTGACAAAATATCCCAAGGACAAAATATCCTCCGACCAAATATCCCTCCACATAATATCCCAAGGACAAAATATCCTCAGACATAGCACCCCTCGATATAATATCCCAAAGACAAAATATCCCTCGACATAATATTCCAAGGACAAAATATCCACAGACAAAATATCCCCTGAGAAAATATCCCATTGACAAAATATCCCTCGACATAATATCCCAAGGACAAAATATCCACAGACAAAATATCCCCCGAGAAAATATCCCAATGACAAAATATCCCTCGACATAATATCCCAAGGACAAAATATCCACAGACAAAATATCCCCCGAGAAAATATCCCAATGACAAAATATCCCTCGACATAATATCCCAAGGACAAAATATCCACAGACAAAATATCCCCCGAGAAAATATCCCAATGAATATCCCTCGACATAATATCCCAAGGACAAAATATCCTCCGACAAAATATCCCTCGAAATAATATCCCAAGGACAAAATATCCTCAGACAAAATATCCCTCGACATAATATCCCAAGGACAAAACATCCTCAGACAAAATATCCCCCCATAAAATATCCCAATGACAAAATATCCCTCGACATAATATCCCAAGGACCTCGAAATAATATCCCAAGGACAAAATATCCTCAGACAAAATATCCCTCGACATAATATCCAAGGACAAAATATCCTCAGACAAAATATCCCCCGAGAAAATATCCCAATGAATATTCCTCGACATAATATCCCAAGGACAAAATATCCTCCGACAAAATATCCCTCGACATAATATCCCAAGGACAAAATATCCTTCGACAAAATATCCGTCTACATAATATCCCAAGGAGTAAATATCCTCAGACAAAATATCCCCCGAGAAAATATCCCAATGAAAAAAAAACCCTCGACATTATATCCCAAGGACAAAATATCCTCCGACAAAATATCCCTCGAAATAATATCCCAAGGACAAAATATCCTCAGACAAAATATCCCTCGACATAATATCCCAAGGACAAAATATCCTTAGACAAAATATCCCCCGAGAAAATATCCCAATGAATATCCCTCTACATAATATCCCAAGGACAAAATATCCTCCGACAAAATATCCCTCGACATAATATCCCAAGGACAAAATATCCTTCGACAAAATATCCCTATACATAATATCCCAATGAGTAAATATCCTCAGACAAAATATCCCCCGAGAAAATATCCCAATGACAAAATATCCCTCGACATAATATCCCAAGGACAAAATATCCTCAGACAAAATATCTCCCGAGAAAATATCCCAATGACAAAATATCCCTCGACTTAATATCCCAAGGACAAAATATCCTCAGACAAAATATCTCCCGAGAAAATATCCCAATGACAAAATATCCTCCGACAAAATATCCCAAGGACAAAATATCCTCAGACAAAGCATCCCTCGATATAATATCCCAAAGACAAAATATCCCTCGACATAATATTCCAGGAACAAAATATCCACAGACAAAGTATCCTCAGACAAAATATCCCTCGACATAATATCCAAGGACAAAATATCCTCAGACAAAATATCCCCCGAGAAAATATCCCAATGAATATCCCTCGACATAATATCCCAAGGACAAAATATCCTCAGACAAAATATCCCTCGACATAATATCCCAAGGACAAAATATCCTCAGACAAAATATCCCCTGAGAAAATATCCCAATGAATATCCCTCGACATAATATCCCAAGGACAAAATATCCTCCGACAAAATATCCCTCGAAATAATATCCCAAGGACAAAATATCCTCAGACAAAATATCCCTCGACATAATATCCCAAGGACAAAATATCCTCAGACAAAATATCCCCCGAGAAAATATCCCAATGACAAAATATCCCTCGACATAATATCCCAAGGACAAAATATCCACAGACAAAATATCCCCCGAGAAAATATCCCAATGACAAAATATCCCTCGACATAATATCCCAAGGACAAAATATCCTCAGACAAAATATCCCTCGACATAATATCCAAGGACAAAATATCCTCAGACAAAATATCCCCCGAGAAAATATCCCAATGAATATTCCTCGACATAATATCCCAAGGACAAAATATCCTCCGACAAAATATCCCTCGACATAATATCCCAAGGACAAAATATCCTTCGACAAAATATCCGTCTACATAATATCCCAAGGAGTAAATATCCTCAGACAAAATATCCCCCGAGAAAATATCCCAATGAAAAAAAAACCCTCGACATTATATCCCAAGGACAAAATATCCTCCGACAAAATATCCCTCGAAATAATATCCCAAGGACAAAATATCCTCAGACAAAATATCCCTCGACATAATATCCCAAGGACAAAATATCCTTAGACAAAATATCCCCCGAGAAAATATCCCAATGAATATCCCTCTACATAATATCCCAAGGACAAAATATCCTCCGACAAAATATCCCTCGACATAATATCCCAAGGACAAAATATCCTTCGACAAAATATCCCTATACATAATATCCCAATGAGTAAATATCCTCAGACAAAATATCCCCCGAGAAAATATCCCAATGACAAAATATCCCTCGACATAATATCCCAAGGACAAAATATCCTCAGACAAAATATCTCCCGAGAAAATATCCCAATGACAAAATATCCCTCGACTTAATATCCCAAGGACAAAATATCCTCAGACAAAATATCTCCCGAGAAAATATCCCAATGACAAAATATCCTCCGACAAAATATCCCAAGGACAAAATATCCTCAGACAAAGCATCCCTCGATATAATATCCCAAAGACAAAATATCCCTCGACATAATATTCCAGGAACAAAATATCCACAGACAAAGTATCCTCAGACAAAATATCCCTCGACATAATATCCAAGGACAAAATATCCTCAGACAAAATATCCCCCGAGAAAATATCCCAATGAATATCCCTCGACATAATATCCCAAGGACAAAATATCCTCAGACAAAATATCCCTCGACATAATATCCCAAGGACAAAATATCCTCAGACAAAATATCCCCTGAGAAAATATCCCAATGAATATCCCTCGACATAATATCCCAAGGACAAAATATCCTCCGACAAAATATCCCTCGAAATAATATCCCAAGGACAAAATATCCTCAGACAAAATATCCCTCGACATAATATCCCAAGGACAAAATATCCTCAGACAAAATATCCCCCGAGAAAATATCCCAATGACAAAATATCCCTCGACATAATATCCCAAGGACAAAATATCCACAGACAAAATATCCCCCGAGAAAATATCCCAATGACAAAATATCCCTCGACATAATATCCCAAGGACAAAATATCCTCAGACAAAATATCCCTCGACATAATATCCCAAGGACAAAATATCCTCAGACAAAATATCCCCTGAGAAAATATCCCAATGAATATCCCTCGACATAATATCCCAAGGACAAAATATCCTCCGACAAAATATCCCTCGAAATAATATCCCAAGGACAAAATATCCTCAGACAAAATATCCCTCGACATAATATCCCAAGGACAAAATATCCTCAGACAAAATATCCCCCGAGAAAATATCCCAATGACAAAATATCCCTCGACATAATATCCCAAGGACAAAATATCCACAGACAAAATATCCCCCGAGAAAATATCCCAATGACAAAATATCCCTCGACATAATATCCCAAGGACAAAATATCCACAGACAAAATATCCCCCGAGAAAATATCCCAATGAATATCCCTCGACATAATATCCCAAGGACAAAATATCCTCAGACAAAATATCCCCCCATAAAATATCCCAATGACAAAATATCCCTCGACATAATATCCCAAGGACCTCGAAATAATATCCCAAGGACAAAATATCCTCAGACAAAATATCCCCCGAGAAAATATCCCAATGAATATCCCTCGACATAATATCCCAAGGACAAAGTATCCTCCGACAAAATATCCCTCGACATAATATCCCAAGGACAAAATATCCTTCGACAAAATATCCCTCTACATAATATCCCAAGGAGTAAATATCCTCAGACAAAATATCCTTAGACATAATATCCCAAGGACAAAATATCCTCCGACAAAATATCCTAAGGACTAAATATCCTCAGATAAAATATCCCCTGACAAAATATCCCAAGGACAAAATATCCTCCGACCAAATATCCCTCCACATAATATCCCAAGGACAAAATATCCTTAGACAAAATATCCCCCGAGAAAATATCCCAATGAATATCCCTCGACATAATATCCCAAGGACAAAATATCCTCCGACAAAATATCCCTCGAAATAATATCCCAAGGACAAAATATCCTCAGACAAAATATCCCTCGACATAATATCCCAAGGACAAAATATCCTCAGACAAAATATCCCCCGAGAAAATATCCCAATGACAAAATATCCCTCGACATAATATCCCAAGGACAAAATATCCACAGACAAAATATCCCCCGAGAAAATATCCCAATGACAAAATATCCCTCGACATAATATCCCAAGGACAAAATATCCTCAGACAAAATATCTCCCGAGAAAATATCCCAATGACAAAATATCCCTCGACTTAATATCTCAAGGACAAAATATCCTCAGACAAAATATCCTTAGACATAATATCCCAAGGACAAAATATCCTCCGACAAAATATCCTAAGGACTAAATATCCTCAGATAAAATATCCCCTGACAAAATATCCCAAGGACAAAATATCCTCCGACAAAATATCCCTCGACATAATATCCCAAGGACAAAATATCCTTCGACAAAATATCCCTCTATATAATATCCCAAGGAGTAAATATATCCTCAGACAAAATATCCCCCGAGAAAATATCCCTTGACATAATATCCCAAGGACAAAATATCCTCAGACAAAATATCTCCCGAGAAAATATCCCAATGACAAAATATCCCTCGACATAATATCCCAAGGACAAAATATCCTCAGACAAATATCCTTAGACATAATATCCCAAGGACAAAATATCCTCCGACAAAATATCCTAAGGACTAAATATCTTCAGATAAAATATCCCCTGACAAAATATCCCAAGGACAAAATATCCTCCGACCAAATATCCCTCCACATAATATCCCAAGGACAAAATATCCTCAGACAAAGCATCCCTCGATATAATATCCCAAAGACAAAATATCCCTCGACATAATATTCCAGGAACAAAATATCCACAGACAAAGTATCCTCAGATAAAGTATCCCTCGACATAATATCCCAAGGACAAAATATCCTCATACAAAATATCCCTCGACATAATATCCCAAGGACAAAATATCCTCAGACAAAATATCCCCCGAGAAAATATCCCAATGAATATCCCTCGACATAATATCCCAAGGACAAAATATCCTCCGACAAAATATCCCTCTACATAATATCCCAAGGAGTAAATATCCTCAGACAAAATATCCCTCGAGAAAATATCCCAATGACAAAATATCCCTCGACATAATATCCCAAGGACAAAATATCCTCCGACAAAATATCCCTTGAAACAATATCCGAAGGACAATATATCCTCAGACAAAATATCCCTCGACATAATATCCCAAGGACAAAATATCCTCAGACAAAATATCCCCCGAGAAAATATCCCAATGAATATCCCTCGACATAATATCCCAAGGACAAAATATCCTCCGACAAAATATCCCTCGACATAATATCCCAAGGACAAAATATCCACAGACAAAATATCCCCTGAGAAAATATCCCATTGACAAAATATCCCTCGACATAATATCCCAAGGACAAAATATCCACAGACAAAATATCCCCCGAGAAAATATCCCAATGACAAAATATCCCTCGACATAATATCCCAAGGACAAAATATCCACAGACAAAATATCCCCCGAGAAAATATCCCAATGAATATCCCTCGACATAATATCCCAAGGACAAAATATCCTCCGACAAAATATCCCTCGAAATAATATCCCAAGGACAAAATATCCTCAGACAAAATATCCCTCGACATAATATCCCAAGGACAAAATATCCTCAGACAAAATATCCCCCGAGAAAATATCCCAATGACAAAATATCCCTCGACATAATATCCCAAGGACAAAATATTCACAGACAAAATATCCCCCGAGAAAATATCCCAATGACAAAATATCCCTCGACATAATATCCCAAGGACAAAATATCCTCCGACAAAATATCCCTCTACATAATATCCCAAGGAGTAAATATCCTCAGACAAAATATCCCTCGAGAAAATATCCCAATGACAAAATATCCCTCGACATAATATCCCAAGGACAAAATATCCTCCGACAAAATATCCCTTGAAACAATATCCGAAGGACAAAATATCCTCAGACAAAATATCCCTCGACATAATATCCCAAGGACAAAATATCCTCAGACACAATATCCCCCGAGAAAATATCCCAATGAATATCCCTCGACATAATATCCCAAGGACAAAATATCCCTCGACATAATATCCCAAGGACAAAATATCCACAGACAAAATATCCCCCGAGAAAATATCCCAATGACAAAATATCCCTCGACATAATATCCCAAGGACAAAATATCCTCAGACAAAATATCCCCCGAGAAAATATCCCAATGAATATCCCTCGACATAATATCCCCAAGACAAAATATCCTCCGACAAAATATCCCTCGACATAATATCCCAAGGACAAAATATCCACAGACAAAATATCCCCTGAGAAAATATCCCATTGACAAAATATCCCTCGACATAATATCCCAAGGACAAAATATCCACAGACAAAATATCCCCCGAGAAAATATCCCAATGACAAAATATACCCCGAGAAAATATCCCAATGACAAAATATCCACAGACAAAATATTACCCGAGAAAATATCCCAATGACAAAATATCCCTCCACATAATATCCCAAGGACAAAATATCCTCAGACAAAATATCCCCCGAGAAAATATCCCAATGACAAAATATCCCTCGACATAATATCTCAAGGACAAAATATCCTCCAACAAAATATCCCAAGGACATAATATCCCAAGGACAAAATATCCTCAGATAAAATATCCCTCGACATAATATCCCAAGGACAAAATATCCTCAGACAAAATATCCCCCGAGAAAATATCCCAATGAATATCCCTCGACATAATATCCCAAGGACAAAATATCCTCCGACAAAATATCCCTCTACATAATATCCCAAGGAGTAAATATCCTCAGACAAAATATCCCTCGAGAAAATATCCCAATGACAAAATATCCCTCGACATAATATCCCAAGGACAAAATATCCTCCGACAAAATATCCCTTGAAACAATATCCGAAGGACAAAATATCCTCAGACAAAATATCCCTCGACCTAATATCCCAAGGACAAAATATCCTCAGACAAAATATCCCCCGAGAAAATATCCCAATGAATATCCCTCGACATAATATCCCAAGGACAAAATATCCTCCGACAAAATATCCCTCGAAATAATATCCCAAGGACAAAATATCCTCAGACAAAATATCCCTCGACATAATATCCCAAGGACAAAATATCCTCAGACAAAATATCCCCCGAGAAAATATCCCAATGACAAAATATCCCTCGACATAATATCCCAAGGACAAAATATCCACAGACAAAATATCCCCTGAGAAAATATCCCATTGACAAAATATCCCTCGACATAATATCCCAAGGACAAAATATCCACAGACAAAATATCCCCCGAGAAAATATCCCAATGACAAAATATCCCTCGACATAATATCCCAAGGACAAAATATCCTCCGACAAAATATCCCCCGAGAAAATATCCCAATGACAAAATATCCCTCGACATAATATCCCAAGGACAAAATATCCACAGACAAAATATCCCCCGAGAAAATATCCCAATGAATATCCCTCGACATAATATCCCAAGGACAAAATATCCTCCGACAAAATATCCCTCGAAATAATATCCCAAGGACAAAATATCCTCAGACAAAATATCCCTCGACATAATATCCCAAGGACAAAATATCCTCAGACAAAATATCCCCCGAGAAAATATCCCAATGACAAAATATCCCTCGACATAATATCCCAAGGACAAAATATCCCCCGAGAAAATATCCTAATGACAAAATATCCCTCGACATAATATCCCAAGGACAAAATATCCACAGACAAAATATCCCCCGAGAAAATATCCCAATGAATATCCCTCGACATAATATCCCAAGGACAAAATATCCTCAGACAAAATATCCCCCCATAAAATATCCCAATGACAAAATATCCCTCGACATATTATCCCAAGGACCTCGAAATAATATCCCAAGGACAAAATATCCTCAGACAAAATATCCCTCGACATAATATCCAAGGACAAAATATCCTCAGACAAAATATCCCCCGAGAAAATATCCCAATGAATATCCCTCGACATAATATCCCAAGGACAAAATATCCTCCGACAAAATATCCCTCGACATAATATCCCAAGGACAAAATATCCTTCGACAAAATATCCCTCTACATAATATCCCAAGGAGTAAATATCCTCAGACAAAATATCCCCCGAGAAAATATCCCAATGAAAAAAAAACCCTCGACATTATATCCCAAGGACAAAATATCCTCCGACAAAATATCCCTCGAAATAATATCCCATGGACAAAATATCCTCAGACAAAATATCCCTCGACATAATATCCCAAGGACAAAATATCCTTAGACAAAATATCCCCCGAGAAAATATCCCAATGAATATCCCTCTATATAATATCCCAAGGACAAAATATCCTCCGACAAAATATCCCTCGACATAATATCCCAAGGACAAAATATCCTTCGACAAAATATTCCTCTACATAATATCCCAAGGAGTAAATATCCTCAGACAAAATATCCCCCGAGAAAATATCCCAATGACAAAATATCCCTCGACATAATATCCCAAGGACAAAATATCCTCAGACAAAATATCTCCCGAGAAAATATCCCAATGACAAAATATCCCTCGACTTAATATCTCAAGGACAAAATATCCTCAGACAAAATATCCTTAGACATAATATCCCAAGAACAAAATATCCTCCGACAAAATATCCTAAGGACTAAATATCCTCAGATAAAATATCCCCTGACAAAATATCCCAAGGACAAAATATCCTCAGACATAGCATCCCTCGATATAATATCCCAAAGACAAAATATCCCTCGACATAATATTCCAAGGACAAAATATCCACAGACAAAATATCCCCTGAGAAAATATCCCATTGACAAAATATCCCTCGACATAATATCCCAAGGACAAAATATCCACAGACAAAATATCCCCCGAGAAAATATCCCAATGACAAAATATCCCTCGACATAATATCCCAAGGACAAAATATCCACAGACAAAATATCCCCCGAGAAAATATCCCAATGACAAAATATCCCTCGACATAATATCCCAAGGACAAAATATCCACAGACAAAATATCCCCCGAGAAAATATCCCAATGAATATCCCTCGACATAATATCCCAAGGACAAAATATCCTCCGACAAAATATCCCTCGAAATAATATCCCAAGGACAAAATATCCTCAGACAAAATATCCCTCGACATAATATCCCAAGGACAAAACATCCTTAGACATAATATCCCAAGGACAAAATATCCTCCGACAAAATATCCTAAGGACTAAATATCCTCAGATAAAATATCCCCTGACAAAATATCCCAAGGACAAAATATCCTCCGACCAAATATCCCTCCACATAATATCCCAAGGACAAAATATCCTCAGACAAAGCATCCCTCGATATAATATCCCAAAGACAAAATATCCCTCGACATAATATTCCAGGAACAAAATATCCACAGACAAAGTATCCTCAGATAAAGTATCCCTCGACATAATATCCCAAGGACAAAATATCCTCAGACAAAATATCCCTCGACATAATATCCCAAGGACAAAATATCCTCAGACAAAATATCCCCCGAGAAAATATCCCAATGAATATCCCTCGACATAATATCCCAAGGACAAAATATCCTCCGACAAAATATCCCTCGAAATAATATCCCAAGGACAAAATATCCTCAGACAAAATATCCCTCGACATAATATCCCAAGGACAAAATATCCTCAGACAAAATATCCCCCGAGAAAATATCCCAATGACAAAATATCCCTCGACATAATATCCCAAGGACAAAATATCCACAGACAAAATATCCCCCGAGAAAATATCCCAATGACAAAATATCCCTCGACATAATATCCCAAGGACAAAATATCCACAGACAAAATATCCCCCGAGAAAATATCCCAATGAATATCCCTCGACATAATATCCCAAGGACAAAATATCCTCAGACAAAATATCCCCCCATAAAATATCCCAATGACAAAATATCCCTCGACATAATATCCCAAGGACCTCGAAATAATATCCCAAGGACAAAATATCCTCAGACAAAATATCCCTCGACATAATATCCAAGGACAAAATATCCTCAGACAAAATATCCCCCGAGAAAATATCCCAATGAATATCCCTCGACATAATATCCCAAGGACAAAATATCCTCCGACAAAATATCCCTCGACATAATATCCCAAGGACAAAATATCCTTCGACAAAATATCCCTCTACATAATATCCCAAGGAGTAAATATCCTCAGACAAAATATCCTTAGACATAATATCCCAAGGACAAAATATCCTCTGACAAAATATCCTAAGGACTAAATATCCTCAGATAAAATATCCCCTGACAAAATATCCCAAGGACAAAATATCCTCCGACCAAATATCCCTCCACATAATATCCCAAGGACAAAATATCCTTAGACAAAATATCCCCCGAGAAAATATCCCAATGAATATCCCTCTACATAATATCCCAAGGACAAAATATCCTCCGACAAAATATCCCTCGACATAATATCCCAAGGACAAAATATCCTTCGACAAAATATCCCTCTACATAATATCCCAAGGAGTAAATATCCTCAGACAAAATATCCCCCGAGAAAATATCCCAATGACAAAATATCCCTCGACATAATATCCCAAGGACAAAATATCCTTCGACAAAATATCCCTCTATATAATATCCCAAGGAGTAAATATATCCTCAGACAAAATATCCCCCGAGAAAATATCCCTTGACATAATATCCCAAGGACAAAATATCCTCAGACAAAATATCTCCCGAGAAAATATCCCAATGACAAAATATCCCTCGACATAATATCCCAAGGACAAAATATCCTCAGACAAATATCCTTAGACATAATATCCCAAGGACAAAATATCCTCCGACAAAATATCCTAAGGACTAAATATCTTCAGATAAAATATCCCCTGACAAAATATCCCAAGGACAAAATATCCTCCGACCAAATATCCCTCCACATAATATCCCAAGGACAAAATATCCTCAGACAAAGCATCCCTCGATATAATATCCCAAAGACAAAATATCCCCCGACATAATATTCCAGGAACAAAATATCCACAGACAAAGTATCCTCAGATAAAGTATCCCTCGACATAATATCCCAAGGACAAAATATCCTCATACAAAATATCCCTCGACATAATATCCCAAGGACAAAATATCCTCAGACAAAATATCCCCCGAGAAAATATCCCAATGAATATCCCTCGACATAATATCCCAAGGACAAAATATCCTCCGACAAAATATCCCTCTACATAATATCCCAAGGAGTAAATATCCTCAGACAAAATATCCCTCGAGAAAATATCCCAATGACAAAATATCCCTCGACATAATATCCCAAGGACAAAATATCCTCCGACAAAATATCCCTTGAAACAATATCCGAAGGACAAAATATCCTCAGACAAAATATCCCTCGACATAATATCCCAAGGACAAAATATCCTCAGACAAAATATCCCCCGAGAAAATATCCCAATGAATATCCCTCGACATAATATCCCAAGGACAAAATATCCTCCGACAAAATATCCCTCGACATAATATCCCAAGGACAAAATATCCACAGACAAAATATCCCCTGAGAAAATATCCCATTGACAAAATATCCCTCGACAAAATATCCCAAGGACAAAATATCCACAGACAAAATATCCCCCGAGAAAATATCCCAATGACAAAATATCCCTCGACATAATATCCCAAGGACAAAATATCCACAGACAAAATATCCCCCGAGAAAATATCCCAATGAATATCCCTCGACATAATATCCCAAGGACAAAATATCCTCCGACAAAATATCCCTCGAAATAATATCCCAAGGACAAAATATCCTCAGACAAAATATCCCTCGACATAATATCCCAAGGACAAAATATCCTCAGACAAAATATCCCCCGAGAAAATATCCCAATGACAAAATATCCCTCGACATAATATCCCAAGGACAAAATATCCACAGACAAAATATCCCCCGAGAAAATATCCCAATGACAAAATATCCCTCGACATAATATCCCAAGGACAAAATATCCTCCGACAAAATATCCCTCTACATAATATCCCAAGGAGTAAATATCCTCAGACAAAATATCCCTCGAGAAAATATCCCAATGACAAAATATCCCTCGACATAATATCCCAAGGACAAAATATCCTCCGACAAAATATCCCTTGAAATAATATCCGAAGGACAAAATATCCTCAGACAAAATATCCCTCGACATAATATCCCAAGGACAAAATATCCTCAGACAAAATATCCCCCGAGAAAATATCCCAATGAATATCCCTCGACATAATATCCCAAGGACAAAATATCCCTCGACATAATATCCCAAGGACAAAATATCCACAGACAAAATATCCCCCGAGAAAATATCCCAATGACAAAATATCCCTCGACATAATATCCCAAGGACAAAATATCCTCAGACAAAATATCCCCCGAGAAAATATCCCAATGAATATCCCTCGACATAATATCCCCAAGACAAAATATCCTCCGACAAAATATCGCTCGACATAATATCCCAAGGACAAAATATCCACAGACAAAATATCCCCTGAGAAAATATCCCATTGACAAAATATCCCTCGACATAATATCCCAAGGACAAAATATCCACAGACAAAATATCCCCCGAGAAAATATCCCAATGACAAAATATACCCCGAGAAAATATCCCAATGACAAAATATCCACAGACAAAATATTACCCGAGAAAATATCCCAATGACAAAATATCCCTCCACATAATATCCCAAGGACAAAATATCCTCAGACAAAATATCCCCCGAGAAAATATCCCAATGACAAAATATCCCTCGACATAATATCTCAAGGACAAAATATCCTCCAACAAAATATCCCAAGGACATAATATCCCAAGGACAAAATATCCTCAGATAAAATATCCCTCGACATAATATCCCAAGGACAAAATATCCTCAGACAAAATATCCCCCGAGAAAATATCCCAATGAATATCCCTCGACATAATATCCCAAGGACAAAATATCCTCCGACAAAATATCCCTCTACATAATATCCCAAGGAGTAAATATCCTCAGACAAAATATCCCTCGAGAAAATATCCCAATGACAAAATATCCCTCGACATAATATCCCAAGGACAAAATATCCTCCGACAAAATATCCCTTGAAACAATATCCGAAGGACAATATATCCTCAGACAAAATATCCCTCGACATAATATCCCAAGGACAAAATATCCTCAGACAAAATATCCCCCGAGAAAATATCCCAATGAATATCCCTCGACATAATATCCCAAGGACAAAATATCCTCCGACAAAATATCCCTCGAAATAATATCCCAAGGACAAAATATCCTCAGACAAAATATCCCTCGACATAATATCCCAAGGACAAAATATCCTCAGACAAAATATCCCCCGAGAAAATATCCCAATGACAAAATATCCCTCGACATAATATCCCAAGGACAAAATATCCACAGACAAAATATCCCCTGAGAAAATATCCCATTGACAAAATATCCCTCGACATAATATCCCAAGGACAAAATATCCACAGACAAAATATCCCCCGAGAAAATATCCCAATGACAAAATATCCCTCGACATAATATCCCAAGGACAAAATATCCACAGACAAAATATCCCCCGAGAAAATATCCCAATGACAAAATATCCCTCGACATAATATCCCAAGGACAAAATATCCACAGACAAAATATCCCCCGAGAAAATATCCCAATGAATATCCCTCGACATAATATCCCAAGGACAAAATATCCTCCGACAAAATATCCCTCGAAATAATATCCCAAGGACAAAATATCCTCCGACAAAATATCCCTCGAAATAATATCCCAAGGACAAAATATCCTCAGACAAAATATCCCTCGACATAATATCCCAAGGACAAAATATCCTCAGACAAAATATCCCCCGAGAAAATATCCCAATGAATATCCCTCGACATAATATCCCAAGGACAAAATATCCCTCGACATAATATCCCAAGGACAAAATATCCACAGACAAAATATCCCCCGAGAAAATATCCCAATGACAAAATATCCCTCGACATAATATCCCAAGGACAAAATATCCTCAGACAAAATATCCCCCGAGAAAATATCCCAATGAATATCCCTCGACATAATATCCCCAAGACAAAATATCCTCCGACAAAATATCGCTCGACATAATATCCCAAGGACAAAATATCCACAGACAAAATATCCCCTGAGAAAATATCCCATTGACAAAATATCCCTCGACATAATATCCCAAGGACAAAATATCCACAGACAAAATATCCCCCGAGAAAATATCCCAATGACAAAATATACCCCGAGAAAATATCCCAATGACAAAATATCCACAGACAAAATATTACCCGAGAAAATATCCCAATGACAAAATATCCCTCCACATAATATCCCAAGGACAAAATATCCTCAGACAAAATATCCCCCGAGAAAATATCCCAATGACAAAATATCCCTCGACATAATATCTCAAGGACAAAATATCCTCCAACAAAATATCCCAAGGACATAATATCCCAAGGACAAAATATCCTCAGATAAAATATCCCTCGACATAATATCCCAAGGACAAAATATCCTCAGACAAAATATCCCCCGAGAAAATATCCCAATGAATATCCCTCGACATAATATCCCAAGGACAAAATATCCTCCGACAAAATATCCCTCGACATAATATCCCAAGGAGTAAATATCCTCAGACAAAATATCCCTCGAGAAAATATCCCAATGACAAAATATCCCTCGACATAATATCCCAAGGACAAAATATCCTCCGACAAAATATCCCTTGAAACAATATCCGAAGGACAAAATATCCTCAGACAAAATATCCCTCGACATAATATCCCAAGGACAAAATATCCTCAGACAAAATATCCCCCGAGAAAATATCCCAATGAATATCCCTCGACATAATATCCCAAGGACAAAATATCCTCCGACAAAATATCCCTCGACATAATATCCCAAGGACAAAATATCCTCAGACAAAATATCCCTCGACATAATATCCCAAGGACAAAATATCCTCAGACAAAATATCCCCCGAGAAAATATCCCAATGACAAAATATCCCTCGACATAATATCCCAAGGACAAAATATCCACAGACAAAATATCCCCTGAGAAAATATCCCATTGACAAAATATCCCTCGACATAATATCCCAAGGACAAAATATCCACAGACAAAATATCCCCCGAGAAAATATCCCAATGACAAAATATCCCTCGACATAATATCCCAAGGACAAAATATCCACAGACAAAATATCCCCCGAGAAAATATCCCAATGACAAAATATCCCTCGACATAATATCCCAAGGACAAAATATCCACAGACAAAATATCCCCCGAGAAAATATCCCAATGAATATCCCTCGACATAATATCCCAAGGACAAAATATCCTCCGACAAAATATCCCTCGAAATAATATCCCAAGGACAAAATATCCTCCGACAAAATATCCCTCGAAATAATATCCCAAGGACAAAATATCCTCAGACAAAATATCCCTCGACATAATATCCCAAGGACAAAATATCCTCAGACAAAATATCCCCCGAGAAAATATCCCAATGACAAAATATCCCTCGACATAATATCCCAAGGACAAAATATCCCCCGAGAAAATATCCTAATGACAAAATATCCCTCGACATAATATCCCAAGGACAAAATATCCACAGACAAAATATCCCCCGAGAAAATATCCCAATGAATATCCCTCGACATAATATCCCAAGGACAAAATATCCTCAGACAAAATATCCCCCCATAAAATATCCCAATGACAAAATATCCCTCGACATATTATCCCAAGGACCTCGAAATAATATCCCAAGGACAAAATATCCTCAGACAAAATATCTCTCGACATAATATCCAAGGACAAAATATCCTCAGACAAAATATCCCCCGAGAAAATATCCCAATGAATATCCCTCGACATAATATCCCAAGGACAAAATATCCTCCGACAAAATATCCCTCGACATAATATCCCAAGGACAAAATATCCTTCGACAAAATATCCCTCTACATAATATCCCAAGGAGTAAATATCCTCAGACAAAATATCCCCCGAGAAAATATCCCAATGAAAAAAAAACCCTCGACATTATATCCCAAGGACAAAATATCCTCCGACAAAATATCCCTCGAAATAATATCCCAAGGACAAAATATCCTCAGACAAAATATCCCTCGACATAATATCCCAAGGACAAAATATCCTTAGACAAAATATCCCCCGAGAAAATATCCCAATGAATATCCCTCTATATAATATCCCAAGGACAAAATATCCTCCGACAAAATATCCCTCGACATAATATCCCAAGGACAAAATATCCTTCGACAAAATATCCCTCTACATAATATCCCAAGGAGTAAATATCCTCAGACAAAATATCCCCCGAGAAAATATCCCAATGACAAAATATCCCTCGACATAATATCCCAAGGACAAAATATCCTCAGACAAAATATCTCCCGAGAAAATATCCCAATGACAAAATATCCCTCGACTTAATATCTCAAGGACAAAATATCCTCAGACAAAATATCCTTAGACATAATATCCCAAGGACAAAATATCCTCAGATAAAATATCCCCTGACAAAATATCCCAAGGACAAAATATCCTCCGACCAAATATCCCTCCATATAATATCCCAAGGACAAAATATCCTCAGACATAGCATCCCTCGATATAATATCCCAAAGACAAAATATCCCTCGACATAATATTCCAGGAACAAAATATCCACAGACAAAGTATCCTCAGATAAAGTATCCCTCGACATAATATCCCAAGGACAAAACATCCTCAGACAAAATATCCCCCGAGAAAATATCCCAATGACAAAATATCCCTTGACATAATATCCCAAGGACAAAATATCCTCAGACAAAATATCTCCCGAGAAAATATCCCAATGACAAAATATCCCTTGACATAATATCCCAAGGACAAAATATCCTCAGACAAAATATCCCCCGAGAAAATATCCCAATGACAAAATATCCCTTGACATAATATCCCAAGGACAAAATATCCTCAGACAAAATATCTCCCGACAAAATATCCCTCGACATAATATCCCAAGGACAAAATATCATTCGACAAAATATCCCTCTATATAATATCCCAAGGAGTAAATATATCCTCAGACAAAATATCCCCCGAGAAAATATCCCAATGACAAAATATCCCTTGACATAATATCCCAAGGACAAAATATCCTCAGACAAAATATCTCCCGAGAAAATATCCCAATGACAAAATATCCCTCGACATAATATCCCAAGGACAAAATATCCTCAGACAAATATCCTTAGACATAATATCCCAAGGACAAAATATCCTCCGACAAAATATCCTAAGGACTAAATATCCTCAGATAAAATATCCCCTGACAAAATATCCCAAGGACAAAATATCCTCCGACCAAATATCCCTCCACATAATATCCCAAGGACAAAATATCCTCAGACAAAGCATCCCTCGATATAATATCCCAAAGACAAAATATCCCTCGACATAATATTCCAGGAACAAAATATCCACAGACAAAGTATCCTCAGACAAAGTATCCCTCGACATAATGTCCCAAGGACAAAATATCCTCAGACAAAATATCCCAAGGACAAAATATCCTCCGACAAAATATCCCTCAACATAATATCCTAAGGACAAAATATCCTCAGAAAAATAACCCCCGACAAAATATCCCAATGACAAAATATCCCTCGACATAATATCCCAAGGTCAAAATATCCTCAGATAAATATCCCCTGAGAAAAAATCCCAAGAACAAAATATCTGTGGAGGACGAACAAAGGACACTGATCTGCATCGTCTGGCCACCCGATTGGTCCCTCAGGCACCAATTGGATGCAGACCTTTCCTCAAGCAACTGGCCTCGCTTGCATCAAAAACTAACGAATCATTCTGATTTAACTCTTGGTCAGGAGTCGCTGTTCTTTAATATTTGTTCGCCCTTCACATTACTTTATTATTGCATATATTTAAATTGGAGATTTATGTGTCTGTAAATAATGTTAATAAACTTGTAAGTATTGAATCGTCTTACTTATTCGCTTTGCCATCTACACACTTCTAGATTCAAATATAAAGCGTGGTGTTTTCTCTTTTTAACACCGTTAAGATCATATTTCTGACCATGGCATAAGAGAGATACAACGATTTCTATGAGACGAAAGACAAAAAGCAAACAAATTAGCCTTAGAGGGGTTAACTAATCAATGTTCCTACTCCCTTAACCACTGGAGCGATTAAAGTTGAAAAATGGACCACTTTTATTTTTCTGCGATTGATAGCGGTCCAAAATTGGACCACATTTTCCTACCATTCGTAAAACATTTATTGTAATTATTTAAAACATTTCCATAGCCAGGCATTTATTTTAAAATAAAGCTATTGAAATTCTTTATCTATTATGACTATATATCTCGCAAATCCGAACTTTGTACACTATTTTAGAAAGATGTTAAAAATTTAATTTTTTTTTTTTTTTAAATTTAATTTCCCGCCGAATTTTTGATCAGCTGTTTACAGTTCAAATTAAGTAAATTTTCCATAGATATGCACCTTTAATTAACAAGTATACCACAGACAACATACAGAAATTGAAAATATTCTATGTTGACTCAAATAAGTATGTGACGCCCACTTTTGTCAAATTCTTTGCGCCGCCACTGGTTCTGTAGGAACAAACGAGAACAATGCACACCGCGCAATGTACTGCCGGTACATCTACCTACAGCGGTTAATAATATCGCCACCGCCTAGAAAGGTCTCGAGCTAGCACCCATAGAATATCCGTACAGCGCCGAACCTTCTCGAGAACTGCCGAATGGCACGTATTACCTGCCGTGAGGGTAATTACTCTACCACTCGGCTTCGGCTATATAAGCAGCAGTTTTGCTCGCCAGGATCAGTCAGTCTCAGTCCAACAGCCGGTCCAACACAACATGTAACGGAACTCTGTGCAAGTGCTCCCGCATTGCATCTCCACCACGGTGCATCTCCGGGGCAGCTTCCTCGGGGATATTCACCACTCAGCTATAAGGCCCACCGTGTCTTCAGCTCCAGAGAACAGCTACATCCCGCGACTCACAAGGTTTGCGTCACCTTCAGCCTAGGGATCAGCTCACCGTTTCATGGCACTCCGAAGCCCACCGTGTTTCGCTGCCATGGAAACACGCTCCGCCACGCCAGGACTACCTGCTGGTGGCTCAGCTCACGAAACCACCCACCGTTCACCTCCGCGACTCAAAGCGTCAAGCAACGGCCTGGAAGATAAGTCATCTCCACCGCCACGGTGTCGAGCAACGCGCCGGTGACCTGCAGACTCGAAGAACTCTGCTCCACCGCATCGCAACGACCTTCACCACACCATCTCCTTCGTGCACCTGCAGCATCTCATTTCACTCCTGCATACATCAGGTTACCGCTTCACCGACTCTCGCTACGTAGCCCAATAAACGACTGACTCACTACTTCGACTGACGCCTTTCATTTCTCTACCCGTCTCTGCCGATCCGCAGTCCGCTCCCTCAAGTATGATGGCATGGCAGTTTCAAAGTAAAAACACGCAGGATTCGCGCGGTTATAAACTTTACGTTTTTTTATTTTTTTTTATAATCCTACAAATATGAGATAAACGGTAAAATACAGGTTCATTAATTTGCTATATGTACAGCATTTTAATAAGTTTTTATGTCTCCATGTTAAAATTCGAAGGTGTGATTTTTTTAATGTTGGCAAAAAATAAAAAAAAATCATCTTCTGGGAAATCTCGAGCAATCGAGGTAAATTTATTTATTTCGCGTGGTTGCTCCACTGGTAACCTGTTGATTTTTTTAAATAAACTTTGATATGAGAGTTGTTGTATTCCAGGGAGACGGAGGTGGCCCATTAGTCTGCCCATCACCAGTGGCGGGGAGATATCTTCAAGCAGGCATCGTGGCTTGGGGCATTGGTTGCGGCGAGAAGGACGTACCTGCGGCCTACGCACACGTGGCCAAGCTCCGCACGTGGATCGACCAGAGCGTACAAGCTGCGGGACTCGAAACCGCCTCCTACACCCTCGTGTAGATCTAAATCTATATGACTGACGCAATCCTACAATCAAACCTTTTTACATACAATCAATCATTTAATTTACATTTTGTTTATGATTTAATATTAAGTAGCTGCGGTACCCGGCTTGGCTCAGGGAGTTGATATGAGATTGAACTGACGTTCCAACCCACCACGGATCTTGCTTTATATACCCCTACCAATGGGTAGCCCCAAACATACAAAGAAGGCTTCCAATGGTCCACAATGTTCCAAAACATTCCACAACATTCCAGAGTGTTCTGTAGCTGGGGTACCCGGTAAGTAGCTGGGGTACCCGGCTTGGCTCAGGGAGTTGATATGAGATTGAACTGACGTTCCAACCCACCACGGATCTTGTTTTAAATACCCCTACCAATGGGTAGCCCCAAACATACAAAGAAGGCTTCCAATGGTCCACAATGTTCCAAAACATTCCACAACATTCCAGAGTGTTCTGTAGCTGGGGTACCCGGTAAGTAGCTGGGGTACCCGGCTTGGCTCAGGGAGTTGATATGAGATTGAACTGACGTTCCAACCCACCACGGATCTTGCTTTATATACCCCTACCAATGGGTAGCCCCAAACATACAAAGAAGGCTTCCAATGGTCCACAATGTTCCAAAACATTCCACAACATTCCAGAGTGTTCTGTAGCTGGGGTACCCGGTAAGTAGCTGGGGTACCCGGCTTGGCTCAGGGAGTTGATATGAGATTGAACTGACGTTCCAACCCACCACGGATCTTGTTTTAAATACCCCTACCAATGGGTAGCCCCAAACATACAAAGAAGGCTTCCAATGGTCCACAATGTTCCAAAACATTCCACAACATTCCAGAGTGTTCTGTAGCTGGGGTACCCGGTAAGTAGCTGGGGTACCCGGCTTGGCTCAGGGAGTTGATATGAGATTGAACTGACGTTCCAACCCACCACGGATCTTGCTTTATATACCCCTACCAATGGGTAGCCCCAAACATACAAAGAAGGCTTCCAATGGTCCACAATGTTCCAAAACATTCCACAACATTCCAGAGTGTTCTGTAGCTGGGGTACCCGGTAAGTAGCTGGGGTACCCGGCTTGGCTCAGGGAGTTGATATGAGATTGAACTGACGTTCCAACCCACCACGGATCTTGCTTTATATACCCCTACCAATGGGTAGCCCCAAACATACAAAGAAGGCTTCCAATGGTCCACAATGTTCCAAAACATTCCACAACATTCCAGAGTGTTCTGGAATGTTCCACAATGATCTGGGATGTTCCCAAACGTTTCAGACTATTCTGTAGTATAGTTTATGTTTTAGAATGCTCTCGAATACTCTCAAATGTTCTGGAATGTTCTAGAGGGCGAAATTTCCAGCCCTCATATCTTCAAAAGCACACCCTTCATGTAAAAACAGGAACCTTCTTCGTTGATGGGGAATAGAGAGCTACCACACTATATAACTCCCTTGATCGTACCGCGACTCGTTTCTGAGTTTTAAGCGGGAAGCACACTTTCATAAACTTTATTTTATAATATATATTGATTTATTTATATATGCAAATATATTCAATACATTACAATTTGATTCTTTGTCTGTCCAACTGGGAAGGATACCCGTTTTAGGACAGCCAAAGTGTATTTTTAGTTCATAATATTCTTAACAAAGGAGTTCAAGATATCACTGGAATTTGCTTCTGTCAACACAACTTTTGAGAACATTAAAGATTATATTATGAACGAAGGGATGGTTTCTTTGAAAAAATAAAAGATGTCTTTGAAAGAATCGCAGAGATGTGATTTTTTTTTTCAAGGTCATTTTGGAGAACATTTTAATAATTGCATTCAGAGTGAATGGGTGGTTTCCTTAGTGAGATCACAAGTAGGAGATTCTTTCAAGACCATTTTAGAGATTATAAAAACAGATAACAAAACAAGAACAATAAAGAAAAAAAACATAAACTAACCTATTTTTAATTTGTGTTTATAATTCAGATGTCTTATGAGTAAATTACGCCACTTTTTTCTTCTTTGTAACATTTTAAACTTGTGTTCTTTATTCAAGATTGAATTTCCGAGCTGTAAATCTAAAGTCCAGTAGTTTTACAGAAATTCACTTGTGACAAAGTCATCCGTTGACCATTCAGCGCCTTTTTGTTTTATTGACATTTGAAAGGTCCCCGTTAAATGTAGCTTCTAGGTGCATTTCAGCTTTCTATCAAATCGTAATAAGCTGACAAGCTTAACTATATGATATTTGTCCTCTTCTGCTGATCACTATTTGATATAAAGCTAAAACGAACATAAAATCAGCAGGGCCGGATCTACGAAATCTGGCGCCCTGTGCAGTAGGTACCGATGGCGCCCCCCCCCCCCCCCCCCCCTACATTTTTATTTTGATTAATAATTCGTTCACCCTAATTTTTTTTTTTTTTTTTTTAATTTTTTTTTTTAAACTAATTTATCAAATAAAATCAAGACATATAAAGGTTGTAACTTTTCCAAGTGACCTGGCGGTAGCTCTCACACTCGTTTTTTTTTAAAGAGAGAATCGCCAGGAGCCCTATACTCTCTGAATCTATTGGGTAAACATAAAATTATGGTGCTTTTTAATTATTTTAGGAAAAACTCTTTTTGCAAGTTATGCTTTAAAATAATACAACGAATTGTTTGTTTGTCCCCGTACCATGATTTAAAATATAGGTTACGAGACAATGCGGGTGGTTTCGCTGAACTAGATCCATTAGACATTCTTGAGATTTACTGCGTTTATGTATATACCCAACGCGAATATTAATAGAAAAAGCAAATACAAATACGTTCTCATGGCAACGTACGTACAACACAAGAATAGCATCTACAGCTTCTGACTAGCAACAGGCAGTCCCGACAAGAGACAGTGAACAGTGAGACGGAAGATGGTCCTTCAAACCCTTCACACCGTTAATTTACAACTTTTAAGTTATAAATTATAAATTTTAAAATCTAATAACATAACCTTAAATTTGTACCTTGCATATCCATTTCCCAGGTTCTGTGTTGATTGAACAAACACCAACACCATAACTTGAAACACTAAACTGACAAAGACGCACTCATAAATATAACAAACCACCCACGACGCATTGACACCGTATAAAGCGTAAAATAACAAATCTAATACTTCAACTGTCGAACTGTCAAATCAATGATGAAACTGTTCAAGTTGCAACATGCAAATCTTGCAAACCGTGCGATGTTTATGCTAATGGGATTTACCGAAGATTTCATAAGAAAATGGTCCTTAAATACTTTCTCATAGAGACTTAAATCGTACAAAAGCATTTTGAAAGGCGCAATCGGTTTGTTTATTATTTTGAATAAAAGTACGGCGCTGTGATTGGTTATTGAATTTGGATAGCACTAATTCGTCGTAAAAGACGGTAAAAGATATATGGAAAAATAGATCTTACGTTTAAACTAAATATATGGAATTTGTAAAAAAATTCTGTAACTGACTATAAATTCGTAAACCGTTGAATATAAAACAGATGCGTGCGCAGTCTGTATCTTTGGAAAGTGTTGCTAGAGCGTAATAATTATTTCGTACTATGGGTAATTTTTAAACGATTCAGGGAATATTTTAACAAATTTTTAATACAATATTTATTTTCTCACGGCGCCCCTTCGGAGTTGGCGCCAGGTTTTTTGCACGTTTTTGAACGTATGGCAGATCCGGCGCTGAAAATCAGCATTTAACGGGGAGAATTCACGTATAAAAAAAACAAAAGGGCGCTAATTGGCCATTTGATGACAATGTTATATTTGAATTTCTGAGAAACAACTGGACTTAAGACATTTTTTAACAAAGAATTTTTTATCAGTTTTTTTTACTGATTAAAATTATACTCTTTTTACATTCTTTACAATATTTGAAATTGCTTTTTTTAATGCATTCACAGACACACAGACACAATGTATGTTGATGTTGTTTTATAGAAGATGGTATGACACTACACATATATATTATATATGTGTCTTTTAGCCCCCCAGGCCTCTAGCGTATTCTGTCAGATCGGAATATTTCTGCTTTGCAATAAAATTGCAGTCGGAAACTTTGGTTTCATAAAGGTGCAAATTTGAATTACTTTATGGTTAACTTTTGCATTTGAATATAAAGTGTGGTGTTTTTTCTTTCTAACACCATTTAGATCATATTTCTCACTATGATAGTGAAGGAGACAAACCAATATCTATGAGACTTATAAGAACAAATTGTCCTGAGGGGTTAGTCAGGGACGCGATGCGAAACGACGAACTGGAAAGTAAAAATTTAGTATTGCAGTTGTATGAAGTCTGTCTATTTGTGTAACAACAGGAATACTTCCATAGTAGATAGTGTCACATCCAAGGATGATGACTTTTATTACTGATTTTCATTAACTTCACAAAACAGTTCCATGACAGTTGATCCGTTGACAGTTGGTCCCCCGGCATACTTATATACAATGTGCAGTCGGTTTAGGGAAAATACGGTATACCTAATTACACAAAATATAACTAAGTGACCCGAAGGGATGTGCAGAGAGGATGTACCACCGGATAACAAAGTATAAAACATATTTTCATTCAAATGCATCAAGGAAAAATCTACTTGTCTATATACTGTGTATACCAGCGCATAAGTACAAACAAAGGATGCTGTGTATAAATTTGTTTGATATTCATACCAACTTATCATTCGATTTTACGTTTGACATTATAAAATAATGCACAAAAAATTATAAATTTATAGTAAATGTCATTTTGGGGGGCCAATTGTCAACGGATCAGCGCCGGATCTGCCATACGTTCAAAAACGTGCAAAAACCTGGCGCCAACTCCGAAGGGGCGCCGTGAGAAAATAATATTGTATTAAAATTTAGTTATAATATTCCCTGAATCGTTTAAAAATTACCCATAGTACGAAATAATTATTACGCTCTAGCAACACTTTCCAAAGAAACAGAATGCCCACGCATCAGGTTGGTATCAACGGCTTTCGAATTTATAGTCAGTTACAGAATTTTTTTACAAATTCCATATATTTAGTTAAAACGTAAGATCTATTTTTCCATATATCTTTTATCGTCTTTTACGACGAATAGGTGCAATCCAAATTCAATAACCAATCACAGCGCGGTATTTTTGTTCGTAAGCCGTTGATACCATACGTCAGTGTTTAGTGTTTGTTCGCTCAACACAGGGGAAATGCAAGGTACAAATTTGAGGTTATATTTGATGTATTACCCGCATTGTCTCGTAACCTATATTTTAAATCATGGTACGGGCACAAACAAACAATTCGTTGTATTATTTTAAAGCATAACTTGCAAAGAGTTTTTCCTAAAATAATTAAAATAGCACCATAATTTATGTTTACCCAATAGATTCAGAGAGTATAGGGCTCCTGGCGATCCTCTCTTTAAAAAAAACGAGTGTGAGAGCTACCACCAGGTCACTTGAAAAAGTTACACCCTTTATATGTCTTGATTTTATTTGATAAATTAGTGTAAAAAAATAATATAAAAAAAAAATTAATAAATAAAATTGGGGTGAACGAATTTTTAATCAAAATAAAAATGTAGGGGGGGGGCGCCATCGGTACCTACTGCACAGGGCGCCAGATTTCGTAGATCCGGCCCTGCAACGGATCAACTGTCAGATCACCTCACAACACATATGTGTCCTGTCACAAGACAAATGTGATGGCTTCTGTCATATTACGAACCTCTGTTTTACGGCAAGTGTCTGTGAATGTGTTAAACAAGTGAAACAACGTTTTAAACTAACGTTTAAATTAGTAATGACTTAAATAAATTTTTAATCTGTTATTTCACCTGTTTTATTTTAATGCAATTTTTTGTGAATAAAATTTTCTTATGCTTTTTGTACTTTCTTAACCCCTATTGGGCGGCTGGCTACATTTGCAGCCCGGATAATTCGGGCCTAGCTGACGGCTGGCTACATTCGTAGCCATGGAGCGTGAATCACTTTAATTATTATTTGTAACGCTTATTTACTGATCAAAGACGAAATAAAAGGGATTTTTCATCAGCCTGATGATTTATCTACCTCATTAAAAATATATTAACACTTTTACTTGGGAGTTTTTAATTTCCGAGCTGTTTTTGTAACATCTCATCTCACAGATATCTCCTGTCGGAAGATACGCCACTCACACAGTTACGTTACAGCATGCCTGTGTACTGGTCGCGCCGTGTTCGCTTGTCGGTACATGCGTTTGTAGTGTGTTTGTTTATATTGTAGGGTATCCATTAGTTTTGATCGTTTCGAGGCGCCGGTAACTGGATATTGCTTATGACTTGTTGGTGTTATATTATAAACATTAAGATTTCGTTGACTTCGTCGTATTTTGTTACGTGAATTTTATTATTCATGTTATTGTTTTTGATCTCAGTTTTACTGTTTCAACAATGGAAGAGGAAGACCCAGAACGATATGTTTTAAACATTAATTCAGATTTTTCTATGAGTGACAATGATGAGTATAGAGCGGGACAATTTAGAGGATCCAGATGATCCTCCAGAAATAAGTGACGGTGAAATTGAGGATTCTGATTTATTAAAAATTAATTCCCCAGCTGAAATAGATGGACAGAGTTTTTCGCCTACGTGGATAAATGGTTACAGTGTAGTTTTAAAATGCAAACAGTCAACTCAAAGTGACAAACATCATGCCGGCGATGTTATGTTTGTAAAACTACTACGCGAGAACCAAAAAAGCGAGTTCAGACTCGTCATTGGTGTAGTGACTGTGAAGTTGCCTTATGCCCAACAAAATGTTTTAAAATATATCACGCACCACAAAACTTTTAATTGATAAAACATGCCCGGTCCCACAAAACTAACGCGTGGTCACCGTGTTCAATGCCGACGCAGCGTTAGTTGAATGTGTGTGAGTGAGAAGCGCGATTTCTTATAGTGACTGAAAAAATCATTTTTTAACGTATATTCGTTGAAAAAAAAAAGTTTTCATTTATTATTACATTATGTGGAAAAGTCCATTTATGAAACATACTAATTAAGTTTAACGATAAACTATACCATTACTATTATATGACTGATTATTTGTGGGAAGGCTACATTTTTTTGGTAATTACAAGTTTATTTATTTATTAATTAGTCGACCTCTATTCAACATTTTATTGTTTTTATTTTTAACTGTACATTAAACAATTGTTCGTATTACACAATTTTTTCAAAATTTTAAAACGTCAGATTGAAGAGTAATTAGAACTTTAATATATAAGTTGCAAAACTGAAAATTCACGCCGTTTCCGGGGAACGTTTGCAAATGTAGCCAGCCGCCCAATAGGGGTTAAAGTTTTATATATGAAATGAATAAATCGTTTTTGATTTAACAAAGTGTGTTTTCTTTTGCTGTAAGTTCTTATATTTTGTAACTATAAACAATTGAGCTCTTAACCACTAGAGCGTGGGTCGGAAACCTTTTGTTGTAAAAGGGCCAAATATTATATGTGGGGATTAGTGCAGCCCGCACTTGGGTCACATGTCATTACAGTATACCTGATATTTGGTGACTTAGCAGGAGTGCTCAGGTTCATGCTGTTCATGGGATGAGTTATGTCCATCTGGGATGCTGTTCATGGGATGCGTCTGTCCATCTGCTGCGTGGCGGGCCGGATCAAGAGAGACTGGTTAAGGGAGGCCTTTTGACCTTTCCAGCCAAACTCTCTCGGCTCATCGCCTTGCACTGCAGTAGGAAGGATTGATTCATAAGTCCATCACTCCTGGACACACTGACACCCAGATTCCTACCCACCCCTCATACCTTTTACCTTCCTAGAACTTCATATACTTCTCTTCCTTAAAAAGACCCTCCACACGGCATCCCCTATGATAAAATAGGTCTTGAGAGAAATTATTTTCCTCAGGGCCGCCTGTGTGGAGCTTTTGTAAAAAAAAAAAACCTGCTATATTTAATTTTAAAAATAAAACGCTTATTGTATATTTTTACGACATTTATTGTAATAAATAAAATCAATGAGATTTTTGTGGTTGTATTTGACTTGCAAGTTTTCTTATATTAGTTTGCTTTTCTGAAGTAGAGTCGCGTAGTATTGCGTCTAAATGTGAACCTGATAACCGAGAACAGTGTTTGTTTTCTCCATAATTCAGAATTGAAAAAGTTTGCTCACAAATGTATGTACTACCAAACATAGTAATTATTTGCTCAGCAAACCATTTTAACTCCTTGTAGTTTTCAGAAGACAAACCCCCATAGTAATCCACCAAGTTTTTCCTTTAAAAGCCATTTTAAGTGGGGTATTGCAAACCTTCGCTCCCCCTTCGCTCCCTTTCACGTTTGTATGATATCGTCCGTCACATGCGTTGCACTAAGACACAGGTTGCCGACCCATGTACTAGAGCAGTGGTCGTCACACTTTACTGGTCAAGGGCCACATAGGACAATGTGAGGTATCACCGCGGGCTGCACAATTATAAATTTATAAATTGCCGGCGGGGGGGGGGGGGGGGGGGGGGGGGGTGAGGGTTGATATATTATTGTTCCTTCTTGTTTAGCAAGTTAAAAAAGCAATTCTTTCGTATGTAAGTTCCCGACCTACCAAAATACTCGTATGTGAATTTTCACACACGTGATAAAAATAATTTTTTATATATTCATTTAGTTTACTTCGCTTTATTGGTACGTGTTTAGCATTTGTCTTTTTTATACCATATTTTTTTACCTGCCCACGCCTTCACTGTGCCATGGTCAATGCTATCTAATTTTCTCTGGGTCTTCTACTGCCCCCCTAAAAGTCTCAAACGCCCACAAGGGGGCGTTTACGCCCACGTTGAGAACCTATGAAGTAGGTACGTTACGCGCGTTTATAATCGACTTAGGATGTGGTCAAAAACCAGCTGAGCGTTTTAAAATCAAATTTCAATCAATTTAAAGCTACGTTTTAAAATCATAAGGTGCAAAAAATGTTTGAAAAATGCTGAATAATATAATTGTACATGAAAAAAATATATTTAGAAAGAAAGCGGCAGATATTTGTGCAGGCCGCACAAATATCCGCCGCGGGCTGCATTTACCCGCAGTTTGACGACCACGGCACTAGAGCGTTGCGCTATATAATGGATTAAGCTCTTGTAGATTTTTGCATCTTCTGATTTTGTGATTTTCTAAGTATACTAATTGTGTTCTTTCCAGAGATAATTTTCTGATCTTTTCTTAACTTTGTACCAAAAAAATTATATAATTGTATTTTAAATAAAAATATTTGTTATTGAAAGGCAATGATCCTGTGGCAAATATTTTATGAGTAAATACTTTCGGTTTAACAATTTCTTCACTTAATATAATATCCTGTGATTTATCACGGGTCTGCACCAGTAGTTATATATCACTAGCTGGTTCCCGGCATGCGTTGCTATGCCATTTAATAAACTTTCCCTCCCAGGTTCCCCCCCTACCGGGTTCCCCTCCCTCTCCTGCGAATCCCCTACCCAAGTTCTCCTCCCCCCTTCCCCCTGTCGCCTCCGCATTCCATACATTCAGTTTTCAAACAGCTCGCGTGCCACCTATTTTTTTTAATACAAATTTCATAATGCCAGAGCTAACCAGTAGTACTATACAAACCTTGTCCTGACAATAACGAATACAAAAAACAAAGAATTATCCAATTTGGTTCAGTCGTTCGGAAGTTATGCGCGTACATACATTTTGGCGATTCATTTTTATTTATATAGATAGAAGATGAGAAAACCGCACAAGAGTCCCAGCTGCTCCCGACCATCTGTAACCAGTGAGACGACGATATCCCCAAGAGATGGGGTAGAGGAGGGTGGGGGTCTATTCACAAAACAAGGCTATTTCAAGCATTATTTCAATTCTGAATGGTGGTCTTACAACGGGGCGATACTGAGAGTATCATCCACTCTGGAATGAGCTGTAAATATACTATATATTATTTTAAATGATTCAATTGTGAAATAACTCAAATTAAACATTTAAAACTTAGATGCGCAAGCCGGGATTAGAACCAGTACACTTTGTATTGCAAGTCAAGAGCCTTACCCCTCAACCACAGAGGCCATCTAAATAAGTTTGAAATAGATGTATAGCTCCCCCTCCCCTCCCTCCTTATAATTATTTTTAAGTACAAAATGGTATTACTCACTTGAAAGTAGACATGCCGCTTTATTAATGTTTGGGGTTGGATGCTTTCTGTATAACTATATCCAATTATACCATCCAATACAGATAATGATATTAATTAATATATATTTTTTAAATTTACCTTGTTCAAAGTTTTATTTTTTTTTTGTTCAATTTTTCTTTTTACATTAACTCCACAGGAGACGGCCTCCGTGGTCGAGGGGTAAGACTCTCGATTACCATTCCAAAGGTTGCGGGTTCGAACCCGGCATGCGCTAATAAAGTTTATAGTATATTTGTGTCACAATCCAGAGTGGAAGATACTCTCAGTATCGCCCTGGTGTAAGACCGCCATTCAGCATTGAAATGTTGCTTGAAATGACTTTAGCCTTGTTCGGTGACCAGATCTGAATAGCCAGGTACTTCCCTACCATCCTCTTCCCCATCTCCTTCCTCTCCCCACTACATTCAGCCTCACAACATACCCCAATTGGGGATGCCATAGTCTCACTGGCTCCAGAAGGGAGCAGTTGGGACTCTTGTGTGGTAATCATATATGTGAAAAAATAAATGAAAAGGAGACTAAAATAATATCTCTCAGGGCTTATGACATGTCATCTTTGGAGGTGCTGTATGGAGGGTGTTTTTAAGGAAAGGAAGAAGAAGTTCTCGAAAGGAAAAAGGTATGACAGATGGGTAGGAATCTGGGGGTCAGTGTGTCCAGGAGTGACGGAAGTGTGAATCCATCCCTCCCACTGCGGTGCAAGGCGATGAGTCGAGAGGTTAAAGAGTCTCCCTTAACCAGTCTCTTCCGATCCGCCCGCCACGCGCAACAAGTGCCCCAAGTTCACCCCTTGAACCCGGACACCCCTGCTAAGTTACCAAACATAGTGAACCACATAAACCGCTTGAGGGTTTATAATCTGCTTATACAAATTAAATAAACAAGAGAATGTTGAAATTAAAAACAGGTTTTGTGTCACAAATAATGTTTATTTAGTTACAAAAAACTATATATGACAAAATATTACATGTAAAATTTTTTTTTTTTTTCTTAATTTACACATTTTCTTTAAAAAAATCATTAATTAAAAAACAATGAAATGCAGTTACAGAATATAAACTTCAAAATCAATTAGGTTTACTAATCGTCCAGTTGATTAGTCAGATATCTCTGAAAAATCTAAACTTGAGTTGTTGTGTTAGTGCTTCCTCTATCTGGTACAAT
Source organism: Limnephilus marmoratus (assembly GCA_917880885.1). NCBI lineage: Eukaryota > Metazoa > Arthropoda > Insecta > Trichoptera > Limnephilidae > Limnephilus > Limnephilus marmoratus. The sequence goes on from OU862913.1 coordinate 44,479,205, forward strand.
ACTCAGATTACTCTGAAACACCTCCAACATCTATTAGACATGCACTCAAACTTGAGTTGTTGTGTTAGTGCACCCTCTATCTGGTACAATACTCAGATTACTCTGAAACACCTCCAACATCTATTAGACATGCACTCAAACTTGAGTTGTTGTGTTAGTGCACCCTCTATCTGGTACAATACTCAGATTACTCTGAAACACCTCCAACATCTATTAGACATGCACTCAAACTTGAGTTGTTGTGTTAGTGCACCCTCTATCTGGTACAATACTCAGATTACTCTGAAACACCTCCAACATCTATTAGACATGCACTCAAACTTGAGTTGTTGTGTTAGTGCACCCTCTATCTGGTACAATACTCAGATTACTCTGAAACACCTCCAACATCTATTAGACATGCACTCAAACTTGAGTTGTTGTGTTAGTGCACCCTCTATCTGGTACAATACTCAGATTACTCTGAAACACCTCCAACATCTATTAGACATGCACTCAAACTTGAGTTGTTGTGTTAGTGCACCCTCTATCTGGTACAATACTCAGATTACTCTGAAACACCTCCAACATCTATTAGACATGCACTCAAACTTGAGTTGTTGTGTTAGTGCACCCTCTATCTGGTACAATACTCAGATTACTCTGAAACACCTCCAACATCTATTAGACATGCACTCAAACTTGAGTTGTTGTGTTAGTGCACCCTCTATCTGGTACAATACTCAGATTACTCTGAAACACCTCCAACATCTATTAGACATGCACTCAAACTTGTAAAGAAATAACAAAATGTTGATCTTTTCTGTTTCACTAATAGAATATTTTAAAATGTCATACTAATGTACCAGACTGTCATGTCTCCCAGTGTTATTACATAGCATATTTAATATGTAAAACACAGACACGTGTTAATATTATTTGATTTATGAAGAACATTCCAATATTGGTTTCCTCATTATCTCAAAACTTAGTGTTTGGAGGTTTATTTATTTATTTATTACAGATATTCTCACTCAAGTGAGAACAATCCAGTTATAAAAACTCAGTTAATTATACAAATAAGACAAATAGGTTAAATATTACATAAAATCATCATTGGTAAATTTTGAAATTGTTTAGATAAAAATTAAATATATTAACTAACAATTAGAAATAGAAATGTATAAAAATACAAAGTTCACTCAAATGTCAAATAATAATACAAGAGACATAATAAGAGATACAAATGATACATAATATAATTAGCACAACATATTTTTCAGCAATTGCAGAACATTTATTCAGAATCCATATAACTGCTAACCCTGTACAAATCACAAGTGCACCCCACGGTTGAATTTGGCAGCCACCTCTGGTCTGGAGCTCCAAAATACCTGAAAAATACCCTCGACTCTGTGCAGAAACGGGCGGTCCGTTTGATAGATTCTCCCATCTTAACAGACGGATTGCAATCTTTAAAGCACAGGCGTCGGGTGGGAATGCTATCCTTGTTCTACCGGTATTACAATGGAAGATGCTCCGAGGAACTAGCATCATTGATCCCTTCGGCACCGGTGCATAGTCTGGAAACACGACAAACGCGTGCCCAACATTTGTACATGGTTGACATTTGCTACATGAGAACGGGTCGTTTCTTCGACTCGTTCTTGTGTTCAACAGCTCGGCTGTGGAATGATTTGCCGGCCTCTGTGTTTCCTCCTTCCTACAACATGGGTCTCTTCAAGACCAATGTTCATTCCTTCCTCTCCTCAAAAAGACCCTCCACACAGCATCCCAGATGACATAGGCCCTGAGGGAAATTATTTTCCTCAGGGCCTCCTGCGTGGAGTTAACGTAAAAAAAAAATATATATATAAATTATCACCAAAAATATCTACTTCAGCACACTCAATCTTTTTATATAGTCGACACATTTGGTTCAGAGTGCTAAAGGAGGCAATATTATTTTTAAATGTATTCAGGTGAAACATATTACGGCATCCTAAACAACGGGAATGTTTTATCAATATTGCTAAGACACAATGTAGTATCAAGATGGCTGTGAATTATTTAATGTAAATGTATTAGATCAGTCAATTGCGTTCTGATTTTAAGTGTATTAATTTTGAAGTATTCAAGTCACACGTCGTATGATCTAAGATGTTTAAAATCCACATTTAAAAGATAAAGGTCTTATTTTATATGTTTTCATATTTGCAGTAATTTGGATTCCAAATAATGCTTCCATATTCAAGTTTACTTCTAATTAAGGCATTGTAAAGGGTTAGAATTTATCTTTGAAAGGTTTACATATTCTGTGAATAAATCCCATCATTTTAAGTGACTTGCACTTAATGACGTTTATATGTACATCGAATATGAATTTACGAATCAAGAGTTATTCCTAGATCTCTTATGGAAGACATTTTTTTAAGAATAGTATTATTAATAACATGGGAAGAATTCTTTATGATTTCATTTCGAGTGATGTATAAAATATAACATTTTTCAACATTTAAGTGCATACCATTGACAGTAAACCAGTTATTGAGTGTGTCTATGTCATTTTGAATCAGTTGATGATCTGAAACCGACTTATTAACGAAAAAATTTAAGATCATCGACAAAAAAAACATTATGACAGTTTAATTTTGAACCAAGGTCATTTATGAAAATGAGAAAAAGAAGAGGGCCAAGATTTGACCCCTGTGGTACCCCAGAAGTTACATCTATAGGGGATGATTTGTATCCATGTCTGACTAATCAATTGGATGATCAACTTATCAAAAATATTCATTACAAGAAACATTCATATATTGTTGTCAGTTTTTTTATCAACAAAGTTGAGTTTTAAAAAATTAATCTTAAAAACAATATTACACACATAGTACAGTACAATATTAGTTAAATGAACAAAAAAATGCTCCTGACATAATTAAGTGGAGTTCTACAAGTTGCTTTTATCGTAATTTTTATGAAAAAAGAAAATTTGAAACATAAAAAGTTGTGCATTTAATAGTTAAAACATTAAATTATCCCAGACATACAAATTTTACAAAATATAGACAGTTTTTTTCTAATACCGACGACAAAAGTAATAGATAATGTTAACCCGTCAGACCTCGGGCATATTCTGTCAGAAGGTCAGAAAATTTCCACTTTGCAATAAAATCCAAATAAGTGGAATATTTCTGAATTTATCCGAAAACTAAAAACAATTTTTGAAAGCTGATGAAATACACTTTAAAAAGTTATTATTAGAAATAAACATATAATTTTTAAATGTAAAAATTTTCAATACACAAATAAAAATGTTAATATTGGCTCACCCCACGTTTTTTCTAAATAAAATTACTGATAATAAAAATAAATTAAAGCACAGATATTTTATATTAGACATTATTTTGTATTATAAACATTATTGTCACCTCATTTTATATTATTCCATATAAAAAATAATTAATACAAAATGCACAAAGATTGAATGCTCAAATTGCAATCGAAAATTTTGGATTCATAATAGTACACATTTTAATTTTTCTGCGGTTAATTTTGAGATTTTAATAGAAAGCGTGATGTTTCCTCTTTCTGACACCGTTTAGAACATATTTCTCACCATGAGAGTAAGGGAGACACAATGATATCTATGAGAGCTATATGATCTGTTCCCAAAAGTAAACAAATTAGCCTTAGAGAGGTTAAATCTTGGATAGAAGCTTTTTATATGGCAAGGAAATGTATTGCACTTGTTGCAACATGGTTAAACATTATAATGGACTCTACCTTTCTCACAACTAAACTTTTATATGGCAAGGAAATGTATTGCACTTGTTGCAACATGGTTAAACATTATAATGGACTCTACCTTTCTCACAACTAAACTTTTATATGGCAAGGAAATGTATTGCACTTGTTGCAACATGGTTAAACATTATAATGGACTCTACCTTTCTCACAACTAAACTTTTATATGGCAAGGAAATGTATTGCACTTGTTGCAACATGGTTAAACATTATAATGGACTCTACCTTTCTCACAACTAAACTTTTATATGGCAAGGAAATGTATTGCACTTGTTGCAACATGGTTAAACATTATAATGGACTCTACCTTTCTCACAACTAAACTTTTATATGGCAAGGAAATGTATTGCACTTGTTGCAACATGGTTAAACATTATAATGGACTCTACCTTTCTCACAACTAAACTTTTACAAGAGAAAACTTCTTTAACACCGTTGTGATTTGAAACTCGATGAAACAAAAAATAGCGCGACACTAAAAAGAGACAAACAAATACATCTATAGGATTTAGCCTGCGAGAGAATGCGATAGTAAAATCGGTTTCCTCTTTGTACAGTGCTTCGTAACCTCCCCACACTTGTTTACTTTAGTTTTTTGAAGATTTCACTTCTACCGCGTGTGAACTTCACACTTGTATTTTGTCATTTAACTTGTGTTACGTCTCTTAACTTCCAATAGTGGACAAACTGATATGTGTCGGGTATCTTCCAATAAGTTGAAAGTTTGATTGATTATTAGTGTATTCATTTGTTATGGAGAATATTTACAAACAATATTAGACTGGACAGACGTCCTTACTAGACTAGTCTCTAAATAGTTCTGTCACTCCGGCGGGCAGACACAAATGGCGATAGATGGTACTCTTCTGATAATTAACTCAGTTCTGCCATCTGTTGGGAAATGGCAGAACTTCACATTGAAAACTAACCTATGGTACATCTATTGAAAGAAGTTGAAACTATACGGATAATCAATACACTACAACTTGTTTTTAAATAATACTAGTTGACCCGTCGAACTCCGTACTGCCTCAGAATGAATAACTGTTGTGTTAACTTATTAGCTGAATTAAATTCAGTTTTTTTATTAAGTTAAAAATTCCGCCAAGAAGCAACTATTGGTGCGCAACTGTCCATGGTTTGTTTTTGTGAGTATCAGAGATGGCGTTGTGTACAGATTTATATTTTTTGTGATTTTCTTACTTTTCAACTTACGGGAATTGCGTTTCATTTTCTTTATAGGTGTGACAGAGATTTATTATAATTATTGTATTTTTCCTTTGGAGGGGTGCAGACATAGTTTCACCATTTGTCTCATTTTCGACTGTTGACAATTAGTGTATACGAAAGAGAGGCAGCATTATAACAAAACAAAAGCAAAACAATCAGCCCATTGACATTTGACGTTTTTGAATTTTTGGAATTCACTCACTATTTAATATTATATTTATTACAATATTGCTGCAGCTCTTTTAAAAAATTAGAATTCGTTCCATACAAAATGTATAAGGAAAAGAATTTTCTTGATAATTATTTTTTTCATGCATTTTTCCCATGTTTAAATAGCTATTCTGTTATCCGGGGCGGAGACAAATCCAACAAAACAAATATCATAAAAATCGGTCCAGCCGTTCTCGAGTTATAAATGGTGTAACTAACCCGACTTTGTTTTATATATTAACATTAAAAAACGAATCTCCTAATGACCTAAAAAGTTGAATGTATAATTTTAATATCAATGAACTCATTAAAGTTGGTATACAGTGGTGGTCCGTGATTTTTTAGGAGCTAGAGTTTTAAGATTGAAAAATACGACATTATAGAAGTTGTTCTAGCGGAAAACATTTTTTTAAAATTGGAATATTGAAAAAACAAAAATACAGGCTGTAAAAGCAGATACATGAAGAATTGTAACCAGCGATTCCTGAGCATGTTCGGAATGAAAAATGTAGTTTTCAATTGAAAACATTAAAAATATTTTTCCATCAGATGTAGCATCAGCACGGTAACACGGGAAACAGCGCGCGTACCACGTGATCTCGACGCGATATATAGGAGTGAGATCAGTGGCGACGTGTGATTGAAATTTTTTTTTTGCTTTTAATAGTAAAAAGATATCGTCTGACAGCAAAATGACATCCATTTTTAATATTTCAAATATGAATACATAAATAAAGTACTTACTAAGTGTACCCACTTGACGCTGTTTTGTAAAGAAAACTTGTGGAATAGTATAATATAATAATATGAATAAAGGGAGGTGTAGAATTAGAAAACTGATGAAAGATCAGCTCAGTAGGGAGGTTTATGTGATGGGGTCACCACTTGGGGTCTTGATGCTCTTCAGATGATTTAATCTATCTGCATCTGTGACGTAGTGCAGGGGAGTCTTACCAGCGTTATCTGAAATGTCTCGGTCTGCTCCAGCTTCCAGTAGATATTCTGCCATTGTCCATTTCTCCCGCTCTATGGCGTAGTGCAGGGCAGTCTTGCCAGTGTGATCAGACTTGTTAATATCCGTGGTGATGTCTTTACTAACAGAGATTAGTTTTTTAACTATATCTAGCTGCAAGGGCAAGGGCGAGGTATCGAATAGCCAGAATTTATATTCAACTGCATACATCAGGGGAGTCTTGTCTTTGCAATCCGAAATGTACGAGTCTGCTCCAGAATCAAGTAGATATTCTGCTAATGACCAGTTCCCCCAACGTAAGGCGTAGTGCAGGGGAGTCTTGCCTTCACTATCCAAACAGTTGATATCTACTTTAATAGAGATAAGATATTCTACTATTTCCACACGTCCTCCCTCTATGGCGTAGTGCAGGACAGTCTTGCCAGTGTGATCAGACTTGTTAATATCCGTGGTGATATCTTTACTAACAGAGATAAGTTTTTTAACTATATCTAGCTGCGAGGGCGAGGTATTGAATTTACATTCAACTGCTTTCATCAGGGGAGTCTTGTCTTTGCAATCCGAAATGTTCGAGTCTGCTCCAGAATCAAGTAGATATTCTGCTAATGACCACTTGCACCAACTTAAGGCGTAGAGCAGGGGTGTCTTGCCTTCATTATCCAAACAGTTGATATCTACTTTTACTTCAGAGATAAGATATTTTACTATTTCGTCATGTCCTCTCTCTATGGCGTAGTGCAGGGGAGTCCTACCTCCATTATCCAAACAGTTGATATCTACTTTTACTTCAGAGATAAGATATTTTACTATTTCCTCATGTCCTCTCTCTATGGCGTAGTGCAGGGGAGTCCTACCTCCATTATCCAAACAGTTGATATCTACTTTTACTTCAGAGATAAGATATTTTACTATTTCGTCATGTCCTCTCTCTATGGCGTAGTGCAGGGGAGTCCTACCTCCATTATCCAAACAGTTGATATCTACTTTTACTTCAGAGATAAGATATTTTACTATTTCCTCATGTCCTCTCTCTATGGCGTAGTGCAGGGGAGTCTTACGTTCATTATCCAAACAGTTGATATCTACTTTTACTTCAGAGATAAGATATTTTACTATTTCCTCATGTCCTCCCTTTATGGCGTAGTTCAGGGGAGTCTTACCTTTATTATCCAAACAGTTGATATCTACTTTTACTTCAGAGATAATATATTCTACTACTGCCTTATCCCCCCCTATTATGGCATGGTGGAGGAGAGTCCTTCCATCAGAATCTGACTTATTTTTATCTTTACTGATAGAGATAAGTATTTGGAATATTTCCATTCTCTGGTTTACTTCAGTCAAGTCTGTCGTGTCGTTCAAAGAGCTGAGATCTTGACTCACAAGACACATCAGGGGAGTCTTGCCACGCTCACCCGACGTATCTGGGTCTGCTCCAGAATCAAGTAGATATTTTGCTATTGCCCATTTCCTTCTCTCTATGGCGTAGTGCAGGGGAGTCTTATCTTCACTATCCTCTTGGTCAATATTTTCTTTACTAGAGATAAGGTGTATTACATCCATATTATTGCCGTCTATGGCGCACTTCAGGGGATTGATGCGGTTTATATATGTTGGGTCTGCTCCATGTTTGAGGAGATATTTAACAAAGTCCAGGTTCCCATTCTTCGCCGCAAAGCACAGGGCGGTATACCCATGCAGATTTCTGGCATTTAACCTGGCTCCACGTTGTTGCAGTAATTTTACCAATTCAATATGGTCTCCCTTCGCCGCACAGAGTAATGGGGTCATATGGTTATAATCTTCCGAGTTCACAACATCGTGGTTTATTTGAATGAACTGATTGACCAGCTCGTAATTACCCGCAAGAGCCTCCACGTTCACAGCTGTCCCACCATGTATTTTAGCAAGCGGTAAGAACTTGCGCTCTGCTATGTCGTTCTGCTCGTTTAAAATGAAATTTTTGATGAATATTGGTATTGCTTGTTCTCTGTGCCAATCAAATGGAACTTTAGAAACGACTTCACTTTTAAGAACTTCAATGCGATGTAGAGCCTTCTGAATGTCTTTCTGGCCTTTTTCATCGAGTGCACATGTGAGCAGAAAATTAGAACGGTCTAGAAGCAAGTTATCTTCAAATAACGTGTATAAAAGAAGCTTATATTTCAGTTCATAAGACAAATGGGCAATTTTTAACATATGCTTTATCCCTTTTTTAATAGGTAAAATGATTCCAATACCAAACCCGCCATCAAAACCGAGATCATTTAAACCAGTTCCCAGGGCCGTATTCCCTTTATAGTCCCGAGCGAGCAGAAATGATTCAAAAGGCTCCCGGGTTTGTTCTGTCGCCAAGCCACCAAGTAACAAGTCCATTATATTTGTATTTGCTTCCTTGACAGCCACATGCAACGCTGTTTCACCATACCCATTACGGAATGCTTCCGAATCCTCAGACCAATACTTGCTCATGTTATCGTACAATAATTTTTTAGACTCTTCCGTCAGTGTTACTTCTGCTAGATGTTCGTCCATAAACATCCTCACAACTTTGAAGTCTTTGTTGATCAGCAGATTGCCCAGGAACCATTCTTCGATAAGTAGATTCTTGTAGCAGAAGTTGTCTCGTCTCAGCCAGAGAACGAGGAGTTGGGAACAGAAGAATTCGGCAAAGGTGCGGTGGATGAAGTCACAGTGGGTTTCACGGTTCCATTGAGTCAGTCCAAATCTATTCATTTCATTACGATCTATTGCATCCATTACGAGATAATCTTCTTTAAATTTCGGATCGAGGATTTCAAATGCCAGGACACGATGATTCACCATTAGCCTTTCACAAAATATATCGCCTTCGCTGTCTATCACATTAGAAGGAAATGAAATCTTTTCTTTAAGATAAATGTCACGTTTCACGCCGATAAATTTGTTGTACAAACTGTAGATATTATTGATTCCAATGATATCCGGGAGAGGTTCCGAATTATAGACGAACTCCTCGGCTTGTTGGAGGAAAGCCTCCGCTAACATTCTCGTATGCAGAGGAATTCCAATCAGCCCGATGACGTCTCTGCCTAACTTCTCATGGGCGGTTTCATACAGGTGCTGGGCAAACAGCTCTTTCTGCCCCAGCACTGTGTGAGATTGCCAGAAGTTCACGAGGAAGTTCAGTTGGATTTCTTTGGTAATCTCTTCAAATTTAGTAGCGACGGTAGAAAGTCGGTTTTCCAAAATATTTTTGTAGGTGTCCCGCGTGGTCACTATGAGGTTGGCTTGAGTCTTATTTTTTAGAAAGTGGCAGAGTTTGAGTATCTTCTCCACAGCAGCCTCATCACTCATCTCATCAAACCCATCCAGTAAGACATGAATCTGCCGGGAACCTTGGCTCTGCAGGCAGAACCGCAATAAGCTAAGCGTGACTGGTTCGCTACTGGCGCCTGCCAGAAAGTGTGCCACCGATTCTACGCTCATCTGCGCCGGCAAGTTCGTGATGTCTGCTGGACGGTCTCTCAGATTTATCCTAAATACCCAGGAGTTGACCAAGTGATGGGACAGGCTGGTGAGGGTCGTTGATTTGCCCATTCCTGGCAGATCAGAAATGATAACAGTTTTGCGCGCACACAGCTCTTCCTCACTTAGCAGCCGGCTACTCAGACACGGGAGCAAGCTATCGAGTGCCCCCTGCGAGTCTCGCCACACCAACAGGTAGTTCTCTCCTTTCTTCACTACCTCTATAGTGTGTTTGTTAACACATCGATCGATTCCTTCCACATTCTCTGCTTTTGTCGAGTTTTGAAAACATTTAAACTTTAAGTTGGTAGAAAATAACTTTTCAACCTCGGGAGAAGCATTTAAATAGTGCATTAATGTTGCTTTGTCGGTAACACCAACAAATGTAAACAGATCGACATCATTTTTTTTTTGGGCAAGCTTCTTAAAATCGACAAGAGATTGGTTGCAGAATCGTCTGGGCAAATAAAATGAACAGTTGTATACTTCTTTTAAAAATAAACGACTGTCTGTCGCAGCCAACCAGTAAGCAAAGTGAATGGATGAGTTCTCGAAACAGGCTTGGCGGAAGTCGTCCTCGCTACTTCCGGAGATATAGAGCACCCTTTTTGCCGCTCCCGGCACTTCCTGCAGCTGAGGCTTGAGCAGTTGCCGGACATCGCTGCTCGCAACCAGAGAGCATCTCTTCTCGCGGAGTAGTTTGGTCAATCTAGTCATATTAACCTCCCTATTTATTTTTGAAAACATCACATCTAAATGATCAAATTTCAGCAGATTGTTAGGAATATTTAAATTAAAACTTTCGTCCGTTAGCAAATCTTTCAGCAAAGGTTTCAACATATCATCTATAGAGGCAGAAGACTGGCAATTCTCTCCCAGTAATGTATTCAAACTCATTGCCTGTTCGCCGAGAATTATAAACTCTTTAGAGAATAGCTCCCGTCTAGACGTATCTTTCAGATCATTGAATGTGAGTTTCAAGCTATCTTGCGCCGAAAGAGGCAAGCAACGGATGGCCAATTCTGATTCAAAAGATTTAACAAATGTAAACAAGTCAGGGTTTTTCTGGGAAACGATCACGGCTTTCTTTTCACTATACTCGTTAAATTTAGAAAATTCATCTTTTAAGACTTCTTGAACCTGTGCTATTTCAGTGGTGGAGCCAATATTAATAACAAACATATTATAATTATTATTCAAAGGCAAACCTTTAGTTGTAAAATGCTTCTTCAGCTTCAGTAAACTTTCCCAGTTTAAAAATATGCACTCTCCTATGTCAGGGTAACTGCTGCAAAGAATGTTGTAGATGCTGGCCATCTCCAGGCTGCAGTCAGCCGCCTGGACATACAGAACGCGGGCGGTGTTCCTGTTGTTGGTGAACTCACACAGCCTGAGGGGGTCTTCACAGTCCAGCAGATCCGGTATGGAGTCCAGGCACTCCTGGCTGAACATGTCTAACAGGAAACTCTGTAATGTGAATTTTTTCTGCTCCTCCATCACATCTTGCAGATCGCGAGAAAACCATCGCAGCGAATTCTTGATGTTATTAACGAACTTCTTAAGATTTGGATCATTATCCAAGGTGACAGTTTTCTCTATCCTGTCGATCTTAAAGTTGGGAAACAAATTTTTGGCATCAGGCAAAGGTTTGGCATAAAAGAAGTTTTCAATTTTGTTATTTGGAATTTTGTTTCGTTTCACGATTCTTAACAAGTTCAATAAATCTAGCTCTGCTTCGGAGAAACAGTGCAATTTGACACTCTTTCCCAATTCGATCTCCCTCTTTCCTAGCGGCCAACCTTTAACTTGCAACAGTTTCATGTCGCCATCAAAAGCGTCTTTGAAGTATTTGATTCCATGGTTAAAAAGAGCTTCCGTATAATCAGTCGTACGAACTGAAATGAATTTCGATGAAATCTGGTACACAGTGCCAACGTGATATCCGGTTGTATTCAGATGGTTGACCGCGATGACAAAGTTGGTAATGTCTAAACTACGAAACACAGAATATGTGGTACTATCGTACCTTCCGTAATCCCGCTGAATTTTTATAGCCATATCTTGCACCCCTGGGCTGTCAAATACGACCGTGTGCGCATGGATACTTTCGTCGATGTTAGAAACTCGAATAAATCCATTGCCCTGCCTCTTCAAGTGCTTCAGCGTTATAGCAGTGACCTGCGATATCCACCCGCCTAAAGAATGTCCCGTGATGGTGAGCGTGAAACGAACACCGTCGTTTTTGTTAAGTTCGAGGATTGCGCGCTTAATATCATCTCCCAAGGTGATAGCTGAAAACATGTAATCTGTGTTCTTGTTTAGCCAAACTCCTATTATATCTGTGTACACCGCTCCTGGACTCGAAAGCTTGGTTCCGCGATGGGCGAGGACAACTTGCTGCTGCAAGAGGTTGACATAAAGGCAGCCGAAGTATCCTGTACTATCATTATGCGCAGTGGTCAACAGCTCCCAACCTCCCGGCAAGCCGCTGCGGAGTTCATCATCTTTGTCTGAATACACCTTACTTGCAAAGATCACCAAGTCGGCGGTACTTGGAAAGGGATCCAAATCCATCTTTTTGGCGTCATCTTCAATGGGATCAACAGATCCCAGGGTTTTCTCCCAATCTTTATTGCTGTATTCCAACTTTTTTACCTGAATCATCTTTAATAGCTTCTTCCAGTAGCTCTCCTATCAGAGGTTGGTAATGGTCAGCTGCAGTCTGGAACACTTCAGGGAGTATTGAAGAGCGGGGATGAGAAGACACCTGAAACATCAGTAAAATCACTAATTAATGACAATTCAGAATGATCTGCCATCACACCCCTACGAACCAAAGTATTCAAGTTATTATACTCGCACAGTTCCTGTCTTTACAATGAACATAACCGAAAGATGCGTAAAAACATACAATAAAATTAAAATAAAAGGAATATTTCTAAATGTATTGGAAAACTAAAACTGTGTTAGAAATGTGATGATATACTAATTCTTGAAACATAAAAAGATTTAAAAGCGGCTCACTTTACATTTTTTCTATCAGTACTGATAACGAAAAAAAAAAAGCATTACAAACGTTATTGTCATCTCACTTTTTTGTCGTTCCATGTAAAAATAATTAATAAAAAAATTGCCAAAGTTTCATAAATTTATTTCAAATTGCAATTAAAAAATTTGGTTTCATGAAGATCCACATTTTACTTCTTTTGTGATTAATTTTTATATTTGAACATAAAGTGTGGTGTTTTCTCTTTCTAACTATGACAGTAAGGGAGACAACCATTTCTACGAGACCTATAAGAGTTGTTCCGAAAACCAAATGAATAGACTTTACGGGTTAAGCGTGAGCAGTGATTTTGATAGTTTACCTAATACTCCATAATATTACACTTGACGGAAGCGCCACGGTTGGGTGGTTTTGTAAGGCGGCTTAACCCCTCCAAAGCCAGTAAAATCACAGAAATTTCCTAAACAAGCCCACTTTGAATGACTCCAGTTACTAATATCTACAGCCTGTATGTCTGATGAATATCTACAGCTCATATGTTGAACTAATATCTACGAACTTCAGAGTGTTGATTAATATCTACAGAGCGTAGGTTGAACTAATATCTACAGAGCTTAGGTTGGACTAATCAGCTAAATGTGGCCAATAGTCCGATATTAGGGATTTTTCCATACATACATACATAAATCAAGTTTTTTAAACTACATACGCAATATTACGTTATTCCAATATTCTAAACATAATTGCAAATCCAACCTCTGCCAGTGCTGTAGATATTCGTCAACACTTTGGTTCCCATAGATATTAGTCAGCAGTTTGAGCTGTAGATATTCGTCAACACTTTCGTTCTCATAGATATTAATTCGATTTTTTCAGTTTTTGGAATTCCTGTAGATATTAGTAGACGCCTCCCTTTGAATTGAATGTTTTGTGGATTAATTTTGAGCTATTGTATATTTTATTGACCGAAACACATTCCTAGAGCAATAAACTATGTACTAAAACAACATTGCTTGCGTAATTATGTAAAATGATAGGTTTTTACGATGTTTTCATCTCGTCAAATAACATGCATCGACTTAGAATCGTGGCAAGTGACATTTCTATGTCCACAGATAAAGATTATTTTAAAATATTCTGTGGTTACAAGGTGAATGAAATCTTTACCCATCCCATAGGGAATGTTGACGCAAGCGATTCTGACACTTCCTTTACAAATTTTGTACATAGAAGGGTCAAAATAGTAGAAAAAACGTATTTTTTTCCCAGCGCATGCGCAGAAACTATTCACATCCCCGCCCGACAGCAAATTAAATATAAATTATTCCGAGTGACTAGGCGCATTGCAGGTTTCGCTATGGTAAAGGGCGATAATAGAGCAAGCGATTCTGGCCTTATTCTTCATACACTTTCTTTATACATAAGGGTCAAAATCGCGTACAAAATTTTTTTTTTGTTATTATCACCGGTGTACGATTGGCAAGGGGCGGGTTAAGGTGGGGGCTGTAGGAAGAGATTTATTAATGCGGATCTTGAAGAGGCCCAGATTATATGAAGGAGGAAAAAGGATGCTGTTAGCTCGTTCCACATGCAAGACGAGGTAAAGTTGAATATTTCTTGTCAAAGTTTGATTGATGGTTAATACGAAATATTATTTTTTTAATCAATAGACAATCAAATCAAATAATAATCAAATAATAATCAAATAGGTATGACATTTGCCAGAAATACCAACTTAAGGCTAAGGCTCTAAAGTAAAATTTATGACTTAACGTAAGCTTTTTACAAGTTACTCACAGGAGCATTTACACATGCATCCGACTTATGGTACTCGTGATTAATGCTCACGTAAGTTGTTCGGAAGTTTAACTGCTCATGGGACCGTTTACATCTGTAAATTTATTTGCGGTAAGATGGCTTCTTGTCAACAACGATCTGCTACTGTCAAATTTAGGCGATTTTGTCAATAAAGGCGAAAAGGCCCAAATAAAGTGTTGAAGTAGAATTTGGCTTTAACCCAGCCAGCCCGGAAAGGGGTGTACAAGATCTACCGTTTTCACGATATCTCGATAATTAATTTCATTTATATCTTTCGTAATCCTTAAGAAAATACCAACAATTTTTTGTTTTCCAACATTCGAAGCACATCACATAGAAAAAAAATGTTTTGACAAATTAATATTAGTGCAAATCACGTTGCCCGCTATAGAATTGCTTGCGTTTCTGTACCATTATACGTCTTTATATTCTTTTTTTTTTCAGTCTAACATACCAATTTAGCCACACGGGATCGCCCGTAGCCTTGTATCTTTCCAGTCTCGGTCAGTTGGGACTTTTTTGCAAACCACATGTTTAGTTTCTGAGGTTCACAAACGTTTATTTAAAACAAAAAGTGAAGTTAAGTTCTTTTAAAAAAAGTGTATTTTATTTTTTAATTTAATTTGTAGAATTGCTTTTAAAAGCTTATAATTTTTTTTTACGATAAATTAACGCACCCGATACTATCGATCACGATAAAGAAGTGGTTTTTAAAATATAAAAATATAATCCGTAAGTAAGCGCTCTCAAAGCTTTCTTAGTCGTATTACTTAAAATTTAGTCGTATTACTAAAAATTTGGCAGGTGGGTATGGGTACCACAGCCCGGGAACCAATTGTTGGATAACCAACACCCCTGCCATAGGTAACCCCAAGTAGTTCTCTACGTTTAGTGCCCATGCCCGGGTAGCAGGGGTGCCCGGGTTCATGGGGTGAGTCTAGGTCTTGGTGGCGAAAAAGTTTGCCCTCCGACAGAGTGGCGGGCCGGATCGGGAGACTGGTTGGGGAAATCTAACCTAAACCTCTCGCCTTGAACCGCAGTGGGAGGAATGGATTTAAATGTCTTATCATTTCTGGAAACACTGACTTTCAGAATCCTACCCCTTTCCTTCCCAGAATTTTCTTTCCTTCCTTTCCCTAAAATACCCTCTACACAGCATCCCCAAAGAAGACATAGGCCCGGAGGGAATTTCAATGAACAACGTAAAGTAATTATCATTGTTACGCTATAAATTTAAGCTTTCATTGTAAATTTATTAATTTTTAATGAAAAATAAAGAACATTAGCTGTCCACTGCAATTGTTCATAAATTAAGTTTTATTTGAAAATAAATCCCACTGTTTTTGGTGTCGTTTACTTTGGTAATTTGGCCATAAGTTTGCGTGAGCGACTGACGGCAAAAAACTTACTATGTAGTGTAAAGGCACCCTATTAAAATAAATTCTTAAGTATTTACTAGTTGAGCTAATTAATAAAATTAAATATTTATAAATTAACCCAACTGACCTAACGTCTAACTTCTTTTGGTTGTTGCTTGAATTTTTCATATGTAATTTTTTTTTAAATTTATGTGTATTATTTTTTATAAATAATGCACACACTTAATCACATAGATAAATAATAATTGTTTTATATGGCAATAATAATTTTTCTATAATTGACAGCATTGATTGTCTATGAAATGTAATATAAATACGGTATAGTACAGTTCGTATACCGCGTAAGTGAATTAATTTTAATAAAATGAAAATGTAAGATGCATATTTTTCGTCTCTCCCGACACAAATACTCACTTTTCTTAATAATAAAGCTAAATGTAATTGTTTGAATAAGAAATATGTTTATTATATAAATTAACTGTTGACGTGGGTTAACAAGCGTACTATTGCTGAGGACCCTTACGGTCACTACTAACTGCCTTCAACATGCACTACAAATATTAATAAATCTGTGTTAATCTGTCCGATATATGCGCCAAAAAACTATTTGACACAAAGTAAAGACTGTATATGTAGATGTAGTGTGTAGGCTACTTGTGGTTGCGTCACAATCACGTAGTTTGTATCTCCATGTACGAAGGGCCTAATACTGACAACCCGCCTCCACTTCAAGTAAACACTTAAGTTACTGCTGACCACCCGCAAACCAGACCAGAAGCATGCCACCAGTACTGTTACTGCGCCGACCAAGCAAAGTGCACTGATCCACAGAAGGAGGCGGCCTATGCAGTTGAGTTGTAAGGCTCTTAGTTCGCAATCCGAAGGTCGCGGGATCGAATCCCGGCGTACGCAATTAAATTTTATTATATCAATTTGTGTTATTTCAAAATGAATTAATTAAAAAATAATATATAGAATATTTGCAGCACATTCCAGAATGGAAGATACTCTCAGTATCGCCCTGGTGTAAGACAACCATTCACTGCTTGAAATGGCTTTTGAAGACTAAATCTAAATAACCGGATACTTCCCCGCCTTCCTCCTCCCATCTACTTCCCCTCCCCACTACCTTCAGCCCCACAACATATCCCGATTAGGGATGTCAGTCTCATTGGTTCTAGACGGGAGCAGCTGGGACTCTTGTAAGGTATTCACATTTTAAAAAGGCGGAAATATATGATTAAATACACGCATATTATCTGACAGACGCCCACGTCACCAATTAAAGCGACTTAAAAGAAGTTTCACGAAGCAAGCTGCGAGGAATGATGTGATAGTTGCATAGTTAACTTTGAAGCAGAGATGACCTCAGCCGGGGTCAATTAGCTGACGCCCAAAAACGTAATCGCAAAAGCATGCGAGCTCAAGGATGAGAGACAAATCAATATAATCAAATGTATTATTTAGATACTCACATAAAGTGGAGACACGGGGAATGGGGTGATAGTTAACCTTGAAGAAGAGATTGGCCGACGCCCAAAGCTTGTGACGCATCCATATTGGTTTATTTATGGACGCATCCGGCATGTACAGATATATTCTAATATTATTAATTGTTGTTGATTTAATGCGAGCTCAAAGATGTTAGACAAATTAAAATGATAATCCAACGTAATCAAATATATTATTTAGATACTCACATTATATGGAGACATTTTGAAACAACCGAAAACTGTTAAAGACGTCAGAAATGATATTCATTATACAATTCAGGATTAAGAAATAACCTCACTAAATTGATAACTTTGTGCTAAAAGCACAAATTGTATGGTATGGAACAAAGATCGTAAGCTGCGGGGAATGGGGTGATAGATGCGTAGTTAACTTTGAAAAAGATATGACGTCAGCCGCGGTTGGTAACCAACGCCCGAAAGAGTGACGTAACCGCATCTACATAAGATGTATTCTAACATTATTGTGTCGTTAATTTAATTCGAGTTCAAAGACGTTAGACAAATGAATATGATAATCCAACATATTATTCAAATACTCACAAAATGATAAACGACAGCGGTGGACAGCAGACAGAGGCAGGAAGAAGCAGGCACCAGAGACCAGGACCAGGCAGGAGGCAGCAGTCAGCAGTCAGGCAGGAGGCACGGAGGCAGGCACAAACGGAAATGGAAATGACACAAGACACAAGACCAGACCAGTGATGGTATGTCTAGGGAAATTTCCCTATATCTAGGGGAGAAAAATATTTTTTAGGGAAAAGGGAAATCAGCACACAATCTAGGGAAATTTCGAACTCTGGCAAAAATTTTATTACATTTTAAATTTTATGACAAGTATTACCTGTATAATAGATTTTTTTTGGAATTCTTAAATAGTGTTGATGTACTTTTTTTTTTTTTTTTTAACTTTATTTATTCTCATTTCTTTGTACATATAATGTATAATAGCAAATAGTGTACATATAATAACATAATATATAATAAATAATAACAAATAGTATGAACAAGAAATGAAAACCCACTAAGGCACTGCCTGAGTGTGGGTAATATTAAAACAAAATATTATATTTCTAAGTACCCAAAGTATAAAAAAGACTTAAAAAACATATAAAATATAAAATTAGTATTTCATAGGTAGAACAAGTGAAAAAGGTTTTTTTTTTTCAGCTATTATAAAATATGGAAAAAACATCTGATTTTTTTTTTTTTTTAGTTATTATAAATAAATAAACAGAAAACATATTGTACTACAGTTTAGAAAGTGTGTTGTAAAAGAAAGGATAAATTTATAGAAATAGCGTTTCAATATCTACATTATTCAACCATAATTTTACCTCTTTTACATATTTTATCATTTTATTTATCATTTGAGTTTGTAGTGGTAGAAGGTTAAATGAACGAGGACCAATGAAACTGCTATGTGTCTGCAATAATTTAGTATTGGTTTGTGGGGTGTAAAATATATTATTCATTCTTTTGCTCATTCTGTTTTCATTTATTTCGAAATTATTTTTGTTTTTAAATACATATTTCAAAGTTTGTAATATAAATAATTTACGTTTATTAAATATTTTAGTTTCTTTGTATAATAAGTTGGTCGAGAATGTTTTATTTTTGTTATATATGACTTTAATTATGTGTTTTTGAATTATTTGTAGAGGCTTAATAAATGTATCAAGTGCACCACCCCATCCTATAATGCCATAAGTGATTGATGATTGCACAAGGGAAAAGTAGATCATTTTCAATTTTTCAATGTTTAGTACTTCCTTAAGTCTATAAAATATGTAGGTCAGATATCTTAATTTAGAAGTGATTCGATTAATATGTGTTTTCCAATTAAGATTTATATCTATTGATACTCCTAAATATTTTATATTTTCGACATTAGTGAGTTCGTTGCACATGAAGCACATTTCTCGATTGCAACTAGTATTATGGATTCTAATTTTAAGGTTGTCTGTAGGTTTATTTTTAATGGTTTTATAAAACAGTAAATAAAATGTTTTGCTATAGTTTAAAACGAGTTTGTTGTATTTTAGCCATGTTGAAACCATTGAAATACAATCAGTTGCTTTCGAAAAAGTTTCTTTCCAATGATTACCATCCACTATTATTGCCGTGTCGTCTGCGTAAGAAACAATTTTACCAGGGATTACAAAATTACATAAATCATTAATATAAATTAAGAATAATACTTACAAGCAATGTTATCATGTAATGTTATTTTTAACACTGACAACAAAATGATATTATGTACTTATTTAAAAAGATAAATGGAGACCTCAGAAAAAAAAATTTAACTTCCCAGTTCGGT
This sequence comes from Limnephilus marmoratus, assembly GCA_917880885.1. Lineage (NCBI taxonomy): Eukaryota > Metazoa > Arthropoda > Insecta > Trichoptera > Limnephilidae > Limnephilus > Limnephilus marmoratus. Next base: position 44,498,943 of record OU862913.1, read on the forward strand.
TTTTTCGGTGATTGCGGTTGATTTTTATTTTGCAAGGTAATTTTTATTTATATTCCGTTTCTAATTCAGCGGTAAGTGTATAACTTTGAAAGTATTATTTCATTTAGCAAACAGTGTTTTATTTGGAAAAGCACAGTATTATAAGGACATCTACTAAGTTACGATATTTTCCCAATTAATAAACATATAACAGGATTAATGTTAGTCAGGTGATTACGTACTTGCGTAAATGTGATTATGTGGTTTGTATATTTATGGACCTTCAGTTTTAACTGTGCAATTTAACTGTGCGGTCGAACTGTACAGATAAATCGTAGGTCCATACAGCCTACACACATTCAAGTAAAACTGCGAGATCTTTCAGTTTTTATCAACATTTCCTCCATAGACGACGCTTTAGCCATTGCAGGGCTAAAGGTGTATTTAAAGAAACTGAGTGTATTAAAAGAAAAATAACAGAGAAATTAAAATTAAATTAATTATTTGTATTAAAAGGGAAATTTGTATTAATTTAATCATGCATTTATGTACCAAACCACCCACACGGACTGACAGAATAGGCCATAAATATACAAACCACCCACATAGGCAGTGTTGCCGAACATAGGGTACACCTTTATATATTTACCTGCATACTCAACTCAAATTTCGATTAGTAATATGGAGTAAATAGTTAAGGTCAAATACTAGCAATACAAACACAGCGATGCCTTCAACTGAAATTATGTGTTTAACCGGAAATTCAAAGATTATAACTAATACAAATTCGTAAAAAAAAAACTTGTTTTGCCGGATTTTGAAATCTTCCTAGAATTGTTCCGATTTCACTTGTCCCTTACAAAATATTTTCTCCCCTAGATCTAAGGAAATTTTCCTAGACATCCTAACCCCGGTACCGACTGAATATTTTCCAGGGTTCCAATCATTAAAAAATAAAAAAAAGATTGCCATACCGCAATAATCATACTTTATTCGAGGAAGGTACAATACTAGTGGTGACCAGACAACTCATAATGAAACCAACTCAGAAGCACCTCAGAAAGGTCATTAGAAGTGATGATAAAAAAAAAAAAAAAAAATTGGTCAAATAGGTTAAGTTAGGTTAGGGTTACCGGCTATTTTAAAATTATTTTTTCATAGCGTTTAATAACCTTTTTGAGGTGTTTCTGAGTTGGTTTCATTATGAGTTGACATGGAACCATACTAGTATGGTGGAATTTTCATATTCTGAATATGATATACCTTTAGGTATTTTAACGCCAAAAATTCACGGAACTGAATAAATGTGTAACATTTACAATAAGGTCGCTAGCATAGGAGTAGGCGGTAAACACAAAGAGCATAAAGTTAGTCAAAGTACCGGAAATAGTCATATAGTTTTAGAAAGCAACGAAGGATGAGATAAAATAATTTTTACGGAGGATAATATAATAATAAAATTTGCAGATAGCGGCGAACACAGAACGGCGAAAGCAATTAAGGACCCTAATAAAATTTGGAAGGTTAGAACTTATTGTCGGCAGGGACACACAAAACAATAAAATAAAACCCAATATCGCCGCGTCGGGCGAAGGCAATAAACCTTATCCTTTGACCCACGAAGCCGCTGCGGCCGATGGGAATGTTTCAAGGCTGTAAATTAGGTTCAATCCTTGAGGCGACGGGAGAATTTCACCACGATAGTTAGTCACCATTTGCCCAGCCTAGGGGGTAGCGATGTGTCAGTTCAGCTGGAATGGGCTCGTGTGATCCGCTCCATTGCGGGAAGCGGTTCCTACTCCCACTCCTTTTTCAAATCGACTACTCCCAGAGAACCCGGCCCAGTCCCAGTACTCGCATACAAATAAATCCGGCGGTCCCCGAGCAACTCAACGCCGAAGCGCGAAAACCGCGGCCGGCTTTCCTAGCCACTAGCCACTCGAATACAAGTCCCGGGTTCCTTTAAACCCAAGCGCCTTGTTCCGAGCTACGTGAATCGCGACACAATCCATTCATTCCGCCCACTCCCGGACTCGCGCGAACTACGATACATTCCTGACTCACCCCGTGGCCACCGGGTTGCTCCGCGAGTACTCCGGTGCTAATGAATATGAATAGTACTAAGTAGCAGGAACCACGAACCACCGTCCGGCGTCACTCACCATTCCACTCATGAGTCGCGGGTCTCGGTGAATTCTCGGAACTGCGTGAACCGTTGAACACTCCCCGCGACCCGCGGCCCGCCAACTATGACACTTCCCCTTGAGTCACGAGACGTGGGCTGGGCGTTCATTCGGTCTCTGTACGTTGATCGACACACACGTGCGTGACCGCTTCGGCTAGACACGGAGTCGTTTTTAATTAGAGCGTCTTATCTGGTATCGTTAATCAACGGGTGACGTGCATTATAAAATAATAGTTTATAGTAAAGCATCACAGCTTATTAATTTACTTATTTAAATTCTCAATAAAAGACCGTGCAATGTAGGTACATTGAATGTACCTACATTGCACGGGTGATGGGTCCTTGTCCTCGTGCGGGTCTTGTCCGACTCCGGGGTTCTGAGTTATCGTGTGGGTTCTACGAGTAGGTCCTGGTTCCGAGTTCTTTGAACCCGTGCGTCCCGTTTCGGTGCGCGGCAACAATACCCAGTCCGCACCTAAGAACTCGGACCCGGGACCTGCTCCTAGAACTCGTGTACTTTTAAAAGGAAGCAAGTCTCGGAGGCTTCCGGAAAAATGCAGAACTTACCCACCTCTACTAGGGGGTAGTGCTCCACTCCGTCAACGGAGTGTCCCGACCAGGGATAACAAAAACAACGTAGTGTTTTGCAACCCGGCCAGGGCTTTGCAAACGCTCTCCAAACTGCACGCGACCCGCGCAAGTTCCCGACCAGGGAAATTAACAGACACGCTCGCGAATTCCGACCAGGAACCGCCGATACGTTCGCGAACTTTCGCCAGGAAGTCCAACCAAGTGACCGCGAAAATTCCGATCAGGGATTTGTGCAAACTCCACTTTGCACATATTTTCACTTCAAAGAACTTTCGCAACTTCCTATCTGTGCAATAACAAGTGAAAAAAGTAGATAACTAAGTTTAAAGTGCCTAGTGACTGTGTGCTTACGCGGAGACTCCAGCATCAGCAACCAAAGGGAAGTGACTGAACATTTTATTTATTTTAACACCGAAGTGATTAGACTCTGAACAATTACATAAAGACTTTACAGTGGAATTAAGCAACCAGATTTTCTAATTTTAAGACTAATTAAAAGTAGTTTTAAGACTAACACTAGGTTAATAATTAACACCTGCCTTTTGTGTCCTAATGTAATAAATGTGTCGTTTCGTAAATCAGTAGCTTTTTTAATTGTTCCTCCTTAATTTTAAGTTTATAGTTTTAGTTTGAACCCGCCATAAGGCGCGGGTGGATCAATTAAATATATAAATTATTTGAGGTAAAAATATACGAATAAGTATAATATACCTACATATAAAAAATACGATATCCAGAAATTAATTATTGACAAGTTTGATCCTGTTTCTATAACAGGAATAGCGGGGTTTACACGCAGAGTTTGGCCTGCGAGCAAACATCGAAGCGCATCGAAGTAAATATTTTGAAAAAATGCTTCCTAAATTTCGTTGCAGTGTCGAAGGCTGTGAGGATAGTGTTTCAGTTCGACACAGAGTACCAAGCTGCAAAACTAATGAGAGTCGTTATCGGGAATGGGCGTGGAGAATCGGCAGATCAGACTTCATTGCTTACCCGATTTTGGGAAGTTGTGGGTATGTATATGGTTCCCATTTCACTAATATATGCAAAAATTCCAATGGCACGTTAAAAAAGACGCTTTGCCGACCCTTAATCTTCCTGTAATTGGAAAACATCGGGGTTTACTCAAAGAAAACGTAAACGTACGTAGGAGACTACATGTTCTACCTAGAGTGTTGTTGTCCAGCACGAATCGTGCCGTCCAAGATCACAACTACAGTTTAAAAAGTATAAAAGGTGGAGAGATAGATGTTGATTCACCGAGTCTTTATTATTATAAAGATATTCAATACATTTATTATTTCTTCAAACACAGTAATTCCATTATTATTAAGATATTTAACATGACGGGCGCGTATCCGAGACGCGTGGTCGTTCTTCCTTTATTTTCTCTTTTATACTCTGCACTGGTAGGATATAGTTCATTGGATGAGGCTGGGTAATATAATGAATTTATTTATTTCAGAACCAAACGTGTTCCCCCCTGGGCCGAGCACCGAGTCTTTTGCTGCCAAAAAAGTAGTGGAAGATTATGGAGGTATACATCTGTATTTATATTTAATTAGGAAATAATATTCTATGTTTTGTTTGCGAACTTTGGTTAATGTGATGAATATATTTATTTCAGAACCTAACATGTTCCCCACTGGACCCAGCAGCAATTCAGCTTCACTTAAAAATAAAGATTCTCCAAGTAAGCATATTTATAGCTTTTTATTTGATCAGCGTTGTTCGGTACCTTTGGTTTTGAATCATGTAATCATTGGCCTGAAATATTGTGTTTTCTAGATATTCGGAGTCGCTCAATTTCTTCTTTTACTGGGCCAATCGCTACGCTATCTCCAAGAAAGAAGAAAATGCGGTTGGAGATTGTAATGTCTTCACTTGGTAATAATAATATACACCATGACTACTTACAAGCACTTTTTATTTGTTATTAAATACTTAAAATCATCAAATTTACAACCATCACCTAGTCTCCATTTTACAAGCTAACCAAAACAAAAGAGCCCCTGACAACTGTCATTAATTATTTAAATAATAACCATTTAAAGTTTTGAAGCAGTTCTTACTTCTTATTTAACCATAGGTAATATATTACACCCTCCCACACTTAAAACCTTAGCTTCCGACTAGGTTCGGAGCTCCGCTAACTAATAAATATACAAAATTAAATTAAACTAGAACTAAAATGTTTTACATTCTTCAGACTTTAACTCGCTCTGAGAAAAAATTCACGGCTAGATCCGGGCCCTCAATCGTCCTCTCCAAGGGTTCATCAGGTTCCTGAAAGAAACAGAGTCGCTTAGAGACTGACAAGAAATTCCGGAGAGACCGCCACCTTGGCCCTGATTTTCAGAAAGTGTGGCCTCATCTTCCCACCTGACACTCTTCTCAATTAGCTGATCAGCATGTCTTTTCCAAACGTTTCCATCTAACAAAGCTCCCTCCTGAGAAAATGAGCTGTAAAAAACTATGTAAATCTTATTTCCTCGGAACCATCTTTGTCACATGGAACCTTGTTGTCCTGGGGAAAAGTTTTTTCATTTTTCTGCTTTTCAATTTTTTTTTTAATAATTTATTGGGTTAATAAAGTAGGGCGAGTATATTGTCTATGGCAGGCCTTGTACCATTGTCTATGACAAATGGCCTTAAACTCCCTTCTACCAAGATCGGGATTGTTTTTCCGTGGTGAAGTTGGTGTCGACATTTGTCCCATAGAAAAGGCCCGAAGATATCGATCTAGGGATTGGTATATTTATGGGCGAAACGCTCCAGTCAATCGCCAGTTCGTATTCGTATCAGCGTTTCGCCCATGGAACTAAGATTGAAGGCAGGGGCGTATATCTTCGTTCAAATTTTTCAACCGTGGTCCGTGACGTAAAAGTGCCGACGCTCATAGATAAAGTTTCATAGATGGAGCTGTAAAGATAGGTTTGTAATTTTAATTTTCACCATCTCTCGCTCAGGGTTGCCAACTTAGGGGTAAAATAAGTGAGATGGGATTTTTTTGACTCCAGATACTAATATCTACAGCCTGTATGTCTGACGAATATCTACAGCTCATATGTTGAACTAATATCTACGAACTTCAGAGTGTTGATTAATATCTACAGAGCTTAGGTTGAACTAATATCTACAGAGCATAGGTTGGACTAATCAGCTAAATGTGTCCAATAGTCCGATATTAGGGATTTTTACATACATACTTACATAAATTAAGTTTTTTAAACTGCATACGCAATATTACGTTATTCCAATATGCTATACATAATTGCAAATCCAACCTCTGCCAGTGCTGTAGATATTCGTCAACACTTTGGTTCTCATAGATATTAATCAACAGTTTGAGCTGTAGATATTCGTCAACACTTTGATTCTCATAGATATTAGTTCGATTTTTTCAGTTTTTGGAATTCCTGTAGATATTAGTAGACGCCTCCATTTTTTTACTGGTTTAATAGGTGTTTTGGGGTATTTTTTGTGGTATTTTTGGGGGTTTTGTGATTCCATATATTTTTTAAAATTTTTATTACATCGTATACACGGAGCACTCGCACACTTCTTATTTGAAGATTTATTTTTATTGTACAAAAACTTGCTGCAACGACTTGTGCCTTCACAATAAGGAACTCCAGTGAAAAATATTATGGCTTTAAAAAAATGTGTTCATACAGACCAATGAACGCTGATTCTGAATATATAAGTTTTATTTCATAATATTAAACGTAGAGTTCTTAAAAAATTATTAAAAAGTGCATTTTTAAACCTCTTGTCAAAACACACTGTAAAGTTGGTATTACTGAAATGGTTAGTGCTGACGTCACGCGTCACCAGTCATTGTATTGAAACTTTGATTATGTAGGTATGACATAAGCCATCAGTACTAACAACATTTCATGTTATTCGTTATTTTATACTATTTATCTCTTATTAGTTTATCTCTATTATTGAAAATGTTAAAAAAACTACTGTACAAAAAAAAATAGTAATGCTATTTCTAGGGAGAATACTTCGAAGAACGGAATTCAAAATGGCGGCAGTAGATTATAACGTAGTAAAAAGGGTCCCGCTTAAACCTCATAGTATTTAATGTAAGATTCTAAAATATCTAAACTGTCAGTATGTAATAGAGGTTATACAATGTTGCAACTAGAAATGTAGGAAAGCATAGCTCAGGGTAGGTAAAACATGTGAATTGGTAAGCAATACTAAATGAAATTAAAGTCATTAATAGGTAAGATAATTTTAATAATAAATTATAGATTGACAGAATTTAAGGACTCCACAATATTTAATTAATCATCAGGGTGCGGTGACTGCTCAAAGAAAACAGTCATATGTCATATTAAATCATATTGCTTCTATGTTAAAAAAAAGATGGAAGGCGCCAGTCGTTTATTAAATGCCCTAATACTATTAAACGACAAATAGTGTGAAATGATTACATGAGAAAACCAATAAATAAAGTAACGTTACGTGGAAAGCTACATGATGAAACTCTTCTGTGAAATATTCCGCCCGCCGTGTTTCTGCATGGACTCACATGTCTCACACGTCTGTTCGTCTAGCCGCCTGGATCAAACTGCCCTTCCGTGTTGGAACTCTCTCGAACTCCTCTTGCGAAACATGGCAACCAACATCGGGATGCAAGCAGTGCCAAACCCAGAGGTCAAATTAAAACATCAATCTAGTGCTGAAGCGGTTCCTACCGCTACATTACCCCCATGGCCAAGAGAATTTTTGCAAAAAATTCCACTACGCCACCTGGCGTCAGAAATCTGAAGAGAGAAGGTACCGCTGCCACCAAGAATTCCAATGTGCTTATCCAGATTTGTGGTGAATGAGTTTGAGCTTCTAGTGCCTTCCCAGCTGTGTCACTTCTCGTAATGTTCTTCCCAACTGTGTACAGATGGATTATCCTCAAGATGATGTTGTAAACCAGTAAGTCCTCCCTCGATGATGATTCAGTGAAGCAGTAAACTAAAACTTAGAATCTCGACACGAATAAGCAATTTGAGTAAGTTGACCTTCTGTCACTCAGATTTCCCATTTAATGCCTGACTCTCAAAACGGAAAACTATAAGATAAAATCCAATCACATAATGATATCGCAGTTTAGTGTACTTTTAAACTGCCATCGGAATGTGTAAAGAAACTTATCCGACCCAAAAGAAGAATAACAACTTAAAGAAAAATAAATCCCCATAAGCTAGACGATGGAACTTGTCAAAAAAATGAACGATATACATTGTGCCACATGTAAACCTCATTAATTTGAAAGAACTATCAACTGCAAAAAAAACGGATCTAATCCTTTAAAAAAAATTTACCATTAGAATATAATAAAAGAATTAATGATTTAAAAACTTTCCAAAAATCAAAATCTGTCAATAAAATTATATCTACTTTTAATAAAATAAATGAAAAATTAAACCCGCTATTTGCGAAGAACTGGTCACAGCGAAACCCCAGAGCAGCGTGAAGAAATCTGACGTCTAAATGATTTCTACCGCTATCACTCGAGAATACTGGCCATACTGAAAACATATTTATGAAAAGTTATTCAAAGAATAAAACATTTGAAACATGGTTAAAGGAAGAAAAGTCAAACAAAGGCTGACAAAGATAGCCTTGTTCGTGACAAAATTCACTTGGGTCGCATGAAAAAAAAAATTGTCAATACACTGAATCAACAGGATGTAAATGATCAAAATAAAATAATCTTATATGAAATAATAAAGAAACTCGGAAAATATCCCAGAAAAGTGTGAAGCGCAGATTCACCAAGGTACCTATTCATAATTGAAATAAATAAATTCAGTTGCAAAGTAATTCATAAAAAATGTACGATACAATCAATCATTTGAAAAGGAAGCTTAAAGATCTGAAAAAAAAAAAATTCATTCTGATACCGAATTAATCAAAAGAATTTTTTTTTAAATAATTATTAACTTACATAATTTGATTTTTAATAAATAGTGGTCCAATTTGAAGTTTACTTGGCATAATACCCTATAATCCCACATTAACGCCATGTGATTTCGGGAAGCCATGTTGCTACATTGTAACAAAATGAAGGTTATATGTACCTACATATTCTGAAAGGAAATCAGAAAAAATAATTAGATGATTTTGTATTTCATGCATTGTAAAAAAACAAGGAATATGATAAAATAGATCGTTCAAATTCAACGAACAATAGAGATTCAAATAGTCATTAATGGTTACAAAGTTTGTCATAATTAATCTGCGAGAAGTGAACCAATGTTTGTGCATTGATTAATAATTCAAGGCTACAATAATAGTCTGACAAGGGAATTGAATAAAAGAATTAGTTTGAACCAGGCTGACACAAGAGAAATTGCAATAATAAGTTAGTATAAAAATGTTCAAAATGACTTACATGTGAATCCAGGTAGAAACGCAGATCATTTCACAGAATTCATCATCCAAAAAAAATGTGTACCCACAAGATAATATAATTAAAAAAACGAAACAAAATATGATAAAATAGTTCAAAACCACGTTGGGTCGCCAAAATATAACGTAGTAAAAAGGGTCCCGCTTAAACCTCGTAGTATTTAATGTAAGATTCTAAAATATCTAAACTGTCAGTATGTAATAGAGGTTATACAATGTTGCAACTAGAAATGTAGGAAAGCATAGCTCAGGATAGGTAAAACATGTGAATTGGTAAGCAATACTAAATGAAATTAAAGTCATTAATAGGTAAGATAATTTTAATAATAAATTATAGATTGACAGAATTTAAGGACTCCACAATATTTAATTAATCATCAGGGTGCGGTGACTGCTCAAAGAAAACAGTCATATTAAATCATATTGCTTCTATGTTAAAAAAAAGATGGAAGGCGCCAGTCGTTTATTAAATGCCCTAATACTATTAAACGACAAATAGTGTGAAATGATTACATGAGAAAACCAATAAATAAAGTAACGTTACGTGGAAAGCTACATGATGAAACTCTTCTGTGAAATATTCCGCCCGCCGTGTTTCTGCCTGGACTCACATGTCTCACACGTCTGTTCGTCTAGCCGCCTGGATCAAACTGCCCATAAATATACTAACCCCTAGATCGATATCTTCGGGCCTTTTGCTTCTAAGCAGTTTGGTCATCACTGTCACCAACTTAAGCAAAAATAAAATGGTCCACCAAAGACAATAAACAAATAACATAGAGGAAGTTCAAGGCCATTTATCACCATAGAGAATATGATCGCACTCGACCTTCTTCATTCATTCATTAGCCAAATAAATTATTTAAAAATAAAAATGCTTGAAAGCAGAAAAATGTTTTAGTTTCCCCAAGAAAACAACGTTCCATCTGACAAAGCCTGAGGGAATGAGCATTACATAATATTTACAGCTCATTCTCTCAGCAGAGCTTTGTCAGATGGAAACCTGTTATCCTGAGGAAATCAAAAAATCAAGCGTTAGTAAAAAACCTAAAATACTTGAAATATGAACTCCTTATAAAAGGAAAACATTTTCAAATAATGATTATGGTTTTCTACAACGAATTTCCATTTTTCTGCTTGAAAAATGAGAACTCAGGAGTACATGTTTAAATACTTTTTATTTTCAGAAAGACAATCAATAATAGCACATAAAAACACTGGTTCGGTGAATTCGATGAATTGATAAATGGTTTGAAAAAGACTATCGACACTGGAAAGGAAACATGGCTAAAGCGTCATACAGCTGTGACCAAGGCCGTAGCCAGGGGGGGGATCAAGGGGGATTGATCCCCCCCCGAAATCGACTGTACGGTGCAAGGCAGTAGCCAGGGGGGGGATCAAGGGGGATTGATCCCCCCCCGAAATCGACTGTACGGTGCGCCCGCGCCGCGGGTGCGCACGATGTAATAATTTATGACCTGTGCCACACGCCACACGCAGCTATAAAATATATTTTTTTAATGTAGCAAAATAATAAAATAATATTTATTATGTAGCTAGGCGTATTTAGACATATCGGTCGCCGTACATTCCCAATGGCAATGGGCAAGGCCGTAGCCAGGGGGGGATCAAGGGGGTTTGATCCCGAAAACGAAACGAATTTTGGAGTATAAAGATCTTAATTTTGAAAGTAAAGATCCCAAAATGTAAATTTGAATTTTTATGTAACCTATAAAACAATTTTCTGACAGTTCAACTTTCAAAGTACGATTATTGCGCTAATAACTTGACTACAACTAACGAAAAAACACGGTAATTATATGAAAGAAGAGTGAATTGGTCACTATAATAGAAATCATTTAGTAAAATTACAATATTTAAGAACAAAATTTTCGACATCCCGCCATGAAAAAAACCAAACTATTTTTTCAGCGCGGGCATTTACAAACATTTAAAAAATCTTGGTGACACTGCCTGTTTCCACAATCCACATGTACCCCTGACATGACTGTCTCTTTTCTGAAACGGCTCAGAAATTCCAGGAAAGACTAAACGGTTTGGCGTTAATGTCAATCCACCAATGGAAAAACGTTAAAATGATATTGTATGTTCTTACAATATCATTTTAACGTTATTGTTGTAAAGTCAACTGTTGAGGAATTACTTTGACAAAACAAAATTTTGGCGCCTTCAATCCCAGATGGCGGCCCGAGCTCTACCCCCCCCCCCCCCCCTCCCTCCCCAAGATCGAAAACTTGACCTTTTGCAAGTAAAGGCCTATTTTACCCCCCACTGACTGGACTATAAACACTGTTCCACCAAACAAAACCCCCCCCGAAATTTTTCTCTGGCTACGGCCTTGGCTGTGACATTAAAGATTAACGTACACAATAAGCTGTATTGTTTGTTTACGGATGTTCATCTTTAATGTCACATCTATATGGCGCTTTAGCCATTTTTCCTTTCTAGCAGTCACCGTACATATCTTAGTTCTTGTAGAATGAAATAAAAAATCTGCATATTCTAAATTTCCTTTCAACCGAAATTAAACAGAGTATACCTTCATCGAGGACCCATTTCAGCCATCTCACAGTAAAAACCGCATCACGTGTTCTGAAAAAAATATATCACATTAAAAAAAGTTTGTGAACATAATATTATAATATTTTTCCCTTGTGATGACACACTTTGTTTATCACAAGGGAAAAATATTCTCCCTTCTGTTCATATGAAGAACGAAAAAACCACGTAAGATCGTTGGAGATCCGCAAAAAATGCAAGGCTGATGTAAGCGTAATAAGTAAGACTGAGAAAGAAACCCTCAGATGGTTTGGGCATGAAAAGCGAATGTACAATGAATGGAAGAAGTATATATAACGCAGATGTGAGTGGTAGTGAAGTGCCAAGTCTTCCTCGGGGACACCAGAGGAAGACTTAATTAACTTAAAGAATAATTGCTTGCTTGCATGGGGCACGTCAAGAGTCAGAATAATAGAATAGTATGTATAAATGTGAATGAGGCAAGGAATGTATGCCAAGACCGAGTTGTTTGGCGGTCCGTCCTCTCTGAATGCCCTGCGGGAAAACAGCATGACAATTAGTTACTTAAAGCATTATTAATTTTACTTGCCAAATGTTATGGTCTGCCAAACAATGTTATAAGGTTATGGTTATTTCCTTTTGGGGTGTTATGCCGTGTTGCGCTACCTCCTCCTTTAGCCAACGTTTCGGACAGCATTACAGTGTCCATCATCAGGGCAGATGTGTAAATGTTAGAGATGAAATGTGTGCTTAAGTACTTCGGAGCAATACCGTATTGCCAGCACCAATCCACTGCGGGCTGGCATTACAGTATACTTCAAGATGTTTTTTTGCATTTAGCTTTGGTGTAGCCGTCAATTACCGGATACCAAGAACTATTGAGCTTAGCTCCGTCGTCTCTATTAATGTTAATAGGATTTTTATGAATTTCAATTGCCTCTGTAATTAAGCGTGCTCTATAGGTTTTGGGTCTTCCCAGGACTTCAGGAACAAATCCGAAGTAATGGCCGGTTTCAATTAAATGCTCGGCGATTGCCGATTTGTCAGGGTGGCCAAGTTTACATGCTCCAAAGTGTTCCGATATCCTTTTGGAGATCGTCCGCTCTGTCTGGCCAACATAGACCTTATCACATCCGGAACAGCCGAGTTTATATACTCCATCTGTTTCCAGAGGAAACTTGGTCTTTGCAGACCTCAGTTCCTAATGTAAAGCTTCAAAATCATCCAAAGTCTGGAACATTTTCTGAAACAATATTTGTGAAACATTAACCACTCGGACCCATAGGCTTGTTTTAACGATAATATAACATTAACAGACATATGTATGACGTACGAGGCATACGTAACTTATTAAAGTAAAATTGAAAGCATATTTTATCAATTATCAATACAAACACATGTCATTTAACCTCAAATAGGTTTAAAGATAAATCAAGCTGAATGTTAATGTCATATGTAATTACCTGATTTCTGGATCAATTGCGGACAAACTTTAACCATTTTTCCACCTCTGTAATTCGTGTAAACGATTTTTGAATGAAATATGCCCATCGGCGATGTCAACAATACAAATTCAAATACGAATTCATGTTCGTTTGACAATCGTATGATGCAATTTGACGTTTAAAGTTTGACCTATCTATAATTAAGCTTTATCTATAAGAATTTGGTCCGCTCCTGTCAGTTCCAAGGTCAAAGCCGAGATTAACGCCCCTGAAACTGCCCTTCCGTGTTGGAACTCTCTCGAACTCCTCTTGCGAAACATGGCAACCAACATCGGGATGCAAGCAGTGCCAACCCCAGAGGTCAAATTAAAACATCAATCTAGTGCTGAAGCGGTTCCTACCGCTACAAGATCAGCTGATTGCCCAATCCTATACTAATTTTTTAGGAGTGATGACGACACACGATTCACCATACATCGGTGGTTTTCGGAGGGGTCTTGAAAAATTAAAACTTTAACAATTATTTTAACTATTAAAACTAACTATAAAAATAACAATAAATATGCAGTTATTTAAGTTAGAAGGTGATTCGAATTTTGACAGTTGAAAAACACTGTTGCGTTTTTTTCGTTTTAATACGAAAAATTGAATTTTTGGCATTTAGTCAGTTATAGTTTTAGTTTTTTTTGTCCTCTTTGAGTTCGTTTATTGCTGACCAAGTCCAGTAAGTTTATTTTATTTTTGTTTTATATCCTTTTGCCTCAATGGCCTTTGCCATGGGGAAGAAACCCCCTGATCACGCCCCCCCTGACCCTTCAAATTTTGACATTGGTAGTGAGGTAGAAATAACAGACCTTCAAGTTCCATCTTCTACTCCTAAAAAGAGGAAAGTTTGCGACCTTCCAAAATCAGATTCTTCACAGGTCTCAATTCCTGTAGCTTCTCCTCCTTCCTTGAATCCGACTTCAGCAAAAGCTCCCTTCATAGTTTATGTTCAAAACAACTCTCCTGGCCACTCCTTACATCCCCTTGAATTTGGTAAATTCATCGGAAAAAAACCACTTGGCATTTCCCCAGGTGGTATTCGATCAGAGGGCAGATATCGCATTTGTGTTGAGTTCACATCCGCGTTGAATGCCAATAAATTCATAAATTCCATCGACTCCCTCTCTGCGAAAAAATTTAAAGCCTATATCCCTTCTTTCAATATCTCTCGCTTGGGTCTCGTTAGAGGTATTCCTGTTGACCTATCTGAAGAAGAACTTATCTCGGAACTCATTATTCCAGCATCTTCGGGAAAAGTTATTAAGACTAGGCGTCTTAATTTCAAAGATCGATCATCTGAGTCTGTAGTTTGGAAACCCTCTCAAACTGTAGTTCTGACATTTGAAGGACAGTCCCTTCCCTCTCACGTTTATTTATTCCACAACTCTCCCGGTGGAAATTTATTCGTACCCGACAATCCAATGCTTTAATTGTTGTCGGTTTGGCCATTCAAAACAATCGTGCCGCTCCTCTCCCCGCTGCTTTAAATGCGCAGAAAATCATTTAGCAGACCAATGCTCCTCCCCTTCCAATTCCCCCACTTGCGTCAATTGTTCAGGCTCGCACTCAGCCACTCATCCATCCTGCCCCGAACTTTCTCGCCAAAAAAACATAAAAAGTTATATGGCCTCCAATAGCGTTTCTTACTTCTATGCCTCCAAATTAATAGCTCCTTCTAAAAAATCTTTTGCTGAAGTTGCCTCTCAACCCCAAATTAGTGCTCCTTCAAACTTGTCTTACAAGAAAACTGTAATGACAAAACAAGCTTCTCGTCCAATTAAAACCCCTGGATATGATCAATTTGGCCATAACTCCCAGCTCTTGTTCCCAAATGGTAACATCAGCTCTCTATTTCCTCAAAATCCCGTCTTTTCTAACTCCAATTCAACTAACAACAGTGCTCTCAATCCTGATCTAAATGCAAATTCCATAAATAACAATTCTTCTAATGACAATTCTTCTTTTATTCAACTCTTCTCATGTTACTTATCTCTGTTATTAACAATAATAATTCTCTACCGTCCAACGCTGCCTCGTTACTCTCCTCTTTGTATTCTCTTCTTCCCAATGGCTACCCCAACAGCAGCAATTCTGCAGTGGAATTGTAGAAGCGCCACCTCCAATAAGGATGACCTCATCCGCCTTCTACATTTACACTCCATATCGATTGCTGCCGTCTCTGAGACTTGGTTCAAACCATCTCAACTCTTCAAGGTGAGTGGCTATCAATGTCTGCGGGACGACCGCATTGATGGGAAGGGTGGTGCAGCCCTTTTCATCAAAAACTCTCTCCCCTTCTCCCCTATTTCCATTAAACCCCCAAATTCATCCTTCCAATTAGTGGCAGCCACTGTCTCCAATATTACATTTGTATCTCTTTATATTCCTCCTTCTACCCCATTTGACCTTCCACTGTGGGTTCACATGCTTGGCAAAATTTCTTCTCCCTTGGTCATTTTGGGTGACTTCAATGCCCACTCCCCACTCTGGGGTTCTTCTTCCTCGGATCCCTCAGGTATCAAATTAATTGACCTTTTGGACTCCTTGAACATATGTCTCCTAAATAACGGATCCTCAACAAGGTTTAGTCACCCTGGACAGAATCCTAGTGCGGTGGACATATCCCTCTGTTCCCCGAGTATCTATCCACTAATCTCCTGGCGAATTACTTCAGACCCCTGCGGCAGTGACCACTATCCCATTATTTTGAATTTGGCTCAACGGTTGGATACCAATCACTTTAAAAGTAAGCCCAAATTTATTACAAAAAAAGCGGATTGGTCCCGTTTCAGAGACTCTATCCAGGATCTTTCCCTCACCCTGCCTTCCCCTTCTTCTGATAATTGCACCTCCTCTTATAAATCTTGGACTGATTCCATTCTAAAATCGGCTGACAAGTCTATCCCCAAATCATCTCCTGTAGGCTCGAAGGCTCGCCCTCCCCCTTGGTGGGATGAGGAATGCCTTAGAGTGCTGAAGGAGAGGAAAGCGGCCAATAAGACATTCTGCCAACAGATGACTATGGATAATTACATCTCAGCCAAGAATGCCCAAGCTGTTGCTAAACGCACATTCCGTTTCAAAAAAAAAACAGCTGGCGTAATTTCTGTACCAATATATCCCCTGCTACTCCAGCAGGGGAGGTTTGGTCCATGATTCGCAGGTTTAGATCTTCCTTTTCCCTGCCAAAGCCATCTCGAAATTCTGCTATTTGGATTGATGACTTCATTAATAAAATAGCTCCCCCATATGTCCCTAATTTTGATGAACTTCCTTCTTTGCCTTTCACTTTAAAATCTTCTTCATGGTTAGATGCTCCATTTTCCTTTGATGAGTTAAAAAGAGCCATTGAAATCCTCAATGACTCAGCTCCGGGCAAGGATGAAATCCTGAATATATTCACCCGTCATTCCGATGACAATTCTCTTACCTACTTTCACTCTCTCATCAATGTCTTTCTGGATTCTGGCATTATTCCCCCAGACTGGAAAATTCAAAATATCATTCCCATTTGCAAAAGTGGCAAAGATCCGAGCATAGGTTCGAGCTACAGACCTATCGCCCTCTCTTCTACTCTTTGCAAAGTATCTGAAAGAATGATTAAGAATAGATTGGACTGGTTCGTAGAAAAAAATCAAATTCTTTCCCCTTCCCAGTTTGGATTTAGAAAGGGTAAAAGTACCCTTGACAACCTTTCCTCTCTTGTTACAGATATCAAATTAGCATTATCTAAAAATGAATATTGCATTGCAGTGTTTTTAGATATCTGTGGAGCATATGACAATGTTCATATCCCCATCCTGAAAAAAAAGTTACTGGCAATAGGTATTCCGCCTAAATTGGTAAGATTCATTGTCAATTTGCTCTCCCAGAGAACTATTTTTATAGATGGGTCTGAATCCCCTCCCTACATCAGACACACTTTCAAAGGTATCCCGCAAGGGTCAGTCTTAAGCCCGATCCTGTATAATATTTACACATATGATCTAGAAAAATCTATTCAATTCTTGTGCAACATACTCCAATATGCCGATGACTTGACTTTCTACAAAATATACCGTAATATTTTTATTGCAGCATCAGCAATCAACAATGCTCTTAGAAAACTCTTGGCGTGGTTAAATATTAATGGCCTTTAACTTTCCCCCTCCAAAAGCAAAGTTGTCATCTTCACTCGTCGTCGAAAGCTCCCAGAAATTCAGGTGAGATTTGGCGACGAAATCATCCCTATCTCTAAAGAAGTTAAGTTCCTGGGAATGTTTTTAGACTCAAAGCTTACTTGGAATTCTCACATAAATCATGTCATCATGAAATGCGAAAGCAACCTCAATCCCCTTAGATTTCTGTCCGGAGTGGGGTGGGGATCACACCCATCATCTTTAAAACTTCTGTACAACGCTCTCATCCGAAGCCATCTTGATTACGGATCTTGTTTGTTTGATCCAATGTCCCCTTCAAATTCGCTTAAATTAGATAAAATTCAGTCAAAATCTCTTCGTCTTATCTTAGGAGCCATGAAATCGTCCCCAATCAACGCAATGCAAGTTGAATGCTGCGAACCTCCCTTAAATATAAGAAGGCGATGCCTAGCAGAAAAATATATTTTCAAAACATGCTCAATAACTTCTCATCCCTTGATTCCCAAACTTCAATCGTTAAAGTATGAGGTTAATTTGAATCCATTTTGGAAAAAAACATTCCCCTCCCCTTCTCCATAATTGCTTCAGCACTTTCCTGGATGTTTCCACAAACTCCTATCGCAATGAATCTCTCCCCTTATACTATCCCTATGAAAGTCTTACTTTCTATCCAAAGGTGCACCAATTTATAGGAATATGTAAAAAAAATATTAAAAACTCAGTTCAATCCAATAATGCAGAATTCAACAAAATTATTGAAAATAACTGGCCAAATTATATAAAAATTTTCACAGATGGTTCCAAACTCAGTTTGGACTCCCATTGTGGGGCCAGTGTCTATGCACCTCACATGAAATTGTGTCTCCCACACAGACTTCCCAAAGAATGTTCCATTTTCTCTGCTGAATGCATAGCTATCATAGAAGCTTTACGTCTCGTCAAATCTCTCAAAATTAGAAATGCCCTCATCCTTTCAGACTCACTTAGCTCATTACAAAAAATAAGCGCATCCCCTCTCAATTCTAATAGCGACTCTCTTACCTGCTCTATCAGAGACCTCCTGCATTCCTTGTCGCTGGCTCACGTGTCAGTGGTCTTGGCCTGGATCCCAGGACACCTTGGTATTGTTGGAAATGAAAAGGCTGATTCTATTGCTAAGGAATCTATTGTTCATGGTCCATTAAGTAGTATTCCTATTCCTGTTAGAGACTATTTTCCTATTTTAAAAAATAAGTTACAACGCCAATGGTCCTCTGAATGGAAATCATCATCTCTGTTAAAAGGTCACCGGTACTCTTTAATTCAACCTTCTATTCCTGTCAAGCCCTGGTTTCACAAATACACTTCCATGCCTAAAAAATACATCTCTTCCATTATTCGAATGCGTTTAGGTCATACTTGTTGTCTTAGCCATCTCGCCAGATTCCACATAGTCAATTCGCCTTATTGTGATTGTGGTTCAGAGGATACTTTAGACCATAATTTTTTTGAGTGTCCTATCAATGACCAATTTCCAAACTTCATAACTGAATTGTTAAAACTTAAAATTGAATTCCCTACCAGTGTACCCTGCCTTCTTAGTCTCAACTCTCCTGAAATTCACTATTTGTTAGCAAAATTTATGTACAAAAATGGTCTTAATATTTAAGCACAATCTCATTTCTTTCTCTTGCATACGTATACATTTATTTCTTGCAGTGTTATTATGTACAGTTGTACAGGTTCCTTTTTTTGGGATTGTGTGCATCTTCCTACTCTACAATTTTGTAATGTCTATTAATACTAAGGCGGCCAACTTTATAAAATATCAATGCGGGACAGTTGGTGTCAACGGGGTGGGGGGGGGGGGGGGGGGGGGGTGGAAATCTTTTTTTTATTATGACCTCACTTTTTTTCACATAATTGATAGACAGAGTATTCAAATAAATCTTGTTCATGAATTCTACCACAAATTTATAACTGCTATCTCGGAAATCGAGAATGATGTCCATGTAATAGGATGAATATGCAACTAATTATTTAATTGCTTGTTATATTCTGAACCCAAAACTAGTTTAAATTAAATCTGTATGCGGCAAATTAAAACTACACTCAGAACATGAAAATGGTTTCTCTTTAATTCTGGCAATACATTCATAGTATTTAACTAGAATTGTATACCTTCACTTAGAATAAGTCTAGCTTCCTGCATTTAAATGTAGAGTCGTTCTATAAAAAAATCGGTTCATTGTGATAGCCCTGAAGGAGTAACTATATGTTTCTTATACTTAGGCGGGTATGTGGTGAATAACCTCCAATGCACTTAGAATAAGATAATGCTTTCCTTCAAAATGCATCAGCAGATGAATCCACAGCAGAAATTTTACATTCTGAATACAAAGGTGGTTTAAATTAAATCTGTATGCAGTGAATTAAAACTACAATCAGAACATTAAAATGGTTTCTCTTTGATCTGAAACTAGAATTTTATAACTGCACTTCGAATAAGAAATAATGTTCTTCGAAATATGTCAACAGACGAATCCAACTGGAATTTTACATTCTGAACGCTAATTGGTAATATGATAATATGAGGATTGATAACTGGTTAACATTAAATATGTATGTAGCGAAATAAAACTACACTAAGAACGTGAAAATGGTTTCTCTTTGATTCTGGCAGCACATATATGGTCTGCATCTAGAATTTTATTACTGCACTTTAAATAAGACAATATTTTTCTTCGAAAGATGTCAGCAGACGAAATTTTACATTCTGTGCTTGCAAATTAAATGTAAAGCTTCAGAGCTCGTTCACATTGAGCATATAAATATAAAAGATCATAGCACGCCACATATCGCTCTCCATACAATCCCTTCAGACCGTTCACACCTGAGCGCTTTATGCGCACATCAACCATAGACAATGCACATCTTACGCCGTAACCGCTCCTGAGGCGATATGCCAACAGTTAAGCGCCCCCCACTCCGACGAAAACAGGAGAGGGGGTCATTTTAATTACGGAGCTGTCAAGACCGGTGGGTGACAGATGTCAACTCCATAGATTCAGTACAAAAAATGCGCGCTCCGTGGCCGCTCGCTAATTCAACTGACCCCCTCTCCTACCATAGGAAGAAATATTTTATCTGCGCCGTGTGAACGACACGAAACATAAGCGCTCGCGGTTCAACATATACCTGCTAGCGGTTATATTAGATGTCTGAACACTCCTTTAGTCAGTACAGGATAAATCTGCAACTTTGTTATTTAATGTATCGTTATATTCTGAACACAAGGGTGTTTTAAATTAAATTTGTATGCGGCGAATTAAAACTACACTCAGAACATCAAAATGGTTTCTCTTTGATTCTGGCGGCACTTACATAGTCTGCAACTATAATTTTATAAATGCACTTCGAAAAGAGAATATTTTCCTTACTGGAAACTGGTGGGGTCCCTTCTAATGCACCTCGAATAAGAGAAAATTTTTCTTCGAAATATGTCAGAAGACGAATCCAACTTTAGAATTTTACATTCTGAACACAAAACTGGTTTGAATTAAATCTGTATGCGGCGAATTAAAACTACATTTAGAAATTAATGGTAACACTTTTGCCACAAAGGGAATTCTTTTTGCAATTCTTCACTGAACTCACAACGCCGTTTTTTGGCGGTCGGCATGGTCAAGAAATTATTTGATTTGAGTGATAAATATGGGTTATAAATATTACGTGTCACGGCGTGCACTAATTCGTAAACAAAACAACTCAATCACTACTACTACACTGGCACTCTTGGACCTTGCTTGTTACGTAAATAAACCAATCCCTAGATCGATATCTTCGGGCCTTTTCCAGGGAAAAATTTTTGTCTTGAACTTAACCAAATGGCTTAAATAGACTAAAGATAGAAGAAGTTTATTTGACTACCATAGACAGTATTTAAAAAAATATAGAAATGCGGGACATGCGGGACGCTTTAGATTAGACGATTTGCGGGACTATTTTTGTAAATATTGCAATACGGGACAACAACTGCAAATGTGGGACGGTCCCGCAGAATGCGGGACGGTTGGCCGCCTTAATTAATACCAACTCTGTGTGTTTATTTTTTATTTATTTATTTATTTATTATTACATTTATTACATACAAGATATAACAATATAAAAAGAAGCTTTGACTGTCCAACTAGGAAGGTTTCCCGTTTTAGGACAGTCAAATTGGCAGGTTGCGTGTACATAATTTCATATTAATGGATTCAATAATAATTAACAATAATGGTACATATTGGGGGAGTTACTTAGATATTAGGTACAATATCAGATATAAGTTGTGTTATTCTAGGTGTACATCAGTAATAAACAATAAAATCCAGGTAGGTGGATGTAAAATATAAAATAAAATAAAAATATAACATATTATAGTATATCGTAAGAAAGAAAAATAAAAAAAAAGTATTTTTTTAGGAAAATACAAATTAGCAGTAATAAACAATAAAATCCAGATAGGTACATGTAAAATATAAAATAAAAATATAATATATAAATGTAAGAAAGAAAAATAAAAAAATATTTTTTAGGAAAATACAAAATACAAAATCGAAGAAATCAACTCAGACTACGTTTTTTAATAATTTTTCGGAATCTGTCCTACCTAAGTCTAATAACCATTTTGTAATTTTAGTACCGAAGGATGATAATTCACACAGTTTAAATTGAAAGGGGATTTTGTTGTATATTTTTGGTCCCAGGTATGAGAAAACTTTTTGATAAGCCGCAGTATTGCTTGTTGGAATAGAAAGGTCGTTTCTGCTCTTACTTCTGGTTTGATGATTATGATCGACTGTTATCGTTTTGTTTATATTTTTGTGGACGCAGATTGTTATTTTTTTTATGTAACACTGTCGAACATCAAGCACATTAAACTCCTTGAAGAGAGCGTCGCTCGAGTATCTGAAGGGTTTCTTCATAATGACGCGTAGAATGGATTTCTGTGCCTTCAGTAGCGGGTATAATATTGTTAATCCTGTTCCACCCCATCCAATGCAACCGTAGGTTATGACGGAGTTACAGAGCCCGTAGTATATTTTTTTAATGTCTTGAGTTTTTATAATTTCCCGCAATGCTATAAATATATAAATAAGCTTGCGCACTTTATTAGCTGTGTTTTCAATTTGTTGTTTCCATTTAAGGTGGTTATCCACTATTATACCTAAATATTTAATAGATTTAACACATTCAAGGGTTTCGCATTTACAAGTATAGTTATTATTTCCAAGGCTACACTTAATATTATGTATTGTGAGGTGATGAGGTGTTTTGGGTTGACCTGCAAGGGTAGCGCTAAATGTGAGATATTTTGTTTTTTGTATGTTTAGTGTAAGCAAATTACTGTCCAGCCACTGTTTTACTCTGTTTAAACCTGTGTTCGCAAGGTGGTGTGTTTCTTTCCAATCATCTCCTTCAAACAAAATAACTGTATCGTCAGCGAACGTGATAATTTTGCCGCCAATGTGTTGGTTACAAAGTTCGTTTATGTATATAATAAAGAGAAGGGGCCCAAGTGTACTTCCTTGTGGTACCCCAAAAGTGTATTTTAGTGAAGTGCTAATAGCCTCGTTAATTCTGGTTTGTTGAAATCTATTAGATATATAACTTTCTATCCATTGAAAAGCTTTTCCCTTTATTCCTATATTTCTAAGTCTCTGTAAAAGAATTTTATGAGATATTGTGTCAAATGCCTTGGCCAGGTCCAAGAAAAGGGCAATAGTTTTCTTGCCACGGTTCATGTTCCCTGCAATAGTTTCCGTGAGACATGCGATGGCGTCATCCGTTCCCTTACCCGACCGAAAGCCGTATTGGTTTGCACTTAGAATGTTATGTTCCTCCACATATTCGTTTAACCTAGTTTTGAAAAGCTTTTCAATGACTTTGGATATCGCGCTTAAAAGTGATATTGGCCTATAGTTTTCTACAAGAGATTTAGGTCCACTTTTGTGAATTGGGACAATTATTGATTTTTTAAAGTGATCAGGAAATATTCCTGATGCAAAACTTAAGTTGTAAATATATGATAGCGGAGCAGAAATCTGATTTTTAATTTTTTTTAGTATTTGTGTATTTAGACTATCTGGACCCTTTGAATGTGTAGTATTAAGGCTGTTGATTATTTTTAAGACCTCTTCTACAGTAGTTGGTTTAATATCAAATGAAAAAGATTGTTCCTTTGTTTCAATTGTCGATGCTAAAGAGTCTTCCGTTTTCTGGGTTTCTAATAAAAATTTTTTTGCTAGATTTGATCCAACAGATGCAAAATATTGATTAGTATGACATGCAATTGATTGATTGTCAGTTATAATCAAATTTCCGGTATTTAATTCAGTTACAGATGTACTGGTATTTCTTTTACTTTTAGTTATGTCTCTGACGACATTCCACATGTTTTTGCTGGAATTATCCTTATCAAGTAAGAATTTATAATAACGCTCTTTACATTTGCGAATAACGGTTTTGCAAATATTACGGTATCGGTAATAGTTTTGCTGTTTAGTATCGTTCAATGGGTCTCGTTTAGATATTTTATGAAGGTGATTTCTTTTGTGTATAGATTTAACAATGCCGTTGGTAATCCATGGGGTGAGATGTATTTTACTATATGGAATGCGTTTAGTTATTGTGTGTTTTGTTATGAATGTATTGATTTCATTAATAAAATAGTTTAGAGCATTGTTAACTTCAGTCTCTTTATAAACATATTCCCAATTTTTATTATTAAGATCATTTAATAAAGCCTCATAATCGATAATCTGTTTGTGATTAATTTTATGTTTTTTGGGTGTTGAGTTTGGGATACTGATTGCAGTGGTGTAATGATCAGTGATTGTATTATGTATTACAAATGCATGTGAATTTGTTATATTTCTGGTATATATATGATCCAAACATGAGCTTGAGCTACCTTGTACCCTAGTTGGAGAATTAATATTGGAAATAAAATTGCTTTCAGCCATAGCACATAAGTAGTCGTCGGACTGCCTATGCAATACTTCTCCTATAGTATTTATATTCATGTCCCCGATCAGTACATATTGTGCATAATCCTTAGTTTTTTTAACTCACCAATAAGATTTTCCAGGAAATCTTGGATGTCATCGAACGATGGTGATCGGTAGATAGCTAGGATACCTAAATTCTCATTAATGTTGATTTTTAAACAATTACACTGATTAATGTTTATTTCTTGTACTAAGGAATTTAATGTGTTGTCGATATATACTACTACTCCGCTATTTTGGTTAATATGCGATGTTGTATGGTATTCGTTATAGCCTGAAATTTGTTTGGCTATGTATGAATCATTTAACCTGCATTCAGTGAGAATTAGTACATGGAACTTTACCACAGATTTTATTTCTTCCAAAAATATAAGAAAATCATCCAAGTTTCCCATCGTTCTAATATTTTGATGAACAATATTAATCCTATTTGATTCCCAATTAAATTGCATAATTTTGTTAATGTTTTCAAAAATTATTTCAGTATTTGGCACTATGATACTATCGATTTCATGTTGAAGATCGTTTATTACCATTAGAATTCAAAAATTAATTGTTGTTTTCTGGGTAAAGTTTTAAAACAGTATTTTATTATCATATCAATACTTGTAGTACGAAATATGTAGCGACAAAATTGTAAACAAAATGATGTAGTTAGGAAAAATAAATAATATCTGAGTAAGAAATAATATCTGAAATAAAATCCAGGAAATAAATAACGTATGTAGTTAGTGTGTGGCATTTTCTCTTTCAAAAGACAGTAAAAAGTAGTATAAGTATGAAAAATAAGTAATATCTGGGTTTTATAAAATATGTTGATTAGAGTTCTCTTTTGCCGAATTATTAGTAATAAAATAAAAAATAAAATAAAAATAAAAATTCCAGTACAAATAGGAGTTATGCAAAATCCTAGGTGTTCATATAATATAGTGCTGTTATGTAATAGAGTATGAAATGGCGATATAAAGCGGTGGTGAGTAGTTTTATCACGATAATTAGAATAAAGAGCAGGTAGTCAGAGCTTCGGTATAGCTTGTTCTGAATCTATTAATATAGGTCGAGAAGAGTCATCTTTTTTCATGTAGATTAGACCTGCTTTCGTCCAAACGTACCTATATTTACATTCAGTCGCACGTTGGCGGGCTAGATACCAAAGCCGTTTGCCTTTAGACGTGAGGAGTTCTGAGACGTAGATGGGTGTAATGGGGCCAGACAATCCGATTGTTCCCGTGTTTAGTTTGTCCCCAATCTTTTCGCAAGATCTGTTATATTTTTTTATAGCATTAAGGAGCTCCTCTTTTAACGCTATTGAATTAAAATTAATTACCACTGACCTGGGTTTAACTGTTGGAGGAATATTTTTATTTCTTTGTGATACTCTATATATATTATAAATATCATTTGTATTTAGTTGGCAGTCTACTGTTTTACTGGTGTTGAATATAATGTCTTTTAAGGTTTGTGATGTTTCCTCTTTGAGTTCTGGAAGCCCTCGAAGTTCCAAACAAGTATTGTTAAGTCGTCTGTTCCTGTTTTCTTGGTCAATCTCGATCGCTATTATTCTTTTTCTAGGTCGTCATTTCGTTCTGTCAAGAGACAAATTTTTATTTCATTTTCATTATTTTTTCCGCTTACTTTTTCTAAATTCTCAAGTCTTGAATTTAAGGCTGAGTTTACTTGTTCATGTAGTTTTTCCAAATTATTTATTCGATATTTTAAATCTTCTTGCTGTTGAGATATGCTTTGAATGGTTTTTAATATTTCATTATTTTGGAGCAGGATTGCATCGTATTTTTTTCCAACAGATTCAATAACTGAGTCTTTAAAATTAGCAATTTCAGTTAAAAATCGCTCGATAGTCAGATTACTAGTGCCATCTGTGGTTGTTGGTGGTAAGTTCACACTGGCGTATGATGAGGCGGCAATTGTAGATTTAGGTGTTGATGATGGTTGTTTATTTGGTTTCTCGGTAGATGTCAGTTCTAGATTTTTTTCAGACGTATTTTTTTTTTGAGTTTTTTTGTGTTTTTATGCAAAATTTGCAGCGCCACTGTAAAATCTTAGTTCCTCGTCGTGAGGTCTCTGCGATATCTGCACAAATGAAGTGGTAGTTTTCGTCGCAGATACAACATGAGATGAAGTCTGACGGGGTGTCAATGTTTTTTTTACAGATGGAGCACAGTGTATTCATTTTAAAGGTAGTTAATTTCAAAATTTCACACAAAAAGAAAAAACGACACAATGCTTGTTTCTTGAATTGGAGATGGCAGAGCCTTTGTGACGCTAAAAACGCCTTTGGGATAGGTTTTTTGTGTTTATATACTGATCGAGTCACTTTTGCACTGAGTTGTATTTTGTGGTACAAACACCAGAATAATGACGAGTATTCCGCCTTAGCGAGATACTTTGTGGGATAAAAAATTCACTGTCCCAACGCGCACTCTCCTGATTAGACGAGTTAACCACTTTTTTAGTTTGATTTTCTAGTATTATGATTGTTAAAGCTTGATAAATTGAAGCAGCTGTCAAAATACGTCAACACTGATAGACAATATGGCGGTGAAGTGTTACTCTGTATGTTACTCTGTATGAAAATGGAAGTATGGAATATGTACAAGTTCCTATTTATGGGAACCTGTACATCTTCCTACTCTTCAATTTTGTAATTACTATTTACTATTAATGCCAACTCTGTGTGTTACTCTGTATGTACAGTTGTATAGGGTACATCTTCCTACTTTACAATTTTGTAATTACTACTAAAATACCAACTCTGTATGTTAGTACAACTTGTATAATCATATGAATATTTGTCTTGGCCCATTGTCTATATTTGCTAATATAATTTATCTATTCCATGTAAAAAACTGAAAATGTAACTAATTTAAAAAAAAAAGAAAATGTAACTAATTTAAAAAAACTGATAATGTACCTATGTAACTTACTTTAATAAATGGCCAAGATCACCCTTAATGGGTGAAAGCCAAATAAATAATAAAAATAATAAATAAAGTTAGAAGGTCATTATTTATTAAAAAGAATAAAAAAAAGTACTGGAGTTCTCTATTGGAAAAATTGGTGGACTCTTGAAGTTGTAGATTTTTTTTTTAATTTCCGAGAACATCTGATGCATACAGCTTCAATGTGTTTTGGTTTTGATTTTCTAAATATATCACAAGATCTTGAAGAAAAGGATTTTTTTTTTACAGTGAATACCGCACAAGAATCTCAACTGCTCCCGTCTGAAGCCAGTGAGACTATGGCATTCCCCAAATGAGGTATGTTGTGAGGCTGAAGGTAGTGAGGAGGGGAAGGAGGTGGGGAAGAGGAGGGTTGGGAAGTACCTGGCTATTCAGATCTGGTCACCAAACACGGCTAAAGCCATTTTCAAGCAACGTTTCAATTCTGAATGGTGGTCTTACACCAGGGCGATACTGATAGTATCTTCCACTCTGGAACATGCCGCAAATATATTATATATTATTTTAAATGAATTAATTGTGAAATAACACAAATTAATCAAATAAAATTTATTTGCGCATGCCGGGCTCGAACCCCAATCTCCGGATTGTGAGTCAAGAGTCTTACCCACTGGACTACGGAGGTCGTCAGGTCATTTGATGGATGAAAATTAATATCTCTTGATTTTATGAAACAAACAGCCCCGTATTTTGCGTATCGCTTGTGAAAGATATGTTTTATAAGGTATATAACAAATCGCGTACTGGCAACACAAAATAATTCGAATGGCGTCTTCAGGGGCGTATAACTTCGTTCAAATTTTTCAACCGTGGTCCGTGACGTAAAAGTGCTGCCACTCATAGATAAAGTTTCATAGATGGAGCTGTAAAGATAGGTTTGTAATTTTGATTTTCGCCGTCTCTCGCTCAGGGTTGCCAACTTAGGGGTAAAATAAGTGGGATGGGATTTTTTTACTGGTTTAATAGGTGTTTTGGAGTATTTTTTGTGGTATTTTTGGGGGTTTTATGATTCCATATATTTTTTTAAATTTTTATTACATCGTATACACGGAGCACTCGCACACTTCTTATTTGAGGATTTATTTTTATTGTACAAAAACTTGCTGAAACGACTTGTGCCTTCACAAATGGAAAAATTGGTGGACTCTTGAAGTTGTAGAATTTTTTTTTTTAATTTCCGAGAACACCTGATCCATACAGCTTCAATGTGTTTTGGTTTTGATTTTCTAAATATATCACAAGATCTTGAAGAAAATGATTTTTTTTTTACAGTAAATACCGTACAAAAATCTCAACTGCTCCGTCTGAAGCCAGTGAGACTATGGCATTCAGTGGCGTAGCGTGGGTTTCGGCCGCCCGGGGCGGAGGAAAAGTTTGCCGCCCCCCCCTGTTTATTATAACATAACTTCTACAGGTACTTCTTCCGCAGAATTTCAAGCGCTGACTGGGGGGGGGGGTGGATGGTAGATATTCTATTTTTTATAACGATTTTTATAATCCCATTTGCCGATTACGCTTCCAATAAAATCATGCTTATAAATTTTAGCACAAAATTATATATAACTGCTCTCAGAAATCGAGAACGGTATGCTTGTGATAGAATTTCGCATCTTCATCACGCATACGTATGGAATGCAAAGCTTCACTCGGTACACGATGAATCGGCAGCTTATTGTTATATTGATAACACAAATCTGGTTTAAATTAAACTAAATATGCGGTGTATCAAAACTACACTCAGAACACAAAAATGGTTTTTCTTTGATTCTAGCGGCATTTACATACTGTACACAAAACGGGTTTTAATAAAATCTGTATGCGGTGAATTAAAACTACACTCAAAACATAAAAAGAGTTTTTCTTTGATTCTGCCGGCACTTACATTCTGAACATAAAACTGGTTTTAATTAAAACTGTATGTGGTGAATTAAAACTACACTCAGAACATCGGGGTGGAGGAAAATTTCGCCGCCCCCTTATTTGGGTATTGCAGCCGGGGGGGGGGGGGGGAGGGGTGGTGTATTATATGTAGACCTATTTATAAACGAGCCGTATTTTTTTAATAATCACATTTGACAAGTATTCTTTCAACGAAAATCATGTTTATAAATTCTACTACAAAGTTGATTGATTGAGTCCCCAAATAATAGTAACACACGCAATCACAATCAATTTCTCAGAATTTTACAGCATTACGTAACTCAAATGTAAAGCTTCACTCGATGCTCAATGAATCTGCAATTCGTTATTTAATTTACCAGTTTGGGAATAATTTCGGTTTACGGAAGGTCTTCCAAAATAATTTTTTTTTTTTTTTATACTAATTATGGGCCGGAAAATCCAAAACTGAAAGAATTTTTTTTCGGAAAGCAATATTAACAAAGTTACACGACTTTAAAATTTTTTATACACACACACAGGAAAATAGTCATTTTGGATGCATTCTGATTCCTACAAAATCAAACTAGTTATTTTTATACTAACTATGGGCCGGGGAATCCGAATCTGAATTAGGCGGCGGTAAGCAATATTAACTAAATTACACGACTTTAAAATTTTCTATACAAACACACATGAAAATATTCATTTCAGAAGCTGGTTTTGACTGACGCAATACAAAGTCATAGAAAAATAAAAAATAAGAAATACAGGAACATGTGTTGGCAGTGTTACCAAGTCTCAAAAATATTTATCCCTATTTTATGAATTACAACTATCTCAACGGCCGTATTCTTAAACCAAAAGTATGAAAATTCGTAGTCTTAAAAATGCGTAACCTAACCTAACCTAACGCTAGGTTTGTGTAACATGGTTTGTGCCCCTTTATACCGCCTGCTCGCGTCAATTTTAAAAAACAGCCTACGTTTTCAAGTAGTTTAGCGGCTACGCTAGGTTTGTGTAACATGGTTTGTGCCCCTTTATACCGCCTGCTCGCGTCAATTTAAAAAAACAGCCTACGTTTTCAAGTAGTTTAGCGGCTACGCTAGGTTTGTGTAACATGGTTTGTGCCCCTTTATACCGCCTGCTCGCGTCAATTTTAAAAAACAGCCTACGTTTTCAAGTAGTTTAGCGGCTACGCTAGGTTTGTGTAACATGGTTTGTGCCCCTTTATACCGCCTGCTCGCGTCAATTTAAAAAAACAGCCTACGTTTTCAAGTAGTTTAGCGGCTACGCTAGGTTTGTGTAACATGGTTTGTGCCCCTTTATACCGCCTGCTCGCGTCAATTTAAAAAAACAGCCTACGTTTTCAAGTAGTTTAGCGGCTACGCTAGGTTTGTGTAACATGGTTTGTGCCCCTTTATACCGCCTGCTCGCGTCAATTTAAAAAAACAGCCTACGTTTTCAAGTAGTTTAGCGGCTACGCTAGGTTTGTGTAACATGGTTTGTGCCCCTTTATACCGCCTGCTCGCGTCAATTTAAAAAAACAACCTACGTTTTCAAGTAGTTTAGCGGCTACGCTAGGTTTGTGTAACATGGTTTGTGCCCCTGTATACCGCCTGCTCGCGTCAATTTTAAAAAACAGCCTACGTTTTCAAGTAGTTTAGCGGCTACGCTAGGTTTGTGTAACATGGTTTGTGCCCCTGTATACCGCCTGCTCGCGTCAATTTTAAAAAACAGCCTACGTTTTCAAGTAGTTTAGCGGCTACGCTAGGTTTGTGTAACATGGTTTGTGCCCCTTTATACCGCCTGCTCGCGTCAATTTTAAAAAACAGCCTACGTTTTCAAGTAGTTTAACGGCTACGCTAGGTTTGTGTCACATGGTTTGTGCCCCTTTATACCGCCTGCTCGCGTCAATTTAAAAAAATATCCCTGTTTTCAAGTAGTTTAGCGTTTACGCCAAAAGTGAGTAAAATTTATAAAAAATAATTACTTAAGTTAGTTATTGATATGGCAACACTTAATTTTATGTGGCTGTTTCTATGACTTTAAACTGTCATAATACTTCCAATATGTCGATTTTTATGTATGCGTATAGAAAATTTTAAAGTCGTGTAACTTTGTTAATATTGCTTTCCGAAAAAAAATTCTTTCGGATTCGGATTCTCCAGCCAATAGTTAGTATAAAAAAAAAAAGTTTTATTATTTTGGAAGACCTTCCGTAAACCGAAATTAAGCCCCAGTTTGTGTGCGGTGAATTTAAACTACACTCAGAACATGAAAATGGTTTTTCTTTGATTCTGGCATTAAATAAATAGTCTGCAACTAGAATTTTATAACTGCACATCGAATAACAGAATGTTTTCCTTCGAAATATGTCAGCAGATGAATCCTACTGGAATTTTACATTCTGTACTGGTTTAAATTAAATCTGTACCTGGCGAATTAAAACTACATTCAGAATATGAAAATGGTTTTTCTTTGATTCTGGCGGCACACATAGTCTGCAAATAGAATAATATAACTGAACTTCAAATAAGAGGATGTTTTCCTTCGAAATGTGTCAACAGACAAATCCATAACTGGAAATTTACATTCTTAAAACAAAATTGGTTTGAATTAAGTCTGTATGCAGAGAATTAAAAGTACATTCAGAAAATGAAAATGGTTTTTCTTTGATTCTGGCAGCACATACAGAGTCTGCAACTAGAATTTTATAACTGAACTTCGAATAAGATAATGTTTTCCTTTGATTTGTGTCAGCAGATGAATCCTCAAATGGAATTTTACATACTGAAAACTGGTTTAACTTCGAATAATAAGAAAAAAAATATCCATAAACTTTTGCCTGTCAATGTTTGCGCGCAAAATTTCCGGTTCTTCCCATGCATTTTAAATGTTCCTTTTTATTGTTTTTTTTTATCCTTTTGCAAAAAACAAAATTGTTCTAAAATCTAGATAAAGTTATTTTTCCGACGTGTTTATTAGAACATAATTGTTTCTAAATATTAAAATTTTGATATTGGAAATGTGAATTGGCTCAAAAATACACCCCTGCGATTATTCGAATTAAAGTACCTAATATAGAATAAACTTAAAATTTTAAATACAGATTCCTTTTCAAAAAATGTAATAAAACTGTTTCTTAAGTTTTTATCGCAATCACAAATTTATTTTAAAATAAAAAATATGTGGGATATAATTTCACAATTTTATTTTAAAATTAAGTGTGTGGGATAATTTGCGTCTCCTGTGATTAGACGAGTTAAATTAAATCTGTATTTGGCAAATTAAAACTACACTCAGAATTTGAAAATGGTTTCTCTCTTTCCTAGATAATATTATTATTTTTTTTGTGAAAATTTGCCGCCCCCCTAAAAGTGCCGCCCGGGGCGGGCCGCCCCCCCCGCCCCCCCCACGCTACGCCACTGATGGCATTCCCCAAATTAGGTATGTTGTGAGGCTGAAGGTAGTGAGGAGGGGAAGGAGGTGGGGAAGAGGAGGGTTGGGAAGTACCTGGCTATTCAGATCTGGTCACCAAACACGGCTAAAGCCATTTTCAAGCAACATTTCAATCTTGAATGGTGGTCTTACACCAGGGCGATACTAATAGTATCTTCCACTCTGGAACATGCCGTAAATATACTATAATATATATTATTTTAAATGAATTAATTGTGAAATAACACAAATTAATCAAATAAAATTTACTTGCGCATGCCGGGTTCGAACCCCAATCTCCGGATCATGAGTCAAGAGTCTTACCCACCGGACTACGGAGGTCAAACAAACAGCCCCGTATTTTGCGTATCGCTTGAGAAAGAAATGTTTTATAAGGTATATAACAAATCGCGTAATGGCAACACAAAATATTTGGAAATGGCGTCTTGGAGAAAACGGTTTGACATCTTGGTTTTCTGCATAACATTAAAAGGTAAGATATAGTATTTTTCTGTTGAAAATAATTATTATACTGTATACAGATGTTTAATCTGATCGATAAATATGATTTCCATTCAAAAACATTGCTTTTTCATTTTGTTTTCGCTAAAAACGTTCATGATCCTGTGATGGCGCATTGGTGGATGTTTTTAATGGAGATCTTCTTGTTTTGGCCTTTTGTATTGTTTTACGTATTTTAATTTGATTCTTTCAAGATGTATTAATTTATTTTAATGTTTTCCGGTAGACTATATATAACTTATTGTTATCATTTTTATAGATGGCTGTTAGAGGTTTGTCACATGAAGAAATAACTATTGCACTGGAAGGAGACATTTCCGATGTCAAATGGGAGTCTGACGGTGAAGGTGAAGAGAGCTGGTCAGTGGAGTATCTACAAGATGACCAGGATGAGAACCAGTACCAGGACATCAACATTCAGCATTCGTCCGTAAATTAATTTGAGGTTAGGTCGGTTAGGATACCTTAGTTTTTGTGTTATGTTTTATTATCAATTGTCTTATGTGTTATTTATTATCAATAATTGTCTTTACTGAAAATAAACATATTTAAAGATGTTCTCAGAGTGTTTCATTTGTCTGATGTAACATTTTCTGATTCCAATAATTTTGTTCTTAAATAATTTATTGGGCTAATGAAGTAGGTCGAGAGCGATTATATTGTCTATGGTAGACAAATAAGTTTCCTCTATCTTTAGTCTATTACTGCTGGCAGGTGCGGGAAGGGCGAGGGGGGGGGGTCTGGTTAAGTTGGTGACGAAACCGCTAGGAGGAAAAAGCCCGAAGTGATCGATCTAGGGGTTAGTATATTTATGGGCGTCTTTGACAAAACGGTTTGACTTATCTTGGTTTTCTGCATTAAAGGTAAGATATAGCATTTTTCTGTTGAAAATAATTATTATACTGTATACAGATGTTTTATCTGATCGATAAATATGATTTCCATTCAAAAACATTGCTTTTTCATTTTGTTTTCGCTAAAAACGTTCATGATCCTGTGGTCTCACATTGGTGGATGTTTTTTTTTTAATGGAGATCTTCTTGTTTTGGCCTTTTGTATTGTTTTACGTATTTTAATTTGATTCTTTTAAGATGTATTAATTTATTTTAATGTTTTCCGGTAGACTATATATAACTTATTGTTATCATTTTTATAGATGGCTGTTAGAGGTTTGTCACATGAAGAAATAACTATTGCACTGGAAGGAGATATTTCCGATGTCAAATGGGAGTCTGACGGTGAAGGTGAAGAGAGCTGGTCAGTGGAGTATCTACAAGATGACCAGGATCAGAACCAGTACCAGGACCAGGACATCAACATTCAGCATTCGTCCGTAAATTAATTTGAGGTTAGGTCGGTTAGGATACCTTAGTTTTTGTGTTATTATCAATTGTCTTTACTGAAAATAAACATATTTAAAGATGTTCCCAGAGTGTTTCATTTGTCTAATGTAGTAACATTTTCTGATTCCAATAATTTTGTTTTTAAATAACTTATTGGGCTAATAGGTTGCAGTAGGTCGAGTGCAATTATATTGTCTATGGTAGATGAATAAACTTCCTCTATCTTTAGTCTATAAAGGGCTAGCGAGACTTATCAAGCGGCTTGGCTCAATCACGTAGTTTTTTGTCTATGGCTAGAGTTTTGACCGCATTTTGACCGTCTCCAGAGGTGGCTTGATGCTCGAGTCAAGCATTGCGCAATAATCTACGTTATTGCGCAACGCTTGAAGCGAATTTATATTTCTTGGGCGTAGACAACAAATCATAGACAAATAAGTGCCTGAGTGGTGATTTTAGATATTACGTATCACGTAAAACGTTTATAAAAATAGATTAAATTATTACAAAATAGGTATTAATTGTTTTTGTGTTTAATTTGTAGAAATCCTTCTGATTTTTCTTTTAAATTTATGTAAATATAATTTAATAATGTTATTACGTTAATGTTATATTAAAATATTAATATGTAACATTTATTATAACGTAACAAATAATTATTTTTCTTTTCTAGATTCTATCTCGCACAAAAATCACTTTCAACTAGCGAAAATGACAGGAAACCATAGACAAAGGAGTAATTTGTTCAAATGACATATCGTCTAGGCATAGACTAAGGCTTGGCTCAACGGCTTGAAGCGCGCATCAAGCTGTTGAGGCAAGCATTCATAGACAATAACGGAAAATAAATTTACGTGCTGGCCGTCAGGCCGCTTGATAGTCTACAAGCGTTCTGTCAAGCATTTGTCTATGCCTAGATGTGATTTTCGATAGTTTGTTTGGTTTATTTATGGTTGACAGTGAATTTTGGGCGGCTAAAATAAAATGGAATATAACGGAGACAAAGCATTCTTAGCTCTTGGGTTATCTTTGTATTTTAATAAAAATAAACGAATTTGGTGTCAAGAATGGTACAATTTGTGATCCCGCTTTACTCATAAGCATTTACAAAGCGTATTACAGGCACGGCACCAAATGATTACTTACACGCATTTTTTCAAAATAGATGATCGTAATTACGAAGCATTGTTTTATATTTCCGTTGATATTATGAATAAATGTTATAATTAATATAACATTAATTGATAAAGTTGATTAAGGAAAATTATTTATTCCCTATTTCTCAGATGTTCATAAGACCTAAACAATATTTTAAATCAGTCAAAGCAGTTACATCATTAACAATAAGAAAACAAAAAAAAATACTTGCAGAACTGAATAATAACATTAATATCAGTTACAATATTATTAAACAATGAGAGAAAAAAAAATACTTGCAGAACTGTATAATAACATTAATATCAGTTACAATATTATTAAACAATGAGAGAAAAAAAATACTTGCATAAATAATACTAGCTGGTACCCGGCATGCGTTGCAATGCCATTCAAAGAAATAAATTAATTCTCCCTGCATGTCCTTTCCCGTGCGTCCCCGTTAACCTCCCGAGTTCCTTTCCGAGAATACTGCACAAGAGTCCCAACTGCTCCCGTCTGGAGCCAGTGAGACTATGGTATCTCCGATCGGGGTATGTTGTGAGGCTGAAGGTAGTGGGGTGGGGAAGGAGATAGGAAAGAGGAAGGTAGGGAAGTACCTGGCTATTTAGATCTGGTCACCAATCACGGCTTATGCCATTTCAAGCAACGTTTCAATTCTGAATGGTGGTCTACCAGGGCGATACTTAGAGTATCTTCCAATCTGGAACGTGCCGCAAATATACTTTACATTATTTAAAAAAAAAGTGAAATAACACAAATTAATCAAATAAAATTTATTTGACACGCCGGGATTCGATCCCCCGACCTTCGGTTTGCGAGTCAAGAGGCTTACTTACGTCAATTTTTCTTTTCGTAAGATCTTTCCACAAAGTATTGAAGACTTAAAAAAATCTTTCAATTCCTTCCCCTCCCTCCAATTTTCTTACTTTTTCTTTCCGGAAGAACCTTCTACAAAGTATTAGAAAACTTTTAAAAAAAGATGAATGAAATAGGTAAAGTGGTTCTGAAGTTATAGCGTGACCAAGGGAAACAGGGATTCATTTGTAAAAATCCATCTGATTTTTCTACAAATTAAACACAAAAACAATAATTAAAAACGTAGAAATGCATCTGATTTTACTTTTAAGTTAATGTAAATAATATTTTCATTAATTTAAAAGAAAAATCAGATGCATTTCTACAAATTAAACACAAAAACAATTAACTCTTATTTTATATTAATGTTATCTAATTTATATAATTGTTTTATGATGCGTAAAAAATGTAACAAATTTTGAAAAAAATCTGTTCTTTTATGTCGAAG
Source organism: Limnephilus marmoratus (assembly GCA_917880885.1). Classification (NCBI taxonomy): domain Eukaryota; kingdom Metazoa; phylum Arthropoda; class Insecta; order Trichoptera; family Limnephilidae; genus Limnephilus; species Limnephilus marmoratus. The sequence continues at coordinate 44,535,948 of OU862913.1, forward strand.
AACGCTAACTATTAATGTACATGTCCTATTTTATGATTCTTCGATTGTTTCGAAAATGTAATGTAATGAATTTCAACAAATGGCCAAGATCACCCTTAATGAGTGATAGCCAAATAAATAATTAAAAAAATATATACATCTATGAGTTGTCTATGCTAAAAAAATATCAATTCGCATCAAGCGCGCCGCCAGCACGTAGATTCTTGAAGCTTGCTTCAAGCTTCCTCTGTAGACTGTCAAAACGCTTGGCTCAAACGAAAACTACGCGCAGTGTTGCCAACTTAACAAAAAACTACGTGCTTGAAGAAACTGCTATTAATAGTGTCGGAATCTCTTTAGTGCCGCCGATAGGCATATATAATAATATATATATGTATATAGTAATAATTTGGTGACGAAACCGCTAGGAGAATCAGGCAGAGCGCAGAGAGCTGAGTCAGAGGAGGTTGGCGAGGACAAATCGACTTTTTGGTGGCTTGCGCTAGCAAAAAGTAGACAATTCCAAAGGAAGTGCTGAACGGTGGGGACTGAAGCTTTCTGGTGCCCTAGGGCGCCCGAGGCCGGCAGTTGCCCGTCATTCAGTTCGGCCGACGACAACTCAAAAACTGCCTTTCTCAAGGCAACGCAACTACTACAAAAACTAATCTTTTTCTTGATATTTTTTCAGAATGTCTGACAAGACGAAAGCATCAAAGAACCCCCTCGGAATCATAACCTTCGACTGCCCGAAAGGGGCAAAAGTCGCCTGGGTCAACGCCAGGACGGGAATCGTGGAGTTTGAGTTTGCAGACTCCGCCGCAGCCCCCCCCCCCCCCTCATCCCGATACCCTCGCATCCCCCATCCCGGGGCCCAGCCCCACTCCAGAGATCCATTCCACCCCCATCCCGGGGCCCAGCTCGACTCCAACGGAGCCGGAATGGCAGAGAGCACCTGCCGCCAAGCGGTGCCACTCCCCTCCCACCCAACCCACGTCCAACTCGTGCCTGTCTCTGGAGAACAGGTTCGATGTCCTTCCTGAGGTTGGAGACGGCGACGCCTCCACACACGTCGTCCCACCAGCCAAGAGACGCCCGACAGAGCGCCCTCCTGCGGCAGAGCGCCAAACTGCGAACCGGACCCACCAACGGGAAGCTACAAGACCCGGCGGCCCCCGCAAGGGCCCAAGAGTACCACCGGTGATCATGACTCTGGGGAGCATGACTCATGAACAGGCCACGACTGAAATCAGGAAGCACATCGGCAGTGCTTCCTTCCATTTCAACTACAATAAAGGCGGCACCATCAGCGTCTCCGTGAGCTCTGTCGAGGCTCACCACCTACTTACCAGCGCCCTACGTCGGGAGGCCAAGTCCTTCCAAGTCGTTCTCGACCGAGGCCGAAAAAATCAAGAAGACCGTCATCAGAGGTCTTCCCAAATTGACCGCTGAGGAGATCAGCAATGACCTGAGGGATCAGGGCTTCCCTGCGAGGTCCATCATTGAGATGAAGACCCCCGGGTCAGAATACCCCCTTTATCTGGCCCACTTCAGCCGCGAAACCAATATGGGACAGCTGAGAGTGACAGTGAGATTCATCTGCTACTGCAGAGTCTCTTTCAGAAAATACAGGAGCAACCACCTGCAACACGGCACGCAGTGCCACAGGTGCCAGAAGTTCGGCCACAGCTCCCGGAACTGCGCCCATCCCGCCCGCTGCGTAAAGTGCGAAGGTCAACACGCAACAGCCGACTGTGAAAAACTCACACGAGAACTACCGGCCGCCTGCTGCAACTGCGGAGGCCCTCACCCCACCAACTTCAGCGGATGCCCGAAGAGGATGGAGTACGTGGCCGCCCTTCAGCGCAGAGCCAGAGAAAACGCCGCTCAGAGGGAGGAAGGGCCGCGCCAGAACACCGAAACCCGCCAGCCACCACCACCAGGCAACGCAGGCGGCCGAAGGACTCACTCGGAAGCAGCGGGTGGCAACCCTCGCACTTCCCAACAACAAGAAGGGCGTCGTGGGCCAGAAGCCGACACCCAAGGACCCCAATCCAACACCTCTGATGACGAGGACGTCATGTCTCTCCTGCGCGGCCTCATCAAAGTCCGTGGAAGGCTGGCAACCTGCGCGTCCAGGGAGGACAAGCTAGTCATCCTCTGGGAGCTCCTGACAACCACCATCTATGTCTAAGCTCCATTCCAACCTCCCAGACCCTCCGCAATCCCGGACCTACCCCAATACCTACTTCCCAACCTAAAAATTCCTTGCTTTCCATCTTGCAGAATTTTCAGGGGCGCCGCAAAACAAAATATTTACATTCAGTAAATTTAAATATAAATTTCCCGAAAAAAGTTCAGAACTTTTGTTCCCCTTTCCCTTTTTCATTGCAACTTGGTGAGGTTTTTATCCAGTAAAGACTTTTTTCCTCACGATAACATTAATGTAAAAGTAAATTCAGTCAAGTAAATAATCACCTTCAGAAGGTAATAGTTATAAGGCCGAATGAGCCGTAAAACTAGTTAGTTAGAACATGAAAGGGCATTGCAAAGCCCTAGTTTAGCTAGAGGATTACGAAAGAATCCGTAGAATCAAAAAAAAAAAAACCGCTAGGAGGAAAAAGCCCGAAGATATCGATCTAGGGGTTAGTATATTTATGATTGAAGGGAAGCGGCAATACTTTCGGAATATTACGGGGATAAGCGAAAAACCTATGTAGCTCTGCAAACTTGTAGCCGTTTAGTGGGAGGGGATAGAAACGGGAAATGTGGCTAGGCTAGCGTGCGGGGGTAAGGTGGCGCTCTGGAGATAAGGGCCGAACTGTGAATGGGAATCATTATTATTTTTATATTTTTTAAACTTTCGTTAATTTTTTATCACATTTTGGACATAAAATATAATAGCTTAATTGAAAAATGAGTAATGAAATGAGGAAAGGGTAGTAACAAGGAGACTGGAGACTTATGTGTTGTTTAATTTTTATTGTTCCCTATACAAGTTATTTTAAGTTACTTTTATCTACTAGGACGTACTCAACTCATTTTTTGCGAAATCAATTATAAACAGGGAGATTAATTAAACACTGGGCACTTTTAAACAGTTCGTGTATTCCAACAAACAACAAAATGGCTATCGATAGTTATATCTGGTTTGTCTCCGTGATCTGCCTTCCTTGCGTTGTTGAGAGAGAAGAGAGCGGAAGCCACAGGTGGGGTAGCTAGTAGTCCTGGGTCGATCGATCGTTTTACACGACCCGGGTCGCTCACGACCCACTGGCGTCACGAGCGGGTCCCGAAGACCCGCTCTTTTCGCGACACAAAATACGAAACTCGGTAATCGAGTTTCTCGCGCCGGTCGCCGCCCAGACCCGTCAAGTCAAACTAACTCTTAAAAATGTCACCATATTTAAAGAAAAATATTCAAATATAATATTTCAAGGTACATGAAGAAATGGTGAGAACTGAGATTAAAAAGATTCTCATTTCTCTAATTCTTAAATAAAACAATAAAACTTTTAAAGTTGGCCAAAAAGGGTACACCAATAAAGTTACACCTTAAACCTTGGGGATTAATAAATATTGCGTATTTTATGATTATAAGAGTTTATCGAAGATTGGGTTATAAAACCCCGACAGCAAACACTTTACATTTTTGGGCTGCCATAAATATTTATAGGATCTATTTGAAATGTAGAAATATTAAAAACCTACTTAAAAATAAAACAATTTAAGAAATAAACTCTTTCATCCAAATCGGCAAAGTAATGCATCTATATAATAAGAGGCAGATTAATATTATTTCTCAAGGTTGGGACCACCTTACTTGAAAAAACCGCGGGATAATTTTGTTTGCAAAGGAGAAACTACCTGTAACTAAAATAACATGAATATTACGAATAATTATTTTACTTAAGACTAAATAGAAAAATCGCATTCTGAAACGAACAAATACCAAGATACGCTCTTATTAAAAAGACTCCGGGTCTAGTTGAATATTCAAAAATCGAATCTACTAAACAATCCCGCGATGACTTGACACACGGGCAGAAGCAGGATACTTTCTACTAGGTACCTGAGCCGCGAGAGCGGGCGGCGAAACCCGAGTGTTGACAACCCGTTCGCTCTCTCTTATACATCTATCTAACGTCGCTCGCCCCGCCACATCCGCACCCGAAACCCAGGTTGCAGTAGTAGAGCGTTTGCGAGAAGTGGGTCGCCAGACCCGGGTGCTGAACACGTCTCGCCACTCGCCACATGGGCACCCGGCGATCGGTCCGTGAGTCACGGGGTGCAGGAATGTGTCGTAGTTGGTAGGTCGCACGAGTGTGTCGCGGTTTACGGGTCCCGGAAGACCCGGGTGCTGACGAATAAATAACCCGCTCGCTCTTTGATGGATCGTGAGCGGGTTTCGACGATCAGGTCTTTCACGATCGACCCAGGACTAGTAGCTAGCTACTAGTCCTGGGTCGATCGTGAAAGACCTGATCGTCGAAACCCGCTCACGAGCCACCAAAGAGCGAGCGGGTTATTTATTCGTCAGCACCCGGGTCTCACGACCCGCGACTAGCGAACAACAAGACAAGAACAACGCGCGCACTCCCGAGACCCGAGAACCGCAACACACTCCCCGACCCGCCATCTACGACGCATTCCTGCACCCGTGACTCACGGACCGATCGCCGGGTGCCGGGTGCGGGTGGTGCGAAACGTGTTAGCTCCCGGAACCCACAAACTGCGACTCATTCGATCGCCGATTGCCGACCGATGCACACACGTGCGTGACAGTATTCTGCTTCCTGCCCGTGTATCACGTCATCGCGGGATTGTTAGTTAGATTCGATTCGACTAGACACAGCGTCGTTTTTAATTAGAGCGTATCTTGGTATTGTTAATCAACGGGTGAAGTGCATTTCTTTTCACATTTTGTTAGTTTTGTTTTAATAAAAACTTTTCATTTTTCGTGTGAGTATGAATGTAATTGTGCATTGTAATAGAAACTATAAACTGATAAAAGTGTAAAATGTCTAACTTTAATAAAAATAAATTATAATAAAGCATTAGCTTACAGCTAATTTACTTATTTAAATTCTCAATAAAAGCTTCAGAACAACACGTTTTTTACAAGGTTTTTATATCCTCCAAAACATGATAAAACATTGTTTTTTTTAGCCCTAAAGCATGTCTTTTTTTAAATTAATTTCTAGGAAATGACATTACTAGTTACAGGTGTGAGCAGTGAGAGAACGTTCACACAATTATAATCTGGGTTTTGTGTCACGTATGACTTAACCGGTCTTGGCGGCGAACGTCTACCGCGCGGCGCGCCCGTAGAAAGTTACTAGGTGATGAGTAATCGAGTTTCGTATTTTGTGTCGCAAAAAGAGCGGGTCTTCGCGACCCGCTCGTGACGCCAGTGGGTCGTGAGCGACCCGGGTCGTGTAAAATGATCGATCGACCCAGGACTACTAGCTACCCTTCCAGGCCGGTCCAGTCTCGCCACCCGCAGGATATTGTCCTCTCCCATTCCTACCAACCGATATAGTGTCCGGGGTTGGTTGTCAAGTTTACACTCGACCATCCTGACTCTCCATTGTGACCTCACAAGAATAAAAAGAAAAACATATTAGTTACAAGCATTACAATCACATGGATAGTTTCTACTGAACTATCCCGGATAGCTTCTACTGAGCATACCCAATTATTCGGACTGTTTCTACTGAACAGTCCCGGATAGCTTCTACTGAGCGTACCCAATTATTCGGACTGTTTCTACTGAACAGTCCCGGATAGCTTCTACTGAGCGTACCCAATTATTCGGATTGTTTCTACTGAACAGTCCCGGATAGCTTCTACTGAGCATACCCAATTATTCGGACTGCTTCTACTGAACAGTCCCGGATAGCTTCTACTGAGCGTACCCAATTATTCGGATTGTTTCTACTGAACAATCCCGGATAGCTTCTACTGAGCATATCCAATTATTCGGACTGCTTCTACTGAACAGTCCCGGATAGCTTCTACTGAGCGTACCCAATTATTCGGATTGTTTCTACTGAACAATCCCGGATAGCTTCTACTGAGCAAATCCAATTATTCGGACTGCTTCTACTGAACAGTCCCGGATAGCTTCTACTGAGCGTACCCAATTATTCGGATTGTTTCTACTGAACAATCCCGGATAGCTTCTACTGAGCATACCCAATTATTCGGATCGTTTCTACTGAACGAATCCAACCACCACTAGGATGCACAAACACAGATAATTTTAGAGGCTGAAAAATAGAATATAATCTGCCAAACTGTAATCCTTCCAGCAGTCAGATGACTACCCTAGTGACCCGCAGTCACTTATGCACAGTCACTCAGATTAATCAACAATTAATCATGCAACGTGCCGACCTGGTGAGACTCAGCTCTCCAGCAAATCCAATAGATCATCTCGACCTACCTCACTATCCTGGCTGTCAGACTCGTCAGAGTCTCCAGGGGCTCCCTTGTAGGGCCTCAACGCATCAGCGGCAACCATGGCGGTGAACTTCTTATAGCCACGCATACCCTTGACACTGCTAATCTCGTAGCGGTCAATATCTGGAAATACTTTAGTTACCTTGTATGGTCCACTATAGAGGGGGTCAGTTTTATGATTGATCCCTGCTCCTCCCCGAACCACACCTTATCTCCACAAGACAAGGTCTCCTTTTCCATACTTGCGTGCTACCTTTCGCCTTTTGTCGTACTGCGCCTTCATTCTTTCAGCAGCCACTGCCATATTACGCTGAGCCGCCTCGCGACACTCAGCTACCTGGGCCTCCACGGAGAGATGCTCTACACTGGCATCGTCTCGCGCTTCAGCAAGAACATTGTTCTTGTGACCAAACATCAACTGAAATGGGGTAAACCTAGTACTGGCATTGATGGTATTATTAATACCCCAGATAATCTCAAGTAATCCTACATCCCATAAGTTAGGATCTGCATCCATGGCACGCATCGCCTCGAGCAATGTCCTGTTGGTCCTCTCAACCTGCCCATTTGCTTGGGGACTAGCAACTGCAGTCAAGATGTGTTTGAACTGCCTCTCTACAGAAAATTGCTTAAACCTTCTGCTATTAAAAGCCAAACCTCTATCGGAGATAACTCTAGTAGGTACTCCAAATGTACTGAACATTTCATTCAACTTTCTAATTGTCTCCACCGAATTTAGTGTTCTTGATGGAAAAGCAAACACAAATTTGGAGAAAGCATCTGTAGCCACAAGTAAATAGCTATTACCTGACTTGCTTTTAGAAAATGGTCCTAGGTGATCTATATGCAGAGTGTGCATTGATCTGTCGGGCTTCGGTATAGCGTTAAGCTTACCTTCCCTTTTCCCGTACTGGCCCTTAGCAAATGCACAATTTATACATGCGGCCACGTACTTCCTGATGAAACGAGTCATCTTGGGGAACCAAACCTCACTCTTGATCAGTTTCTCACACCGCTCGAAACCTGGGTGACCAATGTCATCATGATATTTCCTTACTAACATCCATTTAGCATTATTTGGAACCATTACTCTTTCACCCGCCAACGTTTTGCGGTACAATCTATCATTTCTAATGCAGAAATCGTTTGTCAAGTCCTTATTAGCCTTGCCACTCTTAAGCTGCTCTACGATAGATATAATCTTTTGGTCCTGAAGCTGCAAGGAAAGTAACCAGTCGTCCGTTTCTATCATAGAAACATTCACCTCAAGGGGTGACGGATTACGACTCAGAGCATCTACATGCTTCATACGGTCTCCGGGACGATATACTACATTCATATCGTACTCCTGTATGGTGAGCCACCATCTAGCTATCCTAGGAATCATATCCTTCTTAAGGCCTATCCGCACACAACAGTGCCGGCACAGTGCCGGCACAGTGCCGACACGTGCCGATAAGTAACGTATCCATCAGTGTCAGTGAAAAATGATATTGTGGCATACATTTTGTACGAGTACGACGCTATCCGTACTCGTCAGTGACAGTGACGTTCAGTGATGTCAGTGCTGCGCCGACGCTCGCCGTGATCCGGCGCAATCCGGCGTGAATTTCTAGCGGACAATATTTTGCCTGACACGGTCGCAGTGTTTCAAGAAGGACGAAGAAAAGTTGATTGAATTGGTCCGTGTATATCAAGCAATTTATGACCTTTCACATAGAAAATACATGGACATTAATTTTAAAGCAAACATAAACAAATTATAATAATTTTTATTATAATTGAATAATTTAATTATAAATACCTACAATAATTTTAGTTTAGATAAAAGTATGTCGAAACAATGTTTTGACATCCTGAAATACTCAAAAAAACTTTGATTCATCATCTATCAGATGTTTATATAGGGTGGTGAACACTCCTTATTCTTCTCTTTTCCTCCACGCATTACGAACTCAATGTCATACATTTCTTCTCACATACATTTCGTCTTCATATAATATTAAAGCCATCGATGCTAATTGTGATCTTGAATATCGAGACATTTTAGCACATGAAACTGCTACGCAGAGTCTAGAGTGCCAACTAATCACTGCGCGCGTCTCGTCGCGTCGCGTCGTGTCGGTACTGACATGTACGAATAGCACGTCACGGTACTGTACGGTACGGAACTGTCGGTCACGTGCCGGCACTGTTGTGTGCGGATAGGCCTTTAACCAGCGTTGCCCTTATAGCCCATTCACACCATTCATTTATCGTTCATTTCGTGATTTCATTCCGCCTCTTTCCCTCGAAATGAACCGTGTGAACACGAAAATGAATAGAGACAGTTCCGAATGAAGCATTCCAACAATGTTGGAATGCTTCCTTCGGCACTGTTCACTCGCAACCGGAATTTAACATCACGTGACGCGAATGATGTGTGTGAACACTCAAGTGAACAGTCTTTCACTCGCAAATCAGTCGGCCGAAATGTTCTGTCGTGAGGACGAGTAGCCGGAGCGGCTTAAACGTCAAAATGCTCCGTTTGGTTCGCTTTTCGAAATAACTCCTACACGTCTCATAGAAATCGTTGTTTCTCCCTTACTATCATAGTGAAAAATATGATCTAAACGGTATTGGAAAGAGAAAATAATGTTCTATATATATCCAATATAACAATTAACCACAAAAGAATACGAATGTACACTTCTATGGAACCAAAGTTTCTGATCGAATTTGAAAAAGAAATTATGAAACATTGTGAATTTTTTATGAATTATTTTTATATGAAACGACAAAAAAGTGAGGTGACAGAAACGTTTATAATTTATTTGTCTAACAAAATAAGTGTGTGTTTTTATATTTATTTTGTTAACAAGTAATTTTAGTTAGAATAAAAGCAAGTAGAGCCATTTTTTAAACTTTTAAAAGTTTAAATTAAAAATTATTCTATTTAAAAAATTAAGTGGTTATTTCTAATACTAAATTTTGAAAGCATCTTTCATCACCTTTCCAAAACAGTTTTTAGTTTTTGGATACGTTAATAAATATTCCATTTATATGGATTTTATTGCAAGCCGAGGCCTATTTTGGAATAAAAATATTTGCATGGTGCAAAAATACTGGTAGATATCAGTTTTCAGGTTATTATTTAACCATATGTTCATTTTATGGTGCTGAAATTTATTTACTGTTTACAAGAATCGCCAATTTCTCGTAATTTAGTTCAACGTTATCGGAAATGTCAATTGAAATCGTAAATATTCCCGAACATAGGCGTCAGCGCCGGACGAATTCCAATGCGGCCGCGACTACCCTCGACGACTTCGCAGCGAGAATGTCGAGTGAACTCTTCCTTCGAAGGAACCGTGTGAACACTCGGTGAACGAGAATGGAACATTTCATCGAGTAAACCTTCATCCGAGTGATCCTTGTGACTTCAGCTTTACAGCAGTGCAATCTGTCACAACAGTGAAATGCATAAATATACTAACCCCTAGATCGATCACTTGGGGCTTTTTCCTCCTAGCGGTTTCGTCACCAACTTAACCCCCCTCGCCCTTCCCGCACTTGCCAGCACTAATGTAACTAAAGATAGAGGAAACTTATTTGTCTACCATAGACAATATAATCGCTCTCGACCTACTTCACTAGCCCAATAAATTATTTAAGAACAAAATTATTGGAATCAGAAAATGTTACATTAGACAAATGAAACACTCTGAGAACATCTTTAAATATGTTTATTTTCAGTAAAGACAATTGATAATAAATAACACATAAGACAATTGATAATAAAACATAACACAAAAACTAAGGTATCCTAACCGACCTAACCTCAAATTAATTTACGGACGAATGCTGAATGTTGATGTCCTGGTACTGGTTCTCATCCTGGTCATCTTGTAGATACTCCACTGACCAGCTCTCTTCACCTTCACCGTCAGACTCCCATTTGACATCGGAAATGTCTCCTTCCAGTGCAATAGTTATTTCTTCATGTGACAAACCTCTAACAGCCATCTATAAAAATGATAACAATAAGTTACATAATATAGTCTACCGGAAAACATTAAAATAAATTAATACATCTTGAAAGAATCAAATTAAAATACGTAAAACAATACAAAAGGCCAAAACAAGAAAATCTCCATTAAACACATCCACGAATGCGCCATCACAGGATCATGAACGTTTTTAGCGAAAACAAAATGAAAAAGCAATGTTTTTGAATGGAAATCATATTTATCGATCAGATTAAACATCTGCATACAGTATAATAATTATTTTCAACAGAAAAATGCTATATTTTACCTTTTAATGTTATGCAGAAAACCAAGATGTCAAACCGTTTTGTCCAAGACGCCATTTCCAAATATTTTGTGTTGCCAGTACGCGATTTGTTATATACCTTATAAAACATAAAACATATCTTTCTCAAGCGATACGCAAAATACGGGGCTGTTTGTTTCATAAAATCAAGAGATTTTAATTTTCATCCATCAAATGACCTGACGACCTCCGTAGTCCAGTGGGTAAGACTCTTGACTCACGATCCGGAGATTGGGGTTCGAACCCGGCATGCGTAAGTAAATTTTATTTGATTAATTTGTGTTATTTCACAATTAATTCATATAAAATAATATATATTATAGTATATTTACGGCATGTTCCAGAGTGGAAGATACTATCAGTATCGCCCTGGTGTAAGACCACCATTCAGAATTGAAATGTTGCTTGAAAATGGCTTTAGCCGTGTTTGGTGACCAGATCTGAATAGCCAGGTACTTCCCAACCCTCCTCTTCCCCACCTCCTTCCCCTCCTCACTACCTTCAGCCTCACAACATACCTAATTTGGGGAATGCCAGTCTCACTGGCTTCAGACGGAGCAGTTGAGATTCTTGTACGGTATTTACAGTAAAAAAAAAAAAATCATTTTCTTCAAGATCTTGTGATATATTTAGAAAATCAAAACCAAAACACATTGAAGCTGTATGGATCAGGTGTTCTCGGAAATTAAAAAAAAAAATTCTACAACTTCAAGAGTCCACCAATTTTTCCATTTGTGAAGGCACAAGTCGTTTCAGCAAGTTTTTGTACAATAAAAATAAATCCTCAAATAAGAAGTGTGCGAGTGCTCCGTGTATACGATGTAATAAAAATTTAAAAAAATGTATGGAATCACAAAACCCCCAAAAATACCACAAAAAATACTCCAAAACACCTATTAAACCAGTAAAAAAATCCCATCCCACTTATTTTACCCCTAAGTTGGCAACCCTGAGCGAGAGATGGCGAAAATCAAAATTACAAACCTATCTTTACAGCTCCATCTATGAAACTTTATCTATGAGTGGCAGCACTTTTAAGTCACGGACCACGGTTGAAAAATTTGAACGAAGTTATACGCCCCTGGTGAAATGTATGCCAAGATAGATGCGGAACCTTTTTACAGATTCAACTACCGCTAAAGTCTCTAACTCATAGCTGTGATAGAATTCTTCTTCCTTTGAAGTCACACGACTGAAATAAGCCACTGGTTTTATTTCACCGTCGCTCTGCTTCTGCATTAGAATTCCACCTAACCCTAATTTACTGGCATCCGTGTGCAATTCTGTTTCCAGTTCTCTATAATCTATAATATATAGCTAGAACCTACTCTCTAACTTACTCAGTAAGTTTCGGTTTCACAGTCGACTGAGTCGACCGTTTCGGAGTCACATCACAAAATATCTCTATTGACACAAATCGGTTTAGAAAAGCGTCGATGGGCGTCGGTATGTTTGACCATAAATATACTATGTTTGACTTTCACACTCTATATAGAAATAATGTGGATTGAATTGTCTATGCGCCTACAGTCTATGGGAGAAGCGTTGTTTTGACGTTTGACATATTTGACGTTTGTTTCGTATTGTTCAATTGTATTTTGTCTGCTTAGCAAAGCAAAACTGAATGAACGTAAGTTATATGATTATTTAGTACATTCATGTTTATTTTGTGTTTGTCTTGGTTTTAAAATTGTGTCATTTGAATTATTTATGTAAAAAACGTGATTATTATAGTATCCGGTTGACGGTGGCAAAACAATTATCGAGTATATGGCAAACCATATGAATTTTCGTTTTACCACCGCCAGCGGGATACTGTTATTACCAACCGCGGCTAAATTTCGGTTTAGGGGCGAAATTCCTAGAAAATCAAACTAATTATTTTTATACTAATTTGGGGTCGGGGAATCCGAATCTGAAAGAATTAGGCGGGGGCAAGCAATATTAACTGAATTAAACGACTTTAAAATTTTTTATACACTCATAGGAAAAATAGCCATTTTGGAAGCATTTTGTTTCCTAGAAAATCAAACTAGTTATTTTTATACTAACTATGGGCCGGGGAATCCGAATCTGAAAGAATTAGGCGGCGGCAAGCAATATTTACTGAATTAAACGACTTTAAAATTTTCTATACACACACCACATGAAAATATTCATTTCGGAAGCTGGTTCTGACACACGCAGTACAAAATCATAGAAAACAAGATAACATAGATGTTTTTACCACACAAAATTAAGTGTTGCCATTAATATCAATAACGTAAAATAACATGTCTATATTTTAAGTACTTATTTTTTATAAATTTTATTCACTTTTGTATCACAAACCATGTTACACAAACCTAGCGTAGCCGCTAAACTATTTGAAAACAGGGATGTTTTTTAAAATTGACGCGAGCAGGCGGTATAAAGGGGCACAAACCATGTTACACAAACCTAGCGTAGCCGCTAAACTACTTGAAAACGTAGGCTGTTTTTTTAAATTGACGCGAGCAGGCGGTATAAAGGGGCACAAACCATGTTACACAAACCTAGCGTAGCCGCTAAACTACTTGAAAACGTAGGCTGTTTTTTTAAATTGACGCGAGCAGGCGGTATAAAGGGGCACAAACCATGTTACACAAACCTAGCGTAGCCGCTAAACTACTTGAAAACGTAGGCTGTTTTTTTAAATTGACGCGAGCAGGCGGTATAAAGGGGCACAAACCATGTTACACAAACCTAGCGTAGCCGCTAAACTACTTGAAAACGTAGGCTGTTTTTTTAAATTGACGCGAGCAGGCGGTATAAAGGGGCACAAACCATGTTACACAAACCTAGCGTAGCCGCTAAACTACTTGAAAACGTAGGCTGTTTTTTTAAATTGACGCGAGCAGGCGGTACAAAGGGGCACAAACCATGTTACACAAACCTATGGGCTCTTATATGACCCGCGTATTCGCCAGGAACCTTTGGAGACATTAGACGAGTTTGACAGGGATACAACGGACGAAATAAACTTGTTCGATTTATAAGGTATGTTCGATGATATTATTGTTTAATGGCAACACTTTATTTTGTGTGGTTAAAATATCTATGTTGTTTTTTCTATGGTTTTCGTACCTCGTGTGTCAGAATGTTGTCTATTTTCATGTGTTTGGTGTGTGTGTATAGAAAATTTTAAAGTCGTTTAATTCAGTTATTATTGCTTGCCGCCGCCTAATTCTTTCAAATTCGGATTCCCCGGCCCATAGTTAGTATAAAAATGACTAGTTTGATTTTCTAGGAAACAAAATGCTTCCAAAATGGCTATTTTTCCTATGAGTGTATAAAAAATTTTAAAGTCGTTTAATTCAGTTAATATTGCTTGCCCCCGCCTAATTCTTTCAGATTCGGATTCCCCGACCCCAAATTAGTATAAAAATAATTAGTTTGATTTTCTAGGAATTTCGCCCCTAAACCGAAATTATTCCCCAACCGCATTTGCATGTTTTTATTGATTGCATTGTTAGTTTTAAATTAATAATAATAATGTATATTAATAATTCTTCTACAGAATAAAAGGTCTACAAGCGAACAGCTGGAGTTGCTGGTGTCATGGGTCGCCGACAGGCCTTCCATGGTATCAGGAAGATGTGAGGGGCCGGATGGAAGGATAGCCAGCAAGTCGGAGTGGGACGAGTTGGCCCAAACCCTGAACGCCATCAGGTTTGGAGCCAAGAAACCAGGCGAAAAATGGCAGCAAGTATGTACATAATATACCTAATAATACTTTTGAAACAAACACCTTTCTCAAAATAATCTTAATTTATCGGTTTCTGTATAATAGTTTGACCATTTATAAATTGTTTCAGACTTGGCGGGACCTAAAAGGTAATGCCAAACAGAAGGCATCGCGGCATCGAGTGGAGTTAGTTTTAATTATTGGGCGAGACGTGATTGATGGGACACCGATTTATGAGACGTTGATGGATGACGTTGCAATTGAGGTCCTTCCTCAATTACCTGGGTCGGATGAGGAAGCTTCGTCCGCGATGCCTGGGCCGGTGCCGACAGACGTTTTGCCCGCAACGCCTGGACCGTCCGGCGTCAAAAGAAAGGCCTCCGACAAAGATCTTTGTAAGTACTAACAATGAAATTTCTTAGGGTGAATGGGAATAATTTTATGAAAAAACTAACCAACTAACCATCACACCGTTTCACCGCAGGCGTAGGCAGAGAGGACAGACCGCCAACCAACTTGGCACACATACATATATCATCTCATATTACTCTCCTATTATTCTACTCTTAACATGGCCCGTCTCAAGTATCTGATTCACTTGATTGTGCCATGTCTTCCTCGGGCTTCCCTGACTTCTTCTACCATTCACATTTGTGTCACATATTCTTCTTACACCACTTTCTTAATTCATTCTCCCAAACATACATGGCCCTCTACATGCCCAAACCATCTGAGGGTCCCTCTTAATCTTACTCATTACGCTTCCATCAGCCTTGCATTCTTTGCGGATCTCCACAGTTCTCACACGATCATACATGGTGGGATCTCGTTTCAACAGCATTCAGTCTGCTTTTATCATTCCTCTGCCAGTTCCATGCCTCACTGCCATACATCAGGGTGGGTACCGGACTCCATTGTGGACTGCTAGCTTCGCTTCTTTTAATATTTTTTTTATTAGCGCCAACGGCATTCAATCCTCCATTAATAGTGTTACCTGCATTTACCCTTCTTTCAATATCCCTCTCAGCCTTCCCATCTCGTGATGTTATGATATTATGTATTATTAATATTTTACTTTCAGTTACTAAAAGAGCCTTGATGGAGAGGTTTGTGATAGCGGAGGAGGAAAAAATGCAAACCAGAGGGAGAAAAACATAAACGAGAGGGAGAAGCTCCTTCACCTTCACAACAAGCACAAATGGGAGAAAGTGGAAGAGTTCGGTTCGGTGCGGTTGCTGGCCAGCATGGCCGCACAGATGCAAAATTCAGAGAGGCGCTGATAGCAGAGCTTTAAAGGAAAGTTTAAGATATAATTTATTTATTTACTATTTTGTAAGCCCATGGGGCTTTTACATTTATTTATTTATTTGTTTGTTTACGCCTTGATGTCTTTTACATGTAAAGTAAATTGTACAGGAGCATTATAACAAGTATATAGTACATAAAATAATAAACAGAGCATGACAGACATAAGTAGGCACAACACAAGTAGGTATGAGTATTCAATAGCATAATTTATGTGAGTGTAGGAAGTAAACATGTACAGTATTTTAAAAGCAAGATGGCGCTGTCTTCTAAAACATTGTGTTCTACACTACACGCCAGTAATGGCAGGGAAGATAGCCAATGCATGTTCTTTTCTTCATAATATGGCCATTGAAGCTCAAATGCCAGAACCGAGGATGTGATCATTGAAGAAATAAGAATGAATTGGATTAAAAAAAAGAATGAACTTGGATAGATGGTTGGAGGTATTTAAATTTGGCGATTGAGAGTCTCAACAAGCTCTCGTTGAGTTATCCGTCCTTGCCTGAGGTTATCTATCGTTGTGTTGATCGATAACATTAACCACTTCTCTAAAATCATCTTCAATGATCACATCCTCTGGTTCTGGCATATGAGCTTCAATGGCCATATTATGAAGAACAGCACATGCATTGGCTATCTTCCCTGCCATTATTGGCGTATAGCAAGGCCGTAGCCAGAGAAAAATTTCGGGGGGGGTTTTGTTTGGTGGAACAGTGTTTATAGTCGAGTCGGTGGGGGGGTAACCGTGCAAAAGGTCATGTAGTAGCGATTATGATATATTGTTTAGATTGGGACTCTAACGAAAATTATAAGTCTAATATATAAACACAAATTTACGAGACAAAACTCAAGTTTTCTTGATCAATTTTGTAAGAACATACAATAAATCATTTTAACGTTTTTCCATTGGTGGATTGAAATTAACGACAAACCGTTTAGTCTTTAGTCGGGATTTCTGAGACGTTTCAGAGAACAGAAAGTCTTTTCAGGGGTACGTGCAGGTACATGTGGAAACAGGCAGATCCAAGAAATCCGTTTTAAATGTCGGTTTATTTTTAGGTTATTTTTTTGGCGTTATCAAGCTATGTAGTATTTTATTATTTTTTTATTGTATGCTTGAGGAAAAAGGTTTCCTCCCAAATTCATTATATAAAAGGACGGTGTTTTTTTAAATTTAGATTTTTTTTTAATTTCTCTACATTTTGATAAGATTTTTTTTTTCTTTTTTTTTTCCACATTTGAATCTTAAAATATGGCATTTTTTAATATAAACGTATATTTTAAATACACAAATCTAAAAGGTAATTTTATTTAATTTTCATAAATAGTATTTGTTTTTACGACATCTTCAAAAATAAGAAATATATAAAACATTCAAAAATTGGAAAATTCCAAAATTCGTTCAAAAATCATTAACAAAACATTTGTACACATGAGACAAACTACCCTCTCAGGCTATGTAAACAATATAGGTATATTTCTTTCTATGAACAATTTTATAATTAGTATTTTTTTCACATACACTCTCGTTTATCAATTGAATAAAATTTTCACGGGGTTTTTTAGTAAGGCTGATATCTTTTAGATCTGGATGTCTCACACTCACACAGATCTACATTTGTTCTTATCTTGTGGTGAAATATCAGTAGTTTCGTCAAACAAGGACTGAAAAACATTTTGCAGAATTCAATCTTTGAACCAGTTTTTTCTGGACAATTTCACTACAAATTGAAAAAGGTTCATTTTGTACAGTCGGGCGTGCGTCGGTGTCGTTTAACATCATATTTTCAGTGTGCTTTATTAGATTTCGGGGGGGGATCAATCCCCCCTGATCCCCCCCCTGGCTACGGCCTTGGCGTATAGTGTAGAACACAATGTTTTAAGAGACAGCGCCATCTTGCTTTTAAAATACCAAAGCAGCCTTCTATGCAATTTCTGACTCCGCATTGCATTTTGGTATAGTGGTCCTCTGGTGATCCCGGTGCCGCATTTAAAATTGGAGTCATCATGCTTCATGCTGAGTCTCCTGAAATATTTAAATTATTTTTAAACAATTTATTTTTTAAAACAAATATAAATAAAAATTGCAAACTTTAACAAATATTTATGTATACATAAAAGAAATTTACTATAGTAAAATTATAGAATAATAGTATGATATATTATATGACTGTATGATAAGCTATTCTGTATACATTTCAATAAACGAAATATTTATTTACCATGAGAGCATTCATCGAATGGAAACCTTTTCGGTTAAAGTATGCCTCTTCATGTTCCTTCGATCTAATCATCAGTGGCGGCCAGCCCTAAGGTGCGGCGGTGCAACGCACTCCCAAAATTTCTGCCAATCTAAAAATTCCCGAGCACCAAAAAACATACTATATTTCCGACACGCCTCATCACAAATCATAATACACACTTCGGTTATAATGCATACATAATATAGGTGTCTATGTATACCCGCTCGCTTAACAGATACTGAGATAACAGAAGCAGAACGTTTTGTTCCTATATTCAGGCCGGGAGTACGTTTGCCAAAGCGATCACAGAATCGAGGAGAATCCTTACACAATTCTCCATGAGCTATAATCGTGGGTAGGTATATCTGGTATAATCCTTTGCAAATTTAAATAACCCGTGATTGCCGATCCGGGAATTTCCACCATGTCAAAAGGACCGTTTGTTCAGTAGCATCTTAATTGGGGACGCGGTCGTGTCATTTTATTATTGGTATTGTGTGTTTAAATTAAGATCTACTCTTTCTTAGTCAATGTTCCGCTCAGCATCGACCATTTCTTATCTCTACAGCAT
This sequence comes from Limnephilus marmoratus, assembly GCA_917880885.1. Classification (NCBI taxonomy): domain Eukaryota; kingdom Metazoa; phylum Arthropoda; class Insecta; order Trichoptera; family Limnephilidae; genus Limnephilus; species Limnephilus marmoratus. Next base: position 44,554,531 of record OU862913.1, read on the forward strand.
ACCAACCAACATAAACAATGAGACCCGTTGTGACAGGTCGCAGGTCAATACGCCATTGTTATTAGTTTTTTAGATGAGTCGGGAAGAGTAAAAAATGAGTTCCATTATTAATGTTCATTTTATAAAAAACAATGCGCTGAACTTAGAAAAACGATTAGAAACTAAAAATAGTGGCCCACCACGGCCCATTTTAAATAGTAAACAAGAGTGCAAGTTAAAAACAAAAGAGACAACGGAGAATCGACCTAACCTGCAAATAGGTAAGATTTTTTTCATAATTAAATTCATTTTAATTAGGGTAGGTATATGTACAAGATTTTTAGCGCACTACCGATATTTGTGAGCATCAGCCGCCACTGCTAATCATGGCTATGTGGGTTCCGTCTATACACCCAATACTCCGGGAAAATGATATTTCTCATAAAATCTGAAATATATTCAATTTGAATGCATAAAATAGATATAGGTACTAAACTTTCAATATAGTTTTTTTAAAAAAATTTTTTGTTATTGTTTCAGAAAAACAAGCTGAGAGCTGCCCTTGTCGAATGGGAGATTTTTGCTGCTAGGCAGAGTTGGTGTCCATTTTGTAATACCATTTCTCCTTTACAATATGTTTTCTAAATGTGTATTTAATGTAGCATTTTTTTATTTCAAATGAGGAATAGGGTGCAATCACTTTTTTTTATAGACAAAAACATGCTATCACTGGATGAGGACCAAGAACAGTGGAAATACTGTGGAAATTCAGTGGGCTGTTCATATATGTATAACTATTTCATTTTTTGTACACACATATTCTCTGAATGGCTATGCTTTTCTTAAGCTTACTAAAAATATAACGTTTTGTTTGATTAGAATGAATATTGTATTTTTATAACACTGTCATTGCAATATACATGTAATTGCTATTGTTACTATGTATTTCTCCTTTATTATATGTGCTCTAAATGTGTAATCTTCTCATAATATATTGCTAACTGTTTTAAAGAGACTTAAGTTTTTCTCTATGTACAAAATATAAAATAAGATACTACATTCATCATTTTTGTTGTTTTTGTTTTATTATTATTATTATTGTGCCTCCCTTCGACTTCAATAGAGACGACATGCTATAAAATTAATATTACTGTAATCTTTAAGTTAGACCGTTCTTCGCTTAAATTTCCAAAACCACACTGTGTTTCATCATCATTATGAAATTCAAGTAAGTGTACAAAAGACAGCAAAGGTAAAAGGGTTAGAACCAAATTATTTATTTATTTATTAACGGTATAAATATACCATAAATACATATTACCTACATGTCACAAAATATTAATTGTACTTAAGAAATAATTAAAAAAAAGGGTATATAAGTTAATTGTGGCATTTGGTTAAGAAATGACACAATGAGCTACAATTACATACAATACTATAGTAAGTATAAATAAAATTAATACTGATTGAAAATATATGATAGAATAGCCTTCTTATAACCTAGCTTCCGTGCAGTTAAATAGATCCGCCACATCTGCGTATCTATTACTAACTTCATGTAATCTAGGTAGAAGCAAGTTTTTCGTGTACTCGGTCCTGTTGGCACTAAGTAGGTGGTGACATTGGTTTCCATTCAAATCTACATGAAAAAACCCTTGACTCTGTGCAGAAACAGGTGGTCCCTTTGAAAGATTCTCCTAACTTAACAAGCAGATTGCAATCTTTAGAGCACAGGCGTCGGGTGGGAATGCTATACTTGTTCTACCGTTATTTTATTGGAAGATGCTCCGAGGAACTAGTGTCATTGATCCCTTCGGTACCGGTGCATAGTCGGGAAACAAGCCAAAAGCGCGCCCAACACGGTTGACATTTGTCACATGAGAACGGATCGCTTCTTCGACTCGTTCTCGAGTTCAACCGAGATGAAATATTACATAAAATAATTATATATTAGCCTATCATCTGAATATGCCACAAAATATAATAAATCAGAACATACCCTTGTTTCACAGCATTTCTTTCTTGCTGCGTTCCTGGGAACTTTACGTGCCTACGCATGATTAGGTTTATAGCCGACACTATTTCATGCATGTATCTGCTAACCGTTTGTTGTGAAACGCTACAGTGGAAGTCGTTTCCCACAAGTTTCTGGTATGACCCTGTAGCTAGGAAAGACAAAGTTGTTAGAACCTGAAACATAAAAAAATATTTGTTCATATGAAGCAGATACTTAAGGAATATGCTGTTAATTTTCAGGATTGGGGTTTCACATTGAAAGGAAAAATGATAAAATAAATAATGTATTCACTTTAAGCTCCAGAGGGGCACTCCGGTTGTTCTCCTAGGTACAGGGAGTAACGGCCTCAACTCGTCACACAACGCTTTGAAGAGGTCCTCCGACAGGCGGTAGTGAGCAATAAATACGACCTCCGTAGTCCAGTGGATAAGACTCTTGACTCACATTCCGGAGGTCGCGGGTTCGAACCCGGCATCCGCAAATAAAGTTTATTTGATTAATTTGTGTTATTTCACAATTAATTCATATAAAAATAATATATAGTATATTTGCGGCATGTTCCAGAGTGGAAGATACTATCAGTATCGCCCTGGTGTAAGACCACCATTCAGAATTGAAACGTTGCTTGAAAATGGCTTTAGCCGTGTTTAGTGACCAGATCTGAATAGCCAGGTACTTCCCAACCTTCCTTTTCCCCACCTCCTCCCCCTCCCCACTACCTTCAGCCTCACAACATACCCCAATTGGGGATGCCATAGTCTCACTGGCTCCAGACGGGAGCAGTTGAGATTCTTGTGCGGTATTCACTGTAAAAAAAAAAAAAAATAATGTTTCCGGAATGCTCATTGGGTTTGACAGATCCCTCAACTGTCTTCTTTGGGCTGCCTCTACCCTGTTCTCGTCTTCGAGAAAAATTCGCAAAACAAATTGCAGGCGAAAATAACCTTTCTGTGTGGCTGAAATATAACACATAAATTATGATAAGACTGCAACAGGCCCGTACCCATTTGGTACATAGCATTCAAATTCTAATTTTCTTAATAAACTAGATAAGTATCCCTCTGCCCTTTGATGTTTGGAAAGTTTCGCTTCGATCGAAATACGCACAAAACACTTAAATAACCCAAACTAAGAACCTATTTTGTGCAAATACATAGTTGTCAGCTGTAGGAATTGCTAAAAGGAAGTGTAATTTAATTACGATAATAATTATGAATAAGTGCCTAAAAGTACGGCAACCCATTTGAGGTATCGTTTAATTCCAAATAAATCATATTACTTACCTTTTAAAACAAGAAATTCGAATAGGTATATTAATTTATAGAAATGTGTCATTAGACGAAATGTCAAAGGTTTCATAAAACGGAGGTCCTCCGACCCAGCTTGAGAAACCCGAAATTTATACGACTGAGTTTCACAAACGGCGATAGGGAGTACCAAAAATGACAATACAGGGACGTAACCGGGCGTCGCTGTGAGAAGCAAACACATAACTTTTAGTTTGTAACTTTCGGGTTTCCGACTGATAAAGAGTGTCAATTTTGCGAAACTGACAAACAACTGTCAAAATACGAGTGTGAAACACAGATATTGGCGGTTACGTAAGATAGAGAGTAGGCCCTCTGGTGCACTTCAGAGACTAAGAGAGTAAAACTACTAAGAATTGGCTATTGGCGATTTTTTTTCAGTTTCGTCCTGGTGTAAGACCACCATTAAACCATCTGGAGCCAGTGAGTCTACGGCATCCCCAATTGTGGTATCTTGCGGGATTGAAGGTAGTGGGGACGAGGAGATGGGAAAGAGGAAAGTTAGGAAAAACCTGGTTACATAAATCTTGTCACCAATCACGGTTAAAGCCATTTCAAGAAACGTTTCAATTCTGAGGTTTCCAAAACCAATACCGGTTCAGTCGCGGTAGCGACAATTTACATTTTAAATGTAAAAATTAGTTAATTGCAAAAACAAAAATTGTTCAAAAATCTAGATAAAATAATCTTTCTGATGTGTATATTAGAAATAAATAATTTTATTCTCAAAATGCCACAATGAAAATTATACTGAAAGTTCCTATAAGAACTAGCACTGACGAAATCTTCAACAATCTTAACATCATGTCAATTAAACAACTATATTCTAAAACTATACTCATTTACATTCATAAGTACAAAACCCAAGAAATAACAACTAGAAACACTAGATCTCATGGTCAAAAACATATCCAACAAGTAACTACTAACACAACATTTGGGCAAAAAAGCTTCTTATATTATGGCATTAAACTCTACGATTAAATACCACTCTCACTCAACATTATAACATTTAAATTTCAAATAAAAAGCTGGATACTAAATATAGGGAGATCAAAAATTGAAATTATACTGATATCAAATACAGACTAAAACCAAATCTAGTAATCTGAATTATAAAAAAAACCACTATCTTATTTACTTTATAATTATTTAAAAAAAAAAATACTACATGATATATGTTATGTTATGTCTAATTCATATCAATTTCTTATAATTAAATTATAATATGTAAATGAAATCCTCAGCACGGGAGATCCCAGTGAGGATATCATTATCTCTACTGTTACTAAGAAATGAAGACAATAAATCATTATTATTATTATATTTGTGGCTCCTTCTTGAGAAGAAGACAATGTCAGTATCGCCCTGGTGTAAGACCACCATTCAACCATCTGGAGCCAGTGAGTCTATGGCATCCCCAATTGGGGTATATTGCGGGATCGAAGTTAGTGGGGATGAGAAGGAGATGGGAAAGTGGGGAAGAACATGGTTATATAAATCTGGTCACCTAAAACGACTAGAGTCATAAACATTTCAATTCTAAATGGCGATCTTACACCAGGGAGATACTGAGAGTATCTTACACTCTGAAACGTGCCAAAAATATGCCTTATTTTATTTTGAGTTATTAAATTGTGAAATTATACAGATTAGTCAAATTTAAAAAAAAAACCGCTTGGAGATCATGTAAAAAAAAATATTAGCTCAACTTGGCGATTTGAACCCGTGACCTCATGATTGCAATTCGAGAGCCTTACATCTCGACCACGGATACCGTCAAGGTAGACACGATGATTACGGCAGGTTCGGTTGTTGTCATCGTTATGTTGGTGTGTATTCGAAAAAGTTTCTGTCGTTGAGAGATAGTAGGTACTGTTGTCAAAAATGTCTAATCTTTTTCACGGCATAAACGGACCTTTGAAGTAATCGGCAATATTCCAGAAGAAAGCATAAATCTCTTGTTACGTAACGGGCTGCCTAATTCATTATCAAGTTCTATGACACATTCCAAAAGTTTACATGGGATGTGTTTGTTTATAATATTTTTTCATAACAAACAAATTGTTTGTCTGTGGGTCAAGTTCGTGAACTAGTGTTATTGTTATTATTGCCTCTCGTGTGGCTCTTATTTAATTGAATGTGTTTAAACCTTTATCCGATATCTTATTATTTATTCCCTTTTTCCTCGATATATTTAATTCTTTTTTATTATTATTACGCCTTGTACGTTTTTATTCGTCCACTCAGCATAGCTAACATGATAGCCAACGTCCGTTGAACGGACAGGGAACAAGAAGAAGTTTTATGCATTGAAAAAAAAATTTGGTTACCAACATTTATATATTTCTTAATCTTTTAATGTAATTCTAATTTTATTTTAAACATATAAGTAATTCAATTTTGTTTATCTAGTTATTTTGAATGCAGACTAACAACATTTAATAAAAAAGCTAAGAACTATTGCTATCCATCTCAGAACAGACATCGTCTAGTAAGTCGGATAAAGTACGTACGTCTATGTATATAAATGTTCAATAAATAAATAAATTATCAGTAAAACAAAGACGAAAAAAAGACTATGTACGCCAAAATGACTTTAACGCTTCAATTATTTTTGTGTGTTTTTACAAACCATTAGATATTAAATCGCCAAAAAATACAAGAAATGAGTGACTTATTGTTCCGAAGTTTCTTTATAATTAATAGGTTAGATTTAGATAATATTTCTACTGATAATCGTGTTGTTTTAATAATTACCCACTTATATTCAGAGTTAATTCTTTAAAACGACATAACATGAATAGATTTTATTTTATTTTATACTAGCAGACCCGGCCACACGCTGTGGCTAACGAAACACAACGCCATTACCCAACCTTTATAAAATCCACACTACCCGCTTGCCAACTGCCCGTTGTCTGAATTGAATATTTGATTTTTTCGGCTTTTCTCTACTATAATAAGCATGTTTTATACATGTAAACCTTCCCCTTGAATCACTCTATCTATTGGTGAAAACCGCATAAAAGATCTATGCGAACATACATTTTGAGCGACTTCATTTTATACTATGTAATGATGATTGATAATATATTTATTTTATTTTTGTACTTGCTTATTCATCAATAGATGAAAAAGCAAGAACATATATGAGAAAACCACACCAAACTACACTGCCATGATACTAATGTCGTAATGTGGTAATCACTGTCGCGATGTGGAATCCAACCGGGGAGGAGAAGAGGAAGGATTGGAAGGTCACAGCAATAGAGATCTAGTCACTAAACATAGCTACACACTTCAACAAGAACCAGGATAGGAAGGTCCCAGCAATTCAGATCTTGTCACTAAACATAACTAATCACACTTAAAATAACGTTTTAATTCAAAATTCTCAAAAATCCCACACAAATTTAATAAATTTTACGTGCGCATTGCCGCCGAGTTGATTAGATTCCGCAACGTATGGGCCAGTCGTATTGGCGCCTTCATATTCTATTTATACCTTTAAAGTCGTTTAACCAAAAACTTGAATGAATAAATGGCAACGTTGCAAGACGTCCGTTTGTCGTCAACATGAAAATAAATATATTGGACCCTACATTGTTTACAAAATGAAAGAAAGAATATGCAGGACGCCTCACTACATTAAATATGAAAGGAGTTCAGATTGGTGAGACGTTGAAGGGCGTTTTTTTCGTTTTGTATATTTTAAATTAATATTTTTCAAAAATTTAAATACCTAGCAACAATCAAACACTTAAAAGCTAGAATATACATTAGTTAAAACTATGAAAAATCGAGTCCTTCAGATAGACGCAGTAATGTCGATCCGATGAAAGGACCCAGAAATGATAGCGGGATGTATATATATATATATATATAGTTTTAACTAATGTATATAGTATCTTTTAAGTGTTTGATTGTTGCTAGGTATTTAAATTTTTGAAAAACATTAATTTAAAAATATACAAAACGAAAAAAACGCCCTTTAACGTCTCACCAATCTGAACTCCTTTCATATTTAATGTAGTGAGGCGTCCTGCATATTCTTTCTTTCATTTTGTAAACAATGTAGAGTCCAATTATATATTTATTTTCATGTTGACGACAAACGGACGTCTTGCAACGTTGCCATTTATTCATTCAAGTTTTTGGTTAAACGACTTTAAAGGTATAAATAGAATATGAAGGCGCCAATACGACTGGCCCATACGTTGCGGAATCTAACCAACTTAGGCGGCAACGCGCACGTAAAATCTATTGATGAATAAGCAAGAACAAAAATAAATTAAATATATTATCAATACGTACAAAATGAAGTCGCTCAAAATGTATGTGCGCATAGATCTTTTAAACTACACAACGGATTTTTATGCGGTTTTCACCAATAGATAGAGTGATTCAAGAGGAAGATTAACATGCATAAACATGCTTATTATAGTAGAGAAAAGCCGAGAAATTCAAATATTCAATTTAGACAGCGGGCAGCGGGCAGTTGGCAAGCGGGTAGTGTGGATTTTATAAAGGTTGGGTAGTGGCGTTGTGTTTCGTTAGCCACAACATCGTGTGGCCGGGTCTGCTAGTATAAAATAAAATAAAATCTGTTAATTTTATGTAGTTTTAAAGAATTAACTCTGAATATAAGTGGGTAATTATTAAAACAACACGATTATCAGTAGAAATATTATGTAACCTATTAATTATAAAGAAACTTCGGAACAATAAGTCACTCATTTCTAGTATTTTTTGGCCATTTAATATCTAATGGTTTGTAGAAAACACAAAAATAATTGAAGCGTAAACGTCAATTTAGCGTACATAGTCTTTTTTCGCGTTTGTTTTACTGATACCAACAAAATAAAAAATATTATCTAAAAATTAAAAACAAAGTCAGAGTATGCAATTCACATGCGGTAGAAGTGAAACCTTCAGAAGACAAGATTGAGGAGGCTACGGCGCACGCACAAATAGGAGACCGATAGGCTACGAAGCAATACACAAAGAAGAAACCGATTACAATATCTCATTCTCTTACAGGACAAATCCTTTGGATTATAGATGGTCTCTTTTTACTGTCGTTACTTTTCGTTTCATCGAGTTTCAAATTACAACAATGCTATAGAAGTTTTCGAGAAGAAGAATTATTTAATATATTAGATACCTAGTGCCTACAAGTATGAAAGCATACATGTGTGTAACAACGCGAAACGAACCACCAATTTTGGGAAAGGAATGGAGTATCTGCAAGTGGCGTTTCGCGCCGTTTGCTGTTGTTTCATTCCTTTCCCACAATTCGTGGTTCGTGTCATTCGTGTTACACGCATGAAAATGCAGCCTAGTACAGACATTTTTTGAGGCGGGTATGGGTACCGCCGCCCCGGGAATCATTTATTGGATAATCAACAACTCTGCCATAGATCACTCCAAGTGGTTCGCACACAGCATCCCCTAAAATGACATAGGCCCTGAGGGAAATTATTTTCCTCGGGGCCCCTTGTGTGGAGCTAATGTTAAAAAAAATCTGGAATGTAATTGTCCCATGAAATTCGACCCATGACATGCGAAACAGGCATGTTTTTGTGGCAAGAAGACTGGACACAGTGATTTTATCTATTTTTTTCTGGCCAATACTTTTATATAATTTTTTGTGTCGTAATTTTATTGATCATCGAAATAAAAATTCTTATCACTGTCAAATATGAATGTATAACGATTGTTTAAGGCGCCATATACCCGCTCAAAAAGAAGCAGATGGAGATGTAGTTACAAATGTTGGAGAGAGCGCGTTAATATTTAAAACGAAATAATTGAAGTGAAAAGGGTGAAAACGTTTAATAAAACACAACTCGTTTAAAATAGAGCAAAAATCTCACGGAGAACATCTAAGTAGCATCTAAAGGTACACTGTGAATTTTTTCGTACATATAACTTCTAAAATAAGTGAAATGAACGTGTTTATATTAATTTGCGGAGCATACTCTTCGATTTTTTTTCTATCGGGGGAATTTCATATGATTTGCACTTCGTTGTAGGGAACATCTAGATATTATCTTCAAAAATAACATATTTTTTTAAGAACTTTAAATGTTTAATGTAGATATGTAACAAATCGGTAGAAATTCGGGTAGCGGCGGCTTCGAAGTAAAATAAAAAAAATCTTTGTTTGAAGAAGTAAAATAAAAATGATTCGAAGTAAAATAAAACGGAGAAGTAAAATTAAAATGATAATGAAAAAACAGGAGACTCATTTTAAATACATAAAAACATTGTATTAAATTAGCTCCCCGCAGGAGGCCTTGAGGAAAATAATTCACCTCAGGGCCTGTCATCTTTGGGGATGCTGGAGTGGATGTGGATAGTGGAGGGTCTTACAATAATCGTAATTGAATATTATCTTATCTTACGGGACGAATGAATATATCCCTCCCACTGCGGTGCAAGGTTATGTTCCGATAGAGTCCAGCTAGAGAAGTCAAAAGGTCTTCCTAAACCAGTCTCTCCCTTTCCGATCTCCTACGCAGTTGGTGGAAAAACGCATCCGCCGCTAAGATCCAGATAAACCTCTCCCATTGAACCCGGGCACCCCTGCTAAGTCACAAAACGTATCGAACCACTTGGGGTGGCCTGTGGCAGAGGTGTTGATTATCCAGTAAATGCTTCCCTGGGCGGCGGTACCCATACCCGCCTTACAAATTAATGAAAAAAAAAGTTATTATAAAAAAAAGGTTTATTTAAGAGTTTGTCCATTGCAGGTACCCAAAAAAGTTTTTTTTTTTAATATGAAATGCATTGTGAAAAAAAATTGTGAAGTTTGAAAAACTGGTTTAATAAAAATACTATTTAGACATTTGGTACTCTAAATTATGACAAATAAAATAAATAAATTAGGTATATATGTACCTACGTATTAAAACGACCGCGCATTCGTTTCTTGTTAGTGTATCTTTTTATATCGACTGCACAGAGGAAAATAATTTTCCTCAGGAGAGGAAAGAGTGAATATGTTTACATATAAATTAATTAAATATAAATAAGAGCATTTTTTCATTTCAATTCAAGAATGATGACTTATTTCTGGAATACAAATGGTTATAATATCGCTCATAATATCAGCGCGTCGATTTAAAATAATCAAACGTAAAGAGGCCCGGCCGGCGTTGACAGTCAATAAATGTTTATCTGCCCGGAAATATTTAATTATGCTTTCATAAACATCGCCTCAAAACAATTATTTTGAGTTATGAATGATTAGTTAAGATAAGGATGCGTAATTTGCAGTTCAAAACATATTATTAGTCGGCGAGATGAGATGAAAAAGTGTGCTGCGTGGAGGTAAAATAACGCATACATTTTTACGCTCTTTGTCTTCGATCACATTCATGTTTCATCTCGTAGGTATAATTCGCATTTTAATAATTTTCCATTTAGGAGGCGGGTTTGGGTACCGTCGCCCCGGAGCCATTTACTACATATAACCAACACCTCTGCCACAGGTCACCCCAAGTGGCTTGCTACGTCTGTTGACTTAACAGGGGTTCCCGGGTTCTTGGGGGTGAGGTTTATCTTTTGTCTTGGGAGAGACTGGTGGAGGGAGACCTTTCTACCTCTCCAGTTGGACTCTCTCCAAACATCATCTTGTACCGCAGTAGGAGGGATAGATCCATACATCCGTCATTCCTGGACACACTGACCCCCAGATTTCTACCCACCCCTCACACCTTATTCTTTCGCAGAAATTCCTCTCCTTCCTTTCCTTAAAATACCCTCCACACAGCATCCCCAAGGATGACATTGGCCCTGATGGGGAAATATTTTCTTTAGGGCCTCCTGTGTGGAGCTAATGTATAAAATAATTTTACTTTAAAAATTATTCGAAAATAGTAATTTCACGAAGCAACGCAATAAATAATCCCTTTGTAGAAAAAAAAAATCACAGTAGGTACATATGTTTAGAAAATTATAAAAAGCTCCCACAGTTCGGTCATTTAACATGCTTTTAATATGAAAAAAATCACATTGTTTCTTTAAATGATACTTAACTCAAATACCTAGAGATTTTTTTTAAGTGAGTCGTGTTTTATTAAATTTTTCAGAACAATCGCTTACGTGTATTAATTGTAATTGTTTCATGATATCTCCCTTTTAAAGCATCTTCAGTAATCCTCTCACTTGTCACCAAACACGGCTAAAGCCATTTCAATCTACATTTCAATTCTGAATGGTGGTCTTACACCGGGGTCAAACTCGGAATGTTTTCTACTTTGGTACGAGCCGAAAAAGTTACTACAAATTATTAATAATGAATATTTATATTCTGAAAAAAAAAACACAAATTATTCAAATAAAATATTACTTGCGCACTCCGAGATTTGAATCCGCTACCTCTCAACCATGGAGGCCGTCAGTTCCTGATTAAAGTAATTTTCGATTTTCTTGTACGTCTTAACTAACTAAAACACCCAGAAAGCGGCACTCCTTTCCTACTTACTACTTACTATGACAATAAAAATTTAGGTTGAATATTATTATAATAAACTACCAAATTCTGATAGTTTTATTTTCATTTTTTAACTCAGAATTTTTCAAAAATATGCAACGGTAGTCTCTGAAGACCTTTAGAAGAACTTTAAAAAATATCATTTCTAGTAAATTAGTTAAGGCAACTTTGTCCTTATTTTTAGAAATAAGCCGTGATTGAATATTACTCGAAATTAAACCATAAATTTCAATTCACTTTTCAAATAAAACGCTCGGCAAATTCAATATTAATAAAAAAAAACTCTTGGTTAACAACGGCGTCTTTTAGCGATATTAATTTTTTTGTTATATGTATGTTTGACAAGATGCATATTTATTGGAGTCGTATTTGGTGCCAATTTTGATTAAAATCAACGAATAAATCAAAAATGGTTGGGTTTAATGCTTAAAACATCATTTGTACATTAGAATTAATTTATGTGTATCAATAATTTCGACGATTTGCACATTTTCTATACAAAACTATGATTTAAAGTTCTTCTCTGTGAATTTTAATAAAATCATATTTTGCAATGTGCGATGTTTTATTGTGACTGGTCTGTTCTCGTCGTTCTAGGAAACAGAAGAAACGCAATCAAAAAGCGATGTTGCCAAATGTAGGAGTTGCAATACGCTAGTCAATGAAACGTATATTTTGCTAACAATATACGCTCGTCTACTGCAGCGCCGCGGCTCGCCGCTCGGTGACAAAGCACTGAACTAAAGTAGCATATTTCAGTTGATTTAGGTACCAATACCGCGTCTGGCTTATTTTCGTTTTTGGACTGTATGAGGGTACAGGAGTGGGGAAAACTTGAAATTACATGTGTTCAATCCTGCGTCCGTATACCGGACGCAGAATGACGGTCGGACGCAGGATTGAATGAAAGTGGACCATTAGAAGACGCAGCAATGATAGCGGGATGTATATATTTATATACATATATGTATATTAAGGTGGTCCAAAAAATTTTTTTCATTATTTTTCATTTGGCCACCCCGTGAATTTGTTACACGTATTCATAGAAATAACATAGTAAAATTTCAGCGAGATAGCTTAAGTAGAAAGGGGTGCCCAATCGAGTGTTGTTTTTGAATTTTTTGTGTAAAATGCTTAATTTTTACTTTTTGCTACAGGCCAGTTTCGTGTGTTAAACTATTAAATAAATATTAAAATAAACTACTAAAGAGTTTTATAGACAAATTTGAACAGTATTTGATACTTATTTAGTAGACTGTGAAGTGAATCAGTGTAGTAAAATGTGTTCATCTACTCGAAAAAAATATGAATTTTTTCTACTTGGGGTTCGAGATATTGAGCCACTGATAAGGCTTAACCAACATCCTACTCTTCGGCAAGTTTTACTCCGTTATCACTTCATATTAAATGATTCCAAAAATGTGAAAGATTCCGCGCTTGTACTTATTCAAGAACTTATAAAAGTATGGAGTAAATCTAGTATTCCGACCAGACAACAAAATCACTGCATTGAAAAACTGATTAAGTTTTTAAAAAACTGGCTGCTATTAAATAAAAATAGAGGAAGAAATTCTGATGCACAAAAAGGAGAGTATTTGTTTAAAAAAGAACTAGACAAACTTTTTGATATTGCCCATGCAAGCGCTTTGACTTTGATAAAAAATTACGGAAGACAAGAGAGTTTATGTAAGATGATTATGACTTCCATTGACAAGAAACTAGAAAAGGTCAAAGAAAGTTCTCCAAAACGGAAACAAAGATCTGAAGAATTGAAAGAAATGGCTGCTGAAAGTAATGCTTCATCTTCGGTGGTATCGAGACAAGAGTTAGAACTTGAATGCAGCTTCAGTAGCACTTCAATTAATGCTAGCATATTAGAGGATAAGACCAAAGATGAGTTTGTAGTGCGTTGAGTTGTCTACAAGTGACATATTTACACAATACGTTACCAGTGCGCTTGATCGTAACAAGATTTAAACTAATCAGGAGAGAAGAAAAACAAATTGTTCGATTTGTAAGTTATCATCTACACTAAAGTTTGAATCGAAGCGTCTTTGGCAGCAGATGCACCAGTAAATAACTTAATACTTTGGAATAGCTTAAAATTGTACGAAGTCATTGATTCCGAAATCAGTGTAGCAGCTAGGGGTATCTTAGAGCGTCACTTATGGTATTTGTCAGATGAACTAGTCGCATTTACCTTATTTGCTGAGAAGCTGTCTGACGCTGAGAAACAGGCCATTGTTCAAAAAATAAATTCTGATGGCAGTAATCGTTTAGTACGAGGTGATTCTGCTAAGCTTGCCTCAGAGGTTACATTAGAAGCTTTTGCAACACAAACAACGTTGAAAACGCTCTTAGTTCTTGATGTCAAGGACTCTTTCTTGTAATTACCTCCTGAGTCTTGGATTAACAATGTTGATTACCTTCAAGGCAAAAGCTGAGTCAAAAATTTGCGTGTTGTTAATGATATAGCGGAGAGAGGTGTTAAACTATTTGAAGATTACAACACGATACTCACTAAGAATGAGTAACAAAAGCAATTTTTACTTCACATCGTTGAACAAAACAGAAAAATCGTTTCTACTGAAACATTCAAAAAGGAGTTAACAAACTTGTTTTTGAAAGATTGCGACTAATATTATGTTAATTATTGCTTTGTTACCAAATTTTGTTAAAATTTAGATACGTTTTATACTTATTTGACTAAAATACTTGTAATATTAATAAACCTTAAATTACGTGTTTTACTTAAAATCCAGAACTTTTGTCAGAAACTTCTAACTCGATGAGCACCCCCTTGTACATAATATTGGGGGCTGAATTTTTTTACACATAATAGGAATGATAGGTGTAACAAATAAAATGGGTGGCTACATCTATATTTGAAAAAATAAAATTTACTATGTAGACCTGGACCACCTTAATGTATATAAACATACATTTATCTTATTCTTTATATAAACTAAATTTCAAACAGTACTAAATATAAATAAAAATAGCAATAAAAACAAAAATCAAAATAACCAAACAAATAATACTTCCTCCCGTACACACAAGCATTTGCTTATTATGGGAGAATAATTTTAAAAAATATATATAATTGTAATATTAATAACTGTATTAACTTTTATATACTTTCATTATAATTATGTATCTATTGTATGTATTGTACCAAAGAAAAAAAATTCAATAATAAAAAATAAAAAAATAATAATAATAATTAGTAGGCATCTATATTTTGAATTAATTTAAAATTATATAAAATCATTATTGTAGGTAGTGATATCTTGAAGTCGATGCTCCAAGATAAATGGTATTGTTTGTCTGTTCTGTCTGTTGTTGTTGAGCTGTTGTTGTTATAAAGTTTGAAGTTGATGAAAAATTAATGATATTGTCGTTCTGTTCGTCGGGTTGTGGTTGTGTCATTCTCGTTGTCCTGATATTAGATAAGTCAATTACTATTTCTGGATTGTTGGTTGTTTGGGTGTCGCTGTTGCCACTGAAAACAGAATAAACAGGTGAAAATGTTATTTGAGCATTTTCTTCCGCATCTTTTAATTCTATCTCGGCAAATAACTTAGCCATTTCCAATTTAATATGAACTTGATTTTTTAGTGACAAATTTTTAAAAATTTGGGCATAGCTTTTAAATAAATTATCTGTTGCATCAGACTCCGGCTTCTTCTTATTTTGTATGAAATCGATAACTTTATCAATATCGCTGCTATCTTTTTTCTGTTTTTTGGTACGTGAAAGTCTTGACACAGAATCTTGAGGAGTGCCTTCTTCTGTTACCTCATTAGTGAGCTCTGGAGGAGGTGGTGTGTCAGGAGGTAATTCCATATGCGTTGTAATATTTGTTGTTCTCTCTCTTTCTGTCAGAGTTACGTCCAAAAATTGTAGCTGAGAGGCCCGGGGCCATTTTTCATACTTTTTCGCTGCTTGGCCTGTAGTACTAACCATCTCCTTTTTATACCTCGTATAATTATCTCTGAGACTTTTCCACTTTTTTCGTGCGTTTTCAGCTGTAAAAAAAGAGAAATACGCTTACTAACTTTACTTATTTCATTACAGATACTTGGCTACAGGCGACTCTTATCAGACGATAGCGTTTTCTTTTCGAGTCGGCCGCTCTACAGTGGGCAGTATTGTCAGTGAAGTGTGTAAAGAAATATGGAATATTCTACAACCAATTTATTTGCCATCACCTACTGAAGAGACATGGAAGCAGTCAGAGAAAGGCTTTCACGAATTGTAGAATTTTCCGAACTGTGTCGGTAGTATAGATGGTAAAATTTCTTGTTGTTGATGTTGGTAGTTATGGCCGTCAAAGCGATAGTGGCATATTTGAGAATTCCATGTTTTATAAAGAATTCATCCAAGGAAAGTCCCTACTGCCTAATAAACCACTGCCTGGCACTAACGATCCCGTACCACATGTACTTATCGGTGATGAAGGATTTGCTTTGAAACCGTACTTGATGCGACCTTTTCCGAGAGCTGCAGCAGTGCACGATCAAAGAAAAACAAATTTCAATAAAAGACTTTGTAGAGCGAGACGTGTTGTCGAAAATGCGTTCGGAATATTAGCACAAAAATGGCATGTTTATTTACGACCGATTGAATGTGATGTAGATACTACTATAGATATTGTAAAGGCAACATGCTGTTTGCATAACTATGTTCGAACCAAACAGGGAATAGATCCTGAAAATACCCATCCAGAGAACATACCTGAGCATCGTATACCTACAGAGCCTGAACAAAATGAACCTATGCGGGCTTTGACCACACAAAGGCCAACAAATGTGAGATCGACTACTGCTGCATTCGATATACGTGAAAAGTTTGTGACTTATTTTAACCAATAAATATTTTTTCCACTTACCCGATAGATTTATTTCAATTCCAATGTCCTCCCACAATCTTGCCTTTACAGGAACATTTTTATACTCACTGTTCCTCATTTCATACAAACAAGGATGTTTTCGGACACATTCAATTAACTTTTCAATATTCATTTTTACCACTGTCAAGCAATAACGCCCGGCGTTAAACAAAATTTTGTAAAAAAATACAGCGTCATGTCCTATCGCCGCGTTAGAGTATCGCGTAATGCTAACGCTCTCGCTCTGTTTGACCGGTCTAGACATGTTCAGTACAACACAACCCGGCGTTATTAACGCGGCGTTATTCACGCCTAACACCGCGTGAATCACGTTCTCTGTTTGACCAGGCCTTAATAAAGTGTGTTTTCTTTTGCTGTAAGTTCTTATATTTTGTAACTATAAACAATTGAGCTCTTAACCACTAGAGCGTGGGTCGGCAACCTTTTGTTGTAAAAGGGTCAAATATTTTATGTGGGGAATAGTGCGGGCCGCACTTGGATCACCCGCCATTACACTATACCTGATATTTGGTGACTTAGCAGGGGTGCCCGGGTTCATGCTGTTCATGGGATGAGTTATGTCCACCTAGGATGCTGTTCATGGGATGCGTCTGTCCATCTGCTGCGAGGCGGGCCGGATCGAGATAGACTAGTTGAGGAAGGCCTTTTGACCTTTCCAGCAGGACTCTCTCGACTCATCGCCTTGCACTGCAGTTGGAAGGATTGATTCATAAGTCCATCACTCCTGGGCACATTGACACCCAGATTCCTACCCACCCCTCATACCTTTTACCTTCCCAGAACTTCCTATACTTCTCTTCCTTTAAAAGACCCTCCACACCAGTGGCGGCTAGTTCATGAGAGCTCCCGAGCGCCGCACAACCCACAAAAATTGAAGATCATAATACGAAACACGGTTCGGTTATAAATTATTATAATATTTACTCAAGATCTCGTACAGTAGGTAGGTAGCTACCTATTATATGCGCTATCTTTCAGAGCGACGAGAGCTGGCCCTTGCGCCTATCTTCATAGCAGTTCGTTTTCGACAGCGTTCAAGAATCTTACTACTTTGTGAGTGAACAGTCAAAACCGTGGGAACATATATGGTTCTTCGTAAAATTTACCAAAGCGCCGAACGTCGTTCTGAATTTTACCCCCACATCGAAAGGAGCGATTCGTACAGTGGCGTGTTAAAACAAGAACGCTTATATGTAATATCTTGTCCACATTTTGTCTTCAATTTAACAGCAGACTACTATTTTTAACAAATGTTCCGCGCGTTCTTCTCTTCAATTCAAAGCATGTCTATAATAATAATGATTGATTAGTTGTCAGCAGGCGGGCATAACTCCGATCCAAAATGTCAACCGAATCTTTGTGTGATATCGATATGATATCATAATTCATAAGTCCACTTTGGTTTATTTATGGTCCCCGGCTACTACATCCACCATTTCATTTTTGTTGCATTTCTCTGGTTTATTTTCGTTTGACATTTACATTTCCGAAGCAATAAATACGAATATGAAATTTGGGAATTCGCGTTCGTATGAAAGTTGTGAAAACAGGAACCGTAATTGGAACAAAATTACAGGTGAGAAACTTCCATTGGTGGCTAAAATGCAGATCCTGCCAATGTCAGGGAATTTAATAAAAAGGCACTTTCTAGATGAGAAAAGTGTGGAGAAGTTGAATAAAAAAGAAATTAAGGCGCGCTCGGCAAAATTGAGGGAGATACAGCCGTTCAAAGTATTTAAAATTTCACTTCGCGAACTGATATTATGATAGTCCGTTCGCCACTTTTTCACTGTTTATGTTGGTATCCCAGACCTAATACAAACCTAGATACGATTGTAGCCGACGTCGTGGGATAAATGACAAGGCGCGTAATTATGAAAAACAGAATTAATAGTACGCCAGAATCACAAACCATGGTACACAAACCTAGCGTAGCCGCTGAACTACTTGAAAACTGGGATGTTTTTCTTGCCTTGACGCGAGTAGGCGTTATAAAGGGGCACTTTCTTTAGGACGATTACGAGTGCTACCAACTTTAAGGTAGTTTTTAGTTTACAGATTTATACGTCTTTTAAAATGGCGGGTGGACTGACAGCATCGGTTCGCGAAGTGAAATTTTATTTATACCTACTTTGAACGGTTGTATCTCCCTCAATTTTGCCGAGCGCGCCTTAATTTTTGTTTTATTCAGCTTCTCTACACTTTTCTCATCTAGAAAGTGCCTTTTTATTTAATTTCCAGACATTGGCAGGATCTGCATTCCTCCCCCATTGGTTGTTATTTCAGTGTTCCTAAAGTATTTTTTGAAATATATTGTTTAAATTGTATTTTAAACTGTGTTGTATATGTTTCCGTTTTAACAGAACGGAGAATAGAACTTCTTTATAAGTACCTAGGTATGTACCTTTCCTAAATTTAGTGTCTAACTTAATGACTCTGGTGAACCCCCACATATTTTGACCACCGGCTGCCACTGCTCCACACGGCATCCCCTATGATGAAATAGGTCCTGAGAGAAATTATTTTCCTCAGGGCCGCATGTGTTAATATTTAATTTTAAAAATAAAACGCTTATTGTATATTTTTACGACATTTATTGTAGTAAAGAAAATCAATGAGATTTTTGTGGTTGTATTTGACTTGCAAGTTTTCTTATATTAGTTTGTATTTTTGAAGTAGAGTCGCGTAGTATTGCGTCTAAATGTGAATCCGATAACCGAGAACAGTGTTTGTTTTCTCAATAATTCAAAATTGAAAAAGTTTGGTCACAAATTTATGTACTACCAAACACAGTAATTATTTGCTCAGCAAACCATTTTAACTCCTTGGAGTTTTCAGAAGACAAACCCCCATAGTAATCCACCAAATTTTCCTTTTAAAAGCTATTTTAAGTGTGGTATCGGTATCACTTTGCAAACTTATCATGTTGATTTGTTAATCGCTCCCCCTTCGCTCCCTTTCACTTCGTTGTGTATGATATTTTTTATTTTTTATTTTTATTTTTATTTATTTTTCATGTTCTCCGTAAAACGGTTATTCACCAATACATTATGGAGAAGATTACAAATTAGACAAAAAGTATAGCAAAACACATTAAAAGGTCAGTTTCACTACTTTGTGACATACGTCAAAAGATAATTGTTAAACTGCCTGTAGGTTACGTTAAAAATGTCAATGGTCAATGCAGACTCGTTGAGCAGTTCAGTCGCTCTGTTGACTGGCGCGTTCTGATAGGCAGAAGTCCTCGCTTTTGGAGCATAAAAAAGGGTATGGGACCTTCCACGAGTATACTTGTCTGGGACATATAAGTTAATCTCTTTCAAAATAGGTGGATTATGTATAGTTCCAGAGATTATCTTAAAAAAATGTTTTCCTAAAAATATTTTTCGGCGGGCTTCTAATGTATTAAGATCGAGCATTCCTGCTAAGAATAAGGATGGATACAGGAAAGGGTAGTACATATATTCCCTCATATATAGGTAACGCATGAATCTCTTTTGTACTTTTTCTATTTCGAGAATATGGTTTTGCTCAGAAGGGGCCCAAATAATGGAGCTATATTCCAAGATACTGCGAACAAGTGCTTCATACGTTCTTCGGATTGCGATTCCATTGGTAAATGATCTTGAATTACGAAGAACAAATCCAAGCATTTTGTTGGCACGGGAGACAATATCAGATATATGGGATTTGAAAGAGAGATTTGCTTCAAAAATTACGCCAAGGTCTCGAATCTCATTTTTACGTGTTAATTTGTGTTTATTAATGTGGTAGGGGAACAGGAATGTATCTTTGGATCTTGTAAATGTAACGACACTGCATTTCTGAATGCTGAAGGGTAAGTTGTTCAGTTCCGACCATTTGACGAGAGAATCAAGATCGTTCTGCAGAAGAATGGAATCGATGTAACTTTTGATTGCTTTGAAAAGTTTTATTTTTTTTTTTTTTTTTTTTTATTTTTAAAAAGAAAGACAAACATTCCCGGGTTACGAATAACCCAACAATGTTTGAAAATCTCCTACTACCACCACAGAAAGCCGAAAATGTTGCTTGTGTTGTGATGGAGGACTTGGCCAGCCGAGGAATCGAACACGCGACGCTCGGGTGGGACCCAAGCACTATGCCCACTCAACCACTGACCAGTCAATATCGTCAGCAAAAAGGAGATATTTTGAGTGGTTTATGGTGTTGCCAATGTCATTGATGAATAAGAGAAAGAGAAGGGGTCCTAGATTCGATCCCTGGGGAATCCCGGAGTTAGTTTTGTATTGGTGAGAGAGATGGTGTCCGTAACTGACATACTGACGACGATTGCGTAAGTAGCTAGCCACAAAAGCGAGGAAATTCTGAGAGAATCCGATGTCACTTAATTTTTTTAACAAAATATCATGGTCGACTTTATCAAATGCTTTCTCGAAGTCTGTATAAATCACATCAACATGTACAAGATTTTCAAATGAATTATTAATATAGGTGGTGAGATTCATAAGATTCGTTGAAGGTGACAGTGTGGGACGAAATCCGTGCTGATTTTCGGTGAGTGCGTGTTTTGTTTGGTTATATATCTGTGAATAAATGATGGTTTCTAAAAGTTTTGCGGGTGCTGACAACACAGCTACAGGTCTGTAATTATCTATTTCTGACTTTTTTCCTTTTTTGTGTATAGGCGTTACTTTCGTTAGTTTCCACATTTCCGGAAAGATATTTTAAAGTCACGTGCGTTGAGGCGAGAATCTTGCGGGCCGCACTAAGACACAGGTTGCCGACCCATGCACTAGAGCGTTGCGCTATATAATGGATTGAGTGCTTGTAGATTTTGCGTCTTCTGATTTTGTGATTTCCTAAGTTTACTAATTGTATTCATTCCAGAGATTTTCTGATCTTCTCTCAACTTTGTAACAAAAAAAATATATATAATTGTATTTTAAATAAAAATATTTGTTATTGAAAGGCAATGATCCTGTGGCAAATATTTTATAAGTAAATACTTTCAGCTTCACAATTCCTTCAATTAGTATATCCCGTGGTTTATCACGGGTCTGCACCAGTAGTTATATATCATGTGAAAACCGCAAAAGAGTCCCAGCTGCTCCCGATTATCTGTAACCAGTGAGACGACGATATCCCCAATTGGGGTATGTTGTGAGGTTGAAGGTAGTGGGGAGGGAAAAGAGATGGGGTAGAGGAGGGTGGGGGTCTATTCATAAAACAAGGCTATTTCAAGCAACATTTCAATTCTGAACTGAGGTCTTACACCGGGGCAATACTGAGAGTATCTTCCACTCTGGAATGAGCCGCAAATATACTATATATTATTTTAAATGATTCAATTGTGAAATAATACAAATTAAACATTTAAAATTTAGTTGCGCACGCCGGGATTTGAACCTGCAAACTTCCGTATTGCAAGTCGAGAGCCTTACCCCTCGACCACGGAGGCCATCTAAACAAGTTTTAAATAGATATACGAGCAGCTCTCCCCCCCCCCCCTCTCCTTACAATTATTTTAAAGTACAAAATGGTATTACTCACTTGAAAGGAGACACGTCGATTTTTTAATTTTTGGGGTTGGACACTTTCTGTGTAACTAAGTCCAATTATACCATCCAATACAGTTGATGATATTTCAGATTAATGATTTTTTTTTAAATTTACCTTGTTCAAAGTTTGTTTTTTTTTTCAATTTTTCTTTTTACATTAACTCCACAGGAGATGGTCTCCGTGGTCGAGGGGTAAGACTCTCGACTCCCAATCCAAAGGCTGCGGGTTCGAAGCCGGCATGCACAAATAAATTTTATAGTATATTTGTGTCACATTCCAGAGTGGAAGATACTATCAGTATCGCCCTGGTGTAAGATCACCATTCAGAATTGAAATGTTTGAAATGACTTTAGTGTTCAGTGACTAAATCTGAATAGCCAGGTACTTCCCTATCTCCTTCCTCTCCCCACTACATTCAGCCTCACAACATACCCCAATTGGGGATGCCATAGTCTCACTGCCTCCAGAAGGGAGCAGTTGGGACTCTTGTGTGGAATTCATACATACATAAAAAAGAAAAAGGAGACTCTAAAACAATATCCCTCAGGGCATATGTCATCTTTAGAGGTGCTGTGTGGAGGGTGTTTTTAAGGAAAGGAAGAAGAAGTTCTCGAAAGGAAAAAGGTACGACGGATGGGTAGGAATCTGGGGGTCAGTGTGTCCAGGAGTGACGGAAGTGTGAATTTATCCCTCCCACTGCGGTGCAAGGCGATGAGTGGAGAGTTCAACTGGAGAGGTTAAAGAGTCCTTAACCAATCTCTTCCGATCTGGCCCGCCATGCGCAGCAAGTGCCCCAAGTTCACCCCTTGAACCCGGACACCCCTGCTAAGTCACCATACATAGCGAACCACATAAACCGCTTGAGGGTTTATAATCTGCTTTTACAAATTAAATAAACAAGAGAATGTTGAAATTAAAAACAGGTTTTATGTCACAAAAAATGTTTATTTAGTTACAAAAAAGTATTATATATAACAAAATATTACATATAACAAAAAATAGTTTTTTCTTAATTTACACATTTTCTTTAAAAAGATCATTAATTAAAAAACAATGCAATGCAGTTACAGAATATAAACTTCAAAATCAATTAGGTTTACTAATCGTCCAGTTGATTAGTCAGATATCTCTGAAAAATCGAAATTAGAGTTGTTGTGTTAGTGCAGATTACTCTGAAACACCTCCAACATCTATTAGACATGCACTCAAACTTGAGTTGTTGTGTTAGTGCACCCTCTATCTGGTACAATACTCAGATTACTCTGAAACACCTCCAACATCTATTAGACATGCACTCAAACTTGAGTTGTTGTGTTAGTGCACCCTCTATCTGGTACAATACTCAGATTACTCTGAAACACCTCCAACATCTATTAGACATGCACTCAAACTTGAGTTGTTGTGTTAGTGCACCCTCTATCTGGTACAATACTCAGATTACTCTGAAACACCTCCAACATCTATTAGACATGCACTCAAACTTGAGTTGTTGTGTTAGTGCACCCTCTATCTGGTACAATACTCAGATTACTCTGAAACACCTCCAACATCTATTAGACATGCACTCAAACTTGAGTTGTTGTGTTAGTGCACCCTCTATCTGGTACAATACTCAGATTACTCTGAAACACCTCCAACATCTATTAGACATGCACTCAAACTTGTAGTGAATTAAACTAAATGTTGATCTTTTCTGAGTCACTAGTAGAATATTTTAAAATGTCATACTAATGTACCAGACCGTTATGCCCCCCAGTGTTATTACATAGCATATTTAATATGTAAAACACAGACACGTGTCAATATTATTTGATTTATGAAGAACATTCCAATATTGGTTTCCTCATTATCTCAAAACTTAGTGTTTGGAGGTTTCTTTATTTATTTTCGTTTACTTTTACAGATTTTTACAGTTTACAGATTTTTACAGTTTACTTTTACACTTTTACTTTTACTCACTCAAGTGAGAACAATTCAGTTATAAAAACTCAGTTAATTATACAAATAAGTTAAAAATTACATAAAATCAATTAGTCAAATTATATGTTGGCAAATTTTGAAATTGTTTAGATAAAAATTAAATATATTAACCAACAATTAGAAATAGTAATGTATAAAAATACAATGTTTACTCAAATGTCAAATAATACAAAGAGACATAATTAGAGCTACAAATAATACATAATAAATTAGCACAACAATTTTTCAACAACCACAGAACATTTTTTCAGAATCTGTATACATTATCAACAAAAATATCTACTTCAGCACACTCTATCTTATTATATAGTCAACACATTTGTCAGAGTGCTAAATTAGACAATATTATTTTTAAATGTATTAAGGTGAAACATATTATGGCATCTTAAACAATGGGAATTGGGAATGTTTTATATCAATATTGCTAAGACACAATGTAGTATCAAGATGGCCGTGAATTATTTTATGTAAATATATTAGATCAATGGGTAACAATTATTATAAGCAATAATTGTCAGCCTGAAACACCCATTTACATTGAAAGATCTTCCGAGAAAAGATACTTGCCGCCAACGGGACTTGAACCCGTGTCCTTCTGATTGCCGGTCTGTGATTGTCCGGTATTTCTGATATTAGATCAGTCAATTGCCTTCTGATTTTAAGTGCATTAATTTTGAAGTATTCAAGTCACACATGTATGATCTAAGATGTTTAAATCCACATTTGAAAGATAACAACCTTAGCATTTTTTTTAACTGATTCTACAATGTTTTCATATTTGCAGTAATGTGGATTCCAAATAGTGCTTCCATATTCAAGTTTACTTCTAATTAAGGCATTGTAAAAGGTTAGAACTGATCTTTGAAAGGTTTACATATTCTGTGAATAAATCCCATCATTTTAAGTGACTTGCACTTAATATCATTAATGTGTTCATCAAATAAGAATTTAGAATCAAGAGTGATTCCTAGATCTCTTATGGAAGACACTTTTTTAAGAAAAGTATTATTAATAACATGGGAAGAATCCTTTATGATTCCATTTCTGGTGATGTTTAAAGTGTAACATTTTTCAACATGTAAATGCATATCATTGACAGTACATCAGTTATTGAATGTATCGATGCCATTTTGAAGCATTTGATGATCGGAAACAGACTTATTTAATGAAAAAATTTAAGATCATCAGTGAAAAAAGCATAATCACAGTTTAATTTTGAACTAAGGTCATTTACAAAAATTAAAAAAAAGAAGAGGATCAAGATTTGACCCCTGTGGTACCCCAGAAGTTACATCTATAGGGGATGATTTGTATCCATGTCTGACTAATCAATTGGATGATCAACTTATCAAAAATATTCATTACAAGAAACATTCATATATTGTTATCAGTTATTTTTTCAACAAAGTTGAGTTTTAAAAAAATAAACTTAAAAACAATATTACACATAGTACAGTACAATATTAGTTAAATGAGCAAAAAAATGCTCCTGACATAATTAAGTGGAGTTCTACAAGTTACTTTTATTGTAATTTATATGAAAAAAGAAAATTATATAAAAAAATTTAAATATAAAAAAGTTATGCATTTAATAGTTAAAACATTAAATTAACAAAGACATACAAATTTTACAAAATGTAAAAAAAAAAATCTTATGCCGACAACAAAAGTAATAGGTAATGTTAACCCCTCAGAACTCAGGCATATTCTGTCAGAAGGTCAGAAAATTTCCACTTTGCAATAAAATCCAAATAAGTGGAATATTTCTGAATTTATCTGAAAACTAAAAACAGTTTTTGAAAGCTGATGAAATACACTTTTAAAAAGTTATTATTAGAAATAAACATGTAATTTTTAAATGTAAAAATTTTCAATACACACATAAAAAAGTTAATATTGGCTCACCCCACGTTTTTTATAAATAAAATTACTGATAATAAAAAAAATAAAAGCAGATATTTTTTATTATTTTGTATTAGACATTATTGTCACCTCATTTTATATTATTTCATATAAAAAATAATTAATACAAAATGCACAAAGATTGAATGCTCAAATTGCAATCGAAAATTTTGATTCATAATAGTACACATTTTAATTTGTCTGTGATTGATTTCTAGATTTTAATAGAAAGAGTGATGTTTCCTCTTTCTGACACTGTTTAGATCATATTTCTCACCATGAGAGTAAGGGAGACACAATGATATCTATGAGAGCTATATGATCTGTTCCCAAAAGCAAAGAAATTAGCCTCAGAGAGGTTAAATCTTGGATAGAAGCTTTTTATATGGCAAGGAAATGTATTGCACTTGTTGCAACATGGTTAAACATTATAATGGACTCTACCTTTCTCACAACTAAACTTTTATATGGCAAGGAAATGTATTGCACTTGTTGCAACATGGTTAAACATTATAATGGACTCTACCTTTCTCACAACTAAACTTTTATATGGCAAGGAAATGTATTGCACTTGTTGCAACATGGTTAAACATTATAATGGACTCTACCTTTCTCACAACTAAACTTTTATATGGCAAGGAAATGTATTGCACTTGTTGCAACATGGTTAAACATTATAATGGACTCTACCTTTCTCACAACTAAACTTTTATATGGCAAGGAAATGTATTGCACTTGTTGCAACATGGTTAAACATTATAATGGACTCTACCTTTCTCATAACTAAACTTTTACAAGTGAGAACTACTTTAGCACCGTTGTGATTTGAAACTCGATGAAATGAAAAATAGCGACACTAAAAAGAGACAAACACATACGTCTATAGGATTTAGCCTGCGAGAGAATGTGATAGTAAAATCGGTTTCCTCTTTGTGCAGTGCTTCGTAACCTCCCCACGCTTGTTTACTTTAGTTTTTTGAAGATTTCACTTCTACCGTGTGTGAACATCACACTTGTATTTTGTAATTTAACTTGTGTTACGTCTCTTAACTTCCACTAGTACACAAACTGAGAAGTGTCGGGTATCTTCCAATAAGTTGAAAGTTTGATTGATTATTAGTATATTCATTTGGTTATGGAGAATATTTACAAACGATATTAGACTGGTCAGACGTCCTTACTAGACTAGACTAGACTCTAAATAGTTCTGTCACTCCGGCGGGCAGACTGTTGTAACCGTTGGTGCTTAACCTCTGACGAGCCGGGGGTGAAGAGGCATCCTTCTTTCCCCTCGCCCTAATAAAGCACCACTTTGAATTTTGAATTGAATGTTTTGTTGATAAATTTTAAGCTATGGTATATTTTATTGACTGCAACACATTCACAACACAATAAACTATCCACTAAAATCACATTACTTGCATTTATTACGTAAATTAATAGGTTTTACGACGTTTTATTCGCGATACACACAGTAATTGCGACCGTTAATTCCGCGCCAAAATCTGACAGCGCAACATCATAGAAGAAATCGTATTAAAAATAATCCAGTGTGGCAATTCGGCTGAAATCTTCAAGACTACCCAGAGTAATGATGGCGCAAGCGATTTTGACACTGTTCTTCATACAAATGTCGTACATATAAGGGTCAAAATCGCAGACCAAAAGTTTTTCAGAGACAATATATTTCAAATATTTGAATTATTTTCTCGCGCATGCGCAAATGAGGCCCGCGTTTTCGAGTTCCTGGCACGTCACCGGTTAAGACACGAACGGCGATAGATGGTACTCTTCTGATATATAACTCAGTTCTGCCATTTGTTGGGAAATTGTTACCCAGTAAAGAGTGTGTCAAATGTTAAGTGTAATTAAAGGATAAGCTTCGGGTTAAATTTGAGATTGAAAGGTATGTGGGTAATGTAAGATTGTATCTGCTAGCTTTATTTAAGGACGCCACTGGTTGTTAAACCAGGCTAACAGACGGTAAAGCATAATTCTCTATCAGGGCCTTGGGGATTAAATACTTTATAATCAATAAAGATTTTTAATAATGAAAAGAAAGACAGTATTCATATAACAGAGTTGATATTATATTTCAAATATAACAAATAAAAATCAGTTAACCAAGAACAATTAAAAATTATTATAATGTAACACTCACCCAAGGATCAACCAAAAATCTATTCTAGCTAAAATTTATACTCAAGTCCGATAGCAATAGAGATTGAGCCAGTACCAGATCCAGACCAGTGCCATGGTCAAATTAGCCGCATTCCATGCGAAATGTTGATGGATCTTCAAGTTTATTATAATTTTTCTCCAAATATGTCCGATAGACGCAAAGATATTTAAATACAGAAGAGATATGCTATGGTGTCCGCGCAACTGTCGCCGAACTACGCGCTAATTAGCGTAGTTTTCATACAAAAAGAATTTGTTCATTTCGTTGATTTTTTGAAAATGTGCATTAATATTGGTTAACAATATATTTTGAATAAGGAAAGAATTCGTTCATTTAGTTTAACGTTCGTTTGGTTTATTCGTTAATTATTTGTTCTTTTAGTTTATTTGTTAATTGGTAAACAATATCGGCGACACCCGGAAGCGCAGACCCACATAGTAAAAACAGCAGATAGCACATCTACTTATATTCCAATATCTTTGGATAGACGGTTACATCGAGGAAATTTCCGAGTTTGTAAAATATTATTTTTATAAGTTTCTTTCACTGCAGGAAAATACTGTTGAATCCCGGTCAGTTAAATTCTTTATAGATTCTTTCGGTTTCACGCCATTTTAAACTTGTAGGTAGCGGAACACACGGGATATAATTTTACATTCCGTAAGTTTTCAACAAATTTCAAATATGGTTTAATGAAACTGCATTTTATATAACATCGGAAAATATACAATGACCTTTCGAAAAGGAGTCCACCTCTCTATCTCTAGACTGCTTCCCAAATAAAGTCCCAGCTCTAAGGAAAAAATGACTTTTTATAACCTCTGATTTCAAAAATAATTGAATGGCCCAAAGTTCTATATTTAAAGAAAAATCAACTGGCGTTTTAAACCAAACAAATAATGAAAAATAAGGGGTACGTGACTAGACTTAATTGTGATGAAATGTAGTTAAATATTTCATAACATTATGGCAGAACTTTGTATTGAAAACTAAGCTATGGACATCTATTGAAAGAAGGTGAAACTATAGGATAATCAATACACTACAACTTGTTTTTAAATAAGATTAAAAAATGAACCCCCTAATAACTTAAAAATTTGAATGCATAATTTCAATTGCAATGAACTTGTTAAAGTTGGTATACAGTGGTGGATTGGGATTTTTAAGGAGGCACAGTGCTAAGATTGAACAATACACCATTATTGAGGTTATTTTAACCACTCGAACCCTTGTTTTCACGATAACATAACATTACCAAACATACGTATGAGGCATACCTGAGTTATTAATTGGAATATTGAAAAAGATATATACATATAGGATGTAACAGCACGTAAATGAAGGATTTTAACCAGCGATTCCGAGCTTATTACAAATAAAAAATGTAGTTTTTAAGGCCAAGTGTAATCATTTTTTAATTTGAAATAATGATTATATTATTACGCAAATCGATAAACATAATGTTTTTAATAAGAAAAATATTTTTTATACATTTTAAAAATTAACATAGGCTTAGCATTTATCAAAATCAAGTCAGAAATACGACCTTATTCTGACCATTTTTCGTATGTTTTAAAAAATATTTTTAATTGCTGAATATCCTCAAAGTATACCTTCAGGGGTTTTCTTTAAAACCTCGTAAAGGAATTTAAAGAAAGAAAAATTAATATGTTTTTAATTTTTTTTTTTCATAAACACCAATTTTCGTGTATTTTTAAACGCTGATAATAAATCTTCGGATTCGTTTATTTAAAAAAACGTTACGATAAATTGTTGGTATTATATTTTTTCCATTTTTTAAAGACAATTTTATAATTTAAAACTTCAATTTAACAATGAAAACCGGGAACTTTAATTACTAGCAAAAGCCCTCCGTCGTGTGGCGCCCATTTATCTTTCTGTTTACGGTAAGATTTGAAACTAAAAGCTTTTTTCAAATTATTTCAAAAGATGGCAGTAATCAATCGCGGTGAAAATCTAAGATATTATTATGTTCATTTTTGGAGAGACAATTTCATCCATCTGCCTATACATGCTGGTACCTATTCGTTTTATGGTATGATTTGTGCATGGTGTTTTACCATTTGAGAATAATTGTGCATGGTCAATGGTGTTTGACCATCATAAACGATAATAAATCAGTAGGTATAGGATCTCTGTCTTGACACATAACTCCGTGCTAACAATTAATTCTGACGAATCCGACGGAAACATAAAATGTGATCATGATCCGTTGTTAGTTTTTTACGGTTTTTTTTGTAGGTTTCAAAGGTCATTTTGAAATAGATGGATTGTAAAAAAAAAGTTTTTGGTGGACTGATTTTTTAAAGTTTCTTGATGTGTAATGGCTTAGTACGATAAAAAGTTATAAATTTACATATTTATACTTTTGCTTGTGGTTTTATCAAATAGGTCCATAGTTAGGTACCTATTGTCCTAATACAATCCTTATTTGTATGTACCTACATTAAGTTTAAAACATTTTTTAAAAATTGAATAAATTACACATGTTGGTAAATTAGAGTTAAATTTATTTACATTTCCTCATAATTTTATTTGCTTTGGTATTATAAAAATAATGAAAATAGTGAATAACAGGACGTAGTAGGTAGTTACTCTCAGTATCGCCCTGGTGTAAGACCACCAAACAGAATTGATACGTTACTTGAAATGGTTTTAGCCGTGTTTGGTGACCAGATCTAAATAGCTAGCTACTTCCCCACCTTCCGCTTCCCCATTTCCTTCCCCTTCCCACTACCTTCAGCCTCACAATATACCCCAATTTGGGGATTCCATAGTCTCATTGGCTCCAGACGGGAGCAGTTGGGGCTTGTGGTGACTTATGGCAGAGGTGTTGGTTATCCAATAAATGGTGCCGGGGCAGCGGCACCCACACCCACCTCCCAAATTTATTGGATAACCAGCAACAGGGGGTTCACTACGTTTCTTGACTTGTTTGTGACGTCACACTAGAGGGAAGGGGGTCCCACAATTTTTTTATATGAATACCGCACAAGAGTGCCATTGAGTCTGCTCCCGCCTGGAGCCAGTGAGATTATGGCATCCCCGATTGGGGTATGTTGTGAGGCTGAAGGTAGCGGGGAGGGGAAGGAGATGGGGAAGAGGAAGGTGGGCAAGTACCTATTATTCAGGTCAGCAAACACGGCTAAAAGCCATTTCGAGCAACGTTTCAATTCTGAATGATGGTCTCACACCAGGTCGATACTGAGAGTATCACCCACTCTGGAACGTGCCGCAAATATACTATATATTATTTTCAATGAATTAATTTTGAAATAACACAAACTAATCGAATAAAATTTATTTGCCATGCCGGGATTCGAACCCGCTACTTTCAGATTGCGAGTGAAGAGCCTGACCGCTAGACCACGCCAGCCGTCAAATGTCAAATGCCAAATGTGACGATGCGTGACAGGGACGGGGGGGGGGAGGGTCAAAAAAACGTAATTTGTAGATGGCCCCTTATGAGGTATTCACAATGAAAATAAAAAAAAGTTCCTTTTTTATTTTCGTTATGTAGGCCTATCGCTAGGTATTTATAAGGTCTATATATATAACAATCTGAATTCGGAAACGTGGTCTTTCAACAGGGTCATTTAGGTAACATACCGTGCACAAATCATGCCATTGCCACGTGGTCGTGAGCTTTCAAATGTTTTGAGTCTAAGACTGCGTTTTTCAAAAAGAGAATTCTCATTGATGTTTGTTTGTGTCGTAAAAAAAAGAATTTTGAAGTATTTATAGTACCTACGTCAAATGTGCTAAGTACTAATACCATACTTACGGCACGTTCCAGAGTGGAAGATACCAGTATCGCCCTGGTGTAAGACCACCGAACAGAATTGAAGCGTTACTTGAAATGGCCTTAGACGTGTTTGGTGACCAGATCTGAGGTACTTCCCCACCTTCCTCTTCCCCATCTCCTTCCCCTTCCCGCTACCTTCAGCCTCACAACATTGGGGATGCCATAGTCTCACTGACTCCAGACGGGAGCAGTTGGCACTTTGTGCGATATTCACATAAATGTTTTTTTAATCTAAAAAACGGTCAACGTATAATTTGGGAGGCGGGTATGCAGACGCATCCGTCGCCAAGACCCGGACAAACAACACCCTTGCAACGAAAATATGAAAGAGAAAAAGTCCCATTTGTCACCGTTATCTTTTTGTATTTTTCTGTGCCCCGTCCTCTTCCTCCCTGCCGCTAAAGTATATAAAATACATGTCGTTGTAAAGGACCACCACGTCCAAGTTTTGCTATGGTGATAAAATTAACGAAAAATATAATTTCATGGAGTTCAGGTAGTAGGACACGTGCGCTGTAGCATCTGGTAGCAACCCTAGCCGCCCGAATCCTGCTGTGACGTGACCACTCGGTGATAGGATGTGTGACATGTTGAAATAAATATAATATTTATTTTTCTAGGGGCATCTTTCGGATTTTAACGAAACTTTTTGAAAACAAAATAATCTCAAAATGAATGACAGAGACCGTTTTGTCCGCCAGATTGCTCTGATGCTGTTTTGTACTAATATTATACCTATTCCTCTTCGCGTTAATTTGCTGTCCAATGATATATTTTTTCCAAATTAAAAATATTTTTCCATCACAAGTCGCAACTGAGTGTTAGGAGAGTGGCAGCACGGTATCACAGGAAACAGTGCACGTATCACGCGATCTCGTCGCGATGGTACCTATTTGAGTGGAATCAGTGACGAAGTGCGATTGAATTTTTTTGTTTGTTTTAAAAAATATATATCATCGGATAGCAAAATGATATGTAATTTTCTTATTCCAAATATTAATATATAAAATAAAGTACTTAAGTGTACCCACATTGTTTTGTGGAATGGTATAATATAATAATATGAATAAAGGTAGGTGTAGAATTAGAAAACTGATGAAAGATCAGCTCAGTAGGGAGGTTTTATGTGATGGGGTCACCACTTGGGGTCTCGATGCTCTTCAGATGATTTAATCTATCTGCATCAGTGACGTAGTCCAGGGGAGTCTTGCCATCATGATCCAAAATGTCTCGGTCTGCTCCAGCTTCGATTAGACATATTGCCATTGTCCATTTTTTCCTCTCTATGGCGAAGTGTAGGAGAGTCTTGCCGGTGTAATCCGAAAACTTGAAGTCTGCTCCATGTTCGAGGAGATACTTAACAATGTCCTGGTTATCAGTGTTATCACTCTTCACCGCAATGGACAGGGCGGTCCGCCCAACATAATCACGGGCATTTAACCTGGCTCCTTGTTGATGCAGCAATTTTACCAGTTCAATATGGCCTCCCTTCGCAGCACAGTGCAATGGGGTCATCTTATCACTATCTCGCGAGTTCACAACATCGCGGTTTATTTGAATGAACTGTTTGACCAGCCCGTAATTGCCCACCCTAGATTCTATGTTTATAGCTGTATCACCACATATTCGAGCAAGCGGCAAGAACTTGCGCTCTACTATGTGGTTCTGCTCGTCTAAAATGAAATTGTTGATTAATTTTCTTCTTTTTTGTTGTCTGTCTCCAGAAAGGAATATATTTTGAAAAACTTTAAAACGCTTTATAGCTAACTTAACCCAGTTTTTTTCACTGTGTGCGCATGTGAGCAGAGAATACAAAGAATCAGAAAAACGTGGAAGCAATTGATCCTTAAATAAGGCGTACAAAAGAAGCTTATATATTAATTCATAAGACAAATGGGAGACGTTTAGCATTTGTTTTATACCCTTTTTAATAGGTAAAGTGCTTTGAAAATCATCAGGATTAAATGGACAGAGAATTTCTAAACTTGTTTTCAGGGCCGTATTCCCGTCATAGTTCCGAGCGAGCAGAAACGATTCAAAATGCTCCCGGAATTGTTTCGTCACCAAGCCGCCGAGTAACAAGTCAATTATATTTGTATTTCCTTCCTCGACAGCCACATGCAATGCTGTTTCACCGTTCTCACCACGGAATGCTTCAGCATCCTTAGACCAACACTTGCTCATGTTATCGTACAATAATTGTTTAGACTCTTTCTCCAATGGTTCTTCTGCTAGATGTTCATCCATAAACATCCTCACGACCTTGAAGTCTGTGTTGATCAGCAGTTTGCCCAGGAACCATTCTTCGATGGGTAGATACATGTAGCGGAAGTTGTCTCGTCTCAGCCAGAGAACGAGGAGTTGGGAAGAGAAGTATTCGGCAAAGGTGCGGTGGATGAAGTCACAATGATTTTCACGCTTCCATTGAGTCAGTCCAAATCTGTTCATTTCATTATAATCTGTTGCACCTGTTGGGAGATATTTCTTTTGGAACTCCGGATCGAGGATTTTAAATGCCAGGACACGATGATTCACTATTAGCGTGTCACATAACGTATTGCTATCATAAGAAGAAAATGAAATCTTTTCTTTAAGGAAAATGTCACGTTTCACACTAGTAAATTTTTCGAACAAATTGTACACATTGTTCATTCCGATGATGTTTGGGATAGTTTCCGCATTGCTGCTGAACTGCTCGGCTTGTTGGAGGAAAGCCTCCGCTAACATCCTCGTATGCAGAGGAATTCCAATCAGCCTGATGGTGTCGCCACCGATCATCTTGTGGGCGGCTTGATACAGGTGCTGGGCAAACAGCTGCAGCTTCTCCTTTTTCTGCCCCAGAACTGCGTGAGAATGCCAAAACTCTACCAGGAATTTCAATTGGATTTTTTCAGTAATCACCTCAAATTTAGTGGCGACGGTAGAAAGTTGGTTTACCAAAACATTTTCGTGGCTGTCCCGGGTGGTCACTATGATCTTAGCAGTAGTCTCATTTTTTAGAAACTGACAGAGATTGAGTATCTTCTCCACAGTGTCCTCGTCTCTCATCTCATCAAACCCGTCCAGTAAGACATGAATCTGCCGGGAACCTTGGCTCTGCAGGCAGAACTGCAATAAGCTAAGCGTGGCTGATTCACAACTGGCGCCTGCCAAAAAGTGTGCCACCGATTTTACACTCATCTGCTCCGGCAAGTTCTTGATGTCTGCTGGGCGGTCTCTCAGATTTATCCTAAATACCCAGGAGTTGTCCAAGTGACGGGACAGGCTGGTGAGGGTGAGGGAGGTCGATTTGCCCATTCCTGGCAGATCGGAAATGATAACAACCTTGCGGGCACACAGGTCTTCCTCACTTAGCAGCCGGCTACTCAGACATGGGAGCAAGCTATCAAGTGACCCCTGCGAGTCTCGCCATACCAACAGGTAGTCCTCTCCTTCCTTCACTACCTCTAAAGTGTGTCTAACACGTAGATCGATTCCTTTCACATTTTCTGTCTTAGTCGAGTTTTGAAAAAGTTTAAACTTTAAGTTGGTAGAAAATAAGTTTTCAACCTCGGAAGAAGCTTTTAAATAGCGCATTAGTGTTGCTTTGTCAGTAACACCCACAAATACAAACAGATCAACATAATTTCGTTTTTGTACAAGTTTTTTAACATCAACAACTGATTGATCGTGGAATTGTCTGGACAAAAAAAATGAACGGTTGTATATTTGCTTAAGGTATAATCGACCATCAGTTACAGTTAACCAGTAAGCAATGTGAACAGATGAGTCCTCGAGGCAGGCTTGGCGGAAGTCTTCCTCACTACTTCCGGAGACGTCGCGCACTCTTTTTCCCGCTCTCGGCACTTCCTGCAGCTGAAGCTCAGGCAGTTGCCGGACGTTGCTGCTCACAAACAGAGTGCACGTCTTCTCGAGGAGTAGTTTGGTCAAACTATCTTTATTAACTTCCCTATTTATTTTTGAAAACATCACATCTAATTGATCAAACTTCAGCAGATTGTTAGGAATATTTAAATTAAAACTATCGCCCATTAACAAGTCTTTCAGAAAAGGTTTCAACACATCATCTATAGAGACAGAAGACTGGCAATTCTCTCCCAGTAATTTATTCAAACTCATTGCCTGTTCGCCGAGGATTATAAACTCTTTAGAGAGTAGTTCCCGTCTAGACGTATCTTTCAGATCTTTGAGTGTAAATTCCAAGCACTTCTGCGCTGAACGAGGCCAGCAACTAATGGCCAATTGTTGTTGAAAATTATCAACCAATCTAAACAAGTCAGGGTTTTTCTGAGAAACGATCACGGCTTTCTTTTTGGTGTGCTCTTTAAATTTTAAAAATACATTTTCTAAGACTTCTTCAACCAGTGTTATGTCTGTGGTGGAGTCAATACTTATAACAAATAAATTTAAGCGATCATTAGTCAAAGGCAAAGATTTAGATTTAGTTTTGAGAATCTTGTTCAGCTTCAGCAATTTTTTCCAATTCAAAAATATGCAGTCATCTATGTCTGGGTAACCACTTAAAAGAATGTTGTATATCCTGGCCATCTCCAGGCTGCAGTCAGCTGCCTGAACATACAGAACGCGGGTGGTGTTGTTGGTGAACTCACACAGGCTGAAGGGGTCTTCACAGTCTGGCAGGAGCGCTATGGAGTCCAGGCACTCGTTACTGAACATGTCCAACAGGACACTCGGTACTGTAATTGTTATCTGGTCCTTCATCGCATCCTGCAGCCCGCGAGAAAACCATCGCAGCGAATTCTTTATGTTTTTTAAAAACTGCTTTGAATTTATCTCATTATCCAAGATGATAGTTTTCTCTTTTCTGTTTATCTGAAAGTTGAGTTTGGTATCAAAGAAGTTTTGAATTTCGTTCTGTATAATTTGGTTTTGTTTTATCATTCTTAACAATTTCACTAAATCTAGCTCTGCTTCGGAGAAATAGTGCAACCTGATACTCTTTCTCAAGTCGAGTTCCCTGCTTCCTAGTGGCCATCCTTTAACGTAGTATAGTTGCACGTCGCCACCTCTAAAGGCTTCAGTAAAGTATTTGATTCCGTGCTTAAAAATCGACATAAACCTAAACCTATCAACTTGGTTGGAATTAATCTGGTACATGGTGCCAACGTGATATCCGTTGGTATTCACAGAGTTGACCGCGATGAAAAGTGTGGTTATGTCCAAACTACGAAATATAGAACACGGGTTATAATCGCAAATTAAATAGTCCTGCTGAATTTTTAGAACCATGTGTTTCACCCCTGGACTGTCAAATACGACCGTGTGCGCATGAATGCCTTCGTCGATGCTAGAAACTCGAATAAACCCATCGCCCTGCCTCTTCAAGTGCTTCAGCGTTATAGCAGTGACCTGCGATATCCACCCGCCTAGAGAATGTCCCGTGACGGTCAGCGTGAAACGAACACCGTTCTGCTTGTTCAGGTCGAGGATTGCGCGCTTTATATCATCTCCCAAGGTGATAGCCGAAAACATGTAATCTGTGTACTTGTTTAAAACAACTGACTTTAAATCTGCCCACACTGTTCCAAAAATCAAAGGGACTGTTCCACGATGGGCGAGGACTACTTGCTGCCGCGAGGAGTTAAAATAAAGGCAGCCGAAGTATCCTTTACTGCCATCCACAGTGGTCAACAGCTTCCAATCCTTCGGCAAGTCGCTGCAGTGGTCATCAGAAGTAAGGTCATCTTTGTCTAAATACACATCATTTGCAAAGATCGTCAAGTCTGCTGTACTGGGAAAGGGATCCAAATCCATCTTTTTGGTGTCATCTTTAATGGGGGGGACAGTTCTTAGGATATCCTTGAAATCTTTATTACTGTAAGTTAATTTTGTAACCTTAATCATCTTGAAAAGCTTCTTCTTCCGGTGAGCTCTCCTATCAGAGGTTGGCTATCGTCAGGTCACTGCAGGTTGCAGTCTGGAACAACTCTGTGGAACTGCACTGGCACCAGTCACGTGGGATTGGATGAATGGATGGGAGTATTGAAGAGCGGGGATGAGTAGACACCTGAAACATCAGTAAAATCACTAATGACAATTCAGAATGATCTGCCATCACACCCCCACCAACCAAAGTATTCAAGTTATTATACACATCGTATAGTACACAGTACACGCCAAACTTTAAGACCGGCCTGAACATAGTAAAATCCATTTTCGCGCAGTTCCTGTCTTTACAATGAACATAACCGAAAGATGCGTAAAAACATACATGCGACAGACAAAGGCGTGGGCGGGGGGACACGCCATTTTTCTGTCGTTAAACTGGCCTATTGAGATGATTTCTGATCAACATCGGGCCGGTCTTAAAATTTGGCTTGTACATTTTATTCTTATTAGTGCTAATTACATTACGTACCTTCCAGCGCCATGTGTTGAGAGTATCCTACCTAATTAATACTTGGAAAACGTTTGAAATCACAAGACACGTTTAATATGAATATTTTAAAGAAAAAAAATCTTTTTTTTTAAAGAAAGACACATATTACCGAATAACCTGACAACATTTGAAAATCTCCCACCACCATCACAGTAAGCGGAAAATGTTGCTTGTGTCGTGATGGAGGACTTAGCCAGCCGAGGAATTAAGCACCCAATGACCGGTCTAGTTTGGTTCACCTTAATGACCATAAAAGACAACTTCTTGCATTCGGGATGATGGAAAAAACTGCATTCAAAATTTGCTCTCGTCGAAATCATATGACGAAAGAAAATTTTGAACCGCAGTATTTTCCATCGCCCCGAATGCAAAAAAAAATCTTTCACTGAAATTAAGATGAATCGAAAGGTTTTTCCAAAAAAATATTCATATTAACCCCTCAGGTCTCCACCATATTTTGTCAGAGGGTCAAAATATTTCCGATTTACAATAAAATCCAAATAAAAGGAATATTTCTGAATGTATTGGAAAACTAAAACTGTTTTTGAAAGGTGATGATTTACTAATTTTTGAGACATAAAAAGATTTAAAAATGGCTCACTTTACATTTTTTCTAAAGTTAATGAAAAAAAAAAGTATTACAAACGTTATTGTCATCTCACTTTTTTGTCATTCCAAAATAATTAATAAAAAAAAGTTTCATAAATATATTTCAAATTGCAATTAAAAAATTTGGTTTCATGAAGGTCCACATTTTACTTCTTTTGTGGTTAATTTTTATATTTGAACATAAAGCGTGGTGTTTTCTCTTTCTAACTATGATATGATATGGGAGACAACCATTTCTACGAGACCTATATGAGTTGTTCCCAAAACCGAATGAATAGACTTTACGGGTTAAGCGTGACCAGTGATTTTGATAGTTTACCTAATACTCCATTATGTTACACTTGAGGTTGGTTGGTTTTGTGAGGCGGGTTAAGGTGGGGGCTGTAGGAAGAAATTCATTAATGCGGATCTTGAAGAGGCCCGGAGCTCGTTCCACATGCAAGCCGAGGTAAAGTTGAATAAGGCCACTTCAAGGATAATACGGAAAAATCAATTTTTCAAATGACATTTGCCGAAAGAACCAACCTTATAAAATAAATTCTTATCAAAATAAAAATAAACCGGTACAGTACCATTCATTTTTAACAAAAGTGCACATTTTAATAATAATTGTGAAGTGCCGTTTTTGTGAAAAAAAATGCCTTGGCGTTTAATCCATTATAATAAAAATGTATTTATTGAAGTAAAAACTTCTTTAGCACCGTTGTGATTTGAAGCTCGATGAAACGAAAGCTAGTGACACTAAATGAGACAAACACATACATCTATATGATTTAGCCTGCGAGAGAATGAGATAATATAATCGGGCTCCCCTTTTTACGGTGTTTCGTAGCGTCCCCACTCTTGTCTAAGTTAGTTTTCTGAAGGTTTCACTTCTACCGCGTGTGAATTGCACACCCTGTTTTTACCTACATGCGCCTTTTCGCTCTTTATTTATACAGGATATCCGGGGGAATTCTACCCGTGGTAATGATGATGGACACTGCAACGCTGTCCAAAACGTTGGCTAAAGAAGGGAAATAAGGGGGGAGCGTAGCGCAACACGTCATAACACCCCAAAAACAAATAACGAAAATACTTTTGGCCGTGAAAATCTAAGAACTTAGCAAGACGAAACTTTGGTGAGTTGTTGTGAGCACGCCCGAGAAGGTTTCTATATATACTGGTGACCTCTGGCATTATTTCAATTGGTGCCAAGCGAACTGTTTGAAAACTTAATGTACCGGGACTGAATGTATGGAGTGCGGGAGGGGGAGGCGGATGGGAGAGTGGTGAGGGAGGAGGAAGGTGAGGGGAGGGGAACTCGGGAAAGGGGGTTCGCGGGAGGAGTGGGAAGGGTTTATACGGATCCATGTGTTTGTTACTCATTCACGCAAAAACTACTGAATGGATTTTAATGAAACTTTACAATAATATAGCTCATACATCAGAATAACATATACGAGATCTGGCATCATGAAATTTGTGTAAAAAAATTGCAATAGGTGGCACGCGAGCTGTTTAAAAACTGAATGTATCGGGAATGAATGTAGGGAATGTAGGAGGGGGAGGGGAACCCTGGAGGGCGGAGGAGAACTTGGGATGGGGGAGAGGAACTCAGGAGGGGGGAGGCGAATACGAGAGGGGGGAGGAGAAGTCGGGAGGGGGGGTTTGCGGGACGGTGGAAGGGGGGGGGGGGAAGTAGAGTGAGGAGAAGGAAGGTGGAAGAGGAGGAGTGGGAATGCGAGAGAGGAAGGGGAGGAGGAAGGTGAACGGGACGAATGGGAAAGGATGCGCAGGGAGAAACAATGTCTTTATTAAATGGCATAGCAACGCATGCCGGGTGCCAGCTAGTTTGTAATAAATATAATCTTTTCTTGGAGAAACAAGATATATTTTGTTAATTCCCGTAATTTTAGTTGCCGGAACGACATAGGTCCATCTAGCATGGTCCAAGCATGGGTCCATCTAGCATGGTCCAAGCATAGGTCCATCTAGCATGGTCCAAGCATGGGTCCATCTAGCACGCCAGTCTATGGCGAATGAGACAGATAATCAATAAAATAATTAAAGAAGATTAAAAAAAGCAAAAATCTCGTGGAAGGCGTCTTAAGTATCTTTTAAAGAAACATTTTGATTTTTTTCACAAATTTCACCGGTAAAATAATAGAACCAGACGTGTTTTTAATAATTTTTGGAGCATTTCATAATATTTGCATTTCAGCGTGGAACACTTCTAGATATTGTCTTCAAAGATAACATATATTTTTTTAAAGCTTAAAAACTTCAAATGTTTAAAGGAGATATGTAAGAAATGGGTAGAAATTCCGGTAGCGGCGCCTTAACGAGCGTACTATTGCTGAGGACCCTTACGGTCACTACTAGCTGCCTTCTACATGCACTACAAATATTAATAAACATTGGCGATTTGTTGTGAGAACGCCCGCGACGGTTTCTACAAATAATGGTAAGCTGTGGCGTTATGAAATTTGTTTAAAAAAGGTGCGCGCATAGTTTAAAAATGTGTGTATTTCATATATTTTTGCGGCACGGAGGGAAGGCAGGAGGTGTGGTTCGCAGGAGGGGTGATGAGAGAGGGGGGAGGCGGGGAAGAGGACGCGGGAGGGGAAGGGGAACGGTCCCACAGACTTGCAGGGAGAAACAATTTATTTATTTGAATGTTATTGTATTGCAACGCATGCCGGGTATCTGCTAGTAGAGAAAAGAACTAGATACGGGTTCATAAATCTAAACAAAAACA
This sequence comes from Limnephilus marmoratus, assembly GCA_917880885.1. Taxonomy (NCBI): domain Eukaryota; kingdom Metazoa; phylum Arthropoda; class Insecta; order Trichoptera; family Limnephilidae; genus Limnephilus; species Limnephilus marmoratus. The sequence goes on from OU862913.1 coordinate 44,596,429, forward strand.
GAGTGATCAATTCACACGTGGTAGAAGTGAGATTCACCCTTGGTTCGCTGGATGTCTGGTCGCTGAAGTTCGTCAGGCGCTTTATACCACTACACTAATGGAGGCTCGCATGATCGCATTTTATTGATATCTCATTCTCTCGCAGGCTAAATCCTATAGATGTATGCGTTTATCTCTTTTTGGATATTCTTTCAAGATACTTAGAAGCGACTCGAGCTTCATGCGCACAACTATTATACTATACTATTTTGCTAGTGTTCGTACACGATGCTACGCACCGACTACGGGTTTGACCAGTGGCGGCCGCTGCCCTGAAAACGTGGTGGTTCACTGATAATCCGTAACTACGAGATAACGATTACTAAGCAACATTAGGTAAAAATGATTCCACTAATCTTATTTGGAGAGAAGATCTATTTTAAGCTGTTTTCGAAGTGCGAAAACTTCTACATATCGCTTTTTAATTAAAAATTTTATTTTCGGTACTAAGAAAATAAAAACACTAAATCTTAAATTTCAACCCAAAAACCTCTTTTTTTTACAATGTTTAATTTATTTTATTTTATATTTCATAAAATAAAATTGAAAGTAGTGTAAGAAGAATATACGATGCAAATATGAATGGTAGAAGAAGTCGGGGACGCCCGAGGAAGACATGGCACGAGCAAGTGAATCAGATACTTGGGTCGGGCCATGTCGAAAGTCGGAATAATAGAAGAGAATGTATGAGACAATGTATGAATGTGAGTGAGGCAAAGAGTGTGTGCCAAGACTGAGTTATTTGGCGGTCCGTCCTCTCTGCCTACCCCTGTGGGGAAACGGCGTGATGGTTGGTTAGTTAGTTTTATATTTCATTTTAAGCAGGATACAAACAGTATTTATAAACAATGTATAAACAGCACGAGGGCAAAATTGTCAAAGTTACCTATGAAAAAATTGTATTCCTTAATGATTTGCGTTTTATAATTTAAAACACCAATCAATAAAAAAGCAAATATATGTAAAATTTAGGTATTTGCTGTACCTTTTGATTAAAAAAAGAATTATTCAGTTTGGTTAAGTATTTTGGCCTTAAATCCAAATTTAAGATTGTATGATAAAGGCCGCTGGGTGGCACACCGATATAGCTTAATTTTTCATACATATGGCCGGCGTTGCGCGCTGGCGATGTTTGGGATATTCGATACAAAAACATAATTCGTTCCACTTGCAATTGGCCTGCACACCGGACAGGGTAAATTCGCGCGAAACTTTGAGAATTTGCTCTCCCTGATTCATATTATATTATGCATTATATTGGTAGGTGATATTTTTAATGAAATTCATAGATTTTATATTTTTCGGTAAGATATTATAAAGTAATTTTAGACGATATAATTTACCAGTGCTGCACACAAACACACTGTTCAACCAGCCGCCCTTGGGTTTGACATCAATTGCACGTAATCAACAGTGGTGGTAGCGCACGACGCGGTAATTTTTCGGGATTGGTGGCCAAGGCTATTATGAATAATTTTTAGAAAAAAACTTTAGATTTGCCTTAAACACTATAAAAGGAAACTTATTGCATCACGGCTGGCGGAAAATAATGCATTTTAATTTTCAATGTCGTTAAATAAAATTTCACTTCCGAACTACGACAGCCCGCCCGCTGCCGCCCGCCATTTGTCACATACACAAGCCCGCTACACAAACCCTGCGTAGCCAAACAAACCATTCAAAAACGTATTTTGACAGCGACAAAATGGCGGGCGGGCGTAAATAGTTTCGGTTCGCGAAGTAATTTTAGTTAACGACATTGAAAATTAAAATGCATTATGTGTGTCGTTGCTTATCCAGAATATATAATGTGAGATATCAGCCCTATTTTCCGCCAGCGTCGGTCATATCCATTGCTTTTTCTTGAATTTCCCGCCATTCTTCCCTTCAGCTATCAATTGTCACCGTGCAGTTGGCATCTTGAGATGCCGTATTAATTTAATTTTGGCGTTATTTTGCTCACGTCCGGTCGCAAAATTTTTCGTTTGTAATTGTTTTAACGAAAATAATATCTATTGCTACCTGCGAATTCCGTAATTTTATGAAAAATTAGTGCAAGTGATTAGTGCAAACATTTTTGACAGATTAGCGTATTCCTACTACCTACGCTATATAAATCTGCGTCGCTTCTTCTCGAAAATGGAAGGACGCCGCGCCGATTACAATAGCTTCTCGGCCTGTTGGCTAAGATAAGTGATTATCTGTCGTTAACAAAAATCAATATTTGTTTGTTCATATTTTATGCACTGCCATACAGATCATCCGATTGCGATGAAACCTTGGCGATTTGTTGTGCCAACGCCCGCGAAGGTTTCTACAAATAATGGTAAGCTGTGGCGTTATGAAATTTGTTTAAAAAAGGTGCGCGCATGGTTTAAAAATGTGTGTATTTCATATATTTTTGCGGCACGGAGGGAAGGCAGGAGGTGTGGTTCGCAGGAGGGGGGATGAGAGAGGGGGGAGGCGGGGAAGAGGATGCGGGAGGGGAAGGGGATACGGGAGGGGAGCGGTCCCGCAGACTGGAAAGGACTTGCAGGGAGAAACAATTTATTTATTTGAATGTTATTGTATTGCAACGCATGCCGGGTATCTGCTAGTAGAGAAAAGAACTAGATACGGGTTCATAAATCTAAACAAAAACAGAGTGATCAATTCACACGTGGTAGAAGTGAGATTCACCCTTGGTTCGCTGGATGTCTGGTCGCTGAAGTTCGTCAGGCGCTTTATACCACTACACTAATGGAGGCTCGCATGATCGCATTTTATTGATATCTCATTCTCTCGCAGGCTAAATCCTATAGATGTATGCGTTTATCTCTTTTTGGATATTCTTTCAAGATACTTAGAAGCGACTCGAGCTTCATGCGCACAACTATTATACTATACTATTTTGCTAGTGTTCGTACACGACGCTACGCACCGACTACGGGTTTGACATCAATTGCACGTTATCAACAGTGGTGGTAGCGCACGACGGTAGTTGCATTCATATCTACTACCATCCGTTGGACGTTTGACAGAAATGGCGACCGAACTTGAATGGTTTGTTCAATTTGATCTGAAAGTGGAACAAAATGCGTGTTTATCCACTGGAGCGACCACACGAAATAAATAAATTTTCCTCAATTGTTCCGAGATTTCCAGAAAACATTAAAAAATCATATTTTAACATAAAAACATATTATAGTGCTATGTAGTCAATTAATTAACCTGTATTTTACCCTTTATCTCATATTTGTAGGTTTTATAAAAAATTCGTAAAGTTTATAACCGCGCGAATCTTGCATGTTTGTTACTTTGAAACTGCCGTGAGAGGTACTTATTCGAGTCAATATAAAATATTTTCGATTTCTGTATGTTGTCTGTGGTACACTTGATAATGAAAGGTGCATATCTATGAAAAAGGGACTAAATTTTAGCTGTTAAAAGCTGATCAGATATTTTGCGTGAAAAAATATTTTAAAAATTTATTTTTATTGTCTTTCTAAAATAGTCTATGAAGTTCGAGTTTGCGATATCTATGGTCATAATAGATAAAGCATTTCAATAACTTCGTTTTAAGTCCAACATGACAAACGTGGGAGCTACAAATATTTAAAAAAAAAAAAAATTGCAGAATCAAGAGATAATGGGCCTTTTTTATCCAAAAACAATCGGTGACATTTAAAATGGCGCCACAATATACGGCAACAATCGCTCCCCTTTCATCAACAAGTATACCACACAGTAGCGGTTCTTCACAGGGGGACAATGGGGACAGTCCCCACCATTACTCGCTTCGGCAGTACATATATATACTAAAATTAGAATGATACAGTCCCCACCAGTTGCACTCGAAATCTATTAAAGGAAATAACAGTCGGTGCTTTGTCTTCACCAAAATGAATGAATTCTTTAAACATAAAAGTAATTAACATTTACAGAAATAAAATACAATAAATTATTCCGGATGATTTTAATAAGACCCGACACGCGTACAGCGAACAATGTACGGCGCACGAGAACAGGGGGTCTATTGGGGGAGGAGCAATCCATAACCAAATACAAATATTTTAAAAAACTACAGGCCACCTCAGAACAGGAAATCCTAGTGAGGAGGTCTGTGAAAAAAAAATGAATCTATACTTATACTATACATTATACATACATAGAGATGGCAAAATTTCGTTTTAACTAAAAACGCGAAAAAATAGCGAAAAACGTGATTGTGGCCTTATTTCAGCTAAATTATTCTATTTAGCGAAATAGGCGTGAATTTCCCGAAAATACCGGGTATTAAAATAATATGTGAGAATTTCAAAAAATCGATATTTATCAGCGGAAATAAGTGATTAAAAATCATCTCTAACTTCAGCTCGCAATGCTATCATTCAATCAGTAAAGTGCCATTTCCATTGTTTTGTGTATTTACCTGTATTTCAAATATGCCTACTTTATTTCATTTTTGAAAGCCTGTCCTACCTCTTTTTACAATTTTGTTCCTATTTTATGTGTAAATATTTAATATTTTTGTACTGTAGGCTAAAATTGCTTTTTGACTTTACACAAATTGTGCGAAATAAATTACGTCTATTGATGTTAATCGCAATCTGCATTAGTTGTGTTTGTGTTCGACCCGTACTTAGAGTTTCCTTCCTTATTAATTTAATATTAAAATTAATTATTTATAATCTTTCACATGGAAATACTTGCAAATGAAGGTTAAACAAATATTTTACCAAAAATTCTTAAAATATGCGCTAAAAACATTCAGGAAATACATTTTTTTCTATTTTGCTACAAAACGCTAAATTATGCCTCAAAATGCTATAAAACGCTAAATTTCCAATTGTTAATGCTAAAAAATCTGAAAATTAATGCTAAATTTTGCCATCTCTATACATACATGTACAAACCTTGCTATTGAAACTAATAATAAATAAAATAAATTTCTCAGTGCGCAGAATCTACTGCGCCCTTGGGGGACAATCAGAGTTATCCCCATAGATTTCTTCTGTTGTTTCGCCATCGTATGCAACCGCGCATGCGCACTCATATGTGAATTCAAATACCGTGGGGACAATTCTTTGGATCCCCACTGAACCATTTGTTTGCGGAGTTACGGGCTGGAATCGCGCGCGTTCAAATTAAGTTCGATAATAATCTTGCAAGATAAAGCTTTATTTCTACGGTACTATATTGTAAATTGGTTTATACGAGTATATATAAACAGACATTTTATATTATTTTGTGTTTTTTTGGTTTGGTCATGTAGATCGATTGAAAGAAGAAAATAGTGTGAGAAGAACAATAGATAGAATATTTGCAGCATGTTCCAGAATGGAATATACTCTCAGTATCGCCCTGGTGTAAGACCACCATTCACTGCTTGAAATGGCTTTAAAGACCAGATCTAATTAGCCAGATAGTTCCCCGCCTTCCGTTTCCTATCTCCTTCCCCTCCCTACAACATATCCCGATTGGGGATGCCATAGTCCCATTGGCTCCAGACGGGAGCAGCTGGGACTCTTGTAAGGTATTCAGATTTAAAAAAGGCGGAAATACATGATTAAATAAACGCGTGCCGTCTGATAGACGCCCACGTCACCAATTAAAGCGACATAAAAGAAGTTTCACGAAGCAAGCTGCGAGGAATGATGTGATAGTTGCATAGTTAACTTTGAAGAGATGACCTCAGCCGGGGTCAATTAGCCGACGCCCTAAACCACATGTACATATGTATTCTAGTATTATTAATAACTTCGGGCTTTTTGTACGGGTATGGAACAAGGTTTGTAGAAAATGCGTTTAACAAGGTAAGCTTTTAGTCAGTTTCATGAAGCAAGCTGCGGGAAATGAGGTGATAGTTGCATAGTTTACTTTGAAGAGATGACCTCAGCCGGGGTCAATTAGCCGACGCCCTAAACCACATGTACATATGTATTCTACTATTATTAATAACTTCGGGCTTTTTGTACGGGTATGGAACAAGGTTTGTAGAAAATGCGTTTAACAAGGTAAGCTTTTAGTCAGTTTCATGAAGCAAGCTGCGGGAAATGAGGTGATAGTTGCATAGTTAACCTTGAAGAAGAGATTGGCCGACGCCCAAAGCTTGTGACGCATCCCTATTGGTTTATTTATGGACGTATCCGGCATGTACAGATATATTCTAATATTATTAATTGTTGTTGATTTAATGCGAGCTCAAAGATGTTAGACAAATTAATATGATAATCCAACATAATCAAATATATTATTTAGATACTCACATTATATGGAGACATTTTGAAACAACCGAAAACTGTTAAAGACGTCAGGTATGATATTCATTATACAATTCAGGATTAAGGAATAACCTCACTAAATTGATAACTTTGTGCTAAAAGCACAAAGTTGTATGGTATGGAACAAAGATCGTAAACTGCGGGGAATGGTGTGATAGTTGCGTAGTTAACTTTGAAGAAGATATGACGTCAGCCGCGGTTGGTGCCAACGCCCGAAAGGATGACGCAACCGCATCTACAGAAGATGTATTCTAACATTATTGTGTCGTTAATTTAATTCGAGTTCAAAGACGTTAGACAAATGAATATGATAATCCAACATATTATTCAAATACTCACAAAATGATAAACGACAGCGGTGGACAGCAGACAGAGGCAGGAAGAAGCAGGCACCAGAGACCAGGCAGGAGGCAGCAGTCAGCAGTCAGGCAGGAGGCAGGCACAAATGGAAATGACACAAGACACCATAAATATACCAATCAGTGTGACCAGATTTCATTTTACGAATCTACTGCTTGTGGAGGTTAAAAACTACTAAATTCTACCAAAAGAGAACTAGAAAATACTAAAAATCTATTAGGTACATTTTTTCGCTGTTGTGTTACAACGAAAAAGCATAATTATTGTACTCTTGATTATAACGATAAAATAATAAAATGAACAAAGAAACACCATAAATTAGAGAAATGTTTATTACTTAAAATTAAAATCTACAGAAAAACAGTTTTTTTTTTAAATTGTGATCGAGTTATGGTTCTTCTTCTTTATGTTGGGTACTACTGCGTAACTCGAAAGTATTAAAAAAAAGTCTTAACAAGAGTAATCATTAAATTAACTAGAAATTACACAACACATATTAACATAAGTAATTTGCACACCGTCACATCCTTTCATATTTCTTATATGTTTTGATGTAGCCATGTGTTATATCAAAGACGCCACTCTACTTAGTACTTCACAGTTGCATGCTTTACTTTAGATTTACAAAACCAACTTTTGAATGAGGGATCTTGCTCCCATTCACCGCGATATCCTTGTGTATATTTACGTTTCATTATAAAAAAATTCAAAACTGGAATTCCCACTAATCTATCACACTCTATGCTCACGGCACGAATGGTTACGAAAAGACTGAAAATTAAAGACAAACCTACCTAATCAATTTTTTTCAATGTATGTGGGATTCCCCTACAGCTTTCCTTCTCGAATAATTAATATTAGAAAGAGATAGTTACAATCCATTCGATGAAAAGGGGAATACCCCGCGTTTTTTCAACAGGCTTGCCATATGAAGGCAAAAAAGTGCCAGAATAGTTGAAAAGCGTGAATTCTACCAAAATATACCAAATAATTTTTACCTACTAGATACTGTTACCGGTACCTCGAAATCTACCAAAAACGTAGAAAACTACTAAATCTGGTCACACTGATACCAATCCCCAAGACACAATGAATAGCCCAGTCAATAAACGCATTGAACTGGAACAAATTAAGGGAAAGCTGAATTTTTGCAGGTGGATAGTACTTCTTACAGGGAGTATTTTCACAAAAGTCCCCACCCCTCCCCCGCTTGCTTTCCTCCCTGCCCCCCACCAAACTTTGAAATTGTAGAGTTCCACATAATCCATCATATCTCCTAAACTATACAATATATCTGAAAAAATGTAACACCATTATACTTCTTATAAAGTTGTCTACAAAAAAGATATAATATATTTTTTTTGTTATCTACTACGGTTTGGCAAATAATAATGACATTGTCGCCAAAAAAAATTTTTTTTTCGTAAAATTTTGATTTAAAGGTGAATATTTTTTTTTGTCTGAGGGAACACACAAAAATGTTTCAAACAAACTATTTACCAAATTTAATAAGCTTTAAAACGGTATATAACATTGCTTACTTTTATCCTTAATACTGGTCAAAATCCGACTCCGTTGCAGGGCGGCACGACGCCGCGGCGTGCGGTTAACCTAGTCAGCTATGATTGCAGGCAGGGCTGGGCAAAATACATGCTTTGCTGTATTTAAAATACAAATTACAAAATACTTTTTCGAATGTATTTAAAATACCAAATACAAAATACTTTCAAGTCGTGTATTTGAAATACAAAATACAAAATACAGTATTTTAACCATTTTTTTAATTCAAATACAAAATACAAATTACAAAATACATTTGGTTTTGGTAGAACCTTTGGTTGCAATAAATTGTCGTATGTGCCCCTATTTAAGGGTGCGTTTCCGTAGACGCCAAGCTGAGCAGAGTGAAACAGAGACGTGCAAAAATTGACCAATCATATTGCTCAGAAGACACATCTCACATCTCATCTCCGCTCCACTTGTAAAGTTTTGTGGTATAGGACCCAGGTGTTAGATAATAATTATTACTAGCAGTTATATTCCCGCTCCGCAGGTTTTTACTGCTAGGCCCTGCGGGCGGCTTTTAGTTCGGCTTCGCCCTGTTAGTGTTGGTGATCATTTTATAAATCCAATAGGAACTGGTTTCAAAATTAGCCCGTTCCTCGTATCCACTGTCAACGTGTCAACCAGTGATGGCTAGTCTCCGCGACAAAGAAGCCGGGTCGGGCGATGACGTCATATGTAATATACAGCCGCTTGATACAACTGAGTATTACCGTCAATCTTGGGGTAAGAATAACCTCGTCGAATATAATTTTTAAAAGACCCAATCAAGTTTGATAACGTCTAAAAGGGATCGAATTGAAAATCTAGTCTCCTTCAACGGAAGCAATCTTCTGAACAGGACCTCCATCGATATGCTTGGTGTAACTCTAAGTGACTAGCTCAGATACGGGGGCTCCATCGAAACCAGAATAAAGTTTGCCTCTCAGAAACTGGGCGTACTGTACAGGGCCCCAGATACTTAACAAATAAAATAATATACACAACTGCTAACCCTGTACAAATCGCAAGCGCGCCCCACGGTTGAATTTGGCAGCCTTCTCTGGTCTGGAGCTCCAAAATACCTAAAAAATACCCTTGACTCTATGCAGAAACGGGCGGTTTGATAGATTCTCCCATCTTATCAGACGGACTGCAATCTTTAGAGCATAGGCGTCAGGTGGGAATGCTGTCCTTGTTCTACCGGTATTACAATGGAAGATGCTGCGAGGAACTAGCGTCATTGATCCCCTCGACACCGGTGCGTAGTCGGGAAACACGCCAAAAACGCGCCTAACATTTGTACACGGTTGACATTAGTCACATGAGAACGGGTCGTCTCTATGACTCGTTCTTGAGTTCAACGACTCGGCTGTGGAACGATTTGCGGGCCTCTGTGTATCCTCCCTCCTACAACATGGGTCTCTTCAAGACCCATGTTCACTCCTTTCTTACCTCAAAAAGACCCTACACACAGCATCTTCAAAGATGACATAACTCCTGTGTGGAGTTAATGAAAAAAAAAATAACATTTGTATAGCACAGTTTTGTGTTATTTCACTTCAACTCCGCTCTACTATAATTAACTTAAAAATAATCTAGTATTCAGTCAAATTGTTCCTATAGTGCTTGATCAAACTCTGTTACACAAAAATTGTTACCATGTCCTTTTATTCATATACATTCAATGAAACAAAGTCCGATTTCAACATTAAGAATAAATACCGCGAAACGATAAAAACAACAATTGACAAGATACTTGCTTTAACGTACCTACAATGTTATCAACTCTAAATATTAACATAATATATTGCTCTGGATTCTAGCGTTTTTATTCTATGTATTATCTATGTCAGTTTATTTTTCATTACCATTATTAAGATCGCTAAATGTATTTGAAAATGTATTTTGAAGCCATGAGTATTTGAAATACAAATTACAAAATACCTCAGCATCAGGTAATTGAAATACCAATTACAAAATACATCCTTAGGACGTAATTGAAATACAAATACAAAATACGTATTTGTATTTCAAATACGTATTTCAAATACAAGTAATTCAAATACTGCCCAGCCCTGATTGCAGGTGACCGATTTGTGCTTAGATAGCACTATTTATAGTTTTAAATTGAAACATCGAGTACTTTTAAATTTATTTACCATATAAAAACACTTTTAACACTTAATAGTATTTGCAATAACAGTACAAAAAAAATCTAATAAGTAAGTTATATAACTTTTCGTAGGTATTAAGGGATTACAGAATATTATTATTAACTGGGTATCACAGTCGTCTTCAAATATTTCATCAGTATTTTCAGATGTGTTACTGAAGGATAGTCCATTGCAGTGGCCACACATATCAGAACACTCTAGTCCTGCCCTCCGACACTGCACGACTTTCCGCACGAGGTTTTACAGTTACAAGAATCAATAAGAAGTTCATTTGGATTCGCGGGACATGTCATTTGTATGTGTTAACTTATATTCTCTTATTTGCCATCCCCATTCATAAGATGGTAATTCATTTCCTGGCCATGTTTGAACTAGGAGGTATGTCCTCAGAAGATACTGGCGGGCCGCGTTCTTTACAGTTACACAGTTTTCCATAAATCTTCTAGCCCACTTCCTTCCATGATGCGGCCAATAAATCCTAAACATTACATTAACAAATGAAAACCTTCTAGTCGTAAAATAATTTTTGAAATTTCCGATGATCCGTCAGCCCCCGGTACCATTTCAATAGCTCTGAGAAAAAGCAGGTTGGTCGAAAGTTACAATGCATGTTTGATTCTTCTTTTTACACTGTTCTGTTGGGAGACATAGTGCAGTGTACACTGAGGATGGATTATTGGAATCAATATCAATAAATGGAACAGCCATTACTTAACTGGTTCCATAATCCACACAATCGTTCATAGCGACATTTATAAACCCGTTCCAGTCAACTTTTGAATGCGTGCCACTTACCTAACCACCCTTGCGTGCCCTTCAGCGCCCTTGAGGTGATTTTTCACTAAAATGGTGCTTTATAAATCAGCCAAATATTATTAATTGGTTAGAGATACAAAATATAATGAATCGGCATGCTCTTTTCTAGAAGATGTACATTCACTGATATTTTTTATGGTTACATATTTCAAGATGCTCTTTTTTCTCTTCGCGTAGCAACGTTGAGGGATGTTTTCTTTTTTCCCAAAATTTCCACACTGAAGACAAGGTACATCTAGAGTTGTTGTCATATTAGAGGCTAGATTGATACACTTGATTCCTCCCATCGCATGAAATGTATTTAGGCCATCTAATTTTTTTTATATTGACGTCGGAATTGTCAAACGATGTGTCATCTTCGATTGTAGGAGGCCTAGCTTATTAGAGATCTCTGGTATGTCACCTTCATGATAAGACGAACAACGACGACAACACTTACATTAAATGTTTAGATCCGTACATTCATTGTATATACACAAACTTGTCTGTATTGATGACAAAAAAGACCTAGGCCTTGCAGATGCTATTATGGCGTGGTTAATTACTAAACGTCTTCTCGTAATATCAGGACCATTATCATACAACCTCTTCGTTACAGTTGACGTGAATAGATTTAAAGTTTCAGGAACTAAATCATAACCCCCACCAGTGATTTCCGGAATATCAGGATAGCTTTCACAATCATATGGATTTTTTTTAAATATCTTCTCTGATTATTTCTGCGGCAGTGCGTTCAATTCTTAAACGTTCCAGATTTGCTTTCTTTTCTTTGCTTCTGCACCATTCATCTAGTATTTTATTACTCTAGTGAGATATTCATATGGCAGTTTTTCTGCCAAAAATTATACATCCGATCTTGAAAATAGTCGATTATTTGTTTTTTTTAGAAATTTATCTGAGTACGGAAGATCAGTGCCACAAATATCTATAACTATTTCTCTAAAGTGAACTGAAGTTCATCAGTATTTTCTAAGAAATTACAGAGTTTAAGCTTTTTTGGCTGAATTATCGTCTTTAGATCTTCCTACAAACTTACTTTTAAAGTTAGTTTAATTTTACAGAACTTCTTGAAATAACTGTTATGATAGCGAGCTTCTACGGCGACCAAATTAAACACACTTAATAGTTTAGATTTTTCTTTTGCACCCCATTTATCATCTTTTGTATTGCAAGCATTCATCAATGTTTCTCTTATTTCCATTGTTAACACCAAACGCATTTGCTCGCGATATTTATGAGGTAGTGTATGAATAAAGACTTATTTTTGTCTCAAATACCTAATACAGTTCTCCATCAAAATAAATATATTTTCTAAATAACTTAGGAATCGCTGAGGTGTACTGGTCGATGAGCTACAATTAATATTTGTAAAAGTCTTAATACTGCTAGCCCTAGAATACTTTTTCTACAATCTATGAATGTGCACGGTTACGCTATCCAAACTAGTTAATTTAACATGATTATTGTCATCGTTTTCAATACTAGCGTTAATTTGCATTTGTAACCACTTCGTTACTATAACAACATTTCCTGTAAGGTCAGTTTACATAAAATACACAATAGGTTCTCTGCAGTTTGTTAATTTCTTGTTAATTAATTGTTTCTCAATATTTTTACCCGATGAAGGTGGTAAAACGCAAAAAAAACTTGAAAGCTTGGCACAATTACATCAAAATATAACGTACAAAACCCACACACCTTAATCTCAAGACAAAGGAGATGAAACTGATTATTTTTATTCAATTTTTTCATTTGTTTCAACTTAATAAAATAACAAGTAGCGACGCGACAAGATCGTCAAACATAACACGCCGCTCCGTGTTACGACCAGCGCGCGTACTAAATTAAGCGCTTATCCACATATTTTCGATAGAAATTAAGTATGTAAGTAAACACTGTTATACAAGCTTTTAAAGCTTATTAAATTTGGTAAATGATTTGTTTGAAATATTTTTTCATATTCTCTCGGACAAAAAAAATATTCAACTTCAAAAAAATATTTTAGAAAAAAAAAATTTTTTTTAACAACAATCTCATTAATATTGGCCAAACTAACACAGATAATAAAAAATTACTAAACATAATTTTTAGGCACTTTTGTAAGAAGCTAGGTGATGAAATTTTTTTTATGATATATGTTTTGGTTTATGAGATATAATCGCTTTAGTAGAAGCCCACATTTTAATGTTTGGGAGGGCACAGGGGGGGAAGCAAGCGGGGGAGGAGTGGGGACTTTTGTGAAAATACTCCCTTGGGTACGTACTACTTACTTGCAAAAATTCAGCTTTCCCTTAATTTGTTCCAGTTAGGGCCTGTTTTTTGTCTAGATTGACTGGGCTAGAAGGGGTGTTCAGACATCTAATATAACCGCTAGCAGGTATCTGTTGAAGCGCGAGCGCTTATGTTTCGGGCCGTTCACACGGCGCAGATAAAATATTTCTTCCTATGGTAGGAGAGGGGGTCAGTTGAATTAGCGAGCGGCCACGGAGTGCGCATTTTTTGTACTGAATCTATGGAGTTGACATCTGTCACCCACCGGTCTTGGCAGCTCCGTAATTAAAATGACCCCCTCTCCTGTTTTCGTCGGAGTGGGGGGCGCTTATCTGTTGGCATATCGCCTCAGGAGCGGTTACGGCGTAAGATGTGCATTGTCTATGGTTGATGTGCGCATAAAGCGCTCAGGTGTGAACGGTCTGAAGGGATTGTATGGAGAGCGATGTGTGGCGTGCTATGATCTTTTATATTTATATGCTCAATGTGAACGAGCTCTGACAGTGGGTGGTTTGTATATTTATGCAATGACAGAGGACAGAGCACAGAGCACGAGCGTTGCCGGGGCTTATATTCTAAAATACCCACAATAAATGTTTAAAATCCCCACATTGGGGAGGACGAAATAATAAATTCCCTGCAATTTCCCCACAAGTTCCTTTATAATTCTGCCTCCAAAACAAAACAAAATTCTATTGAAATTAGCATTTTTTCTTGATTTATTTTATTTGGAACATTTCCAAATTTAAAACATATTATTACATACATAACTAGCTGACCCGACAAACGTTGTTCTGCCATATAAATTATATCTAGTGAATATTTTGGTTGCCTGTCCGATATATCGCGAATATTCACTTAAAATGTCAATTTTACGAAAACTTTGTGTTATTACCGCTTCACAATTAAAGCTCTATAAATGAAACATTTCTGAACGTAGCCGAATAGTAAAAACTGTTTTAGAAAGGTTACAAAATTAGCTTTCAAATTGTTATATTACAAATAATGGTAATTTTTCGGGATTAGTGTCCATGGCTATTACGAATAATTTTTAGAAAAAAACTTTAGATTCGCCTTAATCACTATAAAAGGAAACTTTTTGCATCACGGCCGGCGGAAAATAACGCATTTTAATTTTCAATGTCGTTAAATAAAATTTCACTTCGCGAACCGATACTACGACAGCCCGCTCGCTGCCGCCCGCCATTTTGTCACTGTTATGTTGGTATCCCTGATCTGATACAAACAAGAACTAGATACGATTGTAGCCGACTTCGTGGGATACATGATGGGCGCGTAATTATGAAAATCAGAATTAATAATATAATGTAAACGAACCTCTAATCAGGCATTGGAATGGAGACAAACCATTCAAATCCTGGGATGTTTTTTAAAATAAAGATAATATACACAAGCCCACTTCACAAACCCTGCGTAGCCAAACAAACCATTCAAAAACGTAGGCTGTTTTTTAAAGTAAAGATAACATACACAAGCCCGCTACACAAACCCTGCGTAGCCAAACAAACCATTCCAAAACGTAGGCTGTTTTTTAAAGTAAAGATAACATACACAATTCCGCTAGACAAACCATTACGCGCCCATCGTGTATCCCACGAAGTCGGCTACAATTGTATCTAGCTCTTGTTTTTGTGAGGTCATGACAAAATGGCGGGCGGCAGTGGGCGGGCTGTCGTAGTATCGGTTCGCGAAGTGAAATTTTATTTAATGACATTGAAAATTAAAATGCATTATTTTCTGCCAGCCGTGATGCAAAAAGTTTCCTTTTATAGTGATTAAGGCGAATCTAAAGTTTTTTTCTAAAAATTATTCGTAATAGCCATGGACACTAATGCCAAAAATTTACCCAAATAAATATTAACATTGGTAAATATTAAAATTTAGAATGCAAACATTAAAAAAATGTGAAAAGACTTTGATGTTTTTATGTGAAAACGGTATTAACATCACGGATTATGTAAACAACAATACTTACTCTATTGTATAAATGTATAATAAACAATTTTGTCACCTCACTTTTAATATCCAGCGGCCCGTAGGCGATTTGGCGGGTAAAATACATTCCAACTGATTCCAACGTTTATTTATATGATTCCAACCGTGTGACTGCGTGTGACTCATAAATATACTAACCCCATTAATGAACTAATACCACCATAATACCACTAACCCCGTGTGACTACTGTGACTGACACGCACTGCATCATAAATAGACCAATCATGACTGCATAAAGTGGTGGGTGGTTTGTATATTATTTATGGACTTTCAGTTTTAACTGTGCGGTCGAACTGTACAGATAAATCGTAGGTCCATACAGCCTACACACATTCAAGTAAAACTGCGAGATCTTTCAGTTTTTATCAACATGGCCTCCATAGACGACGCCGACGCTTTAGCCATTGCAGGGCTAAAGATGTATTTAAAGAAACTGAGTGTATTAAAAGAAAAATAACAGAGAAATTAAAATTAAATGAATTATTTGTAATAAAAGAGAAATTTGTATTAATTTAATCATGCATAAATGTACCAAACCACCCACACGGACTGACAGAATAGGCAGTGTTGCCGAACATAGGGTACACTTTTATATATTTACCTGCATACTCAACTCAAATTTCGATTAGTAATATGGAGTAAATAGTTAAGGTCAAATACTAGCAATACAAACACAGCGATGCCTTCAACTGAAATTATGTGTTTAACCGGAAATTCAAAGATTATAACTAATACAAATTCGTAAAAAAAAACTTGTTTTGCCGGATTTTGAAATCATCCTAGAATTATTCCGATTTCACTTGTCCCTAACAAAATATTTTTCTCCCCTAGATCTAGGGAAATTTTCCTAGACATCCCAACCCCGGTACCGACTGAATATTTTCCAGGGTTCCAATCATTAAAAAATAAAAAAAGATTGCCATACCACATTACCACAATAATCATACTTTATTCGAGGAAGGTACAATACTAGATACTAGTTTGGTGGAATTTTCATATTCTGAATCTTTAATATATAAAACAAAGTCGGGTTAGTTACACTATTTATAACTCGAGAACGGCTGTGCCGATTTTGATGATCTTTGATTTGTTGAATTTGTCTCCGCTCCGGATAACAGAATAACTAATAAAACATCGCAAGAATTCACGAAAACGAAAGTTATGAAGAAAATTAATTTCCCCATACATTTTATATGGAACGAATTCTCATATTTTGAAAGAGCTGCAGGAATTTTATGATAAGTACCTATAAATATTGAGTAGTGAATGAGTTCCAATAATTCAAAAACGTCAAATGTCAACCTGCTGATTGTTTTGTTTTTATTCTTAAACATATAATGCTGCCTCTCTTTCTTACACTCTTAATGTCAATAGTCGAAAATGAGACAAACGGTGAACGTATGTCTCCACCCATCTAAAGGAAAGATACAATCATTATAATAAAAAACCCTCACACGTATAAAGAAAATGAAAAGCAAAGTTTTTTTTTACATCAGCTCCACAACACATGACGTCCCGAAGAAAATTATTTTCCTCAGGACCTGTGTCATCTTAGGGGATGTTGTGTGGAGGGTCTTTTTAAGGAAGGGAAGGATAGGAAGTTCTGGGAAGGAAAAAGGTATGAGGGGAGGTTAGGAATCTGGGGTCAGTGTGTCCGGTAGTGACGGACGTATGAATCCATCCTTCCAACTGCGGTGTAAGGCGTTGGGTCGAGAGAGTCCAGCTGGAAAGGTCAAAAGGCCTCCCTCAACCAGTCTCTCTCGATCCGGTCCGCCACGCAGCAGGTGGGCAGACGCATCCACCGCCAAGACCCAGACCACACGTCACCCAGTAGCGAACCACTTAAGGTGCGATTCCTAAGGGTGACCTATGGGAAATGGTTCCCGGTTCACTAATTATCGTAATTAAGTGGAAAAATAAGAAAATCACAAAAAATTAAATCCATACCCAATGCCATCTCTGATAAATCAAAACACGGACAGTTGTGCATTGATGATTGCTTCATTGTGTAATTTTGACTTAATAAAAAAACTGAATTTAATTCAACAGTTATTGATTCTGAGGCGGTACGAGTTCGTCGGGTCAGCTAGTAAATATATAAATTATTTGAGGTAAAGATATACGAATACGCATAAATATACTTAACTTACATATAAAAAATACGGTATCCAGAAATGAATTATTGACATGTTTGATCCTGTTTCTATCATGGAATCATGCTGAGATTTTGCATTGTTTACACGGTATTAGTTCATTTATGGTTTACACATTGCAACACTGATGTCACTTGACATTCTTGACAAATTGACAACTGTCTTTTTAATTGTTTGTTGTCGTAAATTGTTATTCGGAAATTTTACACCAAATTTTGGATGTTTTATCATTCAAAGGTGAATGTTCAGTAATTAGTGAGTTTTGGTAGTGTAACTTTCGTGATGGGTATCACGCCCAAGAAGCGAGAAAAGATGGTCACGTTGATTGAACACACATTTATTTCACAAAGAGACCTTGCGAGAGAGTGTGGCTTGAGTAAGGGGGCAGTAAGCACGATTTTGAAACATAAAAGAGACACGGGATCAGCGGAAGTGAAGAGTTCGGGCAACTGTGGAAGAAAAAGAAAGACGACACCAAGAGATGATGGGTTTTTGTTTCGAAAGAACGAGTTGTACCCAAGAAAAACAAGTCACGACCTGCAACAAGACTTGGTAACATCAGGCGTAGCAATACATGACTCAAATGTCCTTAGAAGACTTTTGGAATATGGTAGGAGGGGTTATTCGGGCACAAAAAAACAACTTCTCACTGACCGCATAAAGAAACAGAGGCTGTTCTGGGCAATGACGTTATATAAATAGACTCGCCATTGTCTCACAAACTCAAGATATAATGCGGCAAGTAAGCAACACTCTTTTATTTTCAACGATTTTCAATAATTTCTTAATTCAAAAGTTATGAATGTATGATAAAGATAGACGTTTAAAGAATGTGTGCATATGGACGAAATAAAAGACAAAAATCAAAAGATCCGTGGAATACTGCCTCAAGGCCGACTAAAGTAGGAGGCCTGGGCACCAGTCCAATTTTGAGGTGTCAAATTTTCAAGCTATAATGAAAAACGATAGTTTGCAAATGGCGTTGATTGTTATTGTATTTGTTGTTACTGCCGATTTGAATGTTGTTTTACCGCAACAAAGAATCATTAGATTATTATAAACAATAAATTTTACTTAGCGACGGCATTGACTTTGTAATTTGGCTGTTGCGCATCCAGGACGGTACTTTAGTAGACCTTGAATTCTCTATTGATGCATAAAATCTTTGGGCGGAAAGCAATTGTATTATTTATATAATCGATAATAATAAGTAATTTGCATGTATTTACAAATGAAATGTTATTCCTTCGCTTTTACTACTGTTTTCCGTGTAATGGAAATATTTTCTCATCACACTGGAGGGCATTTTGGTGCTTTTTAAATGCAATTTACCTACTGGTAGGACACGACTTTACTCGACGCATGTCAATGTAGTACTAAAGTACTAGATCGAGTACCTATAGTGCAATTGCCTTGCTTTTGGCTTCCCACTTTGGATTTGTACCACGCGTCTACAGTACATACATAACGTTATTGGTTCTGGGCCAGTAAATAGTCCAACTGGACTACAGAACACTAGAAAAGGATCTTATTGACAAATGGAGCTCACTTCATAGTTCAGAGACAGCAATCTAAATTCGGAGGTATCAAAACAAACAACTTACTCCAGCTCATATTGACCAAATTCTAAAACATCCAAATGTTTTAACAAATAAATGTTTTGGCGGTGTTTTTCAAACATGGGGACAACTTGGAACATTGAACAGAGAAGTTATACGGTGGCAACCCCAAGGAGGAGCAATTCTCCGACAGGAACACAGACCCACTTTAAGTGGGACAGATGAGCTGCTCCTCCAGTACGGATCACGTGCTCCACGCTGAAGGTCAGAAGGTTGCAAGGGGAGATTGGACGTCGTGGAAGCGGTGGTAGATCTCTTGCGCCTTCTTGGTGTATCTGAAGTAGTTCAAATCCATCACTGTACAGGAGAGCCAAACAAATCCATCACTGTACAGGAGAGCCAAACAAATCCATCACTGTTCAGGAAAGCCAAACAAATCCATCACTGTACAGGAGAGCCAAACAAATCACCAGTCTAGACTTCTAGACCTTTCTTCCTGAAATCAGTGGCATCACCAATCACCAGTCTAGACTTCTTCCTCCTGAAATCAGTGGCACCACCAATCACCAGTCTAGACTTCTAGACTAGTCCTGGGTCGATCGTGAAAGACCTGATCGTCGAAACCCGCTCACGAGCCACCAAAGAGCGAGCGGGTTATTTATTCGTCAGCACCCGGGTCTCACGACCCGCGACTCGCGAACAACAAGACAAGAACAACGCGCGCACTCCCGAGACCCGAGAACCGCGACACATTCCCCGACCCGCCATCTACGACGCATTCCTGCACCCGTGACTCACGGACCGATCGCCGGGTGCCGGGTGCGGGTGGGGCGAAACGTGTTAGCTCCCGGAACCCACAAACTGCGACTCATTCGATCGCCGAATGCCGACCGACGCACACACGTGCGTGACAGTATTCTGCTTCCTGCCCGTGTATCACGTCATCGCGGGATTGTTAGTTAGATTCGACTAGACACAGCGTCGTTTTTAATTAGAGCGTATCTTGGTATTGTTAATCAACGGGTGAAGTGCATTTCTTTTCACATTTTGTTAGTTTTGTTTTAATAAAAACTTTTCATTTTTCGTGTGAGTGTGAATGTAATTGTGCATTGTAATAGAAACTATAAACTGATAAAAGTGTAAAATGTCTAACTTTAATAAAAATAAATTATAATAAAGCATTAGCTTACAGCTAATTTACTTATTTAAATTCTCAATAAAAGCTTCAGAACAACACGTTTTTTACAAGGTTTTTATATCCTCCAAAACATGATAAAACATTGTTTTTTTTACCACTGAAGCATGTCTTTTTTAAAATTAATTTCTAGGAAATGACATTACTAGTTACAGGTGTGAGCAGTGAGAGAACATTCACACAATTATAATCTGGGTTTTGTGTCACGTATGACTTAACCGGTCTTGGCGGCGAACGTCTACCGCGCGGCAGTAAGAAGTAGCGCGCCCGTAGAAAGTCACTAGGTGATGAGTAATCGAGTTTCGTATTTTGTGTCGTAAAAAGAGCGGGTCTTCGCGACCCGCTCGTGACGCCAGTGGGTCGTGAGCGACCCGGGTCGTGTAAAACGATCGATCGACCCAGGACTATTCTAGACCTTTCCTCCTGAAATCAGTGGCATCACCAATCACCAGTCTAGACTTCTAGACCTTTCCTCCTGAAATCAGTGGCACCACCAATCACCAGTCTATACTTCTAGACCTTTCTTCCTGAAATCAGTGGCATCACCAATCACCAGTCTAGACTTCTAGACCTTTCCTCCTGAAATCAGTGGCACCACCAATCACCAGTCTAGACTTCTAGACCTTTCCTCCTGAAATCAGTGGCACCACCAATCACCAGTCTAGACTTCTAGACCTTTCTTCCTGAAATCAGTGGCATCACCAATCACCAGTCTAGACTTCTAGACCTTTCTTCCTGAAATCAGTGGCATCACCAATCACCAGTCTAGACTTCTAGACCTTTCTTCCTGAAATCAGTGGCATCACCAATCACCAGTCTAGACTTCTAGACCTTTCTTCCTGAAATCAGTGGCACCACCAATCACCAGTCTAGACTTCTAGACCTTTCTTCCTGAAATCAGTGGCATCACCAATCACCAGTCTAGACTTCTAGTCCTTTGCTCCTGAATTCAGTGGCATCACCAATCACCAGTCTAGACTTCTAGACCTTTGCTCCTGAATTCAGTGGCATCACCACTCACCAGTCTAGACTTCTAGACCTTTCTCAGTGGCATCATCAATCACTAATAACCAGTCTGTAACAGTAACATTACCAATAATCAGTCTAGACTCAGTTTAGTAATATCACCAATCAGCTCCTAAATTCAGTGGTGTCATCAATCACCAGTCCAGACCATTACTCCTGAAATACCAGACTAGGCCATTACCAAAGACTGATCCTCCCATTGTGTTTCAGATCACCGTGGTGCCGACTACAGGACCCACCACTATAGTGGACGATGAGACAGGTGACAGTTGCGTCTGCGTGCCCTATTACCTCTGCGAACCAACCGGCAACTCAGTATTGACTGATGGCAAATATGATGGCTTCGGAAAAATTGACATAAGGTAAATTATTTTATTTTTTATTATAATTTCATTTTTAATTGAGGTTTCCACGGTAGAAATAGCTTTAGCCGTGTTTGGTGACTAGATCTCAATAGCCGGGTTCTTCCCCACCTTCCTCTTCCCCATCTCCTTCCCCTCCTCATTACATTAAGCCTCACAACATACCCCAATTGGGGATACCATAGTCTCACTTGTGAGGTATTCACATAAAAAATAAAACTAACTAACCATCACGCCGTTTCTTCGCAGGGGTAGGCAGAGAGGACGGACCGCCAAACAACTCGGTCTTGGCACACACTCTTTGCCTCACTTGCTTTCATCGTCTCCTACATTCTCTTCTATTATTCTGACTTTTGACTTGGCCCGACTCAAGTATCTGATTCACTTGATCGTGCCATATCTTCCTCGGGCGTCCCCGACTTCTTCTACCATTCACATTCGCGTCGTATATTCTTCTTACACTACTTTCTCCGTTCATTCGCTCTACATGACCAAACCATCTGAGGGTCCCTTTCTTAATCTTACTCATTATGCTTACATCAGCCTTACATTCTTTGCGGATATCTACATTTCTCACAACACTAATTTATCAACTTGTGAGGCGGGTATGGGTATCGCCGCCCCGGGAACCATTTATTGTCTAACCAAAACCCTTGCCATATGTCACCGCGAGTGGTTCGCTACGTTTGGTGACTTAGCAGGGGTGCCCGGTTTGTATAAGTGGTGACGTTTGTATAAGTTTTGGCGGCGCATGCGTTTGCCCACCTACTGTGTTGCGAGCCAGATCGGGTGAGACTGGTTGAGGGAGACCTTCTGATTTCTCCAGCTGGACTCATCGCCTTGCACCACAGTGGGAGGAATGGGAAATGTCATAATTTGTAATTTAAAAAAATCAAAATGCTGTTTTTATTTATAGGAAAGCCTCAAATTACTTCTTTTAACCCCTCAGTCATGAGCTAGGCATAGGGATGCAAGGTTTTTAAAAATATCGATATCGATAAATATCGAATTTTATTTATATTTCTTCTTTTTTGAAAAGTTTATAGAAATCCGGTGTAGTTTTAGATCAAATGTTTATCGATTGTGTATGGATATATTTTTTTATACTTACCTATGTGAATAATCACAATATTTCGATAATTATATAAAATGTGTTTTTTTTATAAATTTATTTAAAAAATATATTAATTCCAGTATTTTGTTCTAGCTATCGTAACTATTTATTAATAAAATATGTTTTAAGAGGAATATAAACGCTAGAAATATTTAGAAGTAAGTGAAAAAGTGGTTTTTATTTATTTTTTGCATAATTTTATAAGAACGGAAAAAAGTTAAAACATACAAAACCTCAAAAATAATCTTAGCCATAAAGGGGTATTTAAAAAAAATGTTTCTTGTATTACTTCATAGTTAAGTCATGAAAAAACATTTTTTTGGTGGTTGACGCTTATATTTTTTGTTACGTAAATAATAATTTTATTGTAATTCCAATACATAGAAAAGCTAGTAAAAGCTTCAATTTATCCGTAGCATTTTTTTTGATGTTCATACTGTAAGCCGATTCGTCGTAAAGATCAATCTAAATAGGATTTCACGTATAACTTCATCTTAAATAGTAACTTTGACAGTCTGCTTCCTTGTAGCCGGTTTCTGCGTTGAGTTATAGTGGCTTCTGCCTTTGAAAAAAGATTTTTTTTTTCGATATTTCGATACGATGTTTTGAGTTTTTCGATATTAATATATCGTTATCGGCGTATCTTCGATATCAATAAATATCGATATTCTTAGGGGTCGATATATCGATATTTATCGGTTTTCCGATATATCGTTGCTTCCCTAGCTAGGCACAACTGATGCATTGACACATCTTCTTTAGGTGCTACGATTTGACAAGTTCTGTTAAATAAACTACAATATATAGTAAAACCGCAGTAAATAGGTTCAGCATGAATCTATTTGTACAAAAATTAAAAGAGATATATCGATATTTATCGGTTTTTCCGATGTATCGTTGCTTCCCTATCTAGGCACACTGATGCATTGACACACCTTCTTTAGGTGATACGATTTGACAAGTTCTGTTAAATAAACTACAATATATAGTAAAACCGCAGTAAATAGGTTCAGCATGAATCTATTTGTACAAAAATTAAAAGAGATATATCGATATTTATCGGTTTTTCCGATGTATCGTTGCTTCCCTATCTAGGCACACTGATGCATTGACACATCTTCTTTAGGTGCTACGATTTGACAAGTTCTGTTAAATAAACTACAATATATAGTAAAACCGCAGTAAATAGGTTCAGCATGAATCTATTTGTACAAAAATTATAAGAGATATATCGATATTTATCGGTTTTTCCGATGTATCGTTGCTTCCCTATCTAGGCACACTGATGCATTGACACACCTTCTTTAGGTGATACGATTTGACAAGTTCTGTTAAATAAACTACAATATATAGTAAAACCGCAGTAAATAGGTTCAGCATGAATCTATTTGTACAAAAATTAAAAGAGATATATCGATATTTATCGGTTTTTCCGATGTATCGTTGCTTCCCTATCTAGGCACACTGATGCATTGACACACCTTCTTTAGGTGATACGATTTGACAAGTTCTGTTAAATAAACTACAATATATAGTAAAAACCGCAGTAAATAGGTTCAAAAATTACTAAAAATTAAAACTCTTTCTAGTTATTATTTATTGTAGGGAAATAAACAGTTTACAATTGGATTAATTATGTTTATTAAAACTGCAATCACTATCTACAAATCAATTATTGCCCCACAATTTAACTATTGCTCAACTATCCTTTTCCTATGTAACGAACGAGAACAAAATAAGTTCTAAATTCTCCAAAACAGGGCAATGAGAATAATATTACGGCGAAATAGATTTTCAAAAATAAACAAAATATTAAAGGAACTGAATGAGTATATTTATTGTATCTTAAGTTTTTAACAGTATATTTATCTTATCTTAAGTTATTAATAGTATATTTATCTTATCTTAAGGTATTAATAGTATATTTATCTTATCTTAAGTTATTAATAGTATATTTATCTTATCTTAAGTTATTAATAGTATATTTATCTTATCTTAGTACATATATTTAACTTATCTTAAGGTATTCAAAAACAAAGTGTGTAATTCACACGCGGTAGAATTGAAACCTTCACAAAACCAAAGTAGACACGAGTGGGGAGGCTACGAAGAACCTCACAAAGAGGAGACCGATTATACCATCTCATTCTTCCGCAGGCGGAATCCTATAGACGTATGTGTTTTTCTCTTTTTAGTGTCGCTATTTTTTTTGTTTCATCGGGTTTCAAACCTAAAGAAGTTCTCACTTTAAAAAATCATCAAATTTCAATGTCCCCCTCCCCCCCCACTTTCCCCGTCCTCCCTCGCTCCTCTTCCGCTCCCCCGTCCCGCCAGCACTCTCCCGCGTTATATATATTCAGTCTCAGTACATTCAGTTTTCAAACAGCTCGCGTGCCACCTATTACAATATTTTTTTTTCAAATTTTCATTTTTCATACATTACAAACATAAATTTTTGTATATTATGAACAATCAATCAAATTTGGTACTTAACACAGTTTGGTATCTAGTGTCTACCTATTTTTAATGTTAGCACTTTAAAGTAATGAATTAAATAAAAGGGTTTATTCAAAAATTTAATTTTGATTTAACAATCAATATAGTCATTCATAAATGGTGATTTTTTGACAGTTTCATAAGAGTTTTTATAATGATTAAAAAAAAGAGACTGTGCTTTAGACCACACGACTGAAGTAAAACTACACTAACTTATAAAAGAACATATGACATTGACATTGACGTGACATATGACATTGGGGTAACATATGGCCATGGGGTGACCTATGACCCTGGGGTGACCTACGACCTTGGGGTGACCTAAACCTTGGGGTGACCTACGACCTTGGGGTGACTACGACCTTGGGGTGACCTAAACCTTGGGGTGACCTACGACCTTGGGGTGACCTATGACCTTGGGGTGATCTACGACCTTGGGGTGATCTACGACCTTGGGGTAATCTACGACTTTTTTTGTTTTATAATAATTTGAATACCGCACAAGAGTCCCAACTGCTCCCGTCTGAAGCCAGTGAGATTATGGCATCCCCAATTGGAGTATGTTGTAAGGCTGAAGGTAGTAGGGTGGGTAAGGAGATAGGAAAGAGGAAGGTGGGGAAGTACCTGGCTATTCAGATCTGGTCACCAAACACGGCTAATGCCATTTCCTTCTGGTGACCTACGAACTTGGGGTGACCTACGACCTTGGGGTGACTACGAATTTGGGGTAATTATCCTTAGCCTTATCCTTATCACTCCCCAAGTCAAGCGTGCGTAAAGGCCCGACCGTTCGCCTCGCATCACACTTTTCGTAACATCACACTTTTCGTAACAAAATGCCACTTTTCGTAATGCATTCACCAGCTTACCCCCCAAGTCGAACGTGCGTACAGAAGTTTTACTGGAAAAACTTTTCAGTTGTATTGTCATGTGGTTGTAATAATTCAGAAACCTTCGCGGGGTTGGAAAGAAGGTGCTTCGAGAGTTTCAAACCATTCCAATGCTTATAACAATGAATAGACAACTCACACACATAGAAACGCTACGTTTACTGGAAAAACTTTTCAGATGAATTGTCATGTGGTTGTAATAATTCAGAAACCTTCGTGGGGTTGGAAAGAAGGTGTTTCGAGAGTTTCAAACCATTCCTATGCTTATAGCAATGAATAGACAACTCACACACATAGAAACGCTATGTTTACTGGAAAAACTTTTCAGATGAATTGTCATGTGGTTGTAATAATTCAGAAACCTTCGCGGGGTTGGAAAGAAGGTGCTGCGAGATTTTTAAACCATTCCTATGCTTATAGCAATGAATAGACAACTCACACACATAGAAACGCTAATGTTTACTGCTATGTTTACTGGAAAAACTTTTCAGATGAATTGTCATGTGGTTGTAATAATTCAGAAACCTTCGCGGGGTTGGAAAGAAGGTGCTTCGAGAGTTTCAAACCATTCCAATGCTTATAGCAATGAATAGACAACTCACACACATAGAAACCTGCCATCTCGGAACAGGCTCAGCCTAGTGAGGTGGCATATACCAAAAAAAATATACATATGTATATGTATATGTAGGTATATTGTATATATTGTAATTTTATTCTTGGTTAATAAATAATTTTAAAAAAGAAACATATATTGATTTTTATAAATGTATATGAATATTGATTAATTATTAAATATTAATTCTACTAGGAAATCTACTAGCTATTGGAAAATCCTCAATTTATCCCGTGCATATTTTTTGGAATTCATATTCTAAACTGATTTGTAGTAAAAATTAATTGAAAACAGATATTCCTTATTGCTTTGCCAATAAAAAAACTTGGCTAAGAACATAAATATGAAACAACTCGATGTAAGATTGAATTTGTGTTGCACAAACTGGTTGTATTGAAGGTCACCCTCAGAATGAAGTCAGTGTTTTTTTATACCCAAGAACCTTGGACGTGGGATGGTCCGAATTAAATTCACTTCAAAATTAAAAGGAAGCCACAAGCCAGAAAATTGCGTATTATTAGTTCTGACCCGACAGTAAAGTTGCCCCCCCGAAATGATATCTATATATATATGAAATGAGTGTATGTTTGCTTGCATGTATGTATTTTATTTTATTTTTATTTAACGCCCAAAGGGTTTTTACATTAGCGTGTGTCAATTATTTCAACTTTTGAATTCAGAAACGCCCCCCGTCTCAAAAGTTGCGTCTTGCAAAGAAAATGATAACTGCATTTAAATTTATTTTTTTAAAAATGGTTATTAGCCGCTAAAATGCATTGAAAATCAGAAAACAAACCTAAAACCCATTTTTTTTAAATTTTTAATAATTTTTTTTTTCAGTAATCTTACCTTTTAACGTTTGTTTATTATTAAAAAATGCGTATAACTGACAAAAATTAAAAAAAAAGTTCAACTTTATGAATACAAGTAAGTCAACAAGAATTCTGATTTTATCCAGAAAAAGTGTTATTTTCCCCTTTTATTTTTTTAACCAACACATATCACATATGTTTAAAAAATTTTTTTTTTTGATTCTTTGTACTGCAGTTATGTAATGAAAAATAAGTTTGGTACAAAATATAAAATATGAACCTTTTGTTTTATTTTTAGTTGTAAATATGTATGTTGTCTATGTATTGCTACATTAAGCATAGGAAATGTTTGAAACTTTCAAAATACCTTCTTTCCACCCTCGCGAAGGTTTCTGGATTATCACAACCACATGACGATTTAAGTCAAAATTCAATTTTCAAAACGCTTCAATTTAATTAATTAATACGTTAATTAATAATTTAAATCGAATCAAGATTTATAGATATTATAAATAGGTACCTATGTTAGGTACCAAATTTCATTGATTGTTCTTATAATACCTATATAAAAATTAATACTTGTAATTTAATATGAAAAATGAAAATTTGTATAAAAAAATTGTGATAGGTGGCACGTGAGCTGTTTGAAAACTGAATGTACTATGGGAGCGAATATTTAGAACGCGGGAGGGGGGTTGGCGGGATGGGGGAGAGGGAAGGCGGGGAAGGTGGAAGGGGAACGCGGAGGGGAACAAAGACGCATGGGAAAGGACATACCGGGAGAATCAATTTATTTCTTTGAATGGCAGTGCAACGCATGCCGGGTATCAGATATTTTACTATAAAATTATATTTTTTCATGCTTTTTTTACTAATTTCAAACGTAAAATCGATTTTAAAATACCCTTCAAAATATTTCATTGTCAGTAGGTAGACGGCCCGGCGTAGTCTAAGGGTAAGGCTCTTGACTCGCAATCCGAAGGTTACGGGATTGAATCCCGGCGAGGGCAAAAAAAATTAATTGATTAATTTGTGTTATGTCACAATTAATTAATTTAAAATGATTTATAATATATTTGCGGCAAGTTCCAGAGTGAAAGAATCTCTCAGTGTAGACCTGGTGTAAGACCACCATTCAGAATTGAAACATTGCTTTAAATGGCGTTAGCCGTGTCTGAATGTCCAGGTACTTCCCCACCTTCCTCCTCCCCATCTCCTTCCCCTCCCCTCTACCTTCAGCCTCACAACATACCCCAATTGGGGATGCCATATTCTCACTGGCTCCAAACGGGAGCAGCTAGGACTCTTGTAAGGTATTCATCATTCATATAAAAAAGGTTAGAAAACTTCCGCTTTGAAATAAAATCTTTAACATATCTGAAAACTAAAAACTGTTTTTGAAAGGTGATGAAATATGCTTTCAAATTATATTATTAAAAGTAAACATATAATTTTTTAAATATTAAAATTTTGAATGCAAACTTTTAAAAAAGGCTCACGTTTTGTTTTTTTTCTAACTAAAATTACTTATAACGAAAAAAAATAAAAACACTTATTTTTATAGACAAACTAGCTTTTTCCCGCGGCTTTGCTCGCATGGTGTAAGGGGGGTTCCCACTCCGCCCTCCCTCCCCCCACTCCTCCACCCCCTCTCACCACCCTCCCTCCCCCCTCCCCCTTCAACCTCCCCCTTTAACCTCCCCCTTCAAGTTTTTTTTGCATAACAGTGGTTCCCAACCAGTGTACTTCGCAAATGCATAGTTCTTGGTATTTCCTTCAAGATGTTTGTATTATCCATCAAGATTATCGTGTATTATTGCCTATTCTATTATTAGTTTTGGCCAATACTTTGCCCTGCAAGACTATTTACGCCCAACACCTTGCATTCCAAGACTATTTACGCACAACACTTGCCAACACCTTGCCCTGCAATACTATTTACGGCTAACAGCTTACCCTTCACGACGAACACCGTGCCCTTCAAGACTATTTGATGGCCAACGCCTTTTCTTTCAAGACTATTTTTACGGCCAACAATTTACCCTTCAAGACTATTGACGGCCAACACCTTGCCCTTCAAGACTATTGACGGCCAACACCTAACCCTTCAATACTATTTATGGACAACACCTTACCTTTTAAGACTATTGACGCCTAAAACCTTGCCCTTGAAGACTATTTACTTCCAACACTTTGCCCTTCAATACTATTCACGGACAACACCTTACCTTTCAAGACTATTGACGCCTAAAACCTTGCCCTTCAAGACTATTTACTTCCAACACTTTACCCTTCAAGACTGTTTACGGCCAACACCTTGCCCAAATAAATAAATTTCTTTTCAAGACTATTTACAGACAAGATCTTGCCCTTCAATACTATTTACGGCCAACACCTAACCCTTCAAGACTTTTTACGGCCAAGACCTTGCCCTTCAAGACTATTGACGGCCAACACCTAACCTTTCAATACTATTTATGGACAACACCTTACCTTTCAAGACTATTGACGCCTAAAACCTTGCCCTTCAAGACTATTTACTTCCAACACTATGCCCTTCAAGACTGTTTACGGCCAACACCTTGCCCAAATAAATAACGTACAATATATTTACAGACAAGATCTTGCCCTTCAAGACTATTTACGGCCAACACCTTGCCCTTCAAGACTTTGACGGCCAACACCTAACCCTTCAAGACTTTTTACGGCCAACACCTAACCCTTCAAGACTATTGACGGGCAACAATTCAACAAGACCTTTTCCTTCAAGACTATTACGGCCAACAATTTACCCTTCAAGACTATTGATGGCCTACACCATGACCTGCGATACTATTGACGGCCAACACCTTGTCCTCCAAGACGATTGATGGCCTACACCTTGACCTGCGATACTATTGACGGCCAATACCTTGTCCTCCAAGACGATTGATGGCCTACACCTTGACCTGCGATACTATTGACGGCCAACACCTTGTCCTCCAAGACGATTGATGGCCTACACCTTGACCTGCGATACTATTGACGGCCAACACCTTGTCCTCCAAGACGATTGATGGCCTACACCTTGACCTGCGATACTATTGACGGCCAACACCTTGTCCTCCAAGACGATTGATGGCCTACACCTTGACCTGCGATACTATTGACGGCCAACACCTTGTCCTCCAAGACGATTGATGGCCTACACCTTGACCTGCGATACTATTGACGGCCAACACCTTGTCCTCCAAGACGATTGATGGCCTACACCTTGACCTGCGATACTATTGACGGCCAACACCTTGTCCTCCAAGACGATTGATGGCCTACACCTTGACCTGCGATACTATTGACGGCCAACACCTTGTCCTCCAAGACGATTGATGGCCTACACCTTGACCTGCGATACTATTGACGGCCAACACCTTGTCCTCCAAGACGATTGATGGCCTACACCTTGACCTGCGATACTATTGACGGCCAACACCTTGTCCTCCAAGACGATTGATGGCCTACACCTTGACCTGCGATACTATTGACGGCCAACACCTTGCCCTTCAAGACTATTGACGGCCTACACCTTGCCCTGCACTTAACCTTTGAAGACTATCGAAAATAGTATTCTTGTGCGGTATTCTCATAAAAAATCAAACAAACGCGAATAAAACTTTGAGAATCACTGAGCGTTAAGCGGGTAAATTCCATGTCTGATGAAGCAAGAAATATCTTTGTGAATTAAATTGAAAACCTCGTCTCGGCAGGTAGAAAAAAAGCAACCATGTTAATAAATTAATACCATCATATACATAGCTACCTAAACAATATATTAGCATATTGCTGTACGAGATATGTTCCACTTACATGCATTTTTAATTGACTTTTTTTTATTTATTGAAGTGAAACTTCTTTAGCACCGTTCTGATTTGAAACTCGTTGAAACGAAAAATAGCGAAACTAAAAAGAGACAAACACATTTTTTTTAAGAAAGACAAACATTCCCGGGTTACGAATAACCCAACAATGTTTGTAAATCTCTTACTACCACCACAGAAAGCCGAAAATGTTTCTTGTATTGTGACTTACCTAGCCGAGGAGTCGAACACGCGATGCCCGGTTGGGACATAAACACGATGCCCACTCAACCAATGACCGGTCACATACATCTGTAGAATTTAGACTGAGGGAATGAGATAGTATAATCAGTCTTCTCTTTGTGCGGTTCTTCGTAGCCTCCCCACTCTTGTCTACTTCTACCGCGTGTGAATTGCAAACTGTTTACTAGCGAGTTCCCGGCATAATGCCACTAATGAAGAAATTGTTTCTCCCTACGTGTCCTTTCCCATTCGTCCCCGTTCCCCTTCCCTTCCTCCCTCTCTCGGATTTAGCTCCCCCTCCCTCCTTTCCTCCCTGCCGCTAAATTATATGAAATACACTCATTTTTCAAACAATTTGCGCGCCACCCATTGCAATTTTTTAATATAAGTTTCATAACGCCAGAGCACACTATTATACAGGCTGTCCGGGGGTAAAGTGCATTAACTTCGGGAGATGATTCTACATGATGGTAGGAGTAAAAAAGATTAATAACTTTTCCGAAATTCCAACATTTTTTCCCATACAAAAAGACGTACCTACTAAAAATTCCTAGTGTGAGGTACGGTCTTACTTGCCCGCCGGGCACAATTGTGGCAACATTGCATGGTTGTGACTGGCCCATATCGTAACAGCGGAAAATAATAAAGCTGGCGGCACACGCCGGTCTATTTTTATCTTTTTACCACATAACAACTCCTAAAAGTTGGTGTTTCGAAAAAATGTATCAATCTTTTTACTTAAAATATCATGTGGAATCACCTCCCGTTAATGCACTTTACCCCCGGACATCCTGTATATAGAAACACGAATGTATTGTAAGTATGTGGGGATGGAATCTTTGACAAACAGAGGAATGGAGCACTGTAGACGATGACCGCCGATAAAAACAAAAAAACACCAACTTTAGTAGGAAAATGAAATAAAGAAAATCAATATGAATTTCGAAGAGCAATTGAGTGTACGATATTTTTTTGTCAGTCCGTCTTTAGCCAACACAAATAAGCTCGATGGTTTGCCCACGCGAGAACATGATGCCGAATGAAATATCAAAATGACGCGACGCTTCTCGTGAATGTCTTGCACATGTGTGGATGAAAGTTCGATGAGGCGGACGTAGCGCCATCTGTCATTCAACAACACGACGCCGACGGTTAAATTTGATCATACAAAAATACTAAAATCGCGATTAAAAATGAGAGAGTGGGGGTAGGAGGGTTAAAATTTAGGGTTATAGGTACTTTTAATGCCAAATAAAAACAAATATGAAATATACTTTAAAACCTATTCTCACACCTACCAAATATACATAAAAAAAATCATAAAAATCGGTCAAGCCGTGCGACCGTTTCAACCACAAACACCGTGACACGAGATTTTTATATATAAGACTAGCAGACTTGGCCACACGTTGCTGTGGCTAACGAAATACAACGCCATTACCCAACCTTTATAAAAATCCACACCACCCGCTTGCCAGCTGCCCGCTGCCCGCTGCCTGAATTGAATATTTGAATTTCTCGACTTGTCTCTACTATAATAAGCATGTATTATACATATAAACTTTCCTCTTGAATCACTCTATCTATTGGTGAAAACCGCGTGAAAATCCGTTGCGTAGTTTAAAAGATATATGCGCACATACATTTTGAGCGACTTCATTTTATACTATGTAATGATAATGATATCTGGAGTTAATTTCGTATTTTTGTGGGCACTGTCGTCTTTGCAAAAAACACGTGCATGTAGCTCATGGGACAGCAGCTGTTTGAACTGAAGGTCAACCAGAATTCTGCATTTACAAAACTGGTTTGTGCGTCACTGAAATACAAAACTCTAGATGGGCTCACATCATACTTTTGGGCCTGCTGTATCCTTGATTTAAGTACTTTGTGAAGCTGAAGGTGGTGAGGAGGGGAAGGAGATGAGTTAGGGGAAGGTTGGAAGTACCTGACTGAATAGTAGAACTGGCCACCAAACACGGCCAAAGCCATTTCAAGCAACGTTTTCATTCTAGATTATGTATGATCTTTTATTACACACGTATATTTGAATTTTACTTTTTTTCTCATGATTGAATTAATGTGTGAATAAAGAGGAATCTTGGAAGTGCAAATTAAGCTACTTCCCGACATCCAAACTCGGCGGATAGACTCGTTGTCGATGACAATGCATTCTTTCAAATTTGGTGCATTTTTCTGAAATTTGATGACAGTTTGAGTGGGAAAGGTAGTTCTCCCTTTTACGCCGATCCTATTTAGGTATTATATTATTATACTAGCTGACCCGGCCACGCGTTGCTGTGGCTAATAAAACACAACGTCATCTACTGGATGGTTATTCAACCTTTATAACCACCGCCGTCTTTAAGTTTATCGCCAAGAGACAGACAGATGCCGCGGAGGACTTTTATTTATAATAAGTAGAAATGGTGTGAAAGATTATAATAATGTCCATGAAATGCTTGGGGTAACTTACGTATTTAAGTAAATAAGGATTAATACTGTATCCGTCTAAATAACTTTTCAATTACCGCAATGTACGTGACCATTTTTTTAGAAGATAGAATGGGTATAGTAAGCTATCCGTAAAAGATAGATATATGCCATCGCGGACTTTTTTGTAGATCTATAAAAGAGGAATATCCCACCATGCATTGTTTTGTTATATCCCAAATGGATTAGACAGCGTTTTCGATGAAAGCTACCAGGCGGCTCGATTTTTTCCGACACTTCTAACAATTATCGTGATGTTTCAACCAATTTTACACAAATCCTTGACAAATTACATACATAATCCTTCCTCACGAAATACTCTATTTATTGGTGAAAACCACATGAAAATCCGTTCAGTAGTTTTCGAGCTTATCGCGGACAGACAGACAGACGACGAGGGGGACTTTAATTTTTAATAGGTATGTAGAGATGTAGAGAAGTTTGTTGTCAAATATTTTGAACTTCCGACAAAATGGGCATCCGAGGCTTGAGAGGTTAATAAATAATAAACTAGGTATCACATTCACTCATCAAAAATACCCTAAGCCCCTTCCTGAGTCTGTGGTATTTCATGATTGAAGTGGTATTTCATGATGATTGTGGTTTTTCATGATGATAGTGGTATTTCATAATGATAGTGGTATTTCATGATTGTAGTGGTATTTCATCATTATAGTGGTATTTTATGATGATTGTGATATTTCATGATGATTGAGGTATTTCATGATGACTGGGGTATTTCATGATGACTGTGTTATTTCATGATGATGGTGGTATTTCGTTATGATTGTGGTACTTCATGGTGGTAGTGGTATTTCATGATTGTAGTGTTATTTCATGATGATGGTGGTATTTCATTATGATTGTGGTACTTCATGATGGTAGTGGTATTTCATGATTGTAGTGGTATTTCATGATTGTAGTAGTATTTCATGATTGTAGTAGTATTTCATGATTGTAGGGGTATTTCATAATGATAGTGGTAATCCATAATTGTAGTGGTATTTCACGATGATAGTGGTATTTCATGATGATAGTGGTACGAGTATTTCATGATGATTGTGGTATTTCATGATTGTAGTGGTTTTTGATTATGGTAGTGGTATTTCATAATGACTGTGGTATTTCATGCTAATTCTTCATTCATGATGACTTATTTGGTTTTCAGATTCAAACCGGAGAGTTGCCAGGTGTCCATCGAGGTGTGCTGCAAAGCTCCCCGTGATGAGGGTAATGCGGTGGAGGTCATCGAGCAACCCGAGCGTCTGCGGGGCTGCGGGGTACGCAATGAGAAGGGGGTCGACTTCCAACTGCTTTCCTCCCCCGTAAGTATCTTGATGATAGCTTCTTGAGTCAAACTACAATGGCCTATAATTGACAATTTTAGCAGGTTATTCTTTAGGGAAAGGAAGGAGAGGAAGTTCTGGGAAGGAAAAAGTTATGATGGGATGTGTCCAAGAGTGATGGACGTATGAATCCATCCCTCCAACTGCGGTGCAAGACGATGGGTCAAGCGACTCCTGCTGGAGAGGAGAAAAGGCCTCCCTCAGCCAGTCTCTCTCGATCCACGCAGCAGTTGGGCAGACGCATCCGCCGCCAAGACCCGGACAAACCTCACCCCATGACGGGCACCCCTGCTAAGTGATCTAAAGAAATATCCATTTCCAAACGCCTACCCATAGAAATGGACTTCGCAGAAATGTTAATTATTATTTTATTGGTTTCTTACTGTAATTTTTATCTTCAACTAGTTTTACCCGCGGCTGCGCTCGCATGGTATTAGGTGGATATACCGCTGATTGATTCATTCATATTTTTTTTTTACTTTAACTCCACACAGGAGGCCCTGAGGAAAATAATTTTCCTCAGAGCCTATGTCATCTGGGATGCTGTGTGGAGGGTCGTTTTGAGGAGAGGAAGGAATGAACATTGGTCTTGAAGAGACCCATGTTGTAGGAATAGAAGGGGAATTACAGAGGCCGGCAAATCATTCCACAGCCGAGCTGTTGAACACAAGAACGAGTCGAAGAAACGACCCGTTCTCATGTGACAAATGTCAACCGTGTACAAATATTGGGCACGCGTTTGGCGTGTTTCCCGACTATGCCCCGGTGCCGAAGGGATCGATGATCAATGTTTGAGCGATACGCGCTGTTTCGTGTGGTAATATGCAGTTAGAACGAGACGCAACGCTTATGAAGTGTCCGCTAGGCTATATACGCACTAAATTTAAGTAGTCAGTTATGGCATGTGATAGAAAAATATTTTTAATGTTTTTAATTGAAAAAAAATGTTATCGGAAGAAAAATGACATCTACATTTTTTACTCCAAATATACTAAGGAATCTCTGGTTCAAATTCCTCGGTAACATCCTGTTACACCCTATATATATATATATAGGGTGTAACAGGATGTTATATATATATATATATATAGATAGATAGAAAAACATTTTTGATTTATGAAATACTAGTTTTTTCCCGCGGCTTCGCTTTTTTTTTTTTTTTTACAGTGACTACCGCACAAGAATCTCAACTGCTCCCGTCTGGAGCCAGTGAGACTATGGCATCCCCAATTGGGGTATGTTGTGAGGCTGAAGGTAGTGGGGAGGGGAAGGAGGTGGGGAAGAGGAAGGTTGGTAAGTACCTGGCTATTTAGATCTGGTCACCAAACACGGCTAAAGCCATTTTCAAGCAACGTTTCAATTCTGAATGGTGGTCTTATACCAGGGCGATACTGAGAGTATCTACCACTCTGGAACATGCCGCAAACATAATATATATTATTTTAAATGAATTAATTGTGAAATAACACAAATTAATCAAATAAAATTTATTTGCGCATGCCTAAATTTATTATTTTTTATGCTCAGTGTTTTTGAAATTTTTAATTTTTCAGCGGTCTTTTTTCTGACCGGTGTCCATTTAGTTAAAAAAAAATATATGATCTAAAATTTTTGTTTTCATTACAAAAAGACAGGTTGGTAAGGAAAAATGTACTTTTATTTATTTGTGTTACAGGAGAATAGCTGCATTGATAATTTTATAGTTTCTTCAAAATAATAAACAGTTCTAAGGCCTCGAAGACTTCTTCTTTTTACCAGATGAATGGTACAACATAAAATCATAACAAAAAATAACAATTCTAAGGCCTTGTTGGTTTCTTCTTTTGATCAGGTAAATGGTGTGGCATATAATGTTAAAAAATTCTAAGGCTTCTTGAGTTTCTTCTTTTGACCAGATAAATGGTATAGCATAAAACACGGTATGCAAAGAGCTACTTTGCAAATGTTGCATGCTACTGAGCTTCGTACCACTTTCAGCGACGTGCTGCAATAACCGCATCTACGAAGTGTACATTATTCAGGATAATGATTAGAATTGATATCGTCAGCTAATGTAGTTTGAGGACGACCGATCCTTTTTCTTGAAGTAAAAGATCCCATCAACTGATCCGCCAATTGGTTTCGGAAGTGAAGATGTGTTATAGGTTTTTTTTCTTTATCCAATTTCTTCAATGTTTCCCTATATAAAGTGTATGAATTAACAATGTCATATTCAACAAGGTAATACCAGATTTTTAACCACCACCGCCTTGATTTCCACGTAATGTTATATGATGATGCAAGTTGGTCAAATCGATCAACTCCTCCCATATACTTATTGTAGTCTGCTATGCTTATCGGACAGGGTACATCATCTATGCTGCCCTGTTTGTTGGTTCGTTTTATTGTTGTTGTTTTCGAAGGATCATGAAAGTTGGACGCCATGTAAACTGCTTTTGTACCCCTGTATTTCCATTTTGTTACAGATATAGAATCTGCCATAACACTATCGTGCTCGCCAAGTTTCATGAATTTATCTTGCTTAATTTTTTAACTTTGAAAAAATTCCATCCTAAAACAAAGTAAAAACTTATGTTTGTGTTGCAAAGGCTTTTTACTTATACATACATATAACATTCCATTTTGCTGAAAGCGAAGAAGAACTCCAAGAGGCCTTAACAATCATGCAAAGCATTCTTCGAAACAATTACAACATGAAGATAAATAAAGCAAAACAAAGCTGCTGACTGTAGGCCGAACGCAACATCAGATGAGAGTAGAGATGTCAGGAGTTCCACTAAAGAACACCAAGGAGTTTGTCTACCTCGGGAGCAAAATAACATGGGACGGTCGGTCTAAGAGCGAGGTCAACAGCCGTATACACCAGGATAGGCTTGCATTCAATAAAAGGTCGAAAATAATAGAATCAAATACTAATATAGACCTGAAACTGAGAATACTCCTCATCAAGACCTATGTATGGAGTATCTTGATGTACGGCTGCGAAACATGGTGCCTATCCGAAAGAGATAAACGGAGACTAGAGGCTTTTGAGATGTGGTCCTATAGAAGACTATTAGGAATTTCCTGGAGAGACCACATTACAACTGAAGAGGTTCTCCAAAGAATCGAAGGAGGAAGGCACCTGCTCAGGACCTTGTCCGAAAGGCGCGCAAGATGGATCGGCCATGTAATAAGACAAGAAGACTTGCATGCCATAATGGAGGGTATGACCGAGGGGACTAACGCTTGGGGACGCCCACGCCGAGAGTACCTGAAGGACCTTCTGGTGGATGTGCGCTGCTCATCATATGCAGACTTCAAAAGGGCCGCACAAGACAGGGAAGAGTGGCAGAAACGAATAGATGACATTGCTGCAAACCAATCTCAGGATTGAAACCAGAGAGAGATAACATTCCATAACTATTCTACTTCAATTTTAGATATGTATTTCAAATAATTATTACAGTTTGAATGAAAATAAAAAAAAATAATTTTGATCAGAAATTTTTACGAAAATCATTTTATCAAGGATGACACATATCATCAAAAAACTCGATGGCGGGAAAATATCCACAAAAAATAATTATTAGTAGTAAAAGAACACAATATTGTCATACGAAATTAGATGTATTGTGGTTAAGAAATTATTTGCAGTGTCTATAATATGATAATCAAAAAGGGCCTACATTTTAGCTTTTGAGGTAAGATTTTAGACATGACGCTAAATAATTTGACTACTTAATTATTCCACACACAATTTTTAATTAGAATACAAAAAACTATATAATATTGAGTATATTACAAATGTACTTACTTTGTTTTCAGAAATAACTCTCAATGTTCGCGAAACAAGAACATAAAAAAAGTGTTCTTGTAAAACTGACAGCGGTCGTGTTCCTAAATGGACGCAGGTCTTGAAACTGACCAGGATGCTATTTTTGTAAATTTACTCAACATGTGCGAACTTCGGGGCGGTTGGTTAGATTTAAAATCTCTGTGCGTTATCTGAGAATGATTAGAACCCATAAGGGTGATTATAACTTGTAAACATAAAGAAATATAGACCTTATAGCAGGTCTCAAAACTATCCGTTTTTAGCTTATGACCTTTAAAGGGTTAATTCCCGGTACATTGAGTTTTCAAACAGCTCGCGTGCCACCTATTGCATTTTTTTATACAAATTTCATAATGCCAGAGCTCACCAGTAGTTTTATACAAAAAAAAAACGAATTAAGTATCCAATTCGGTGCAATCGTTCAGAAGTTATTCATTCGGCGATTCATTTTTAGTGATAGATATTTACTACGATATTAACTAACATCGTTTCCACTGCAACCGTTTGTTTTGCTTTTCTTCTGACGTTTGCAATAACTCGATAACTCAAGTTCAATCAGTAGTTTTTGTGTGAAAGAGTAACAAACATACATCCATACATCCATTCAAACTTTCGCCTTTATAATATTAATAATAATAATAATAATAGCCTTAACAAGATTAAAAGAATTTGGCATTCTCGGACTATAAAAATATTGCCATTTGTTATTTCGGCCACTGGCATAATACCTAGGAATCTGATTCAAAATTTAAGAATATTAGATTTGTCAAATACATGTAGGATTACAAAAGATTTTTTAAATATTTATATTGAGGGATCAGAAGGATTTATAGGTTCAATTAGAAATGCCACAGAGCCGAACCCTCTGATATGAAAATATCTGGAGTCGGTGAATTATATTCCCATTTGGTCTCTAGTAGGTTGGCATGTTGTTCTTGTATTGTTTTGTATTTATAATACTTATATAGTGCAATTGCATAGCGTGGATTCACTAGATGATCATTTGGGGAAGTGTATGAAAGGGTTTAGTTTTTCCTTCTTTTTTTTTTTTTTTTTTTTGTGGGGGAAAATTTAACCCGGACATTTAAATCTGGTGCGTTAAAATAATTTACAGGAAATAAATTACATTACATTATGTATAATATTTATAAAATTTATAACACTAAGTAAATTACATTACATTATTTATAATATTTATAACATTTATAACACTTACCATGCATCGACTCCCTGTCTGTATGTCACTAGTTGACAAAGGCCTCATAGCGGGTGGTACATGGACAAGAGTAGCTAATGATAGAGAAAAATGGCGACAGTTGGAGGAGGCCTTTGTCAACTATAGGATTAGTAAAATAAATTGTATTTTAAACATATTGTTATGTTTTTGATTCTAATAAATTGAATAAAACATGTTTATTTTAATCATATTGTTGTTTGTTTGCAGGGAAACGAATCAGAATTCGGAGAGTTCCCTTGGACTGTGGCAATCCTGAATGTGGCTGACAGTAGCGCCGTATGCGCAGGCTCCCTCATACACCCCTCCGTGGTCCTCACTGGAGCCCACTGCCTCGCCAAGTGAGTTCACAACACTTGCTTGCTTTGAAGGGGGTGGGATAGACCCTGTCCGTACATAGTGCCAGGCGAACACACACCGGAGTGGTTTTCCCGCGATCCTCCAGCGTCTCCCCCAATGACATGCATAGGTCTTAGGAATAGCTGCGCGGTCTCGACGTCCTTCCACCCCCCTCCGACGAACCGACGATCATCTTTCTCTGTTCTTCTTTCCGACACATATTTCTTCGACGCAAAATCGG
Organism: Limnephilus marmoratus; assembly: GCA_917880885.1. Classification (NCBI taxonomy): domain Eukaryota; kingdom Metazoa; phylum Arthropoda; class Insecta; order Trichoptera; family Limnephilidae; genus Limnephilus; species Limnephilus marmoratus. Next base: position 44,637,683 of record OU862913.1, read on the forward strand.
GGAGCTGGCTAAAGGGCGCGGACTTCGGGTTTCGTCTGCGGTTGATAGTCTGGCCAATAGCCATGCACATTGTTGTTGGGACGCCTGGTGGTTTGTGGAATAACTTCTCTGACTATGTTTTTTTAAATCATTTTATTTTCTCTCTGTTATCATTGTAAATACTTGCATTATAATATTATTATTGTTATTTTTCTTTTTTTCTGTAATTCTCTTATCCCAGACTTCCTCTGAAGTCTTTCTGAAAGAAAAGGGTATGGGTAAAGGATCACCAAAGGTAGCCAACCACTTGTTTCTTTGGTTGGTGACCTATGGCAGGGGGGTTGATTATCCAATAAATGGTTCCCGGGGCGGCGGTACCCATGCCTCCCAAATTGCCTAAAGTGTGTTAATATATGCAATAAATGTTGGTATTACAAAATCGGGATTTGGCTGCTTGGTAGAGTGTCGACTCCAGTTCCTTTTTTTAACATTAACTCCACACAGGAGGTCCTGAGGAAAATAATTTCCCTCAGAGCCTATGTCATGTGAGATGCTGTGTAGAAGGACTTTTTGAGAAGAGGAAGGAATGAACATTGTTCTTGAAGAGACTCATGTTGTAGAAAGGAGGAAATACAGAGGCCAGCAAATCATTTCACATACGAGCTGTTGAGCTCAAGAACGAGTTGAAGAAGCGACCCATTCTTATGTGACAAATTTCAACCGTGTACGTATGTTGGGCGTGCGTTTGGCATCTTTCCCGACTATGCACCGGTACCGAGGGGATAAATGAAGCTATTTCTTCCGAGCATCTTCTGACACCTGTGCTCTAAAGGTTGTAATCCATTTGTTAAGATCGGAGAATCTATCAAACGGACCGCCCGTTTCTGCACAGAGTTGAGGTGTTTTTTTCAGGTATTTTGGAGCTCCAGACCGGAGGTGCCTGCCAAATTCAACCGTGGGGCACTCTTGCAATTTTTACAGGGTTAATAGTTGAGGCAGGAAGGTTCAATCCTCTGACAAACTTTTTTTTTTTTAAGGTTTAAAAGATATTTGGAAAAACAGTAGAATTTGGATATAACGACTTCTCTTATAACGGCTTACCGTTTTTAGCGAGACAGTGTTAACTCAAGTTAGGTTTCATAGTTAGGTACTAGGAAAACATATTCGTTTAGTACGACTCCGTTTTAAGCAACCAACTGCTTAAATCGACCTATTTTAATGATAATTCGTCTGGTTAGAACGACTAACTAACCAGACGAATTATCATTAAAATAGGTCGATTTAAGCAGTTGGTTGCTTAAAACGGAGTCGTACTAAACGAATATGTTTTCCTAGTACCTAACTATGAAACCTAACTTGAGTTAACACTGTCTCGCTAAAAACGGTAAGCCGTTATAAGAGAAGTCGTTATATCCAAATTCTACTGTTTTTCCAAATATCTTTTAAACCTTAAAAAAAAAAAAGTTTGTCAGAGGATTGAACCTTCCTGACTAGGTTAAAAACTCCACACAATGAGTTCCGTGTAATCAAATGTAACCCTCGTGAAGGAGTTCGGCGGGTCTCATGTAAAAATAAGCTTAAATTCTCCGGCCATTTTGTGCGGCGTCCGGTTAGTACGACAAAGTATCGCTGGCCCCTTGAGGGTCGTTATATTCGGATTCTACTGTAGATGTATTAAAATTTAAAAAACTTTGTGTTGATTTTTTCCTTTGCATTTGATTAACTTGGTTTTGTTTTGTAGACTTCGTCCGCTGGAAATAAAGATCCGCGCCGGAGAATGGGACACCCAGACTACCAAGGAGCGCCTTCCATACCAGGAAAGGAACGCAGACAGATTCTTGCTTCACCCCAAGTTTAACGCACAATCTCTCGCTAATGACGTCGCACTCATCTTTCTCAAAGAGCCAATGGTGTTGGCTGACAACGTCAATACGGTAAGCCTCTTTTTAAAGCATTTTACATCATAGACTAGTCGTTCTGTAAACATTAGACCTCGCGTCCAAAAAGGCTTGTTTTCAATCTTCTCTAATTTAATAAATTATGACTACATTTTTTAACTTTAATTTCTTCTTCTTCTTCTTGTGCCCTGTCCAATCAACGGACGTTGGCTATGCAGACTTTGTTTACTGCGGCCCGGAACAGCTCTACGGTTGACTGACCAAACTGGTTTTTCAGCCATGAGGTTCTCCTTCTTCCAGGGCCCCGTCTTCCGGCAATCTTTCCCTGCATTATGAGATGCAAGATCTCCTACTTCTCTGGATGTCTCATCACATGTCCAAAATATTGAAGTTTTCGGATTTTTATAGTTTTAATAACTTATTTTTCTTTATTCATTCGAACCATAACATCTTCATTCGTAACCCTGTCCATCCAGCTTATTTTAAGTATTCTTCTGTAGATCCACATCTTGAATGCCTCAAGTTGCCTAATTAGTTCTTCAGTAAGCGTCCATGCTTCCATTCCACAAAATAATATCGAAAACACGTAACCATTCGCATTCGTAATCCAAGGTTGAGATCATGACTGCAGAACATCTTTTTCATGCAGATAAGGCCTAGCGCGCACCACGATTGTATTTTTTGCGACACTATTTTAAAATCGTGCTATAAGAAATCGCAAAAATAATACTGCGCGCATCGCGATGAAAAATCGCGATGAATTGTTCATTCTCAACATGGATTTCGTACAAATTGCTTGTATTGTTTTGCTTCTTCGGAAGATGAGGAATAAAAGAAGGAATAAATACTGGACTCATCCTTTTACAGCAGAAAGATATGTTAAAGGTTTCTTTTATCTGAAATACAATGATCTTCGACAATATCCAAAAAAATTCTTTGGCTATTATAGAATGACGATTCAGACATTTTGTCACGTAAATAATTATCAATTTGTGATATAATTATTTACCTGACCACTAACCTGATAATTTGAACAGCACGGAATGGATTGGCAACACTTTTTTTTCTCTCTGGTTTTCACTTTTTGAATCCGCACCGTACGGGAAGCCGGTGTTGATTCGACTTGTCACTTTAGTGATAGTTTTGGATTTAAAAATGGGATAATCTCTTCGTTACCAAATTGTTTTAAACGATTTTAATCGCGAGCCGGGCGATGTACATTTTGCGAACGCTTCTTTCTGATGTGATCGGAACGCTGTTTCTAATGTGATTGGTCGCCGCCATTGGGACCGATATTTATTCCGCGACACAACGGTATTGTTAATTACCTACATAATCGCGACTGGCATATTGAAAAGCTTTGCGAGGGAGAGTCCTTATGACCTGGTACGGTCATTGCTGCTCATATTTGTGACGGATGGTTACTCGGCGTTCATTTCCTGATGAGGTGTGCTGACGGAAATCGTGTTTCATCCGGTGGGCTCAACCGGAGCACTGGTGCTGATCTTGGATACTACTCCCTAGCGGGGAGTCCTCATTCTCTGGCCTTCCTGGGGGTCTTTCCTGGTTCCCATCCTGGAGATTGCGAGAGAATATGGCCCGCGGTTCATCAACGCGCTATATTCAAGTAAATTAAGAGTTCGTGTCAGTGTAGAATTAGATAAAGATCCATGGTCCGCAGGTACGATATTTCTTTCTGCTTAATTATATTCCTGTCAAATCTGTTATGAATCTGTTATGTTTCAGAATCTGTTATGTTTTTGGGGATGTGAAACCCGGCCCCTCAAAAGGGCAACATTGTTATGTTCTTTATAAAATTATACTGGGCTTTGGTTGTTTTGGAAATGAACTCTTTTATTACTGAAACCAATCTAACCTCACAAGTAGAAACCTGTTTTCGTTTATTCCCAAACATTCTTGTTCTTTTATTCTGGAACAAAAAAAAGCAGAACCTTCCTACATTACGGATCGCTAGGACCCACATAACCTGAGAGAGAGAGAGATAACCTTATAATTTGACAAACTATTAAGAATTGTTGGACCTCAAATTGCATACAATAATACTAGATGGCGGAATGCAATCTCAGCTGAAGAAAGGTTTTAAATCGATTTTAAATGCGATTTTAGGTCGCAGTGCGCGCGTGTCCATATAACTTCAAATGCTATAATTTTATTTTGCGACAATCGCGTCGCTCGCTGTCGCGGAAAAATGTGACAAATCACAATTTTAAAATAGCAACTATTTATTTGTCGTAAATGCGCGCACATACTTACTAACTCATACGTTGCATTTCTGCGACAAAATTATCGTGCTACAGAAAATCGTGGTGCGCGCAAGGCCTTAAGGTTGCACGAGCTTGCTCAATGCGGCATTTGATTTCAACCGAAGGATCCCATCTATAATTTACATTGCAGCCCCAGTATACTTCAATTTAATAAATCATAATTGAAAGAGGTTGGGATTGGGCGCGAAATTGAGTAATTTGAAAATATGTTGCCTGTTGTATGCTGATGATACGGTGTTGATTTCTAACTATATGGAAGATCTACAATCTCTCGTGTCTAGGATGAAAAAAGTATGTATGAAAAATGAGTTGTAAGTAATGATGAATGTAAGTAAGTCTATAGTCATGGTGTTTGAAAGAAAGAGTATGAAAACAGTGTGCAATATAGTTGTGAATGATGAAGACTTGGAGTAGATGGTTTAGTTTGCGTATCTGGGTAGTATGTTTACGAGAGATGGGAAGGCTGATAGAGATATTGAAAGAAGGATAAATGCAGATAACTCCATTAATGCAGGACCAAATGTAGTTGGCACTAATAAAAAACTGTCAAAAGAAGCGAAGCTAGCAGTCCACAATGGAATGCTGGTACCAACCCTGATGTATGGCAGTGAGGCATCGAATAGGCAGATGAAGGATTGTGTGGTAAAACCATGTATGATCAATTTGGAGATCCACAAAGAAAGCAAGGCTGATGTAAGCGTAATGAGTAAGATTAAGAAAGGGACCCTCAGATGGTTTTTGCATGTAGAGCGAATGAACAAAGATAGTAGTGTAAGAAGAATATACGACGCAAATGTGAATGGTAGAACAAGTCGAGGACGCTCGAGGAAGACATGAAACTATCAAGTGAATCAGATACTTGAGTCGGGCCATGTCAAAAGTCAGAATAATAGAAGAGTGTGTAATAAGAATGTAAGTGAGGCAAGACCGAATTGTTTGGTGGTCCGTCCTCTCTGCCTACCCCTGTGGAACGGTGTGATGGTTACTTAGTTAGTCAATCTGCCTCATCCTTCCTCTGTCAGTTGTACTCCTAACGGTTTAATATATAATTTCAGGTTTGTCTTCCTGCAGCAGATATTAGTTTCACCGGTGCCAAGGGCTGTTTCGCTACTGGTTGGGGTAAAACTAACTTTGGTAAGTCCGCCTCTCAAATCACTATTTCTACAGTAGGGTCGCCCCCCCCTGCACTGTTCACCTTGAACATCTTTTCTATGGAAACCATAGAAACAGACAAGAAAGATTTAACCTCTTAAATGCGATGACTGACAGTTGCTCCCCCGAAATGATATTTACCAAAAAATAATTATTTTTTGTGCATTATTTACCAATTTCAAACATAAAATTGACTTTACAAATATCCTTAAAATAAGTTGGTATGAATATCAAACGAATTTATATTCAGTGTCGATTGTTTTGTACTTATGCGCTGGTATACACAGTATATAGACAAGTAGATTTTTCCTTGATGCATTTGAATGAAAATATGTTTAATACTTTGTTATTCGGTGGTACATCCTCTCTGCACATCCCTTCGGGTCACTTAGTTATATTTCGTGTAATTTGGTATACCGTATTTCATTAAACCGACTGCATATGTATGTAAGTATGCCGGGGGGGGGGAAATTGTCGCCAGATCAACTGTCATGAACCTGGTAAAATACTCAAATTACTCTGAAGAGATTCTGACACTATCAATAGTAGCTTCTATAGCACGTAGTTTTTCGTTAAGTTGGCAACACTGAGCGTAGTTTTTGTTTGGGCCAAGAATTTTGACAGTCTACAGAGGAAGCTTGAGGCTTGCTTCAAGCATTGCGCAATAATCTACGTGCTGGCGGCGAGCTTGATGCGAATTGATATTTTTTGGCGTGGACAACACATAGACTTATATATTTTTAAAATTATTTATTTGGCTTTCACCCATAAGGGTTATCTTTGCCATTTCTTGAAAATAGCAGAATTATAAAATAGGAACCCATGTACATTAATAGTTATCGTTCTTCGACATAAAAGAACAGATTTTTTCAAAATTAGTTGCATTTTTTTGCGTAGAGATGTCGTTTGTGTGTCTTGTTTGCAGGTAAAGCAGAGCGCTATATAAGTCTGTAGTAATGAGTTGTTGTTTGTGTGTCTTGTTTGCAGGTAAAGCAGACCACTATGTAAGTTTGTAGTAATGAGATGTTGTCTGTGTGTCTTGTTTGCAGGTAAAGCAGACCACTATGTAAGTCTGTAGTAATGAGTTGTTGTTTGTGTGTCTTGTTTGCAGGTAAAGCAGACCACTATGTAAGTTTGTAGTAATGAGATGTTGTCTGTGTGTCTTGTTTGCAGGTAAAGCAGACCACTATGTAAGTCTGTAGTAATGAGCTGTTGTTTGTGTGTCTTGTTTGCAGGTAAAGCAGACCGCTATGTAAGTCTGTAGTAATGAGTTGTTGTTTGTGTGTCTTGTTTGCAGGTAAAGCAGACCACTATGTAAGTTTGTAGTAATGAGATGTTGTCTGTGTGTCTTGTTTGCAGGTAAAGCAGACCACTATGTAAGTCTGTAGTAATGAGTTGTTGTTTGTGTGTCTTGTTTGCAGGTAAAGCAGACCGCTATGTAAGTCTGTAGTAATGAGTTGTTGTTTGTGTGTCTTGTTTGCAGGTAAAGCAGACCACTATGTAAGTTTGTAGTAATGAGATGTTGTCTGTGTGTCTTGTTTGCAGGTAAAGCAGACCACTATGTAAGTCTGTAGTAATGAGTTGTTGTTTGTGTGTCTTGTTTGCAGGTAAAGCAGACCGCTATGTAAGTCTGTAGTAATGAGTTGTTGTTTGTGTGTCTTGTTTGCAGGTAAAGCAGACCACTATGTAAGTTTGTAGTAATGAGATGTTGTCTGTGTGTCTTGTTTGCAGGTAAAGCAGACCACTATGTAAGTCTGTAGTAATGAGTTGTTGTTTGTGTGTCTTGTTTGCAGGTAAAGCAGACCGCTATGCTGTCATCATGAAAAAGGTGGAACTCGACACGGTGGAGTTTGCCACTTGCCAGCGTCAGTTCCAAAAGACGCGTCTATCGTGTATTGAAGTGCTTTTAGAAATGCAATATTTTTTGTTTCTCCGTTTGGTGCGTACACTAATAAATAAATTGACAAGTGAGCAGGCCACAAATAGCTTTCTGTGTGAGAAGAATGCAATTTCCAAATTTTCCCCCTGCTATCCCCTCCCGCTTATATGTCTCCTTTGCAATCCCCCCCTCTCCCCCATCCCACCCCTGCATGACCTTTCCTGTGCGTCCCCATTCCCAGCCCATTCCCCTCCCGCATTCCCCTTCCACCTTCAACCCTCCCTACCCTCCCCCCTCATGCGAACCTCCAATTCCCCTCCCTCCTTCCTTCTCTACCGCTAAACTGTATAAAATACACACATTTTTCGAGCAACTCAGGCACCATCTATTACAATTTTTTATACTCATTTCATAACCCCAAAGTTCATCATTGTTTATAGAAACCTTTGCAGGCGTGCGCAGAACAACTCACCAATGTTTCATGGCAATCGGATGAACGGTATAGTAATATATACGTGACAAACAAAGAAACTTTATTTATTTTATATAAAGATTAGGCACATTTATGAGACACTAGTTTATCAATATGTTATTTTAACAATAGGCACATTTAAAACCACCAGGCCTCGGTCACATGGTCATAGTATTTCCACTTTGCAATAAAATCCAAATAAATGGAATATATCTGAACATATATCCGAAAGCTAAAAACTGTTTTAAAAAGGTGATGAAATAAACTTTTAAATTTTATTATTACAAATAAACACTTTTTTCTTAAAACACAATTTTTTGTAATGCAAACATCAATCACTGTTAAAGAAAAAACATAAAAACACACACATTTTATTATTACAAACATTATTACACCTCATTTTTTGTCATTTCATGAACAAATATTCACTAACTAACTAACCATCACGCTGTTTTCCCGCAGAGGTAGGCAGAAAGGATGCACTGTCAAACAATTCCATCTTGGCACACTCTTTGCCTCACTCACATTCATAAATTGTCTCATAAATAAATACTCTTCTATTATTCTGACTTTTGGCAGGGTCCGACTCAAGTTATCTGATTCACTTGATCGTGCCATGTCTTCCTCGGACGTCCCTGACTTTTTTTACCATTCACATTTGGGTCATATATTCTTCTTACATTATTTTCTTCGATCATTCGCTCTACATGCTCAAACTATCTGAGGGTCCCTTTCTTAATCTTACTCATTACGCTTACATCAGCCTTGCATTCTTTGCGGCTCTCCAAATTGATCATATATGGTTTTAGCACACATACTCCTCAGGGATCTCATTTCAACAGCATTCAGTCTACTATCCTTCCTCTGCCAGTTTCATACCTCACTGCCATACATCAGGGTAGGTATCAGCACTCCATTGTGGACTGCTAGCTTCGCTTCTTTTGACAGTTTTTTCTTAGCGCCAACGGCATTTACCCTTCTTTCAATATCTCTATCAGCTAAAAATTCTCAAAGTTTCATATGTTTTTCTCAAATTGTTGTCAGAAACTTTGATTTCATAGAGTTGTACATTTTAATTTTTCTATGGATAACTTCTAGATTCAAATATAAAGCATGATGTTTTCTCTTTCTAACACCATTTAGATCATATTTCTGGCCATGGCAGTAAGAGAGACCTATGTGAGCTGTTTCCAAAAGCAAACAAATGAACCTTAGAGGGGTTAACTAATCAATGTACCGACATGTTTGATATAATGAGAGTTGTTGTATTCCAGGGAGACGGAGGTGGCCCATTAGTCTGCCCATCACCAGTGGCGGGGAGATATCTTCAAGCAGGCATCGTGGCTTGGGGCATTGGTTGCGGCGAGAAGGACGTACCTGCGGCCTACGCACACGTGGCCAAGCTCCGCACGTGGATCGACCAGAGCGTACAAGCTGCGGGACTCGAAACCGCCTCCTACACCCTCGTGTAGATCTAAATCTATATGACTGACGCAATCCTACAATCAAACCTTTTTACATACAATCAATCATTTAATTTCCATTTTGTTTATGATTTAATATTAAGTAGCTGCGGTACCCGGCTTGGCTCAGGGAGTTGATATGAGATTGAACTGACGTTCCGTAGAATAGTATTTGTTGTAGAATGCTCTCGAATACTCTCGGATGTTCTGGACTGTTCTTGAAATTTCTAGAGGGCGAAACTACCAGCCCTTATATCTTGAAAAGCACGCCCTTCATGTAAAAACAGGAACCTTCTTCGTGGATAGGGAATAGAAAGCTACCACACCATATAACTCCCTTGATTGTACCTGGACTCGTTTCTGAGTTTTAACGGGACACACACTTTCATAAACTTTCTTTTATAACATTATATTGATTATAAAAACAGATAACAAAATAAGAACAATGAAGAAAAAAAAACATAACCTAACATATTACTTTTTAATTTGTGTTTAAAATTCAGATATCTTGTCGAAAAAATTACACAATTTTTTTTCTTCTTGTAACATTTTAAACTTGTGTTCTTTATTCAAGATTGAATTTCCGAGCTGTAAATCTAAAGTCCAGTAGTTTTACAAAAATTCACTTGTAACAAAGTCATCAGTTGACCATTCAGCGCCATTTTGTTTTATTGACATTTGAAAGGTCCCCGTTAAACGTAGCTTCTAGGTGCATTTCAGCTTTCTATCAAATCGTAATAAGCTGACAAGCTTAACTATATGATATTTGTCCTCTTCTGCTGATCACTATTTGATAAAAAGCTAAAACGAACATAAAATCAGCGTTCAACGGGGAGAATTCACGTATAAAAAAAAAACAAAAAGGCGCTAATTGGCTATTTGATGACAATGTTATATTTGAATTTCTGAGAAACAACTGGACTTGAGACATTTTTTAACAAAGAATTTTTTATCAGTTTTTTTTACTGATTAAAATTATACTCTTTTTACATTCTTTACAATATTTGAAATTGCTTTTTTTAATGCATTCACAGACACACAGACACAATGTACGTTGATGTCGTTTTATAGAAGATGGTATGACACTACACATATATATTATGTGTCTTTTAGCCCCCCAGGCCTCTAGCGTATTCTGTCAGATCGGAATATTTTTGCTTTACAATAAATTTGCAGTCGGAAACTTTGGTTTCATAAAGGTGCTAATTTGAATTACTTTATGGTTAACTTTTGTATTTGAATATAAAGTGTGGTGTTTTTTCTTTCTAACACCATTTAGATCATATTTCTCACTATGATGGTGAAGGAGACAAACCAATATCTATGAGACTTATATGAGTTGTTCCCAAAAGAGAACAAATTGTCCTGAGGGGTTAGTCAGGGACGCGATGCAAAACGACGAACTGGAAAGTAAAAAGTTAGTATTGCAGTTGTATGAAGTCTGTCTATTTGTGTAACAACAGGAATACTTTCATAGTAGATAGTGTCACATCCAAGGATGATGACTTTTATTACTGATTTTCATTAACTTTACAAAACGGTTCCATGACAGTTGATCTGCCGACAGTTGGCCCCCGGCATACTTATATACAATGTGCAGTCGGTTTAGGGAAAATATGGTAAACCTAATTACACAAAATATAGCTAAGTGATCCTTGGGGATGTGCAGAGAGGATGTACCACCGAATTACAAAAGTATTAAACATATTTTCGTTCAAATGCATCAAGGAAAAATCTACTTGTCTATACAAGGTGTCCGGAAACTCGTAGTACAAGCGGGAAACTGGAGAATCCACATCACATTTGGAGTCGATTTTGTGGTTTAACTTTTTTTGATTTGAGCTTTCGTTTTCGAGTAAATCGGGTCGGAAGTTGGAATTTTTTTGGTTAAATTTGAAAAAAAATTTCACTAGGGGGTTGATTTCAGCTGTGAAATGTCTTATAAAATGCAACGAAGGGTAAACTGGGCTCAAAAATTTTTTTAACCCTTTAGTTGCCGAAAAAATTAAAAAATAGAAAAAAAATAATATGAAAATCGAAATGCTTAAATCGAAAAAAATAAGTTTTTTGGGTTCTCTACGTGATGTAGATTCACCAGTTTCCCGCTTGTACTACGAGTTTCCGGACACGTTGTATACTGTGTATACCAGCGCATGAGTTCAAAAAATTGACACTGTATATAAATTTGTTTGATATTCATACCAACTTATTATTAAGGGTATTTTTGAAGTCGATTTTACGTTTGACATTATAAAAATAATGCACAAAAAATTATAAATTTATAGTAAATGTCATTTTGGGGGGCCAATTGTCAACGGATCAACTGTCAGATCACCTCACAACACATAATGTGTCCTGTCACAAGACAAATGTGATGGCGTCTGTCATATTACCAACCTCTGTTTTACGACAAGTGTCTGTGAATGTGTTAAACAAGTGAAACAACGTTTTAAACTAACGTTTAAATTAGTAATGACTTTTAAATAAATTTTTAAGCTGTTGTTTTACCTGTTTTATTTTAATGCAATTTTTTGTGAATAAAATTTTCTCATGCTTTTTGTACTTTCTTAAAGTTTTATATATGAAATGAATAAATCGTTTTTGATTTAACAAAGTGTGTTTTCTTTTGCTGTAAGTTCTTATATTTTGTAACTAAAAACAATTGAGCTCTTAACCACTAGAGCGTGGGTCGGCAACCTTTTGTTGTAAAAGGGCCAAATATTTTATGTGGGGATTAGTGCGGGCCGCACTTGGGTCACACGTCATTACAATATACCTGATATTTGGTGACTTAGCAGGAGTGCTCAGGTTCATGCTGTTCATGGGATGAGTTATGTCCATCTGGGATGCTGTTCATGGGATGCGTCTGTCCATCTGCTGCGTGGCAGGATCAAGAGACTGGTTGAGGGAGGCCTTTTGACCATTCTAGCCAAACTCTCTCGGCTCATCGCCTTGTACTACAGTTGTAAGGATTGATTCATAAGTCCATCACTCCTGGACACCCTGACACTCAGATTCCTACCCACCCCTCATACCTTTTACCTTCCTAGAACTTCATATACTTCTCTTCCTTAAAAAAACCCTCCACACGGCATCCCCTATGATGAAATAGGTCTTGAGAGAAATTATTTTCCTCAGGGCCGCCTGTGTGGAGCTTTTGTAAAAAAAAACCTGCAATATTTAATTTTAAAAATAAAACGCTTATTATATATGTTTACGACATTTATTGTAGTTAAGAAAATCAATGAGATTTTTGTGGTTGTATTTGACTTGCAAGTTATCTTATATTAGATTGCATTTTTGAAGTAGAGTCGCGTAAATGTGAATCTGATAACCGAGAACAGTGTTTGTTTTCTCCATAATTCAGAATTCAAAAAGTTTGCTCACAAATTTAGGTACTACCAAACATAGTAATTATTTGCTCAGCAAACCATTTTAACTCCTTGTAGTTTTCAGAAGACAAACCCCCATAGTAATCCACCAAGTTTTTCCTTTAAAAGTCATTTTAAGTGTGATATCACTTTGCAAACCTATCACGTTGATTTGCAAATCTCTCCCCCTTCGCTCCGTTGTGTATAATATCGTCCATCACGTGCGTTGCGGCGAGAATCTTGCGGGCCGCACTGAGACGCAGGTTGCCGACCCATGCACTAGAGCGTTGCGCTATATAATGGATTGAGCGCTCGTAGATTTTGCGTCTTCTGATTTTGTGATTTCCTAAGTTTACTAATTGTGTTCATTCAAGAGATTTTCTGATCTTCTCTCAACTTTGTAACAAAAAAAAAATATATATATAATTGTATTTTAAATAAAAATATTTGTTATTGAAAGGCAATGATCCTGTGGCAAATATTTTATAAGTAAATACTTTCAGCTTCACAATTCCTTCAATTAGTATATCCCGTGATTTATCACGGGTCTGCACCAGTAGTTATATATGATGTGAAAACCGCACAAGAGTCCCAACTGCTCCCGACCATCTGTAACCAGTGAGACGACGATATCCCCAATTGGGGTATGTTGTGAGGTTGAAGGTATTGGGGAGGGAAAAGAGATGGGGTAGAGGAGGGTGGGAGTCTATTCACAAAACAAGGCTATTTCAAGCAACATTTCTATTCTGAATGGTGGTCTTACACCGGGGCGATACTGAAGAGTATCTTCCACTCTGGAATGAGCCGCAAATATACTATATGTTATTTTAAATGATTCAATTGTGAAATAACACAAATTAAACATTTAAAACTTAGTTGCGCACGCCGGGATTTGAACCAGTACACTTCGTATTGCAAGTCAAGAGCCTTACCCCTCAACCACAGAGGCCATCTAAATAAGTTTGAAATAGATGTATAAGCAGCTCCCCCTCCCCTCCCTCCTTATAATTATTTTTAAGTACAAAATGGTATTACTCACTTGAAAGTAGACATGCCGCTTTATTAATTTTTGGGGTTGGATGCTTTCTGTAAAACTATATCCAATTATACCATCCAATACAGATAATGATATTAATTAATATATATTTTTTTTAAATACCTTGTTCAAAGTTAGTTGTTCAATTTTTCTTTTTACATAACTCCACAGGAGATGGCCTCCGTGGTCGAGGAGTAAGACCCCCGACTCCCAATCTAAAGGTTGCGGATTCGAACCTGGCATGTGCAAATAAATTTTATAGTATATTTGTGTCATAATCCAGAGTGGAAGATATTCTCAGTATCGCCCTGGTGTAAGACCACCATTCAGAATTGAAATGTTGCTGGAAATGGCTTTAGCCATGTTCAATGACCAGATCTGAATAGCCAGGTACATCCCTAACATCCTCTTCCCCATCTCCTTCCTCTCCCCACTACATTCAGCCTCACAACATACCCCAATTGGGGATGCTGGATAGTCTCACTGCCTCCAGAAGGGAGCAGTTGGGACTCTTGTGCGGTATTTATATGTATGAAGAAAAACAGGATACTCTAAAATAATATCCCTCAGAGCATGTCATCTTTGGAGGTGCTGTATGGAGGGTGTTTTTAAGGAAAGGAAGAAGAAGTTCTCGAAAGGAAAAAGGTATGACAGATGGGTAGGAATCTGGGGGTCAGTGTGTCCAGGAGTGACGGAAGTGTGAATCCATCCCTCCCACTGCGGTGCAAGGCGATGAGTCGAGAGGTTAAAGTGTCTCCCTTAACCAGTCTCTTCCGATCCGCCCGCCACGCACAGCAAGTGCCCCAAGTTCACCCCTTGAACCCGGACACCCCTGCTAAGTCACCAAACATAGTGAACCACGTAAACCGCTTGAGGGTTTATAATCTGCTTTTACAAATTAAATAAACAATAGAATGTTGAAATTAAAAACAGGTTTTATGTCACAAATAATGTTTATTTAGTTACAAAAAACTATATATTACACAAAATATTACACGTAACAAAAAAATAGTTTTTTCTTAATTTACACATTTTCTTTAAAAAAATCATTAATTAAAAAAACAATAAAATGCAGTTACAGAATATAAACTTCAAAATCAATTAGGTTTACTAATCGTCCAGTTGATTAGTCAGATATCTCTGAAAAATCCAAATGTGAGTTGTTGTGTTAGTGCACCCTCTATCTGGTACAATACTCAGATTACTCTGAAACACCTCCAACATCTATTAGACATGCACTCAAACTTGAGTTGTTGTGTTAGTGCACCCTCTATCTGGTACAATACTCAGATTACTCTGAAACACCTCCAACATCTATTAGACATGCACTCAAACTTGAGTTGTTGTGTTAGTGCACCCTCTATCTGGTACAATACTCAGATTACTCTGAAACACCTCCAACATCTATTAGACATGCACTCAAACTTGAGTTGTTGTGTTAGTGCACCCTCTATCTGGTACAATACTCAGATTACTCTGAAACACCTCCAACATCTATTAGACATGCACTCAAACTTGAGTTGTTGTGTTAGTGCACCCTCTATCTGGTACAATACTCAGATTACTCTGAAACACCTCCAACATCTATTAGACATGCACTCAAACTTGAGTTGTTGTGTTAGTGCACCCTCTATCTGGTACAATACTCAGATTACTCTGAAACACCTCCAACATCTATTAGACATGCACTCAAACTTGAGTTGTTGTGTTAGTGCACCCTCTATCTGGTACAATACTCAGATTACTCTGAAACACCTCCAACATCTATTAGACATGCACTCAAACTTGTAGTGAATTAAACTAAATGTTGATCTTTTCTGAGTCACTAGTAGAATATTTTAAAATGTCATACTAATGTACCAGACCGTTATGCCCCCCAGTGTTATTACATAGCATATTTAATATGTAAAACACAGATACATGTAAATATTATTTGATTTGAACATTCCAATATTGGTTTCCTCATTATCTCAAAACTTAGTGTTTGGAGGTTTCTTTATTTATTTATTAAAGATATTCTCCACTCAAGTGAGAACAATCCAGTTATAAAAACTCACTTAATTATACAAATAAGACAAATAAGTTAAATATTACATAAAATCATTCAGTCAAATTATACATTGGTAAACTTTGAAATTGTTTAATTAAAAATTAAATTTAAAAAAAAAAATAATTAGAAATAGAAAATTATAAAAATACAAAGTTCACTCAAATGTTAAATAATAACAAAAAGAGACATAATTAGAGATACAAATGATACATAATAAATTAGCACAACATATTTTTCAGCAATTGCAGAACATTTTAAGATTATCAACAAAAATATCTACTTCAGCACACTCTATCTTATCATAGAGTCGACACATTTAGGTCAAAGTGCTAAAAGAGGCAATATTATTTTTAAATATGTTCAGGTGAAACATATTATGGCGTCTTAAACAATGGGAATTGGGAACATTTATATCAATATTGCTAAGACACAATGTAGTATCAAGATGGCCGTGAATTATTTTATGTAAATATATTAGATCAGTCAATTGCCTTCTGATTTTAAGTGCATTAATTTTGAAGTATTCAAGTCACATGTCGTATGATCTAAGATGTTTAAATCCACATTTAAAAGATAACAGTCTTAGCATTTTTTTAACTGATTCTACAATGTTTTCATATTTACAGTAATGTGGATTCCAAATAGTGCTTCCATACTCAAGTTTACTTCTAATTAAGGCATTGTGAAGGGTTAGAACTGATCTTTGAAAGGTTTACATATTCTGTGAATAAATCCCATCATTTTAAGTGACTTGCACTTAATATTGTTAATGTGCTCATCAAATATGAATTTAGAATCAAGAGTGATTCCTAGATCTCTTATGGAAGACATTTTTTTTAAGAATAGTATTATTAATAACATAGGAAAAATCCTTTATAATTCCATTTCGAGTGATGTTTAAAATGTAACATTTTTCAACATATAAGTGCAAACCATTGACAGTACATCAGTTATTGAGTGTGTCGAGGACATTTTGAAGATGTTGATGATCGAAAACAGACTTATTTAAAGAAAAATTTTAAGATCATCAGTGAAAAAAGCATAATCACAGTTTAATTTTGAACAAAGGTAGTTTATGAAAATGAGAAAAAGAAGAGGGCCAAGATTTGACCCCTGTGGTACCCCAGAAGTTACATCTATAGGGGATGATTTGTATCCATGTCTGACTAATCAATTGGATGATCAACTTATCAAAAATATTCATTACAAGAAACATTCATATATTGTTATCGGTTTTTTTTTTCAACAAAGTTGAGTTTTAAAAAAAAAAACTTAAAAACAATATAATACACATAGTACAGTACAATATTAGTTAAATGAGCAAAAAAAAATGCTCCTGACATAATTAAGTGGAGTTCTACAAATTACTTTTATGGTAATTTTTATGAAAAAAGAAAATTTGAAACTTAAAAGGTTATAAATTTAATGGTTAAAACATTAAATTAACCCAAACATACAAATTTTACAAAATGTAAACAATTTTTTTCTAATACCAATGACAAAAGTAATAGATAATGTTAACCCCTCAGACCTCGGGCATATTCTGTCAGAAGTCAGAAAATTTCTACTTTGCAATAAAATCCAAATAAGTGAAATATTTCTGAATTTATCCGAAAACTAAAAACAGTTTTTGAAAGCTGATGAAATACACTTTAAAAAGTTATTATTAGAAGTAAACATATAATTTTTAAATGTAAAAAATTTTCAATACACACATAAAAAAGTTAATATTGGCTAACCCCACGTTTTTTATGAATAAAATTACTGATAATAAAAAAAATAAAAGCACAGATATTTTTTATTAGATATTATTTTGTATTATAAACATTATTGTCACCTCATTTTATATTAGTTCATATAAAAAATAATTAATACAAAATGCACAAAGATTCAATGCTCAAATTGCAATCGAAAATTTTGGATTCATAATGGTCCACATTTTAACTTTTTCTGCGGTTAATTTCTAGATTTTAATAGAAAGCGTGATGTTTTCTCTTTCTGACACCGTTTAGATCATATTTCTCACCATGAGAGTAAGGGTGACACAATGATATCTATGAGAGCTATATGATCTGTTCCCAAAAGTAAACAAATTAGCCTGAGAGAGGTTAAATCTTGGATAGAAGCTTTTTATATGGCAAGGAAATGTATTGCACTTGTTGCAACATGGTTAAACATTATAATGGACTCTACCTTTCTCACAACTAAACTTTTATAAGAGAAAACTTCTTTAGCACCGTTGTGATTTGAAACCCGATGAAACAAAAAATAGCGCAACACTAAAAAGAGACAAACACATACATCTATAGGATTTAGCCTGCGAGAGAATGTGATAGTAAAATCGGTTTCCTCTTTGTGCGGTGCTTCGTAACCTCCCCACGCTTGTTTACTTTAGTTTTTTGAAGATTTCACTTCTACCGTGTGTGAACTTTACACTTGTATTTTGTCATTTAACTTGTGTTACGTCTCTTAACTTCCACTAGTAGACAAACTGAGATGTGTCGGGTATCTTCCAATAAGTTGAAAGTTTGATTGATTACTATTTTCTTCATTTGGTTATGGAGAATATTAACAAACAATATAAGACTGGACAGACGTCCTTATTAGACTAGACACTAAATAGTTCTGTCGCTCCGGTGGGCAGACACAAACGACAATAGATGGTACTCTTCTGATTATGAACTCAGTTCTGCCATCTGTTGGGAAATGGCAGAACTTCGCATTGAAAACTAAACTATGGACATCTATTGAAAGAAGGTGAAACTATACGGATAATCAATACACTACAACTTTTCGTTATTAGTTTTTGGGGTGTTATGCCATGTTGCGCTATCATCAGGGAGAATCCGGTAGATGTGTCACATCTGCAACGATGTCCGAAACGTTGGCTAAAGAAGGAGGTAGCGCAACAAAGCATTACACCCCAAAAACAAATAACGAAAATGCTTTTGGCCGTGAAAATCTTAAAACTTATCACACTACAACTTGTTTTTAAATAATACTAGCTGACCTGGGGAACTTTGTACCGCCTCAGAATCAATAACTGCTGTGTTAACTTATTAGCTGAATTAAATTCAGTTTTTTTATTATATTGAAAATTACACAATGAAGCAATTATCGATGAGCAACTGTCCGTGTTTTGTTTACGTCAGTTTCAAGTTACGGGAATCGCGATTCATTTTCTTTGTACGTGTGAGAGAGATTTATTATAATTATTGTATTTTTCCTTTGGAGGGATGCAGACATACGCTCACCGTTTGCCTTTTTTTTCGACTGTTAGACAATTAGTGTGTACGAAAGAGAGGCAGCATTATATGTTTAAGAACAAAAGCAAAACAATCAGCGCATTGACATTTGACGTTTTTGAATTTTTGGAATTCACTCACTATTTAATATTACATTTATCACAATATTGCTGCAGCTCTTTTAAAAGATGAAAATTCGTTCCATACAAAATGTATGAGAAAATTAATTTTCTTCATAACTTTCTTTTTCGTGAATTTTTGCGATGTTTCAATAGTTATTCTGTTATTCGGGGCGGAGACAAATCCAACAAATCAAAGATCATAAAAATCGGTCCAGCCGTTCTCGAGTTATAAATGGTGTAACTAACCCAACTTTGTTTTATATATTAAGATTAAAAAACGAATCTCCTAACAACCTAAAAAGGTGATTGTATAATTTTAATTGCAATGAACTCGTTAAAGTTGGTATACAGTGGTGGTCCGTGATTTTTTAGGAGCTAGAGTTTTAAGATTGAAAAATACATTGACATTGACATTGTAGAAGTTGTTCTAGCGGAAAACATTTTTTAAAAATTGGAATATTGAAAAAACAAAAGCATATATTATACAGGCTGTAAAAGCAGATACACGAAGAATTGTAACCAGTGATTCCTGAGCATGTTTGGAATGAAAAATGTAGTTTTCAATTGAAAACATTAAAAATATATAATAAATGTTGCAACAGCACAGTAACACAGAAAACAGCGGGTGTACCACGTGATCTCGACGCGACGTATGGGAGTGATATCAGTGGCGACGTGTGATTAAAATTTTTTTTTGCTTTTAATAGTAAAAAGATATTGTCTGACAGCAAAATAACATCTATTTTTAATATTTCAAATATGAATACATAAATAAAGTACTTACTAAGTGTACCAACTTAACATTGTTTTGTAAAGAAAACTTGTGGAATGGTATAATATAATAATATGAATAAAGGGAGGTGTAGAATTAGAAAACTGATGAAAGATCAGCTCAGTAGGGAGGTTTATGTGATGGGGTCACCACTTGGGGTCTTGATGCTCTTCAGATGATTTAATCTATCTGCATCTGTGACATAGTCCAGGGGAGTCTTACCAGCGTTATCTGAAATGTCTCGGTCTGCTCCAGCTTCCAGTAGATATTCTGCCATTGTCCATTCCTCCCACTCTATAGCGTAGTGCAGGGGAGTCTTGCCTTCACTATCCAAACAGTTGATATCTACTTTAATAGAGATAAGATATTCTACTATTTCCACACGTCCTCCCTCTATGGCGTAGTGCAGGGCAGTCTTGCCAGTGTGATCAGTCTTGTTAATATCCGTGGTGATATCTTTACTAACAGAGATTAGTTTTTTAACTATATCTAGCTGCGAGGGCGAGGTATTGAATTTACATTCAACTGCTTTCATCAGGGGAGTCTTGTCTTTGCAATCCGAAATGTTTGAGTCTGCTCCAGAATCAAGTAGATATTCTGCTATTTCCACATGTCCTCCCTCTATGGCGTAGTGCAGGGCAGTCTTGCCAGTGTGATCAGACTTGTTAATATCCGTGGTGATATCTTTACTAACAGAGATTAGTTTTTTAACTATATCTAGCTGCGAGGCAAAGGGCGAGGTATCAAATGGCCAGAATTTATATTCAACTGCATACATCAGGGGAGTCTTGTCTTTGCAATCCGAAATGTTCGAGTCTGCTCCAGAATCAAGTAGATATTCTGCTATTTCCACATGTCCTCCCTCTATGGCGTAGTGCAGGGCAGTCTTGCCAGTGTGATCAGTCTTGTTAATATCCGTGGTGATATCTTTACTAACAGAGATTAGTTTTTTAACTATATCTAGCTGCGAGGGCGAGGTATTGAATTTACATTCAACTGCTTTCATCAGGGGAGTCTTGTCTTTGCAATCCGAAATGTTTGAGTCTGCTCCAGAATCAAGTAGATATTCTGCTATTTCCACATGTCCTCCCTCTATGGCGTAGTGCAGGGCAGTCTTGCCAGTGTGATCAGACTTGTTAATATCCGTGGTGATATCTTTACTAACAGAGATTAGTTTTTTAACTATATCTAGCGGCGAGGGCAAGGGCGAGGTATCGAATGGCCAGAATTTATATTCAACTGCATTCATCAGGGGAGTCTTGTCTTTGCAATCCGAAATGTTTGAGTCTGCTCCAGAATCAAGTAGATATTCTGCTAATGACCAGATCCCCCAACGTAAGGCGTAGTACAGGGGTGTCTTGCCTTCATTATCCAAACAGTTGATATCTACTTTTACTTCAGAGATAAGATATTTTACTATTTCCTCATGTCCTCCCTTTATGGCGTAGTTCAGGGGAGTCTTACCTTTATTATCCAAACAGTTGATATCTACTTTTACTTCAGAGATAATATATTCTACTACTGCCTTATCCCCCCCTATTATGGCATGGTGGAGGAGAGTCCTTCCATCAGAATCTGACTTATTTTTATCTTTACTGATAGAGATAAGTATTTGGAATATTTCCATTCTCTGGTTTACTTCAGTCAAGTCTGTCGTGTCGTTCAAAGAGCTGAGATCTTGACTCACAAGACACATCAGGGGAGTCTTGCCACGCTCACCCGACGTATCTGGGTCTGCTCCAGAATCAAGTAGATATTTTGCTATTGCCCATTTCCTTCTCTCTATGGCGTAGTGCAGGGGAGTCTTATCTTCACTATCCTCTTGGTCAATATTTTCTTTACTAGAGATAAGGTGTATTACATCCATATTATTGCCGTCTATGGCGCACCGCAGGAGATTGATGCTGTTTTTATATGTTGGGTCTGCTCCATGTTCGAGGAGATATTCAACAATGACCAAGTTCCCATTCTCCGCCGCAAAGCACAGGGCGGTATACCCATCCTCATTACAGGCATATAACCTGGCTCCATGTTGTTGCAGTAATTTTACCAATTCAATATGGTCTCCCTTCGCCGCACAGAGTAATGGGGTCGTACGGTTACAATCTACCGAGTTCACAACATCGTGGTTTATTTGAATGAACTGTTCGACCAGCTCGTAATTGCCTGCATAAGCCTCTATGTTTACAGCTGTCTTACCATGTATTTTAGCAAGCGGTAAGAACTTGCGCTCTGCTATGTCATTCTGCTCGTTTAAAATGAAATTTTTGATGAATATTGGTATTGCTTGTTCTTTGTGCCAACCAACTGGAACTTTAAAAAAGACTTCATTTCGAAGAACTTCAATGCGGTTTAGAGCCTTCTGAATGTCTTCCTGGCCTTTTTCATCGAGTGCACATGTGAGCAGAAATTCAGAACAGCGTGAAAGCAAGTCACCTTCAAATAACGTGTATAAAAGAAGCTTATATTTCAGTTCATAAGACAAATGGGTAATTTTTAGCATTTGCTTTATCCCATTTTCAATAGGTAAATTACTTCCAAAAACGTGCGAACCAAAACAATATGCATAATAATATATTTGAGGAATTTTTAAACCAGTTTTCAAGGCCGTATTCCCGTCATAGTTCTGAGCTAGCAGAAACGATTCGAAAGGCTGCCGGGTTTGTTCCGTCGCCAAGCCGCCGAGTAACAAGTCAATTATATTTGTATTTCCTTCCTTGACAGCCACATGCAACGCTGTTGCATCATCCTCATTACGGAATGCTTCAGAATCATTAGACCAACACTTGCTCATGTTATCGTACAATAATTGTTTAGACTTTTCCTCCAATGGTTCTTCTGCTAGATATTCATTTATAAACATCCTCACGATCTTGAAGTCTTTGTTGATCAGCAGATTGCTCAGGAACCATTTTTCGATGGGTAGATACATGTAGCGGAAGTTGTCTCGTCTCAGCCAGAGAACGAGGAGTTGGGAACAGAAGTATTCGGCAAAGGTGCGGTGGATGAAGTCACAATGGTTTTCACACTTCCGTTGAGTTAGTCCAAATCTGTTCATTTCATCATAATATATTTCATCCATTGGGAGATATTTCATTTTGAACCCCGGATCGAGGATTTCAAATGCCAGGACACAATGATTCACCGTTAGCACTTCACATAACATGTTGCCTAACTCATTAGAAGCCAAAGAAATCTTTTCTTTAAGGTAAATGTCACGTTTCACACTGGTAAATTTGTTGTACAAACTGTAGATATTATTGATTTCAATGATATCCGGGAGAGGTTCCGCATTATCGATGAACTCCTCGGCTTGTTGGAGGAAAGCCTCCGCTAACATCCTCGTATGCAGAGGAATTCCAATCAGCCCGATGATGTTTCTGCCTAACTTTACGTGGGCGGTTTCATACAGATGCTGGGCAAACAGGCACAGTCTCTTCTCTTTCTGCCCCAGCAATGCGTGAGAATGCCAGAAGTCCTCGAGGAATTTCAGTTGGATTTCTTTGGTAATCTCTTCAAATGTAGTAGCGACGGTAGAAAGTCGCTTTACCAAAACATCTTCATAGCTGTCCCGCGTGGTCACTATGATCTTGGTAGTAGTCTCATTTTTTAGAAATTGGCAGAGTTTGAGTATCTTCTCCATAGCGTCCTCATTTCTTATCTCATCAAACCCGTCCAGTAAGACATGAATCTGATGGGAATTTCGACTCTGCAGGCAAAACCGCAATAAGCTAAGCGTGACTGGTTCACTACTGGCGCCTGCCAGAAAGTGTG
Organism: Limnephilus marmoratus; assembly: GCA_917880885.1. NCBI lineage: Eukaryota > Metazoa > Arthropoda > Insecta > Trichoptera > Limnephilidae > Limnephilus > Limnephilus marmoratus. The sequence goes on from OU862913.1 coordinate 44,661,181, forward strand.
CCACCGATTCTATGCTCATCTGCGCTGGTAAGTTCGTGATGTCTGCTGGGAGGTCTCTCAGATTGATCCTCAATACCCAGGATTTGATCAAGTAACGGGACAGGCTGGTGAGGGTCGTCGATTTGCCCATTCCTGGCAGATCAGATATGATAACAGTTTTGCGGGCACACAGCTCTACCTCGCTTAGCAGCCAGCTGTCTGTACTCAGACACGGGAGCAAGCTATCGAGTGCCCCCTGCGAGTCTCGCCACACCAACAGGTAGCCCTCTCCTTCCGTCACTACCTCTATAGTGTGTTTGTTAACACATTGAGCTGTTTCTTCCGCATTCTCTGCCATAGTCGAGTTTTGAAAACATTTAAACTCTAAGTTTGTAGAAAATAACATTTCAACCTCGGGAGTAGCATTTAAATAGCGCATTAGTGTTACTTTGTCGGAAACACCTATAAATACAAACATATCGACATAATTTTTTTTTTCGGCAAGCCTTTTAAAATCAACAAGTGATTGATCGCAAAATTTTCTGGGCAAATAAAATGAACGGTTGAATACTTCTTTTACAAATATGCGACCGTCTGTCTCAGTCAACCAGTAAGCAATGTTAATAGATGAGTTCCCGAGGCAGGCTTGGTGGAAGTCATCCTCACTACTTTCGGAGACGTCGAGCACTCTTTCTGCTGCTCTTGGCACTTCCTGCAGCAGAGGTTCGAGCAGTTGCCGGACACCCCTGCTCACAAACAAAGAGCACGCCTCCTCGCGAAGTAGTTTGGTCAAACTAACCATATCAACCTCCCTATTTATTTTTGAAAACATCACATCAAATTGATCAATTTTCAGCGGATTGTTAGGAATATTTAATTTAAAATTTTCGTTCGTTAACAAGTCTTTCAGAAAAGGTTTCAACACATCATCTATAGAGGCAGAAGACTGGCAATTCTCTCCCAGTAATGTATTCAAACTCATTGCCTGTTCGCCGAGAATTATAAACTCTTTAGAGAAAAGCTCCTGTCTAGATGTATCTTTCAGATTATTTAATGTGAATTCCAAGCAATCTTGCTCTGAAAGAGGCAAGCAACGGATGGCCAATTCTGGTTCAAAAGATCTAACAAATCTAAACAAGTCAGGGTTTTTCTGGGAAACGATCACGGCTTTCTTTTTGCTATACTCTTTAAATTTAGAAAATACGTTTTTAAAGACTTCTTCAACCAGTTTCATGTCTGCGGTGGAGTCAATACTTATAACAAATAAATTTAAATGATCATTAGTCAAAGGCAAAGTTATAGATTTAGTTTTAAGACTTTTGTTCAGGTTCAGCAATCTTTCCCAACTCAAAAATATGCACTCATCTATATTTATATCTGGGTAAGTGTTGCAAAGTGTATAGATCCTGACCATCTCCAGGCTGCAGTCGGCTGCCTGGACATACAGTACACGGGTGGTGTTCCTGTTGTTGGTGAACTCACACAGCCCGAGGGGGTCCTCATAGTGCAGCAGGACCGCAATGGATTTCAGGTACTCCCGGCTGAACACATCCAACAGGAAACCCGGAAATGTGAGTTTTTTCTGCTCCTCCATCACAACCTGTAGCTCGTCAGAATACCATCGCAGCTTATTTTTGATGTTATTAACGAACTTCTTTAAATTTGGCTCATTATCCAAGGTGACAGATTTTTTATTGATGGTAAAGTTGGGAAACAAATCTTGGAATTTCAAAGAACCACCAAAGAATGTTTCTATTTTGCTCCCTGGGATTTCATGTTGTCTCACCATACTTATTAGGTTCACAAAGTCCAACTCTACTTCGGAGAAACGGTGAAACCCAACAGTTGTTCCCGGGTCTTCTTCTCCTATGTTGTAATGCAGCACAGACGGCCCTGCTTCAGTCTCTGGGTAATAAGTCCCCTGGGCTTTCTCCAGTTCATGCACCGGTACGCGCTCCCCCCATCCTTGTGGCCAGTCTTTAACTTGGTGCAGTTTCACATCGCCCGCTTTAAAGGCTTCGATAAAGTTTTCCTTGTTATGGGTGTTCAAGTTTAACGTAAAATACTTCGGCAGAAAATACTTATAGAAAGGCGTAAAATCCAGGTCGGATGAAATAAGGTACATATCACCAAGATGAAATCCAGCGGTGTTCACAACGTTGACCGCCATGAGGAATGTGGATATGTCCAAACTACGAAACATAGAATATGCGGTACTATCGAACCTTCCGTAATCCCGCTGGATTTTTATCGCCATGTCTTGCACCCCTGGGCTGTCAAATACGACCGTGTGCGCATGGATGCCTTCGTTGATGTTAGAAACGCGAACAAACACATCGCCCTGCTTCTTCAAGTGCTTCAGCGTTATTGCAGTGACCTGCGATATCCACCCGCCTAGAGAATGTCCCGTGATGGTCAGTGTGAAACGAACACCTTCCTTTTTGTTCAGTTTGAGGATTGCGCGCTTAATTTTGTCTCCCAAGGTAACAGCCGAAAACATGTAATCTGTGTACTGGTTTAGAGCAACTCCTTTTATATCTGTGTACACTGCGCCTAGACTCAAAAGCTTGGTTCCGCGGTGGGCGAGGACTACTAGCTGCAGCAAGAGGTTGACATAAAGGCAGCCGAAGTATCCTGTACTATTATGCGCAGTGGTCAACAGCTCCCAACCTTTCGGCAAGTCGCTGCAGAGGTCATCATCTGTGTCTGAATACACATTATTTGCAAAGATCGCCAAGTCTGCTGTACTTGGAAAGGGATCCAAATCCATCTTTTTGGCGTCATCTTTAATGGGTTCGACATTACTTAGGGTAACCTTGAAATCTTTCTTACTGTAAGTTAATTCTGTAACCTTAATCATCTTGAAAAGCTTCTTCTTCCGGTGAGCTCTCCTATCAGAGGTTGGCAATCGTCAGTAAACTGCAGGCTGCAGTCTGGGACACTTCAGGGAGTATTGAAGAGCGGGGATGAGTAGACACCTGAAACATCAGTAAAATCACTAATTAATGACAATTCAGAATGATCTGCCATCACACCCCCTCCAACCAAAGTATTCAAGTTATTATACACATCGTATAGTACACGCCAAACTTTAAGACCGGCCTGAACATGGTTCAATTCATTCTGGCGCAGTTACTGTCTTTACAATGAACGTAAGCGAAAGAGACAGATGCATAAAAACATAGATGCGACAGAGAAAGGTGTGGGCGGGGGGACAAGCCATTTTTCTGTCCTTAAACACGCCTATTGAGACGATTTCTGATCAATGTCAAGCCGGTCTTAAAGTTTGGCATGCACTATTTGGGTTATTCTGGAATTACTTCTTAATAATTCTTATTCATAAATTCTTTTTCAATTTGGGAGGCGGGAATGGGTACCGCCGCCCCGGGAACCTTTATTGGATAACCAACACCTCTGCCATAGGTCACCCCAGGTGGTTCGCTACATTTGGTGATTTAGCAGGGGTGCCCGGGTTCATGGGGTGAGATTTGTCTAGGTCTTGAAGGCGGATGGCCAGGACATACTGAACCCCAGATTCCTACCCACGCCTTAAACCCTTTTCCTTCCCAAAACTCTCCTCCCCTTCCTTTCCTTAAAAAAAACCCTCCACACAGCATCCCCAAAGATGACATAGGCCCTGAGGGAAATTATTTTTCTCAGGGCCTCCTGTGTGGAGCTCATGTAAAAAAAAAAAATCTACGATAAGATGTAACTTGTGATGAAATCAGTTTAAAATAGATTTTTTATTCTATATGAATGCAATGAATCACACCATCTTATTGTACTTTACAAATTTATTTACATTTATTTATTTAAATTTATTTATATTTACAGAAGAATCATTTCAGACCTAATTTTATTGTACAGAATTATGAACAACCTAATTGACAGCCCTGCCATCGTTTCTACTATTAAACTTCTTGTACCGACAAGGAATACTAGACAAAATATAACATTCTTTTGCAACACATACACAACTAACTATCAATCACACTCACTTACCAATAGGATGCATTATTTAGGCAACAAGTTTGGTGGTATTGTAGATGTATTTGCTGATTCCCTTTACATTCTAAAATGCAATTTAAACCAACACTTTGTTGAATCCTACAAATTATTGTAACATGGGTATAATGTATTTAACGATTTGATTTGTTATTGTAATGTTTATATTATATTTTGTTCTATGTTATTGTTAAATATTACATTGTTTAAAATATTTCACGGGTTTCCACTAGATTATACAAGTGGTTTTTTTTCTTTAAAAACTACTTGTATATTCTTAAAAGTTTTTTCACTTTTATAACTTTTGGTATAAATTCTATGTAGGTATGTTTAATCCTAGATATCTTAAATATTATTTTCTAATCTATGTAAAAGCCCCTACGGGCGTATAACAACAATAAATAAATAAATAAATAAAATAACATCAAGATTAAATGCCCTATTAAAGCACATATTTTCTGAAATTCCTTTTAAAGTCTACAAAAGTCTCTACCCTGGCCTGTACCCTTGTCGGTTTCACTTTAACTTGCAGTCAGGACGTAACTTCTTTGTATCAGTTGCTAAACTTTAGTATGTATAGTGAATAGCACGAATTTAAATAAATATATGTACTCAAGTATTATTAACCCTAGAGAGATAATCTACGTCTGAGAGACGTAAGCGGTACGCAAGAAATGCTGTCTTTTTTTATTTTGCAACGCGGCGCGCTGTCTATCTCAGTTAGCTCAGTTGCCGAGTAGAGCTTGCACGGGGCGGCTCTATCACTACGGTAAGTACAATAATTACGGAGAAATACATACCCCATACGTCCGAGAGACGTATGATTACCTTTTGAGTAACTTTTCAGACTTGTCCGTAAAAAGGTAATTTAGCAAAATATAAGTACATATATATGTATTATTTTTTATGTATAATGACTGATTAGCTTTTAAACTTTCATAACATGTAAAAAATACGATTTAGACATTAATTTGCATTATGTAGCATAGGCTTTATTTAAAACCTATATAGTGAGATAAACATTACCATTTTGCAGCCAAATCGACGTTTCTTACCAATATTCGTGTGAAATTCTCAGTTCAAATCTCCCGCCAATGTCACCTGGCAGTCCCACAAGAATCCGCTAGGCGGCGTTGCCAGCACGGCGTGGGGACGCCAATGATTATGCGTCATTAGCATTTATTTTTGCGAATGTCAAACACGTTTGATTGTACAAAATACACTAGAAGTGGCTTTCAAACAGTATTTTGTGCAAAAATTTTAATTTACCAAACATTTTAACAGTGATACTGTTCGAATCCCGAAATTGAATTTCAGTTTCGTGTGTTTTTCAACTTTTCTTTGTGATTGTTCCGTGATTGTGCCTCTATTGTTATGGCGAACTCGGAAAGTTCAGATTGTGGGGAAGCCGAGATTTCGAGGGCGGAAATCATGAAGGTGATACATACGGACACGCGGGGCAAACGTTCGAGGGTCTGCGGTGATGCCAAAAGGCAGAAGATCGGTGAGCCGACTCTCGGCGACCCACGAATTGACGTGCTTACGAAGCAGATGTCCCAGATGCAGGAGATGTTGCATCTGTTGTTGGAGAAGCGGTCTGATGCTCCTATCCGTGACGCCTCGGACGATGAGGATAGCATCTCCCTGGACACCCCCGCATCGCTCCGGGAGGAATTGGCGAAGGAAGCCGACAGAGATGAAGGGATGGGTCTCACCTGCCCTCTGCCGTCTCGCGCCTTGGATCTCGGGGAGTGGACGACGGAGCTGAAACAGCCGAAGATACCGTCGGCCGACCCAGGGAGGCTGAAAAGAGTGGAGCTCCTTCAGCATCTGGGGACAGCAAATTGGAACAATGTCCGCTACCTGGAGATCCAGAAATCATATGCCGCAACCCCTCTCTTCTCAATGTTGGCTCTAAACCCAGAACTGAAACGCGTAGCCCAGGAGGAATCGGCCACCACGTCAACGGACTCCTTCTGCGGATCCCTGTCCAATGCCCTTTCGCTGCACGCAGATCTCCTGAAGGCCTCCCTGCAGGAGCTGGTCAACTGGAGCGCAGAACCGGGCACGAAGCTGAGCACTTCCACTCTGTATGAGAAGGTACAGTCTCTCTTCGCTACGGGATCCGAGTCCCAGAAAGTGTCCAAAGACATTATGCAGATGGTCTGCGGAAAACGGGCAGCCCACATCGAGCACCGAAGGGAGAGGGTACTGCAGGGCATCAGTGACGGGTACGTCGGAGACGCCATGCGGAAGATACCACCTACATCTGAGTATCTTTTCGACCCGATCATCCTGGCAGCGCAGCTGAATAGGTTGGGAGGAGTGAAGAAGTGTTTCTCAGCCTAGCACATCGCGCCCGGCCCCGCCCGTTAACCCCAGCCCGTTAAATCCTGTGCAGAACTTGCAGCCCTTTCGTCCCAAGATGCTGCAGGGGAGGACCATCACAAGAAGGGAACAGCCAGAGAGCAGAGGTCAGGAGCCAGCCCGTAGAACGACTAAAGCTTTCACTCGCCGAGACAGGTTCAGGCCCAAGGAAAGGGCGGGGAAGTCAGATCGTAAGAGGTTTTAACCCAGGCCCCTCTTTTCAAGGGGGTCAGTTGCGCTCATTCGCAGGTAAGTGGAGGGACCTTGGCGCCCCTACTATCATCCTTAAGATGTTAGAGGGCTACCGGATTCCATTTTCTTCAAAACCTCCACTGAATAATAATATTGATTTATCTAATTCCCCGTTGGCTACTAAGACTTCAGTGGCAATGACGGAACAAATTGAGAAACTTAAGGCCCTTAAAGTTTTAGAGTCGGCACCTGCCACTCCCTCATTTATTTCTAACATGTTTCTCGTCCCCAAGTCAGATGGTTCAAAGAGACCGGTCTTTAACTTAAAGTATTTAAACAACTTTTTGACTATTAGTAAATTTCGTCTGGTAAACGTTTATCGAGTTCCTACTTTTCTACAACCGAATGACTGGATGGTAAAAGTGGACCTAACACACGCTTATTTCCATGTGCCTGTGAGTGAGCATAGATGCTTCCTTAGACTTATCTATAGGAATGAACTCTTGCAGATGACATCTTGCTTCCTTAGACTTATCTATAGGAATGAACTCTTGCAGATGACATCCCTCCCCTTTGGCCTAGCCACCTCACCTAAGGCATTCGCAACCATCACTAACTGGGTAGCGCAGGAACTACGGAAGAGAGGGATGAGAATTTTAGTATATTTGGATGATTTTTTATTAGTAAACCAATGCCTGCTTACTTTAAAACGCCAGTCTAGAGAAATGGTGGAGTTTTTACAAGACTTGGGATGGCAAATACAATTTGATAAGTCAATACTAGAACCATCACAACAAGTCCAATTTCTTGGTATCAGCTGGAATACCGTAACTAACGAAAAGTCTCTCCCTCAGAACAAGGTTTTAGCCCTATCTTATCTGTTAAGGGGTTTGATTCAGACAGGAAGGTGGTCACTAAATAAGGGGCGCAGCCTCTTGGGTTCTTTGAACTTTGCTAGTTTTGCAGTTCCGAGAGGCAGACTCAACAGCCGGTATATACAGAAAGGGTGCCTAGGACTCAGACACTACCACCCTTGGAAGTCGTCACCGATTCCTGCAGCTGCTGCTCGGGAATTGAGATGGTGGGTTCGATCGCTCACCCTGACGTCACCTATACATCTGCCGCTGTTTGAGCATTACCTGACAACCGATGCCTCGGACCAGGGCTGGGGTGCCCAGCTAGACGAGAGACTTCTCAGTGGTGTGTGGACGGAAGATCAGCTGAATCTTCACTCCAATCTGAAGGAGATGCTCGCCGTGTTGGCTGCCTTGTCTCCTCACGCGCTCGAGCTATCCGGCTCGGGTCTCCTGATCCAGTCGGATAACAGGTCTGTCGTATCTTACCTCCGCAAGGAGGGGGGTACCAGATCAACTCAACTCCTGAGCTATACTCGACTAGTGCTAGATGTTTTGGACAAACACTGTATCTCCATGACAGCACAATACCTACCAGGTCGTTTCAATGAAGTAGCGGACTGTCTATCTCGTCATCGTGCTGTACCCGAATGGCACTTGCTACCCTCTTTTACAGAGGTAGCGTTCAGAAAATGGGGACGACCCGAGATAGACCTATTTGGCTCTAAGACAGCACACGTGGTTCACAGGTATGTTTCTCTTGATTTTCAGGACGACAGAGCAGACTATCACAACGCTTGGAGCAGGGACTGGGACTATCAGCTGGCTTGGATCTTCCCTCCCCCGTGCCTCTTGCCGAGGGTTCTTTGCCACTTGAACAGAGCAAAGGGATTATACCTGGTAGTGGCTCCTCGTTGGGAGAGGGCATTTTGGAGAGCGGATCTGAAGGGTCGGGCCTTAGGTCCACCTCTCACGATCCACAATCTAGAAGAAGCGCTGATAGACACCAGGACCAACAACCCTCCTCCTCAAGTAGAATCCTTCATTCTGGAGATTTGGCTTTGTGGGGGTGGGATAAAAACCTAAGAAGTTGGTCAACTCAGCAGAAGGAACTTCTTAGATCCGGGTGGAGGAGTTCTACCCTTCGCACTTATGCTCCGGCATGGCGAAGGTGGCAACACTGGGCGTCAGAGAATCAGCTCGATGCCATACGTCCCAAAGCTGAAGACCTAGCCAGGTTCCTAGCCGACCTACACATCAAAGAGAAGCTATCGCTGAGTACCATTTTAGTCCACAAGTCAGTGGTGTGTACCTTAGGCTCTCCAGAGGACAATAGAAAGCTGAACTCCAATCCAATAGTGAAGAAGATACTAAAAGGGATATCTTTAGCCAGACTGAAACCTTCGAAGCCCCCCATTTGGGACCCGAGAATTGTGACATCATGGCTGGAGAAAAATTTGCCTCAACACATAACTCTCTTTGAAGCATCAAGGAGAGCAGCCACAATCCTGCTTTTGGCATCAGGGCGCCGAGTTCACGATCTCACTTTGCTCCACTGCACAGCTGAAAGACTGTCAGTGGACAGTGAAGGCATCTCCATTTGGCCAGTGTTTGGTGCCAAGACAGATTCGGCAGACTGGCAGCAATCAGGGTGGAAGCTGGCTCGTTCTGAGATAAGGAACATAGACCCCGTCTATTGGACAGAGAAAGTCATAGAACTGTCAAGGGAACGGAGAGCGCAGGCGATATTACCTAATCTATTTATTACAACTTGTGGGTCGGCGAAGGCAGCCTCCAGGGCAGTAATTGCTGGTTGGATTAGGACAGTTCTCAGAGATGCCGGCGTAGAGGATCCACCTGGCAGCATCCGTTCAGCGGTGGCATCCCTGAACTGGTTGCAGAAATATAAACTAGACGACATACTGTCGCGCGGCAACTGGAGAACTCCCAATACCTTTGCTAAGTTCTACAGAAGGGAAATTGCAGAATCAGCTGGCCGAACCATCAATGACGCATCGGTTGCTAATCTTTTTCAACCTCTGTAACTGGTTAGCTGATTTCTAGAAATCTTACCTCTATTTTCTAGCATATAAATATTGCAATTGATTCACATTAGCATCATGTCACCAGGCGATAACAAACAATATCTCACTATATAGGTTTTAAATAAAGCCTATGCTACATAATGAAAAAGTTTTACCTTACAATAAAACTTATATTATGTACTTAGCTTTATTTAAAACCTAGGCAAGGGCTGCCTGATGAGATCTAATGACGCATAATCATTGGCGTCCCCACGCCGTGCTGGCAACGCCGCCTAGCGGATTCTTGTGGGACTGCCAGGTGACATTGGCGGGAGATTTGAACTGAGAATTTCACACGATTATTGGTAAGAAACGTCGATTTGGCTGCAAAATGGTAATGTTTATCTCACTATATAGGTTTTAAATAAAGCTAAGTACATAATATAAGTTTTATTGTAAGGTAAAACTTTTTCATTAAAAAAAATACTTAATATTTTGTAGTGGATTTGTAAGAGGTTTACAGAATTTGGCTACTTTTTTTAATTACAATATATATATACAGTAGAGCCTCGCTAATCCGGACCCCCATTACTTCGGTGCACGCTGTAATCCGGACGGGTGCGTGCGGGTCAAAACGTGTCAATATTCAATCATTTGCCGTCACTCGTTAATTAACTTTTAGTATTTTTTTTTTTCATGATAAGTGCCCAAATTTCTTACATGTTTGAATTTTTTATAAGTACATTTGTACGTACATACATATTCTTGTCTAAATTGACTTAAAATTTTTACTTTAATAAATGAAACCCAAGTTAAAAATGTGTTTTTTTCCTATTAATAATTTGCATACTATAATCCGGACGCCTCGATAATTCGGAAGGGGTCTTGTTTTTCCCTATCCAGATTAGCGAGGCCCTAATGTATATATATATTGGTTTTATTTAAAGTACTAAGCCCTAAACTAATTTTTCAAATACCTTTAAATCGTCTTAGTATGATAATATGTAAAATATACACTTTTAAACTTCAGTACGTCTCTAGGATCTTTTGTGTATCTATCAGACTTGCAAATAAATAAAAAAAAATAAAAATTGAAGTATAACGACTGATTAGCATTTAAACTTTCAAAGGTAATAAAAAAATACCATTTAGTCATTAAATGAAACATTATTTTTCATTTAAATTAAATACAGTTATGGCAGATGCCATTATAAGCGTTATAGATTCAATGAAACCAACACTCACTTCAGGATCAGATGGCATTTCAATGAGAACAATTAAATCAACGAGAGATGAACTAATTCAATAACTCCTCCATCTTGTGAACAGATTTATCATGTATGGTATCTTTCCTGCAATGCTTAAAATGGGTTCTGTAGTACTAATCTTTAAAAACGACAATGAATATAAATAAAAATATTGAATAATCTTTCGAAAATAGTAGAGAAAGTTATAAAGGAACAGCTCATTCAATATCTTGAAACAAACCTCATACTATCTGAACATCAATAAGGGTTTAGAAAAAATATAGGAACCTCCGATGCCATCGAGGCGATGTTGTCTCGATAACTTTAATAAATGTATCGGAATATTTTTAGATCTAAGTAAAGCATTCGATACAATTGATCACACAAATCTTCTAGAAAAACTCAAAAAGATTGGAATCTCAGGTCGTGAACTGAACCTCATTAAAAGCTTCATGTCAGAAAGATCACAGATAGTCGGGATTCAAAATGAATCAAGTCAACCAATACAAATCCAACATAGAGTCTCGCAAGGCAGTGTCTTAGCACCGATTTTATTCCTGATATATAAAAATGATTTATGCGATCTAAACTGTCACGGCTTAGTCATTAGTTTTGCCGATGACACAGTCCTTCTCTTCCATGGAAAGTCGTGGGAGACTGTATTTGAAAAAGCTGAAAAAGAGTTGAATCGGGTAAAATAATGGCTTGATTCAAATTCAATAACATTATATGATACAAAAACTAAATACATGTGTATAAAATTCAAAATCCACAACAAACACACGGATAACCTCAATACAAACCTAAACATAAAAATTCATAGACTGTTTATTCGCGAACCAAGAAATTCAAATTCCTTGCAACTGCCCATAATTGAATGAAATACAAGAAATAAAATACCTTCGAATAATTATTATTGATCAAAATCTTAAATTGGAACTCCCAAATGGAAAACGTGAGCAAGAAATTAAGACAATTAACTAACCAATTTTTTCAAAACAATAAGAAATATTTTAGATAAAGAACAGATAATTAAAATGTATTATGCATTAGCTCAATCTCATCATCAGCATCAATATTGTTACCCTCGTAAATCATTCCCCTGTCTGATAGTTTTTCCATCATCAAAGACAGATCCCGCAATGTTTGGGCTGAGTATTGGAATATGGCTAGTGTATACAAGGGAGCCTGCTACGCCTCAATACAAAGGACTATCCTATCAAAACTTCCCACATTTTTTTTAAATATAAATGTCCTCACTTATTAGAATGAGAATCGGACATTGTTCCGTTCCTTCTCACCTGGTTAAAATTCACGTCATTGACTCCCCAGATTGTACATTCTGTAGTCTAGATGTGGGACCTTTAGATGATATATTTTTTGGTTGTCCCTCTCTAAATAAATATCCTCTCGTCTATCAAGCATTATCTAAAATTACCTCCCCTCCATTCAACATCTCATCTCACCTACATATATCTGAACTCCACTCCAATCTTCAATATAAATCTGAAATTTGCAAATTTAAATAAAATTCATATGTAAATTCACCTTTCCTGGTAACTAGCAAAATCATAGATGAAGATATTAACTTTTGTGGCGCTAAATTAACAAATGTTTGGAATGAAAGCAATCACGTGGTTCTCTGTTGCACTGCTATTGGCTGTTTGGTCTGTTAGAGTAATACTAACGGAAGAGTTTGAATTTCACACATTGGTTAAGAGTTAAGATACGGCTTGGATGCTGGAGAAACTTCTATGAAATATAACTGAATGGCCGGTTCAAAAATGAGGGGTTCTTTTGGTCAACGTGTGGATGTTGGATAAACACGCTCGGAGTGTTACTTCATTTTAGAAGACGTAAGATAAACTGCGTATTGAAAACCCATTAAATAATTTTTTAAAAATGTATATTGTTTAAATAAAGGCTTTCTGGGAACAGCTGCAATCTTATCACAATTTTGCTAAAAATGATCTGTTGGACAAAACATAATTAAAGCGACGATGTATGAAACTGCATTTATTTAACTAATCATTAAATATATCTGGAGCAACAATGTTTTTAAGGTATCTACAGTTGAAAATGTTTATGTCTATTTTTAAACAATAGCAATAACATAACTAATTATAATTATTTAAACGATAAACTTTTACAAATAAAAAATCAATTAGGACACACGCGCATATTCTACAGTATTACAAAACTCCAGTTTATCTGAAACAGATAAAGAAAAAGTCGAATCATGTGATTTCCTTTACCTACATCAAATATCAAAAAAATGAGAATAATAGATTACTAAATGTTGTACTTTGTACCGACATGGCAACTGCGGTTGATAAGTCACTCGATTCAGTTCTTGCTCCTGATTCTTATCACCCACCTTTAGATAATACTATATTACGTAACCCTATAAAATACCAAATAAAAAACCTGTCACAATTTCCCAACTTTAATAAAGCTAATTATGTCGCAGTACGCGATTACCTATATAGCACTGGTACTTATAGGTTATTATTATAACTAGAAGGAGGTAATCTAGATGAAAATATTAACATCTTTTATGAACGTCTATATAAAATTTTTATCTCTTGGGGTAAGAAAAGCCTCATCGAATTTAATGTTTTAAAGACCCAATCATGTCTGATAATGCCTAAAAGAGATCAAAATGAAAATCTAGTCTCCTTCAACGGAAGCAATCTTCCAAACAGGACCTCCATCGATATGCTTGGTGTAACTCCAAGTGACCAGCTCAGGTACGGTGGCTCCATCGAAACCAGAGTTAAGATAGCCTCTCAGAAACTGGGCGTACTGTACAGGGCCGCAGAAACTTTAATAGTACACAACTGCTAATCCTGTACAAATCGCAAGTGCGCCCCACGGTTGAATTTGGCAGCCAACTCTGGTCTGGAGCTCCAAAATTCCTTAAAAACGCTCAACTCTGTGAGAAACGCGCGGTTCTTTTGATAATTAACTATCCCATCTTAACAGATAGATTGGAATCTTTAGAGCACAGGCTTCAGGTTGGAATGCTGTCCTTGTTCTATCAGTATTACAATGGAAGAAGCTCCGAGGAACTAGCGTCATTGATCCCTTAGGCACCGGTGCATAGTCGGGAAACACATAAACACGCGCCCAACATTTGTACACGGTTGACATTAATCACATGAGAACGGATCTTTTATACGACTCGTTCTTGAGTTCAACAGTTCGGCTGTGGAACAATTTGCCGGCCTCTGTGTTTCCTCCCTCCCACAACATGGGTCTCTTTAAGACCCATGTTCACTCCTTCCTTTCCTCAAAAAGACCCTCAACACAGCATCTTCAAAAATGACATAGGCCCTGAAGGAAATTATTTTCCTCAGGGCCTCCTGTGTGGAATTATATATATATGTGTAACAAAATATTACGGTATCTATACGAAGGCAATTTCAAAAAAGTATCTAATTTGTGGGAACTAAAGCACAATAAAAGTGCTCCGATTCCAATGAAACTAGGAACAATCGACGCAGAAAAAAAACTAAGTTGGACTGCATATATAACTTATTTTCACCCGATGTGGGGTTCTAGTCACTCTTCCTTTCCAGTGTCGATATATTTTTAAAAAATTATTTCAACCACCACTGTTCAACATCCACATATGTACTGTAATACCCACGAACACGCTTCGCCTTTGTGGGATTTTTTGTTACTCTCCCTCATTGCCCTAAGGATCACATATTATCCAAATGTGAAAACAAAGAACAAACTCCAATCTGCAACAACTGCTATGTCCAAAACAAAAGGTTTGATATGAACTATTCCACCGATCATAGAGTCGATAGCATTAAATGCCTTTACCGGCAAAAAATGCTTCAAATTGCTAAAGAGCGCATTGACTACGAATAAATATTGTAAATTTTCATTTCCTCAAACTCTTATCTATAAATTAACAATGATTGATTTTTTATGTAACGCATTAGGTAAAAAAATATGTATAGAAGAAAATTTATATCACTCTATAAGAGATTTCTATTTTATTTGCACTGAAAAAGAATTTAATCAATTTCATCTCTACATCTCTACACATTATAAAGTAAAGTCCCCCGCGCCGTCTTTCTGTCTGTCTCTCTGTCTGTTTGCGATAAACTCGAAAACTACTGAACGGATTTTCATGCAGTTTTCACCAATAGATAGAGTGTTTCGTGAGGAAGGTTTACGCATGTAATTTGTCAAGGATTTGTGTAAATTGGTTGAAACATAACGATAATTGTTAGAAGTGTCGGAAAAATTTCAGTCACCTGGTAGCTTTCATCGAAAACGCTGCCTAATCCTTTTGGGATATAACAAAACAACGCATGGTGGGATATTCCTCTTTTATAGATCTACAAAAAAGTCCGCGAAGGCATATATCTATCTTTTACGGATAGCTTACTATACACATTCTATCTTCTTATCTTATTATTCTTATCAATTGCATATTAGATATAATGTGTATAGTAAGCTATCCGTAAAAGATAGATATATGGTATGTTCTTCATTAATATTGGATGTTCTCAATATTAATGAAGTAATTAATGATTATGATGTTATTATTTTTAAATATAAAATTTAAAGATGTAAATAAATTATCGTATTATATTGCTATTTATCGTACTCATAAGTCTACAGTACAACAATTTATAGAAGAATTAAAAAACATTTTATTGAATTTTAGAAATATAAATAATATTATTATAAGAGATATGCATTTAAATATTGTAAATGACTACGCTAGTAATGATAAAGATGTGATCAATCAATGTATGATAAATATGTTAATCAAGATTTTATTAATCTATTCTCACAATATACTATCATGACCAACTCATTATTTGAAGATATAGATTCGTCCTTCAACATTTCAGAAGATATTTGTCTATCCAGTGTTAAATGTAATAACTCACTATTAGAAATGAATCCTTTAAAATCATTAATTCTTCATTTAAATATCCGGAGTGTTTCTAAAAATTTTGATAATTTTACACTAGGTTTAAATGAACTCGCCCATAAACCGGATTGTATTATGTTGTCAGAAGCCAGAATTAGCAAAAACTCAGGCACTTACGATTTACCTGGTTACAAATATTTTTTTACAACTTACAATATAAATCAAAATAGTGGACTAGTTGTTTTTGTAAAATCCCTCTATAAAAATATTTCTATTAAAGAAATACCTATCGATCTTGTAAATTGTCTACATATACAAATTAATATAAAAAAAAAAAATTTATGCTAAAATAGCGTTATATAGAACTCATAACACGAGCATTAATAATTTCACTGAGAATCTGAAATCTTTTATAAACACAAATCACTTTCAAAATGCATTTATTATAGGAGACATTAATATTGATATATCTGATCATTTTGAAAACAATAGTAATAAGGAAAAAACTGAATATATTAACACATTAGCTGAACTCAATTTCAAACCATGTATTAAAAAATATACGAGAGAATGTTTTGGGCAAAGACCATCATGCATTGACCATATTTGGTGTAATACAAATGAAACTGAAAAAATAAAATCATTTATTTGGAAAAATAATATTACTGATCAACCCACATGTCCCACATGCATTGTAGCCTTCAAAACTGGCAAAATAAATGAGAATAATAATCCATGCAATAATTTAACTAATTTAATAATGAAAATTAATAATTTATTAATTAATAATTTATTAATTATGAAAAATATAAAATTAATAATTAATAAAATATAAAATTAAAAATTAATAATTTATTATTTAATAATTTATTAATTATGAAAAACTAAAACTAAACCTTACCATTGAAAATTGGGAAACTGTTCTATCCTCTAATAATACCGATATATGTTCACTGAATTTTGAATTAGTCTTGAATAAACATATCAAATCTTCCTCTTCCATTGTAACATGCTCCCCAAAAACTAAATTCAAAAAATTAAAACCATGGATCACTCAAGGAATTATAATTTCAATTACACATAAAGAAAAGATTTATAAGGAATTTAAAAAGTCCCCAGAAAACTATAAACTACACAAATATTTAAAAAAATTCAGAAATAAACTACCATCCGGAAAAAACAAAGAAAATTTCTATAAAGAAAAAATCAATATTGCTGGCACCAACAACAACAAAAATATGGCAAACTGCCAATGAAATTATCTATAAAAACCAAAAAAATCTAATATAAATAAAATCACAGATATTGATAACAAAATTTACAATGTAAACACGGATCCAAAGAAATGTGCAAATATCTTTAACAATTATTTTGGGTCAGTTGGTGAAAAATTAGCACTTAAAATAAAAAACACCGAAAATAATGATCTATGTACATCACCTTCCAATCCTTATAATACCTTAACACAATTCCAACGAACTAACACTGATGAAATTAAACAGGCTAATGAATTTAAAGGTAATTCTTCCCCTGGTTATGACAATATTTCTGCAGAAATACTTAAAAAAAATTCAGATTCACTTTGCAAACCATTGGCACACATCATAAATACAAGCATCGAAAATGGCAACTTTCCTTTAAATTACAAAAAAACTATTATTAAGCCCTTTTTCAAATCTGGTGACTCCACACTAAGCATTAATTATAGACCAATTTCTCTTACCTCAAATATAGCAAAAATATTTGAAAAAATTGTTAAAAAACAGATAATAAATTTATAAAAGAAAATAATATGTTAAGTGCACATCAGAATGGTTTTAGAGAAAATTTGAGTACTCAAGATGCTATCGTAGACTTAATAACTGAAATATATAAATATTTAGATAATAAAAAAATATGCATTGGAGTATTTGCGAATTAAGAAAAGCATTTGACAGTATATCACATTCTAATCTTATCTCTAAACTAACGAAAATTGGTATAACCAATAATGCCTTAACATGGATAAAAAATTACCTATTTCATAGAGAGCAATTTGTCAAGTTTAATGGTTTTCTGAGTGATTCACAGACCAGTAATTTTGGAATCCCGCAAGGGACAGTACTAAAACCAATTCTTTGTATCATTTATGTCAATGATATTTTTAAACTCACCATGAAGTCAAAAATAATATCATATGCTGATGACACAGCGATTTTAACTCAGGGACTAAACTGGAGTGAAACTCAGAAAAAAATGGTTTGATCAAAATTTACTATCTCTAAATACAGAAAAAAACTTTTGTTATACCATTCACTCTGAATAAAAATGCTACCCCTGAGAATCTAAACATATGTATACACTCATATAATTGTAATCCAAAGTCATATCTATGTAAACCTAACTTCTCTATGCTCACTGTTAAAACAAATGTAAAATACCTCGGTGTAATTATAGATAGTAACATAAAATATAAATTACAAATCAATAAAAAAAAATAAAAGGGATGGTCCAATGCTCTGTGGAAAATCCGCTTGCACAGCGCGGGTGTAAACTGTGCGCCCTAAAGTTAAAGCTTAGACTTACGGATTTTCAATACTTCGTTTGTATGGAAACACTATGATATGATATGAATACAACAGTAGAATGATTAAGAAAATTAATTTACATTTTTATTAGAATACGAAACATATTAAATATTGGATTATTAAGAACCATATACTTTTCCCTCATTCAAAATCAGTAAGTATTACAATATGGAAATGTTGGCTGGGGTGGTGCTTTCAAAACATCTCTTTTGCCTTTAGAAATTATCCAAAGAATATAAATAAAAATTATTCTAAAAAAGCCATACGATTACCCTACCATCTAATTATTTCAAGAATTTAAAGTCCTTTCACTTCATACTATTTATAAAAAATACACTTTTACAAATACACAAAGATTGTTTCAATAATATTCCTTTTTTCGAACAGCAATAGAACAAATATCCTTGGTTCTTTGACTATACCACGCTGTTACACCACCACAGCCCAACAATTCTACAAATATATTGGAGTTAAAACCCCTCAGCAACGTAAGCAGATATATGCGTTAAAAATACGACAGCAGTCGAGTACAATAAGCGTGTTTACACGTCAGCGCGTGTGTCTCCATAGAAACCGTTATAACTCCGTTATTGTTTTAGTTACATCCGTAAAATAAAAAGTGAAAGGTCGATAGTGAATCATGCTGCACATCTCTTTTCAAGTTGTCCATAGAAATACCTAAAAAGAACATTCTGTCAGACGCGCAGTCTGACACATAATTTATCCCGCCAAATTTCCTACGGGCGGGTCGCCCGCTCCCGACATTGTTAATTTTTATTAAACATTTTTATATGAAATGATTGAAAAGTGAGGTAACAAAAATGTTTATTACACATTTATACAATAGAATAAGTATTGTTGTTTACATAATCTGTGATTTTAGTACCGTTTTTACATAAATACATCACGTGAGTCATTTTGACATTTTTTTAATGTTTGCATTCTAAATTTTAATATTTACAAATATTAATATTTATTTATAATAAAATAATTCGAAAGCTAATTTTGTAGCCTGTCTAAAACAGTTATTACTATTCGGCTACGTTCAGAAATGTTTCATTTATAGAGCATTAATTGTGAAGCGGTAATAACACAAAGTTTTCGTAAAATGTCATTTCGTTTAAGACATTTAAAGTGCAAATTGGCGATTTTCTGAGGGGTTAAATGGTTTAACGAATTACCCTTGAAATTAAGATTGGAAACAAATTACAAAAAATACAAAAATTCAATAAAAACTCTTTTTATATAACTTATCAACATAACAACTCAATTATAATATTAGATATCCCTTTTCTCTCATTATTTTTTCATTACTTTTTATCTCCTCCCCTTCAGTCAGTTGTATTTCTTATCTATTATTAGTTTTATATATATATATAGAAAAAAAAAAAAAATATTTTTTCTTATTTACTGTTAATTATTTATTTTTTTGTTTTATATATAAAAAAATATTATTTTTCCTTTGCTAAATTGTGATTAACATGCGTTTATCCGCCTTTTTAACTCGAGCTTTGCTCTTAAAAAGGGTGTATAACGTATTATTTAATGTATTTTAATAGAAAAACTTCAATAAAAAAAAGTATATATATATCAAACAGTATTAATAGCCTAGGATCTGCATGTGGTTGAATTCCAGAACCCGACTTCCATTGCATGTCCGACGTCATGCCTTATACGCCGCGCCACAAATAACATCTGTGTTCGCGAAATTTCAAGCAAAGCTACCGTTGTAATTCGGGTTTTAGTTCAAGAATCTGCCAAAAGATGTCACTACTTCCGTAAGCAGCTCGCATATGGACGTATATTACCTAGGTAAAAGAACTAGGATTTATAGGCGGTAATAGGCTATATGCAATATACGAGTATATTACATATTATTTTGTCATTGCGCGTTTCGTTTGCTTTGTCACGGTTACTTTGTCTCGGTGACTTGCTGTCACTGGATCACAGTGGACCGAGAAACTAGCTATTTTTGGAACCAGTTCCTATTCAAACCGGGCAAAGCCGAACTAAAAGCCGCCCGCAGGGCCTAGCAGCAAAAACCTGCGGAGCGGGTTTTTAACTGCTCGTATTATATTATTATGTATGTACATGTGTGTATATGTATTAAAAAAACTTTGCAAAAATAGTTCTGGGAAGGAAAAGGTATGACGGGTGGGTAGGAATCTGGAGGACAATGTGTGGTTTCAAGTAATTACGTGCAGGTAGATAAACATATAAATAAAGCAATAAACTTACCAAAATCAATATTGTTTAAACAAACAACAGATCTGTCAATATCGGCTGCCGCAATATAAACTTCCAAATCCTGACAACTTTGTCAACTCTGTAACAAACAAAACAATAAAACATACATTAGAATTTACCTTTGCCGTTCTTTCATGTATGAACAATTATATAACATATAATAAGACTAAAGACTAATATCTACAATATGAACTAATTAACCACCCCGCCTTCTCCTCAGGGGTGAGCAGAGATGGTGGATTGCTACGCAACTGCGTCTTGGTACACAGTCCTTGCTTCTTCCACATTCTTTCATTGTCTCATATATTCTTTCATTGCTACAACTCTCATTCACTTTGTCTTTCTGGGCAGTCCACAACTTCTCCTTCCATTCACTTGCACGTCATACAATCTTCTGACACTCCATGTGCCCAATATATTCAAGCAACCCCTTTGTTATCTTTTTCATGATACTAATTCCAGCAATGCATTCCTTTTTATACACATACGCCTTAGGAATCACATTTCGCGTGTGTTCAGTATAATTTTGTCCTTATTGATTTGATTTCTATCATTTAAATTAAAACAGCAGCAAAAGTTATTTCAATTTTTATTGAGGGAAACGAGCGGGCTGACGAACTACTTGCGGGATCTGAGCCGGCCGTAGGAGTAGCAGCTTGCCATACCAAAGTACATATCGAGAGGTGGGTCAAATCCCAGCACTGGAAGGAATGGGAGAGGGCACCCGGAATGAGACAATCCAAAGTACTCATAAACGGACCCGACCCCAGACGGACCAGGAAACTACTCGATATGGACAGAAACTCGCTGAGGGAACTGGTAGGCCTACTAACGGGACACTGCCATCTCAGGAGACACATGCAGCTGTTGGGAGTGGAAAGCACCAGTAGATGTAGAAAATGTGAAGAGGATGAAGAGACTCCAATTCACTTATGGTGCCAATGTCCTGCCCTGGTGGGAACTAGGCTCAAATACCTGGGGAGACATGCTGTAGAACCAGAAGACCTAGCCACATATCCAATAACAACTCTGGTGAACTTTATTAAAGGGACTGGGTTATTGTTAAAGGATTGAGGTAAAAAGGGAGAAAGTACAATGGGCCCATAGCCTAAGTATTCACGGGAACTAATGGTAAACCGTCTCCGCTTTAAAAAAAAAAAAACAATTTTTACTACATATTTCACCACAATATAGAACTTGGCATTTGTAAAAATATAATATTCAAATATTTAATCAAAATTTACAATATTATTATAATTACCCCGTAACGGACGAAAACTCATAACAGTTTGCTAAGAAAATATTGTAAAATTTATTATAAGCATGGAGCATCACAACAGGATACAACTGGTCTTATTATCGTAAACCCACCTATACCGACATTGTTAAACATAGCACATTCAATCATCCCGTTTCACATAAACACTCCGCGTTTCATTCATTGATCCATCGTTTGATCACAATACCGATACTAATTTCCCCAACGAACTAACAATAATTTTTAAAAATCGGAGTGAATAATGGTTATAATTACGATCTCATTGATACAATTTTACACAAAAAACCAAAACAAATAGCCACAAAAAATTTCTTATTTGCTTATCCTAATAATATAAACATTAATAATAATCTTAGTTACCAATGGAGTCGTATTTTATTCATTAATCATTTCTCTTCCTGCGGTGTAAAAAATCTTCCTTCTGAATTAAGACCGGCATTTTATACAAAATAATAATTTAGGAAAATTTTTAGTCAATTCAAAAGATAAAGACGACAAACTAAGTAATTCGGGAATTTATAAATTAGATTGTAGTGATTGTTCAGCATCTTATACAGGTAAAACGACGCCCTACATCAATATTAGAATCAAAGAGCATCTTAGATGTTTAATTATAATGGATTTTCGGAATTCGTCAATCATAAGATTGACAAAGATCATACCTTCAATTGAAGCACCGGTGCTAAGATTTTTCACAGAAATGGTCATGGTAACAGACTAAATAATTTAGAAGCACTCCAAATAAAGAAAGCTGGTAAAACAAAACCCAAATCCTTAATAATCAGTTAAATGTGTCCAACAGCCCGATATTAGGGATATTTCCCATAAACTAGTAACAACCCTTAATAACTTTATCCTTTAACTAGCTGACCCGGTGAACTTCGTACCGCCTCAGAATCAATAACAGTTGTTTTAACTTATTATTGAATTAAATTCATTAAATATTTAATAATAAAAAACAGGATAAATAGTAAATATGCAGTTAGTCCACCTCACGGATAATACAGAACGTTTGTGTTGTCGAAGTTTGATGCACGGATAATACGGAATGTTCCTTTTTTAACTAATAGACAATCAAATATGACATTTGTCAGAAGTACCAATCTTATAAAATAAATACTCTAAAATAAACTCGCATGTCATCATAATATAAACATTAATAATAATCTTAGTTACCGATAGCGTCATATTTTATTTGTTAATCATTTCTCTTCCTGCAATGTCAAAAATCTTCCTTCTGAATTAAGACCGGCATTTTACACAAATAATAATTTAAGCAAATTTTTAGTCAATTCAAAAGATAAAGACGACAAACTAAGTAATTCAGGAATTTATAAATTAGATTATAGTGATTGTTCAGCATCTTATATAGGTAAAACGACGCCCTACATCAATATTAGAATCAAAGAGCATCTTAGATGT
The DNA here is from genome assembly GCA_917880885.1 of Limnephilus marmoratus. Taxonomy (NCBI): domain Eukaryota; kingdom Metazoa; phylum Arthropoda; class Insecta; order Trichoptera; family Limnephilidae; genus Limnephilus; species Limnephilus marmoratus. Next base: position 44,684,267 of record OU862913.1, read on the forward strand.
TTAAATAATAATGGATTTTCGGAATTCGCCAATCACATGATTGATAAAGATCATACCTTCAATCGAAGCACCGGTGCTAAGATTTTACACAGAAATGGTCATGGTAACAGACTAAATAATTTAGAAGCACTCGAAATAAAGAAAGCTGGTAAAAAAAACCCAAATCCTTAATAATCAGTTAAATATGTCCAATAGCCCAATATTAGGGATATTTCCCATTAACAAGTAAAAACCCTTAATCACTTTATTCCTTAACTAGCTGACCTGGCGAACTTTGTACCGCCTCAGAATCAATAACTGTTGTTTTAACTTATTATTGAATTAAATTCATTAAATATTTAATAATAAAAAAACAGGGTAAATAGTAAATAGCAGTTAGTCCACCTCACGGATAATACGGAACGTTTGTGTTGTCGAAGTTTGATGCACGGATAATACGGAATGTTCCTTTTTTAACAAATAGACAATCAAATACGACATTTGTCAGAAGTACCAATCTTATAAAATAAATACACTAAAATAAACTCGCATGTCATCATAATATAAACATTAATAATAATCTTAGTTACCGATAGCGTCATATTTTATTTGTTAATCATTTCTCTTCCTGCAATGTCAAAAATCTTCCTTCTGAATTAAGACCGGCATTTTACACAAATAATAATTTAAGCAAATTTTTAGTCAATTCAAAAGATAAAGACGACAAACTAAGTAATTCAGGAATTTATAAATTAGATTATAGTGATTGTTCAGCATCTTATATAGGTAAAACGACGCCCTACATCAATATTAGAATCAAAGAGCATCTTAGATGTTTAAATAATAATGGATTTTCGGAATTCGCCAATCACATGATTGATAAAGATCATACCTTCAATCGAAGCACCGGTGCTAAGATTTTACACAGAAATGGTCATGGTAACAGACTAAATAATTTAGAAGCACTCGAAATAAAGAAAGCTGGTAAAAAAAACCCAAATCCTTAATAATCAGTTAAATATGTCCAATAGCCCAATATTAGGGATATTTCCCATTAACAAGTAAAAACCCTTAATCACTTTATTCCTTAACTAGCTGACCTGGCGAACTTTGTACCGCCTCAGAATCAATAACTGTTGTTTTAACTTATTATTGAATTAAATTCATTAAATATTTAATAAAAAAAAACAGGGTAAATAGTAAATAGCAGTTAGTCCACCTCACGGATAATACGGAACGTTTGTGTTGTCGAAGTTTGATGCACGGATAATACGGAATGTTCCTTTTTTAACTAATAGACAATCAAATATGACATTTGTCAGAAGTACCAATCTTATAAAATAAATACATTAAAATAAACTCGCATGTCATCATAATTAAAAAAAAACATTTATATTTTCCATACATAAAATATATGGAAATAGGCAATAAAACGCGTAAAACAGTGTTAAATTTGATAATTAATGGTGTAAAAATTGGAAAGGTAAATGAAATCAAATACCTTTTTTTTACATGAGCTCCACACAGGAGGCTCTGAGGAAAATAATTTCACCCCTGCTAAATCAACAGTGACCTATGGCAGAAGTGTTGGTTATACAATAAAGGTTCCCGGGGCGGCGGTACCCATTCCCGCCTCCGTAATACTGGTACCCATTCCCGCCTCCTAATATCAAAACTGACTTTCACAGTAAACTTTGAATATGTGCTAAAAAAGGTATCAAAAAAGGTAAATTTTCTTAGAAGACTAAAATATAAATTAAATAGAAACGCTAACAGAGCTCATTTATAAAACTACCGTTGCCCCACATTTGGACTACTGCTCTACGATGTTACATACATGTATTTGGCCAATGAAGGAAATTTGAACAAACTAGAAGTTATACAAAACAAAGCTATGGATGTATACTGGGGAAAGACAAATACGCAAGGATTAATCAAATGAGAGCAGGCGCGGCCGGTCCTAAAGTGCACTCGTGCGCCGAACCGCCAACAAAATTGAACAACATTTTGCAGCTCATCGTATTCCTTCATAATATTTTTAACTAGAAAATTGTGCACAATCTTTAAAAAAAATAATAATTAACTACCAATCTAAATATACATGAATTTGGTAGAGAATAATTAAAACAGCGGCCAAAAGCGTTGCTCCCCGCGCGTAAGTTATGGGTATCGGCTAGCTTCCGCGCGCTTCAGTGAAGCGCCCCGCTTGGGAATTATCATTTGTATGAAGTCGCCAGCAACATGTTCAGACCGTCAGAATACACAATCGTATCGAAAAAATTGCTCCTGCCGTGCGCCGCGGAGATGGCGGAAATGCCCGAAGAAATTGTTCCGGCGAAATGACTATTCTTACTAGGGCTTGAATAAGACAGTAATTATATTTTTCTCTTGTAAAATGTAACGATGAGTCAACGGGTCAGCGGGTCCGATATTATCTTGATGGAGAGGGGACCGATTTGACATTGTTATTATTAGTTTTTGTGACCTTTTGTTTGTTTGCATTTTTCTCACATATTGCAAACTTCATTAAAAAACTGCGAGAAACGTTTTGTTTACTGTGTGTTGTTATTGTGTTATTATTCATTATATAGACATATTCTGATATCGCTGTTTATAGATATAAATAAATTTTCTTGCCTTTTTTAAATTAATGATGTAATAAGGAATATGAACTATATTAAACATAACCATTCGACCCATGAAAATAAAAGAGAATTATGGCCAATGGCCCGCCAAAACTTTATTTGATTATCAACTAAGATAGTAAATCCACAAGGATAACTTTTACCCAAAAATTATAATACTAATAACAAATGGAAAATAATATTATACATATAAACATATTATGTAAAGCGCCGTTTTTTTGTGAATGATCACCTCAAGGGCACTGTATAAGTATGAGTTACAAGGCTCTGTCTAATGTTATTTTTTAATTATTTTCCTACTTTTGTTTTACGTTTTTGATTAATTACTCGGTGAACCACCACAAATTTAAGGCACCGGCCGCGCCTGAATTAGAGAGGAGCTAAATTGGATTCCAATAAAAAAAGAGACTACTATTTAATGTGTTAATTTTTGTGCATAAAATTATGAAAAACCAAATGCCAAAATACTTTAAGGATGAAATTGTTTTTTAATAGAGATTCTCATAATTACGAAACAAGAAATAAAAACAGAGTTCGATTACCACAAATGAAGAAATCAAAATCACAGAACTGCCTAATGTACAGAGGACTAAAGATATATTATGATGAAATGCCTGAAAGTATGAAGAATGAAGCATGAAGAAAGAATGAATGTATTTAAAAGAAATGTTATGCTTACTGTAAAAATATTTAAATTTATCGGATGAAATGTTACACTGTGCTTATTAGTTTATAAATAATAAATAAAATAGTTTATAATAATAAATAAAAAAATAAAAAATCACTTCTGACCCTAGGACCTTTTTCGTACTCGGGTATTGACCAGTGGCGGCCGCTGCCTTGAGAATGTGGTGGTTCACTTTTTTTTTTTACATGAATACCATACAAGAGTCCAAACTGCTCCCGTCTGGAGCCAGCGGGACTATGGCATCCCCAATTGGGGTATGTTGTGAGGCTGAAGGTAGAGGGGAGGGGAAAGAGATAGGGAAGAGGAAGGTAGGGATAGTACCTGGCTATTCAGATCTGGTCACCAAACACGGTTAACGCCATTTCAAACAACGTTTCAATTCTGAATGGTGGTCTTACACCAGGACGATACTGAGAGTATCTTCCACTCTGGAACGTGCCGCAAATATACTACATATAATTTTAAATGAATAAATTGTGAAATAACACAAATTAATCAAATAAAATTTATTTGCCACGCCGGGATTCAATCCCGCGACCTTCGTAATGCTATTCAAGAGCCTTACCGCTGGACTATGCCGGCCGTCAGACAATCCGTATCTACTTATGACAAAAAATGATTAATTAGGAATTTTCAATAATTAATTTATTTTCAAACAAACTGTTATTTCCTCTTATATATTCAGGGCTGGGCAGTATTTGAAATACTTGTAATTGAAATACGTATTTGAAATACAAATACGTATTTTGTATTTGTATTTCAATTACTTCCTAAAAATGTATTTTGTAATTGGTATTTCAATTACCTGCTGCTGAGGTATTTTGTAATTTGTATTTCAAATACTTATGGCTTCAAAATACATTTAGCGATCTTAATAATGATAATGAAAAATAAACACACAGAGATAATACATAGACTAAAAATGCTAGAATCCTGTACTATTGTCCTTTGTTATAGCATTCTTACTAATGATTATTTGTAGTTCTCTTATATCATTGCTTTATAATGTACTGTACATTTTTTTACGTCATGCTAGTTATTATTATTGTCCTGTGCTATAATAGCACTGTTATTGTACATTTTGTAACATATTATACTTGTCATTAGATCAAGTATTAGATCAAGCACTATAGGAATATTTGACTGATTACTAGATTATTTTTAAGTTAATTACTATAGAGCGCACTTAAAGTGAAATAACAAAAAACTGCACTATACAAATGTCATCCATTTATATATAAAAATGAATCATTGTTTCCACGCCATAACTTCAGAATGACTTTACCAATTTCATTATATATTTTTTAAAGTTTCTTAATACTTTATGGAAGGTTCTTACGGAAAGAAAAATTAAGAAAATTACGCAGGAAATTGGATAATTTCAGAAAACTTAACATCTATTTTAACTTCGCACGTTTGAAAATTCGCGCGTTTGATGAAATTTAATTTAGCAGGCAGCTGTTTTTTTTTGTAACAAAAGAATTGTCTATGGATTTTTTAAATTATAATATTTTAAATAGGTACCTATGTTAGGTACCAGATATGATTTATTGTTCTTATAATACAGAAAAATTAATATTTGTGACATGTGAAAAATTAAAATTTGAATAAAAAATTGTAATAGCTGGCTCGCGAGTTGTTTGAAAACTGAATGTACTGGGACTAAATATAAGGAACGCGGGAGGGGGTTGGCGGGATGGGGGAGCGGGAGAGGATAGGCAGGGAAGGTGGAAGGGGAATGCAAGAGGGGAAGGGGATGCAAAAGGGAACGGGGACGCACGGGAAAGGACATGCAGGGAGAAACAATTTATTTCTTTGAATGTGACATTGCAAAGCATGCCGGGAACCAGCTAGTGTTATTATAATAATTATTATTATAATCTAACACTTAAGTCCCGTACCACAAAACTTTACAAGTGGAGCGGAGACAAGATGGGTCTCCTGAGCAATGTGATGAGTCAATTTTAGCACGTCTCTGTTTCACTCTGCTCAGCTTTGCTTCTATGGAAACGCACCCTTAGATATGGGCATTTACGACAATTTATTGCAACCAAAAGTTCTACCAAAACCAAATGTATTTTGTAATTTGTATTTTGTATTTGAAATTAAAAAATGGTTAAAATACTGTATTTTGTATTTTGTATTTCAAATACACGACTTGAAAGTATTTTGTATTTCGTATTTTAAATACATGCGACAAAGTATTTTGTAATTTGTATTTTAATTACAGCAAAGCATGTATTTTGCCCAGCCCTGTATATATTCAACACTGGTTGCACTCATTTTTGTAATAAAATAAGTAAAAATTTTAACAAAACAAAAAAACGACTTCAAAAATGCACTAAAAAGTAAAAAAATAATTTCGTATTCTTCTACAACTTCATAATCGACTTACTTTTTCTACTCATCAATATGTAGGTACGATTGTCATTTTTGGAATCGGTGTCAGTCATGGTAGGTTTGTAACTACATACATAGTTATAGGTGAGACGTGCTTGTGTCGCACAAGCGACTTGACGAGGTGAGAGCAGGGCCGCGGCGTGAGGGGAGCTGTGAAGTAAACACGCCGCGCCGGGCCGGGTACCTTTGCTGACACCGACTCCAAAAATAACAATTGTACCTACATATTGATGAGTAGAAAAAGTAAGTCGATTATGAAGTTGTAGAAGAATACGAAATTATTTTTTTACTTTTTAGTGCATTTTTGAAGTCGTTTTTTTGTTTTGTTAAAATTTTTACTTATTTTTTGATTTTTAGTGAATCTGAAGTACACTAATTTGTCTGAATATGGGTAGATCTACTAAACGTGCTGCTCATATAAGACAGACATAATTTGACCATGACGACATTAGGGTCAAATTAAGAGATTCGGCCGAGTTTCGTTAATTTGCTCCTAAGAATTGAAGAGTTCCGTTACTTTGTAATGGATCCGATAATCAGAACCTAACCAAACTCTCATCAATCTATCATTGAAGTACATCCTTTCCAATAAAAAAAGAATCATTGAAATCGGTTAGCGTGATATTGAGTTATTCGTCCATTTGTCGCGCACATACTTTATGCAAATTTAAGACTTATATGGTTTTCTAATGGATGCCATTGTCAGAACTAGACCAAATTAAAATGGGACCACATGGGAAGCACCAGCTTTCAAATAAAAAAAGAATCATCAATATCGGTTCACCCAGTCAAAAGTTCTGGCGTAACAAACATAAAAAAAAAAAAAAAAAAAAAAAATACAGTCGAATTGAGAACCTCCTCTTTTTTGAAGTCGTTTAATTAAATATTAATAAATTAGGTTATTGGTATTTAATATAATCAATATAAAAAAAAAACAAAAGAATGACAATAATCACGTCACGTCAAGCGCGCGCCGCTAGACTGCGCTAGACGTAAACTGATGTATGTATAATCTTCACCGAAATTCGATTGTATTCGTGTCACCTCGGGTCATGGTTCGGGTCAATGATTGACCGCCAATCGGTAAACTCGGTGGCACACCAATTGAAGCCAAATTCTGATACAAATAGCGAAAACCACGCGCTTTCGGTGTTTTACATATTTCATACAAAAATATGATTTCGTTCGTTTGCAAACCGATACGAGGGCGCTAGGCGGGCGCGCTATTCGAGATTAAAAGCATTCTCCCTGATAATATTCGTAGAATTATATTGGTGACTAATATTTTGAAATTATTAAATTAGAGATTCTATAGATTTAAATCAGAGATTTTATTTAGTCTTCAGTAAGTAAATAAAGTAAATTTGGACATTATAATTTGCCAGTGCTGCACACAAACACACTGTGCGACCAGCCGCCCTTGGTATTGACCCGAAGAACCCATGAAGAACGACTTTTTCGAACCGTTAAATCTCAGTTTTGGGTCATAATGACCCGAGGTACCTGGCTATTCAGATCTGGTCACCAAACACGGCTAAAGCCATTTCAAGCAACGTTTCAATTCTGAATGGTGATCTTACACCAGGTCAAAACTGAGAGTATCTTCCACTCTTGAACATGCCGCAAATATACTATGTATTATTTTTAATGAATTAATTGTGAAATAACACCTGTTAATCAATGGCGGATCCAGGGGGGGGGTCATGGGGTCATGACCCCCCCCTGGGCTGGGTCCAGGACCTAGTTGGACCTACTTTTTACTTGTATCTATTATTATCAAAATTAAATTATAACTTCTTGTGACTTGACCACGACTACGTGACCCCCCCCTGGCACTATGTGACCCCCCCCCTGGCGCCAAAGCTGGATCCGCCCTTGCTGTTAATCTAATAAAATTTATTTGCCCACGCCGGGATTCAATCCCGCGACCTTCGGATTGCGAGTCAAAAGCCTTACCGCTATACCACGCCGGCAGTTGTTCCTCATGCGTTGCTAAACCATTCACCCGATTGCAATGAAACTTTGGGAATTTGATGTACGCATGCCTGCGATGGATTCTATTTATACTATAATAGTGAGTTCTGACATCATGAAATTATGCGTTGCTAAACCGTTCATCCGATTACGATGAAACTTTGGTGATTTAACGTGCACATGCCCGCGATGGTTTCTATATGTATAATAGTAAGTTCTGGCGCAATGAAATTATGCGTTGTAAACCGTTCATCCGATTGCGATGAAACTTAGGTGATTTGATGTGCGGATGCCGCGATGATTTCTATATATATAAAAGTAAGCTCTGGCATTATTAAATTATGCATTGCTAAACCATTCATCCGAATGCAATGAAACTTTGGTGATTTGAGATGCGCATGCCCGCGATGGTTTCTATATATATGTATAAAAGTGAGCTCTGGCATCATGAAATTATGCATTGCTAAACCGTTTATCCGATCGCGATGAAACTTTAGAGAGTTGTTGTGCGCACACCCGCGATGGTTTCTATATTTAATAGTAGGCTCTGGCGACATGAAATTATGCATTGCTAAACCATTCATCCGATTGCAATGAAACTTTGGAGATTTGATGTGCTCACGCCCGCGATGGTTACAAAAGTGAGCTCTGGCATCATGAAATAATGCATTACTAAACCGCTCATCCGATTGTGTTGAAAATTTAGAGAGTTGTTGCTCGCGATGGTTTCTATATGTAATAGTGAGAATAGGTGTGATGAAACTTTGGGGTTAAATAAAAAAAATTGCAATAGGTGGCACGCGAGCTGTTTGAAGGGTAGAGGGAAACGCGGGAGGGGGGAGGGGAACGCAGGAGGGTTACGGGACGGGGGAAGCGGGAAGCGGGAGCGGGAGAGGAGAATGGGGAGAGGGAAGGCGGAGTGGGAACAAGTGAGGGGAAGGGGACGCGGGAGAGGAAGGGGAGGCGGAATGGGAAAGGACAAGCGATCAGTTGCGGTCGGAAACTTTGGATTCATAAAGATGTACATTTTAATTATTTTGATGGTTAACTTTTGGACTTGAATATAAAGCGTTGAATATTCTCTTTCTAACACTGTCTAGATCATATTTCTAACAATGGTAGTAAGGGAGGTACGATGATTTCTATGAGACCTGAATGAGTTGTTCCAAAAACTGAACAAATAGACTTGACGGGTTAAGTATAGATAAGATTTTTTTATCAAAATCTTTTTTTTAAGTCAATAAAAAATGCTCATGTGATGACATGAGGAAAGATGTTTCCACTCATTATTGTTATATAAAATGTGTTTTAAAATATAAATATCAAGTTGGTTTGATGACAAATGGGATTCAAGTCAAAACGTACAGATTCGCAAATGTGTAATGTCGTTTAAACATTAAATTATATGTAAAGAACTTCCATCATTCCGTAACACACCCTATGACACATTCTAGGACACACCCGCCATTACTTGCCTACTTCACTATAAAGTCTGCCAAATGCAATAAAAAACTTATCTGAAGAAACTTGTCAGTATTACAATATAAAGAACTCCCATCATTCAGAGACACACTCTATGACTCATTCTACGACACGTCCGCCATTTCTTGCCTACTTCACCACAGAGTCTGCTAAAAGCAAGAAAAAACTTACCTGAAGTAACTTGTCTTCTAGCGAGGATTGGCACTATCACTGACCAGCCAAATATTACAATATAAGTGACTTATGAAGCAGAAAACAATAAAAATTAGTATAAAAACCACAGACTCAACTGAACAACCAAAGGATTGGTAAACTACCTGCTTCTGGGAGACTAAAATTGATTGTGGATTACTAATAATGTATCTTATCAGTACTGATAAGTGATTGAGATATCTATAGACACCTGTTATTATATCGATAAGGCATTGAGTGAATTTCAGTCCGAGAAATAAGATTAAAACTTTAAGATAAGAAATCATTTAAACAAAAAATATTCATCATCATCATAATCTTCTTCCCCTTGTCCCATTCGGCTCGGGGACCCATTGCATCGACAAGGCTCCTCCATACGTCTCTGTCTTGTGCTGATTGTTCGGCCTCCGTCCATGGTAGACCCATGCTCTCCTTACACAGTTTCTGGAGTTGCCTCGCCCAACTGTGTCTGGGGCGGCCAACTGGACATCTCCCTCTGGAATCGCACTCCATATCTTCCTCGGAATTCGGTCATAAGACATTCTTAGTACATGCCCAACTGTCTCAGTTGCGATTTTTCTATGAAGAGTAGCAGCGGTTCAATGTTTAGATCACCTCGGATCGTCGAGTTTCTTATATGATCCCATTTCCTAACCCCTGCCAATTCTCTCAAGTCCCTATATAAAATATTGTTTATATTAATTACCTACTAGCTGGGCCCGTTGCAAAAGCAACTAACGGGTTAAAACACTATGCGATTTGCGTGTGAACGTGGATGAAGCGAGGAGGAGTGTGTGTTAAATTAAATATCAATCGGTTAAATATCAAATATTATAATGTAGTTTCTCGGAACTTGGGATGAAACCATTACAGTTTAATTGACCCCGAGGTTAAAGTAGCCTTGTAACGCATGCCGGGTACCCGTTGTATATAATGTTTCAAAGTGCAGGTGCTTGCATTATAATATAATTTCCCGGGACTTGGGATGGAACCATTATAGTTAAGTTGACCCCGAGGTTACAGTGACCTTGCAACGCATGCCGGGTACCCGTTGTATATAATGTTATATAGTGCAGGTGCTTGCATTATAATGTAGTTTTACAGGATTTGGGATGGAAAGAATACAGTTTAGTTGACCCGAGGTTAAAGAGACCTTGCAACGCATGCCGGGTACCCGTTGTATATAATATTATATAGTGCAGGTGCTTGCATTATAATGTAGTTTTCCAGGATTTGGAATGGAACCAATACAGTTTAGTTGACCCGAGGTTAAAGTCGCCTTGCAACGCATGCCGGGTACCCGTTGTATATAATGTTATATAGTGCATGTGCTTGCATTATAATGTAGTTTTCCAGGATTTGGGATGGAACCAATACAGTTTAGTTGACCCGAGGTTAAAGTCGCCTTGTAACGCATGCCGGGTACTCGTTGTTTATAATGTTATATATTGCAGGCACTTGCATTATAATGTAATTTCCCGGGACTTGGGATGAAACCATAACAGTTTAGTTGACCCCGAGGTTACAGTGACCTTGCAACGCATGCCGGGTATCCGTTGTATATAATGTTATATAGTGCAGGTGCTTGCATTATAATGTAGTTTTCCAGGATTTGGGATGGAACCAAAACAGTTTAGTTGACCCGAGGTTAAAGTCGCCTTGCAACGCATGCCGGGTACCCGTTGTATATAATGTTATATAGTGCATGTGCTTGCATTATAATGTAGTTTTCCAGGATTTGGGATGGAACCAATACAGTTTAGTTGACCCGAGGTTAAAGTCGCCTTGCAACGCATGCCGGGTACTCGTTGTTTATAATGTTATATATTGCAGGCACTTGCATTATAATGTAGTTTCCCGGGACTTGGGATGGAACCATAACAGTTTAGTTGACCCCGAAGTTACAGTGAGTTTGCAACGCATGCCGAGTCCCCTTTGTATGTAATGTTATATAGTGCAGTGCTTGCATTACAATGTAGTTTCCCGGGATCTGGGATGGAACCATTACAGTTTAGTTGACCCCGAGGTTAAAATGGTCTTGCAACGCATGCCTGGTACCCGTTGTATATAATGTTACAAAGTGCAGGTGCTTGCATTATAATGTAATTTCCCGGGACTTGGGATGGAACCATTACAGTTTAATTGACCTGAGGTTAAAATGGCCTTGCGACACATGCCGGGTACCCGTTGCGTATAATGTTATATAGTGCAGGCGCTTGCACGGGCATTGAGTTGGGATGGAACCATTACAGTTAAGTTGACCCCGAGATTACAGTGGCCTTGCAACGCATGCCGGGTACCCGCTGTATATAATTTATTAATTTACGGACAAATAGTCCAATAAAAATATTAAAAAAACTAACTAACTAATACCTCCATCTCCCTATTATCCTTTCCCTCCTCATCCCCTTCCCTATCCCCATCCCCATCCCCATCCCCGTCCCCGTCCCCGCCCCTGTCCCCGTCCCCGTCCCCATTCCCGTCCCCGTCCCCGCCTCGGTCCCCGTCCCAGTCCCGGTCCCCGTCCCCGTCCCTGTCCCCATCCCCATCAGCATCCCTATCCTTATCACTCTTCAAGTCAAGCGTGCGTAAAGGCCCGACCGTTCGCCTCACCCGATCACCATCGATTTGCATCGATTACCGTTCGCATAAAATGTAAAATATTTATATTCTCTTTCGTAACGCATTCACCAGCTTACCCCCCATGTCGAGGGTGCGTAAAGAAGTTTTATCGCAATCGGATGAACGGTTTAGCAATGCATAATTTCATGATGCCAGAGCTCACTTTTTTATACAGAAAGAATCGAGGGGATGCCCACATCAAATTCCCAAAGTTTCATCACAATCGGTTGCACTGTTTAGCAATGCAAAATTTTATGATGCCAGAGGTCACTCTTGTAGTTGTATTGTATTTCATTTTGCGCGGCTAAGTACTAAAGTAGGTACTTTGTTGTAAATTTCACCAAAACGACGCCATTATGTTGTTGAGTATAAAATCAAATTTTCAGCACAAATAAATTTATTCAATATCATGTTTTGATTTTTAAAGGAAAAAAGTCCCTGCAAGTAAGTACCTACCTAGAACACGCGTAAAACATATATTTTTTTTATTTAACAATGTCCAATAGAACCATGCTTCATTCATAATCAACACACCAATAAATAAAATAAAATAATAAGGCTGGGTTGTTTAAGAAAAAAATGTCAATTCTTCAAATTTTTCTAGTAAATTTTCAGTTCTAGATAGTTCCGTTCGAGTTCTGTAATTATTTCAGTTTTGTAATGTAACTGGCCTTTAATGATAAAATAACAGAACTTGAGTAGAACCAATACAGAACGTGAAAATTAACTTTAAAAAAAAGTTGAATTATTCAGTATCATCGAAACAACCTTACCTTAGTATTGCATCAAAACCTAATTAATTGTGTATCTACGTATTCAGGTAAGTACCTGCGCATTTCCTTCAATTCCTGCAATCTTTGCTTTTTTCATCATATTTGCAATACTACCGAAATAAGTAGGTACCTACCCCGAATAAATAACGTGTTAATTTGAACTGGCTAGAAAAATTTAAACTTCCGATGGAATCTGTAAGCACGCGTTTTGATGATTTTTTTTCGGAAAATGTCGAGTTTTGTCAGCATCTCATGAACTTTTTTATATGGGATGGGCATGTAATTTTGGTATTTAAAGTTGCGGAATTCTCTACTGTATTAGATTTTTGAAAAACATCTAAGCCGGAATCGGTTTTGGGGCCGCAATGCCGCGTACCGTAAAACCACTACCGAAAACTGTGAAAAGTCTGTTTTGTTAGGCTAAAAATTTGACGTCTAAGATCCCTGACCTGACTCAATATTCATAGCATTTTCATTTGCATTGAAACTGATGGCCAAAATGACATCTTTTTTTTGGAAACGCGAACCTGTCGGCGGGAAATGTAACCTGGCCGAATTGAGTATAATTTTACGATTGGTTCTAGTTTTCGCCGTTGATTCGCGTCAGTTTTTCTGTGAATAAAGCGCTAATTTTGTCGAAAAAAATTGACCTCACAAAATCAAAGTACTGAGGGTGAAACTGATGGCCAAAATGACATCTTTTTTTTTGGAAACGCGAACCTGTCGGCGGAAAATGTAACCTGGCCGAATTGAGTATAATTTTACTATTGGTTCTAGTTTTCGCCGCTGATTCGCGTCAGTTTTTTTGTGAATAAAGCGCTAATTTTGTCGAAAAAAATTGACCTCACAAAATCAAAGTACTGAGGGTGGCTGAATGTGACTTTGAGCGAAAGTGAACTTTAAGGTGGGAGAAACGCGAGGGGCAGAGTGGTCGGTTTTCGCGTAAAGTCGAAGAGTGAGCGGTCGATAAACTGTGTATTAATATATAACTAGCTTTTGCCCGTTGCAGAGGCAACTAACGGGTTAAAACACTATGCGATTTGACGTGTGAACGTGGATGAAGCGAGGAGGAGTGTGTGTTAAATTAAATATCGATCGGTTAAATATCAAATTTTCATCGCAATCGGTTAAATGGTGTAGCAGTAGCAATGCATAATTTCATGATGCCAGAGCTCACTTTTATACAGAGAAACCATCGCCGGCATGCGCACATCAAATCCCCAAAGTTTCATCGCAATCGGATAAACGGTTTAGCAATGCATAATTTCATGAAACCAGAGCTCACCATTTTATACAGAAAGAGTCGAAGGGATGCGCACACCTAGTTAATATATAATATTTACAATATGTGTGATTTACGTAATAGTGGAATTATTAGTAGGGCTGCAGGAGTTGCCAAGTTAATTTACCCCTTCAGGCCTCGGACTATTTTGACAGAATTTGCAAAAAAATTCAAATGAATGGAATATTTCTGAACGCACCCGAACACTAAAAACTGTTTTTGAAAGGTGATGAAATACGATTTCTTATTTTATAAATTAATATTAACAGAATTTTTTTTTTATGCAAACATAAGATAGTTTTAAAAATGGGTCCTCTTACTGTTTTTCTAACTAAAATTAGTGATAAAAAAAACGTACTCATTTTTTATTAGAGATTATTTTGTATTATAAACGTTATTGTCACCTCCTTTCTTAAAAAAATTATTAATAAAAAAAATAAAAATAAATTTCTCAAGTTGCAATCCGATACTTTGGTTTCTCATAAAGATGTGCATTTTCATTATTTTGTGGTTAATTTTTAGATTTTGAATATAAAGCGTGGTGTTTTTCATGACTTAGCACGGGTTCATGGGGTGAGGCTTGTCTGGTTCTGGCGGCGGGTGACCTGGACTTACTGAACCCTAGCTACCCACCTCTCTTACCTTTTTACTTCACAGAACTTCCTCTCCTTTCTTTCCTTAAAGAGACCCTCCAGCAGCATCCCCAATGATGACATAGGCCTAAATAATTAATTTATAATTAATAACCCATAAATAATTTATAATATAATATTTCTAATCATGTTAGTAAGGGAGACACAATGATTTCTATGAGACCTATATGAGTTGTTCCCAAAACCAAATAAATTAGCATGAGGGGTTAAATACTAAATAAAATCAATTTTTAGATTTTTGTATTCGAAATATATTAAATTAATGGATTACGAAACTAAAAAAATACATGGAGCGACAGCGCAATTTAAAACGTTTTTTCTCCGATTGCTAGAGATTTTTTGGTGATGATTATGTATATTTTCTGCCCATATTAAAAAAAATCATACCTCCGAATTTTATTATGGAGGCAAACAAATAGATTATAGTTCTATATAGTCAATGAATTCACATATCTTTTGTCGATTATCACATATTCGTAGGATTTATAAAAAAATATTATAAAATCGTAAACTTCTACTTAATTACTTACAATAAGAGAAAATTTGTCAAAATTGGGCAGCAAAGCAATCCGAGGTATTTTAAATAGTGCCATATTGTGGCAAAAAGCACTCCAGTGGTTATTTAGGAAATCTTCAAGAAAATTACCACTTTTTATTGTGAAAAAATGGGAAATATAATAAAATACAAGAATATTTTCATATTTCTTCAATATACTATATTTATTATAAAATTACAAAGAAAAAAAAAACTTTTCTTCGAATATAAGTAGATATCCTGTGGAAACTACATAAGATAGATAGATATATACAATTTTATAAATACATAAACACATTATCTGGTAAGATGGTTCAATTTACATAAACATAAGTTTGCAAAAAACTAGCAAATTATTAATAAAATAATGTCAGCCGGTGTTCGGCGGAGATTCGCAATTTACCCCTAGTAGACTATGGCTTTTGCCGTGTCACTCCATTTTCATAGTCTACATATACCTATGTATAAGTTGGCAAAAAAGGAGGGCGCTGTCATCTATGATAATGATAGGAGATTGGTTGCCAGATCAAAATATACATATTTAGCGTTAGTTTATGTTTACGCCACCGACAAATAGATTGCACCACAGTTCCATTTTGTTTAAAAATGTTTAACAGAACAAACGCAAGTGCTAGAGTCGAAATAATTCGTGACTGACCTTTCTGTCAATGTCGATTTTGTGAATGTCGATTTTGTCAATGTTGATTTCGGTAATGTCGATTTTGTCAATGTCGATTTTGTCGATGCCGATTTTGTGAATGTCGATTTTGTTAATGTCGATTTTGTCAATGTCGATTTTGTGAATGTCGATTTTGTCAATGTTGATTTTGTTAATGTCGATTTTGTCAATGTCGATTTTGTCAATGTCGATTTTGTGAATGTCGATTTTGTCAATGTTGATTTCGGTAATATCGATTTTGTCAATGTCGATTTTGTCAATGTCAATTTAGTCAATGTGAATTTTGTCAATGTCGATTTCCATTTTGTCAAGTGCTGCTTGGGATTGTTCGCCGCACAGCAAAAGTCGAAAACTACTCTAGTTTGTCCCATGCGGGTGGCTCATTTCCTTGACTCATTCTTGAATTCAACAGCTCGGCGGCGAAACAATTTGCCGGCCTCTGTATTTCCTCCCTCCTACAGTACGGGCTCTTCAAGTCCTTAATGTAAAGTTTTCTAATGTCGTTATATTTATATAGTTTTATTTCTTTAAAAAGACAATTATGTTAGGGTTACAATTTTTTTTTAAAATAGCTGCACACTGGAAGCCCTGAGGAAAATAATTTCCCTAAAGGGCCGATATCATCTTTGGGGTTGCTGTGTGGAGGGTCTTTTAAAGGAAAGGAAAGAGAGCATGTTCCGAGAGGTAAAAGGTATGAGGAGTGGGTAGGAGTCTATATGGACATATGAATCCATCCCTCCCACTGCGGTGCGAGGCGAAGGATTGAGAGCCAAACGGTCTCCTTTAAGCAATCCCTCTTGACCCGGCCTGCCATGCGGTAAGTGGGCAGACACATCCTACTCCGAGAAATGGAAAAACCTCAACCCATGAAACCGGGCACCCCTGCCAAGTCACCAAAAGTAGTGAACCACTTGGGTCGACCTATGGCAGAGGTGATGGTTATCCAATAAATTGTATCCGGGGCGGCGGTAACCACACCCGCCTCTCAAATGTTTTTGGTCTCAATCATCAAAAATGTGACCAAAGGCAAAAATTTCGTTTACATTTTCACTCCAAATAATGTCAGAAATCACTGGTTAATGGTAGATCTAAAACATCCCTTACGAGGAATCCGGGCAACGTTTTTCCATACAAACGTGTTCCCCCAATTTCCCCACTGACGCCATCAACATACAAACTAGACAATGCATTTAAAAAAAAATTAAAACGTACAGACATTGAGTGTTTCCTTCTAAGGCTGGCCGCATACACACGTTTTCCGTATTCGATTTCCTAATGCGGAATTTCGATTTGGAATTCCGTGAAACTAGCGCAAACATTCGTTTTTCTTCATTCGGAATGTATACACGTCAGTACAGATAGTGATAGCATGGTGAACGCACGACGATGGAGGATGACGATTTATTAGCAATTGCATTTCTGTTAATAATGAAGAAAAAGAAACGTCGGTATTGGGTACATCCATTGAATACTCCGAGAATCTACGAGAATACGTTTTATCTGAAGAGAGCTAAGTTACGAGCACACCCAGATAAATTCTTTGATTTCTACAGGAAATCAATAAATTCTTTTGATGAACTTCATAATGGCATACGTGATAAATTAATAAAGCAAAATACCTCTAATACAGCCAATATTAATATTTTTGCCACACACATTATCGTGTTGCGATTCTATGCGTAACAAATACAAAGAATACGTCAGATGCACGCGGTGCGGGTGCGATACTGAATAGAAATTTCCGAACGTGTGCGCCGGCACAAACAAAATGTATGCAAGCGCTGCGTTCCACTTGACGTCATTAGGTTTTTTCCAGTAGGTTTCACCGAATGCGCCGGCTTGCATTCGAAGCGTACGTACAGAATTTGTTCCGTTCGGAAAAAAAGCGAACATGTGCATCAGTTAATGTATTTTCTACTGATTCCATGCATTTGGATGTCCGAATACGGAAAACGAATTCGGAAATCGAATACGGAAAACGTGTGTATGCGGCTAGCCTAATACAGTTAGTAAAAAAATTTAAAAATCGGTACAATTTTGCAGGAGAAAATTGGGGAATACGAAACCTCGATTTTGATGATTTTATTTATATATTATCAGCTTGATGTACAGCTGTCGCTTTCGCTCAGTATCCGTTGGAGTAAGAGCGACAGGGACAGCAAAATATTGTTAAAATTTCTCGGCGACCGAGTTTTCTGTTAACGCTCCATATTTATATATGTATTACATTTCATAATTCTAGACATTATTAGTTCAGTGGTGGCGATGAGTGTTGGAGGTATTAGGATGTTTGTGCTAGACGGAGATTCTTCAGTCTCGTCTCCATCACCTGGTGAAAGTCTTCTTCTTCTAAAGATTTCTTTGCTGCTTTGTCGGGTACATTATTTTTCTTATCATCATCTGAAATGATAAACAAAGAATCTCATATAACAGGAAAAAAAAACCCACATCAAAAACATTATAAAATCTCTGCAGGCCGCGATGTATTATTTCAGAGGGTCAAAATATTTCCGTTTTACAATAAAATCCAAATAAATGGAATATTTCTGAACATATCCGAAAACTAAAAATTGTTTTTTGAAGATTTTTATTTTATTTTATTATTATTATTGTACAACAGAATAATTCCAATTACAGTACAATTTAGTTACCCTATCAGCATTTAGGCAAGTGACTCTTCAATAATATTTTTAAGGCATATAAAGAACAGTCACTTACATCCAAATGGTTTGCAATTTCATTTAACAGCACCACTCCCCTCGTCATGCTATGCTTTGCCAAGACGTCTGTTCTGCCGTTCGGTACTTTAAATAAGTCATGATGTCGACTTCGGCTGTAATGGTCTGGTACATATAAATCATAGCATCCCAAGAGAAATGGGCTATCGATGAAATTGTTCCAAATTTTGAAAGACAAAATAGCAAGACTTGCTTTCCGTCTAGTTTCTAGACTCACAGAATCAGTTTCCTCAAGTAAGTCAATATGGTGCATGAACCTTGGATAGGTTCCATGCTTCCGCATATAAACATACCTGAGGAATTTCTTCTGGATTTGCTCTAACATATCAATGTACTTCTGGTGGTACGGTGCCCAAACATCGCTCGCGTACTCCAACTTGCTTCTCAGTATGCCTTTAAATAACGCTAGCATAGCTTCTAGGTTATCAAACTGCTTACAAGTCCTGATGATGAACCCAAGAAGTTTGTAGCAAGACTGAGTGAGATGATAAAATACGCTTTAAAATTTCATAAATCGAAATAAACATATAATTTTTGAAATGTTAAAATTTTTAATGCAAACATAAAAAAAGTTTTAAAAATGACTCACCTCTTCTATCGATAACGAAATTAAAAAAAAAACTAATATTATAACAGGCAAATGAATTATAAATGTTCTCGTTAACTCATTTTTTCGTCATTTCATGTAAAAATAATTAACAAAAAATTCCCAAAGTTTTATAAATTTATTTCAAAATGCGATTCGAAAGTTTTGTTTCATGAAGTTGTACATTTTATTTCTTTTGTGGTTATTTTTTGTATTTGAATATAAAGTATGTTTTTTTCTCTTTCTAACACTGTTTCTCCACATTTTATAAATTAAAGTCCTTCGCGTCTTATGTCTGTCTGTCTGTCTGTTCGCGATAAACTCAAAAACTACTAAACGGATTTTCATCCGATTTTCACCAATAGTGATTCGTGGGAAAGATTTAAGTATATAATTTGTTATGGTTATGTGTAAATTGGTTGAAAAATAACGATAATTGTTAGAATCGTCAGAAAAAGTCAAGCCGCCTGGGAGCTTTCATTGAAAACACTGCCTAATCTCTTTGAGATATAACAAAATAATGCATGGTGGGATATTCCTCTTTTATAGATCTACAAAAAAGTCCGCGATGGCATACATTTATCTTTTTCGGATAGCTTACTATCTTCCCTTCTCTACATCTCAACATATTATAAATTAAAGTCCTCTGCATCGTCTGTCTATTTGCCTGTTCGAGATATCTATCTTTTACGGAGAGCTTACCATACCTAGGGTTCCCAGATCAAAAAATAAAATCCCGGAGAAAATTTCTGACATTTGATAAAAATTCTGGACTTTCTTGTAGATATAATATGAATGTCGTTATGCATCATGGCATGTCAAAACTGCGTCGGGGAGGGGGGGGGGGGGGCAGACTTTGAAGGAACGATTTGAAAAGTGGTAGGTATTCCTTTTATATATAATACTCTTTTTTGTATTTTTTGGGTATTGCGTAAAAATTTATTTCTAGACATTTTGTTTAAAATTTATTACATATCAGAAGTGATGTTTTTACTTTGATTAGTAAAAAAATAATTTGATTTATTTAATTTATTATATCAATCTCTACTCAATTGTAGAAATTCCGGACTGTTTAGAATTCCCCCCGCATTCCGTACAAAGACCTATATTTCCAGACTTGTCCGGAAAATTCCGGACGTATGGCAACCCTAACCATACCCATTCTGTCAAAAAAATGGTCACGTACAATGCGGTAACTGTAAAGTTATTTAGACTGATACAGTATTAATCCTTATCAACTTAAATACGTTAGTTACTTCAATCATTTCATGCACATTATTATAATCTTTCGCACTATCTCTACATATTATAAATTAAAGTCTTCCGCGGCGTCTGTCTGTCTGTCTCTTCGCGATGAACTCAAAGATGGTGGTGGTTATATAGGTTGGATAACCATCCAGTAGATGGCGTTGTGTTTAATTAGCCAGAGCAACGAGTGGCCGGGTCAGCTAGTATATCATATTTTTCACTATGATAGTAAGCGCGATACAACCATTTTTATGAGACCTATAGGATTTGTTTCGTAAAAGGAACAAATCGACTTTAAGGGTCCACCCCCAGTAGCGGCGTTAGGGTAGGGTGCGGTTGGGCGACCGCCCAGGGCGCCGGACATTAAGATATGTATTCTATATTCCCTCGCTCTTTGAGCCAGGCCTACTTACTCGTAAATTCCCTAAATTTGGGAAAAAAATTATTATGGTGGCAACACTAGAACTGGAACGTAGTGTACAATCCCTTCGATCGGAGCACTGCATGCAGTTCATTTTACCAGGAATCCCCAACCATAGAGAAACACCTTATCTATCTCTTTTTAACATTTTATTAAAAAGAGTTGGCGTTATTTTTGACGAAGTTATTAAAACAGTTATTCCAATTATTTTTAAATCAAATAAACGCAGAATCAGATGTTCCAAGCTATGTTGCGATGCTCTTGTTCGTCACTCTTGGTTCCGACTAGGAAGTGCCATTAGTTTTATCTAAAAAGTTGAAATATAAATAGTGTAAAGTGTAAAAGTAGGTATTTGTTATTTGATATTTTGACGAATTTATTAGGTAAGTACAAATTTATTTTAACAATCTATACTAAACACCCTCTTCCACTATATTTTTCTCTCTCTCTGCTATCTATCGATCTCTATAACATTTGTTTGTATATACATTTGAGGCGGGGTAATCTCTGGACTAATTATACTATATTGATGAAATTTTGATACGGAGATAATATAGACGCCGAGGAAATATATAGATTACCTACTTTTTAATGCGGGAAAAATCTCATTCCCACGGGAACGATTGGATGATCGTGATTTTTTCGTCCAAATCCAGGCACTGTCGCGAAACACAAGCTTGTAAAAGTAAAACATTTCACAAATATTCTGCTGCCATGTCAATGTAACTTACATTTTTTTATCTTCCTTCCCGTGTTTAACGCTATCCCAAATATAATGCGTTTTTGGTCGTCTTCGCTGGATAGCGTTATAATGAAATTTTATTGTAATCAATTTATTTTTAGAAATGTTTTGACTTACAGAGATATAATTTTTGCAGATTTTATTGATTACTACTTAACTAATTAGTACAAAATGTCTGAACACAATGATCTAATCCAGGGCTTCCCAAACTTATTTCAACTGTGACGCCCTTGGGAAGTTGCCATATTTTTGCGACGCCCCCCCCCCCCCCCCCCCCCCCCTCTGCTGACTAAAAATCTAAGCCCCCCGCCGCTCATTTGTACCAAGCGTAGTATTTTGAAGAACCCCCCCCCCCCCCCCCTTAACGGGTCACGTGGTATGGGTACGTTCTCTAATAACAATTTGTCAGAAAAACTCCAAATAGTATCTAAATATTTTATTAGAAAAGTAAGAACACAACATAAAAACAAAAAATAGTTTCTCAAAACGAGGTTTAAGTTTCGAAATTGCCACTCTCATCTCTGCCTCTTAAATTTATTTTTGATCTGTAATTGTTCTTAACTACTGCAACTGCAGAGAAACCTGTCTCACACAAGTATGATGTCGCAAACGGTAATAAAACCCTTAACGCTGCAGTGCTGATGGAACGATATTTTTGATAAACTGAGCTCCAAAATTCAAGTAGCTTATCCTTATTATATTGCAGCTTAAGGCTGGAGTCACAGGACAATTCTATTAATTGTTCTTTTTCTGCTGTCAAAAGTGTTGATGGTGAGGTCGACTGGAAAGGGCAGAAGAGTAAAGACCGATAGGTTTACAACGCAGTTCTCTGTGAGCTTTTTCTGCGCGGCGGCTTGAAGTGGCGCGGTACTCGGTCGCGGGAGACGCTATAAAGATTGCCTCACGACGCCCCTGGGATGATCCCGCGACGCCCCGGGGCGTCGCGACTCACAGGTAGGGAAGCCCTGATCTAATCAAAAGAAACCTAGGTCAAAATATAGAAAACGAATAGCAGAAAAAGAAAAGGAATTTCAAAAAACAAAAAAAATTATGAATATAGATATAACAAAAAATCAAGACCTGAATGTGGCATCTAAATCTGGAATACAAACGAATTCATCAATAGTGGAGCCTCTGTCTGACAAGTCAGATCAGATAGCTGCTGAAGAGATTGTGGACGAAGTTTCCCGAAGTGAGGGGATAAGTTGTGCTACAATTACAGATGCTGCTCAGGATGACTCCTTTGGTGATGTACAACAAATACAAATGCTAGATGACGTTAGTACTGTTGTCCGGAATATAGCGGATCCAGCCACTTGGCCACTCATTCGAAATAGCAAAATATTAGGTCCTTACATATGAAATTGGCGTTTTGTTGTACTGGCAACTTTGACCTCAAATATCTTCTCTTTGGTTAGGAATTCCAAATTCAAATTTAGACAGCTATTTACTCATGTATTTGTGTTTCGAAAATTATAATTCATTTTTTTTTCCTTATTTTTTTTTTTCTTTGCGTCACTTAGTTTACTAAATGGAAAACTTGAAATATCGCATTATTTACGAGTACGAGTTCCACCGTGGCACCAGTGCTGCAGAAACGGCTCGAAGGATTAATGATGTGTATGGCGACGGTGCCGCAAAAGAAAACACAGTGCTTTTTTGGTTCCAAAGTTTTCGTTCTGGAAATTTCGACCTGCAGAACAAGCCCCGTGGACGGCCGGAGACCAAAGTTGATAATGAAGAATTTAAGGCTATTGTGGAATATTGGAAGCGGATCCATCGCAAACCACGTCCGAGTTAGCTGCGGGCTGCGGTGTTAGTGATAAAACTGTTTTAATCCACTTGAAGCAAATTGGGAAGGTGAAAAAGCTTGAAAGGTGGGTACCTCACGAATTGAGTGAAGCAAATCAACAAACGCGCGTTAGAACGCTAGACCACACACTACACAACAGACGGCTAACAAATTAGAGGAGCTTCAATTGGAATGACTAAGACATCCACCGTACTCTCCGGACCTTGCCCCAACAGATTATTTGAAATTTGGATAACTTCTTGCAAGGGAAAAATTCAACTCCGATGGGGCAGTCCAAACCGCCTTCAAAGATTTTATTGATTCCCGTCTGAATGTTTTTTTTAGTAAAAGGATCGATGAACTACCTATGAGATGGCAAAAGTGCATAGATAGCAATGGTACATACTTTGATTAAATAAATATATTATATTTAAAAAAATCGACTTTATGTTCCTCCCATACAAAACGTCAATTTTATATGTAAGGACCTAATAATTGATCATATTATAACTAGCGGCCGAGTGCAAACTCACGTTGATAATTATCCGAAGATGAAGAAGACAGGGCGACAGTTCTCTAATTCTCATTTCATAAAAAAAAAACTAGCAAACAATGAAACAATTCATTCAAGATAAAAACCTATCTGCGATCGACAATATCTCAATCTAAATTGACAAACTTGGCAACTTTGTCAATCGAAAATGAAATTGCTGAAAACATCAAGATTTTGATAAAACCTAATCAAAGAATTTTATTAGGTTATCAATTTCGCCGAAACGACAGAAAAGTGCATTCACAATAATGTTTATAATACAATTGCCTAATAAAATATGTGAGAATTTTTTAATTTTTATTTATTTTCAGTAATTACAGTTAGAAAATACGTTTAAGGTGAGCCATTTTTAAAACTTTCGCATTCAAAATTTTTGTATTTAAAAAATTATATGTTTATTTCAAATTATAAGATTTTAAAGCATATTTCATCATCTTTCAAAAACAGTTTTAAGTTTTCGGATGTGTCCACAAATAGTCAATTTATTTGAATTTTATTGCATAGCGGAAATATTTTGAACTTTCGACAAAATGGGCCCGAGGTCTGAGGGGATAATCATTGAAGAAAAAGATGATACTAATAAATCTAAATGAAACATGAAATAGAACAAGACACATAAAAAGATAAAGGTCGCAACTGGGAATTGAATTCAAGATCTCTATTTTACCGGGACAACGCTCCGATCCACTCGACCATTGGTACCTATTTTTTTTAGATCATTTTTGTCCAACTACGAGTAATATTTATCACATGTTTATCCGAGACATATCTAGATTACAAATAAAGTCGTTAAAACATCGTAATCTGGTAGAGATTGCATTTTGTCACTTCATTTGGATAGGATTTTAATATTATCACTCTACGGTATTGAGAGAAATGAGGTGTCAAAGTTTGCAAAGACCTGCACTCATTATCAATTTACCAATTTCCGATTTTGAGGTTGTATTATGGTCGAAAAATGAACCACTTTTATTTTTGTGCGATTTATTTCATCCAAAATTGGACCACATTTTCCTACCATTCGTAAAACATTTATTGTAATTATTTAAAACATTTCCACGGCCAGCAATTTATTTTAAAACGAAGCTATGACAACAGATGTCGCAAATCCGAACTTCGTAGATTATTTTGGAACGATGTTAAAAATAAGTTTTAAAATTTTTTTTTTCCCGTTGATTTTTTTATCAGCAGTTTACGGTTAAAATTAAGTATTTTTCTATAAATATGCACCTTTCATTATCAAGTATACCACAGATAGCACACAGAAGTCGAAAATCTTCTATGTTGACTCGAATAAGTACCTCTCACGCAGTGACCGCTCCGGGTGCCACCCGACAGGGGGTGACACTCGACTGTGGAAAAAAATTTACGAAGGATATTGGCACCAAAGTATTGTATACATGAAACGGTGTGTTATTTTCTTTCATATGTTCCCCGTGGAGTGCCCCGAATTTAAAAAAAACCAACAGGATTCCCGCGGTTATAAACTTAACAATTTTAATTTTTTTTTCAATAAATACTACAAATATGAGATAACCAGTAAAATACAGGTTAATTCATTGGCTATATAGCACTATAATAAGTTTTTATGTTTCCACGTTAAAATTCGAAGATATGATTTTTTGATGTTGGTGAAAAATTTAAAAAATGATCTTCTGGGAAATATCGAGCAATAGGACGTAAACTTACCGTTTTAGAACATACCTAAACATGCATATATGCATGCATACAATAATAATTGCAAAAGGTTCTAATTATATTTCCTTAATGGGATTCCAAGCTAGGGCCACGTCCTATTTAAAAAAATTTCATTAAAATATGATTAACTAAAATTGTTAAATGGATTATGAAAATTCGTCTTTGCAAACTTTGAAACCTCAGAACATGGTAAGGCAAAGTTAGAACCCTCTACAACCAAGAAGACGAACCATAATGCGCCTCATAATAACAATCAACTGTCAGATACAAACAAAATAGAGAGTGTAAGTGATGTCAGAACTTTGTCATTTGTCATACATATATCTACGAAAATACAACACAGATGGTTCTGAATATTATTTTGAACTAATGGCTAATAAAACACAACGTCATCTACTGGATGTTTATCCAACCTTTATAACCACCGCCGTCTTTGAGTTTATCGCGAAGAGACAGATAGATGCCGCGGAGGACTTTAATTTATAATACGTAAAGATGGTGTGAAAGATTGTAATAATGTGCATGAAATTCTTGGGGTAACTAACGTATTTAAGTTAATAAGGATTAATACTGTATCCGTCTAAATAACTTTTCAATTACCGCCATGTACGTGACCATTTTTTTAGAAGATAGAATGGGTACAGTAAGCTATTCATAAAAGATAGATATATGCCTTCGCGGACTTTTTTGTAGATTTATAAAAGAGGAATATCCCACCATGCATTGTTTTGTTATATCCCAAAAAGATTAGGCAGCGTTTTCGATGAAAGCTACCAGGCGGCTTGACTTTTTCCGCAACTTCTAACAATTATCGTTATGTTTCAACCAATTTACACAAATCCTTGACAAATTACATACCTATACCTTCCTCGCGAAACACTCTATCTATTGGTGAAAACCGCATGAAAATCCGTTCAGTAGTTTTCGAGTTTGTCGCGAACAGACAGACAGACGACGCGGGGGACTTTAATTTATAATATGTAGAGATGTAGAAATTAGGAAAAGAAATGCTTTGGCATTCAAAGGTCATTTTTGAAAAAAAAATGTCAGTTAGAACCCTATCCAAATGAGGTGACGATTTGCCCACCTACATGGATGCATGGCGGGCCGGATCGGGAGAGACTGGTTGAGGGAGACCTAATCTGGACCTCTCCAGCCGGACTTTATCTATCCATTGCCTTGCGCCGCAGCGCAGGGATGGACTTCCCAAAACTTCCTCTTCTTCCTTTCCTTAAAAAGACCCTCAACACAGCATCCCCAAAGATGACATAGGCCCTGATTGATTTTACTTCCTCTGTGTGGAGCTAATGTAAAAATAAAAATAAAAAAGATAGCGGCCAAAAATATAAGGAAAATATGTTGACGATAATATTGTTAAATCTGAATTTTACTTGATTTTTAAAAAATGATGTCACAATGGCCAAGTGGATTGAGACGAAGACAGAGATCCTAGTTGTGACGGTTATCTTTATATTTTCTGTGTCTTGTTCTGTTTCATGTTTTATTTAGATTTATTAGTATTATATTCTTCTTCAATGATAATATTACATTGATGGGTATAACCATCAAAAGTTATACCAATAAAATTGAACATTATAGAATACTTTATTATATGTATTTTTTATTTAAACTTCATGAGGCAGAGGGGAAGGTTTCCTTGGACCCTGAAGAAAGGTTGCACTTACAAAACAAGGAGTAAAATAATTCATTGTTTCCTTCAGGGACTCCTGTGTGGAAGTAAGATTAAAAAAAAAGCGAAATAAGGAATGAATTAAATACCAAATTGTTTCAGGACCGGACTTGTCGGCACCTCGGGTAGTCCCGGGAAGAGGTCCTCCTCTTGGCTGCTGTCCAGTCCCCCTCTTCCTCCCCCACCACTCCCTCCAGCCCCACTCTCCGCCGTCATCAACTCCCGCAGCTCCTCCTCCAGTTCAGCGGCGTCAAACAACACTCCTATTGGCTGCGATATGGCCGCCTCGATGTCGGAATAAGTGTCCAGCGACTGAAACAATCATTTCATTCCGAATAAATGTCCAGCGACTGAAACAATCATTTCATTTAGAATAAGTGTCCAGCGACTGAAACAATCATTTCATTCCGAATAAATGTCCAGCGACTGAAACAATCATTTCATTTAGAATAAGTGTCCAGCGACTGAAACAATCATTTCATTCCGAATAAATGTCCAGCGACTGAAACAATCATTTCATTTAGAATAAGTGTCCAGCGACTGAAACAATCATTTCATTCCGAATAAATGTCCAGCGACTGAAACAATCATTTCATTTAGAATAAGTGTCCAGCAATTGATAAAATAATTTAATTCAGAATAAATGTCCAGTGATGAAACAATCATTATATAATGCATTAAGTAGTAGGTACAAAATTTGTAAAGCCAAAATTATACATCACCTCTTTAATGTCATCCATAGTGTCCAACACATTGTCTTCCTCCAAACCAGTTTGCGCCATGGTCATTTTTAAAGCACCCACTCCAGTCCTAAAAAGACAAAGTTACAGTCAATATACATAATCATTTTTTGTTATACAGTTTAAATTAATTTTGACTGTGTAATTTTAGTCGAGTAGTGCAATTTTTAAAAAGATAAAATTGCAGACAACATAAGTTTTATTTTTTTTATTTTACAGTTTACATTATTTTTTATTGTGTAATTTTAGCTGAATAATTTAAACAGTGCAATTTTTTTGTGGAAAATTTTAGCTGTGCAGTTTTGGTTGTAAGAATAATTTTAATTGAATAATTGAAATCACGCAATTTTAACTGTATTTCTGTAGGAGTAATTTTAGCTGTAGGTATTTCTGTAGGAGTAATTTAAGTTGTAGGTATTTCTGTATTAATATGTAAGAGTAATTTACACTGTAAGTATTTCTACAGGAGTAATTTTAGCTATAGGTATTTCTGTAGGAGTAATTTTAGCTGTAGGTTTTTCTGTAGGAGTAATTTTAGCTGTAGGTTTTTCTGCAGGAGTAATTTAAGCTGTAGGTATTTCTGTATTAATATGTAGGAGTAATTTAAGCTGTAAGTATTTCTGCAGGAGTAATTTTAGCTATAGGTATTTCTGTAAGAGTAATTTTAGCTATAGGTATTTCTGTAGGAGTAATTTTAGCTGTAGGTTTTTCTGAAGGAGTAATTTAAACTGTAGGTATTTCTGTAGGAGTAATTTAAGTTGCAGGCATTTCTGTATTAATATGTAGGAGTAATTAAAGCTGTAAGTATTTCTGCAGGAGTAATTTTAGCTATAGGTATTTCTGTAGGAGCAATTTTAGCTGTAGGTATTTCTGCAGGATTAATTTAAGCTGTAGGTATAATGGGGTATTTCCAGCTGTAAGTATTTCTGTAGGAGTAATTTTAGCTGTAGGTATAATGGGGTATTTCTAAGTTTTTTTTAGTGCTTAATAAAATTAAGCAAAAAATTACGATGATTATAGCAATTTTATTTTATTTTTACGTTGACGAATAAATTTTCTACAGCGAGTTAAAGTTTCCCATTTTTGAATTACCGTTAAAACAATATTTTGGGGCGTAGCTTTCGTGTGACGTAATGAGTGTGGACGCTGAAAATCAATAATATTGAACGACAACATTAAAAACGAACATTTTTAGTAGGATGATTAAAATCAGAAAAATGATCTTTAAACATTCCGTACATTTTCAACAGAATCTCTCGTTTGTGGATATACCCCATTTTGGAGTATTTTTAGCTGTAGGTATTTCTGTAGGAGTAATTATACCTGTAGGTATTTCTGTAGGAGTAATTATTGCTGTAGGTATTTCTGTAGGAGTAATATTAGCTGTAGGTATTTCTGTATTAATATGTGGGAGTAATTTTAGCTGTAGGTACAAATTTATCTACACAATTTCACCACCATGTGAGTGATACGTACTTGAGAGCGTTGAAGATCTCCGAGTCGCTGTGTGCCTGGCGCACCGTGTCCACGAGGTGCGTGATGGAATCACGGCTGTTGAGTGCCTTGTCGGTGCGCGCTTCCAGGAGTTTCTTCTGACGCAGGTGGGCGAGGGCCTATATACGAGGAGCATAACTCAGTATTTTAACTTATTTTTCCACCATCCACAATGAAATTTTTTTTTAATGTAAAAAATATAGGTACATACATATTTTATTACATTACAAAAAAATTGGTTTTTCACTTTGGTACAAATTATTACAATAAAACATCAATTAGCACATCTCCAGTGCCAAAGTGTAAGTTTCCTTTCGATAAAATATGCTTCCACACAAAAGACAAGAAGATCAGAAGATGGGGAAGACTTATATCACATATTTAAGTTATTAAATGATTGGTGAACAATCTCTATATATTATACATTGAAGTCCTCCGATGCGTCTGTCTGTTCGCGATAAACTCAAAAACTACTAAACGGATTTTCATGCGGTTTTCACCAATAGATAGAGTGATTCATGAAGAAGGTTAAGGTATATAATAAGGAACTCCAGTGAAAAATATTATGGCTTTAAAAAATATGTTCATACAGACCAATAAACGCTGATTCTGAATTTATAAATTTTATTTAATAATATTAAACGCAGAGTTTTTAAAAAATTATTAAAAAGTGCATTTTTAATCGGGTTGAAACAACATGTCGTCAAGTTGGCATTATTGAAATTTTAGTGGTGACATCACTGTTCGACGTGTCGTAACGCCACCGTAAAGTCATTCATTGTATGGGAATGTATGATATGACACAAGCCATCGTATTAATTTATTCGTTTATTTACATACTGTTTATAGAGATTTAGTTGTTGCGTGTTATTGAAACATTATTTAGGCCTAAAAATGTTTAAAAAATAAAGGTATCTCTTATTAGTTTATCTCTATTATTGAAAATATTCAAAAACTACTACACAAAAAAAATAGTAATGCTTCTTCTAGGGAGAATACTTCGAACAACGGAATTCAAAATGGCGGCAGTTAATCAGCTGATAGCCCGATTCTGTAGTAATTTTTCAGGAGTGATGACGTCACATGATTCACCGTACATACGGTGGTTTTCGGGGGGGTTTTGAAAAATTAGAACTTTGACAATTATTTTAACTATTAAGACTAACTCTAATAATAAAAATAAAAATGCAGTTATTTATATTAGAATGTAATTATTCACTAAAAAAAAATTTGGACAGGAGTTCTCTATTTGTCAAGGTTTTGTGTAAATTGTTTGAAATCCTACTAATATTATAAACTTGAAAGTTTCTATGGATGTATGTTTGTTACTCTTTCACGCAAAAAATACTGAATGGACTTTAAAAATTCTTTCACTAATAAAAAGCTACATTATTTGCGAGTAATATAGGCTGTATATATTGGTAAGCTCTGGCGTTACAAAATTATTTATCATACTTTTTCTGTTCGTAACAAAATTGAGTTATTGCAAACGTCAGAAGAAAAGCAAAACAAATTGTTGCCGTGGAAATGATGTTGGCGTGGTAGTTAATATCTATCTCTAAAAATGAATCGCTTAAATTTATGTACGCATAACTTCCGAACGATTGCACCAAAATGGATAATTTTTTTTTTGTGTAAAACTACTGGTGAGTTCTGGCATTGTGAAATTTATATAAAAAAATTGCACTAGGTGGCACGCGAGTTGGCAACTGACTGTACCGGGAATTAATGTATGGAATGCGGGATGGGGGAGGGGGAGGTGGTGAAGGGGATGGGTGGAGGAGGGAAGGGGTAGAGGGAGGCGGAGTGGGAACCCCACTTATACCATGCAAGACATGCTGCTGGAAAAAGCTAGTAAATAATACATACAGGAAGCGGGCTGGCAAGCGGGCGGTGTGGATTTGACTTGTATGCAAATTAACAGATGGCATTAGTTATAAAGGTTGGGTAACCAACCAGTAGATGACACAACAAAGCGTTTCCGGGTCAGCTAGTATTCATATAAAAATATTTGACAGCAATGGCTTTTCCGGCATTCAATCATGACCGGCGTAAAAGGTAGAACTACGTTTCCCGCCCAAGGATGTGTTGATAAAGGTATTTTTTTAGTCAATGTTATGTTTAAAATTGGTAAATAATGCACGGGAGAACAGCTGTGAGGTCATCGTACGAGATAACACATGAAGGTTATTTATATTTTTACATAATACTGAGAAACTAACACAATCTGACTTCTACAGAACAGAATACAATCTTATCTTATCTACATATATAAGAGGTGCGGCAAAACAGACAGTGCAGTTTTCAAGGGCAATAGAGAATTCCAGTCCAATTTTTTTTTTTTTTTATATAATGATGACCTTCTGACTTAAATAACTGCCTATTTTTTTTTTTGAGTTTGTTTTAATAGTTAAAATAATTTTCAAAGTTTTAATTTTTCAAGATTCCCCGAAAAACACCGCACTTATAGTGAATTGTGTGACGTCATCATTCCTTAAAAGTTTTTCAACAGGTGTTCATTTTGTATGACAGTTATACGGAAGAAAGTATGGTACTATTTGATAAGTTAAAACATTATTTAGGTGGAATTATTTATTTATTATATTATATTTATTATGTTATTATATTTATTAATATTATTATGGGAGAGTGGCATAGAAATTGTTTGAAATTATTATTGGGTGACCGCTCCAACCTGGTCAACTATTATAGCGATCACATCAGTTCTGTCTAAGGTGATGGAACGTGTGATCAACGACAAACTGCTCACATACCTCGAGAAGAACAAAATTATTAACGACCGTCAATACTGATTCCGGCGGAACCGCTCGTGAGGTGATCTTCTCGCGTATGTGACCATGTTTGGGGACGGTGCCTGGAACATTTCGGTGAGACCCAAACGGTTGCACTGAACATTTCCAAGGCCTTTGACCGGGCTTGACACCGAGGACTTGTCAACAAACTGCATTCTTACGGACTTCACGCAATCCTTGTGTACGTGGATTGCCGACTTTTTGAAGGAGAGGTCGATGCAGTCGGTAGCCGATGGTTTTACCTCTTACTCACACTCAATAAATGCTGGCGTCCCGCAGGGATCGGTTCTGTCTCCGACTTTGTTTTTGTTGCACATTAACGACCTTTTGTCATGTGCACCAACTCATTGTTACGCGGATGACAGTACAATTCATGAGAGCTTTTTGTTTGACAAGCCCCCAAAAGGCTCACAAACTCTGACGGCTCGGAGGGCTTTGAAACAAAGAATGGACGGTTACCTCGACAGTGTTTTCATACATGACAGAATTTAATGTTTCAAAGACCCAATCTTGTCTGATTACGTCTAAAAGGGATCGGAATCTTTAGAACACAGGCGTCCGGGGGGAATGCTATCCTTATTCTACCGGTATTACAATGGAAGATGCTCCGAGGAACTAGCGTCATTGATTACTTCGGCACCGGTGCATAGTCGGGAAACACGCCAAACGCATGCCCAACATTTGTACACAGTTGACATTTGTCACATGAGAACGGGTCGATTCTTCGACTCGTTCTTGTGTTTAACAGCTCAGATGTGGAATGATTTGCCGGCCTCTGTGTTTCCTCTTTCCTACAACATGGGTCTCTTCAAGACCAATGTTCATTCCTTCCTCTCATCAAAAAGACCCTCCACACAGCATCCCAGATGACATAGGCCCTGAGGGAAATTATTTTCCTCAGGGTCTCCTGTGTGGAGTTAATGTAACAAAACTCTTTAAAGGATGACGGCCATTTTGAATTCGAAGTTCATAGAGAAGTGAATCGTTTGCGAACGAGTCGGCTCAGTGACCCGGATCTTCATACGGATCAGTAAGATCCGGTTCCATAAGACCGATCTTCAAAGCTACGGACACACTGGCTCGCGGTTTGCGGATCTTTGCGAACGAGTGAACGGGTAGAAATTGCTACTAGGTAGCATGCTCTTTGGCTTCTAATGAGCAAGTGTGTCCGTAGCTTAATTCAGTCGTACAATAGGACACTTGCGTCACACTTTTTAAAAAAAATTCCAGTTTAGGCAAATATTCTAAGATATTCTGTATTTTTTTTTTTTTAATCGTATTTTTGAAACCCTGGGGATTTTTTGAAAATTTCAATCCGAAAAATCAGACCATTTTTTATAAACCGGAAAGACGGGACATAATTTTGTAGGTGTGAAAAAACGATAATTACATAGCCGAAAATTATAAAATAAAAAAAAACAACGTTTTCCACACGAATGGCACAGGAGAATAATGAGGCATACCAAAAATATTACATCTTATAAATATTTTTTTCCTTGATCCATCTTATTGATCATAAATCATTATAATGTACAGCGTCTATATTACTAAATTCAATGTAATATACTTGAACTTGTAAATTGTAATAATAATAAGAATATTATAAAATTTTATTTTGTTAAAATCAGCACCATAATCATTATACCTCTAAAACACGCACCAACATCATCTTCACGTTCTGAAGAGAACCCCGTACATCATTAAATGTACGGGGTTCTCTTCAGAACATCTGTCAAAAAATCAAACCAAATGATAAGTTCGCAGAGAGCAAACAATAAATCTAGTGAACGAATTCAAAAATTCGCCTGAAATCAAAGTGATGCCATATAAAAAAATAAATCAGTGTGGAATTTTACAAAATTAATAGGAACATTTTCGGAGACGGGACATTTTCATGTAGTGACATCACGAGCCCAAATAATGGATTTATTTATTTAAAAAAAAAAAAAAAAAACTGTACACTTCTAAACAATTTTACTAATATTTTCTTAATCTTGGTAAAAAGATCTATCCACATGATTTTTTCCAAGTCGTTATGAAATCCATGCAAGTGGCCTATTGAGCCGATTCACTGAACCGGATCTTTTCATTGAACGAGACCTAGTGAAGCGGCTCGTTCAACTGAGCCGCTTTGCCCATCTCTAGGTAGCATTATGTTGTAGCATATTATACAATTTTTTCGTACAGTTTAAAGTAAGATAAAAGTAATGTGATAGTACTCACAAAAAAATAGTAAAATATAGTGTGCCAGTTGTATGGCTATTAAAAAAAATATATATATATTTACAAAATAACAAAAAAAATTGAAAAACACCAGACATAGTGGAAAAATAATATATATATATACGGATATACACATACACATATTACATTCTTTTAACCGGTGACGTGCCACGAACTCGAAAACACGGGCCTCATTTGCGCATGCGCGAGAAAATAATTCAAATGAGGCCCCTAGAAACAAAGACGGAAGTGTCCACTTTGTCAAATTGTTGGCAAACTGAAAAAAACGTTTAATCAGTCCGTTATTTATCAATATGGAAGGAACATTTAATATTATGTAAGTAAACCGGTTTAAGAATAATATTTCAAATCAAATATGTATCTAAATGCTCTAGTTTCTTAAAAAAATGCGTTTTTTTGATGGACACTTCCGTTTTTGTTTCAAACATTCGGACACTTGCTGTTTTGTTTCACAAACAGTTGGACACTGCCGGTTTTGATTTAAATGACAATTTCGAAGATGTTGCAGTCAATGTAAGAAAACAATATTTAAAATAAGACTTTTTTATTAAAATAATTATAAAAACGGAAATTATATGAACAGCTTAAAGTTTTATCAAATTTAGAAATATTCATAAATTCTGAGAAAAAGATATTAGTTTTTTTTAAATGGTGAAATTACATCCACCATGAAAAAGAAAAATTAGAAGAGTTAACTAAATTATACTTATTATTATACCACTACGATTTTCCGTGACTATTTTGCCAGTTTTATAAAAACATTCCATTATGTGTTGCACCTTTTGTTTTGAAATATTTATGCTCCTGAGAAATGTTTGTTGACACACTGGAATTACGGAGCCGCCGGACAATCTAAATGAAAATTTTGTTTGAAATTGTTTTGTTTTGTAAGTGATCAAAAATCAACACCAAAAGCGTGTATTTTTCACAGCAAAAAGATAAACCAGGTAATATTAATTTTACAGTAATATAAAAAATATAAAATTATTTTTAATAAGGAAATAATAATATCATATTGTAATTTAAAAAAATATATATTTTAATAAAAAGTATCGCTATAATATAGTTAGATGTTAAAGTAATAAGCTGTTTCTTATAATACCTACATACTTATTTTAATTAAAATAGACAGTTTTTATTATTTATTATTAAAAAAAACAACATTTATTATCAAAAAACACAGTTTAAATTCGAAATGAATCTCTACCAAATGAATTTTCAAAAATTAATTAGTTATTAATTTGAAATATTATATTAATTATTATAAAATTATTTAAGTCTAGTTATCAAAATACATGGCCTAGCCAACTCGATCCAGATCCTTACAAAAAAAAATTGTGAACAAATTCAGACAAATCTACAAAAAAATTCATATTTTGACATTGCCTACAACATAATGGCGGTTTGCCTCTTTTTCTTGGCAATGTTTGCCTTCCATTTGTGCGGTTGTTTCACACGTTTCCTCGCTGATTCTGGTGGCAAAACATCGGGGAAAGTTTCCATTCTTGGAATATATAACGTCCACTAACAATAAATGATTATTACAACCTAAAAAATAACTTATCAGGGCCACAACTCACTTACGCTTCCGCACGAGTTTGTATGAATTACAGTATGGCAGCCATTATGAATAGAGCGTCCTGATTGGCTATTTGAAAAACTGCCGCTTTTGTTTCGGAAGGAGGTGGACACTGCCGTATTTGTTTCAACAACAAAACTTTAAAGCCAAAATACTATGGTTTAATGACGTTTATGTTACAAATAGAAATATTGTCGAGATAGAGTGAACATTTCTCTATGAAACTGCATATTCAACTCATTTTTGACGTTTGGTGGACACTTCCGTCTTTGTTTCTAGGGGCCTCAAATATTTTAAATAAATTGTCTCTGAAAAACTTTTGGTCTGCGATTTTGACCCTTATATTTACGAATTTGTATGAAAAACAGTGTCTAAATCGCTTGCGCCATCATTATTCTAGGTAGTCTTAAAGATTTCACTCGAATTGCCACACTGGATTATTTTTAAGACGATTTCTTCTATGATGATGCGCTGTCAGATTTTGCCGCGGAATTAACGGTCGCAATTACTGCGTGTATCGCGAATAAAACGTCGTAAAACCTATTAATTTACGTAATAAATGCAAGTAATGTGGTTTTAGTGGATAGTTTATTGTGTTGTGAACGTGTTGCAGTCAATAAAATATACCATAGCTTAAAATTTATCAACAAAACATTCAATTCAAAATTCAAAGTGGTGCTTTGTTAGGGAAAGGGGAGGGAAGGAGGCCCCCTCAGGCCCGGTACTTGACTGGTTAAATTTCAAATGCAAAAAAAATACACAAAAAATAAGGTATCAATGTTTTAGTTTTGTTACAGTGAATTGATCTACGAGTATTTAGTATTTATAATAACAAACAAACATTAAAAGGTTAAATTATTGAAAAAAAAAAGTTTTAGGGTTGTTTACTGATTTTCAATCCATTTTAGCGGGCTAATAACCATTTAAAAAAAAAAAATTAAATGCAGTTCTCATTTTCTTTGTAAGACGCAACTTTTGAGACGGGGGCGTTTCTGAATTCAAAAGTTGAAATAATTGACACACCCTAATGTACCTACACGGTAAGGTGGGTCACGACTGTATGGAGAAAAAATCTTTTTTTGATTTGTCTAATAGTGATAAAATGGTGTTAAATGAAGATAAAAAAAAATCACGTAATTTTCTAAATTATATTTGGATATCATCTTCTTCCTCCGGATTGACTTTGAAATTTCACATAATAGAGAAAAACCCACCCTAGTTATATCATAAAAAAAATTTCTACAGTATCTTTATATGAGAATGCATGGTGAATACCCGTGATTTATGCAGCATCTGGATTTGCTATCTGAAACGCGCTTCGAAAGTCTCCAATCTAGAAGAAATGGGACCCTAACAGTAACAGCTTCCAAAATTATAAGCTATTACATTGACAGCCCATACCTCTTAGAATGCTATAAATTGTTTGTACCGATCAACTACTGCCAGGGTCGCCACCACGACTTGCTCTGTATTCCACATGGCAGAACAGACGTTCTGGCCCAGCACAGCATGACAAGAGGTATAGTGCTGCTAAATGATATCTCTAGGTCCCTTGACATTTTCAACATTAGTCTTGAAGGTTTTAAGAGTAATTTTAGGCAAAAACTCTAAAATATGTATTAACTAACTTTTGCCCCGGGCTTCGCTCGCATAGTATTAGGGGGATACCCACAGCGCCTCCTCCACCTTCCCTATCCCCACTCCAATCCCCCCTCCTCCTCTTCCCCGCCCCCTCTCACCCCTCTCCCCGCACCCACCCACCACAAATCCACCTCACCCCTCACCCTCCCCCTCCACCCTCCGCCTTCCTCATTCTCCCTCCCCCCCCTCCGCCCTGCCCCACATCCTATCCCCCCCCTAACCCCCCCTCCATACCCGCTACATTCATTTTTCAAACAGCTCGCGTGCCACCTATTGCAATTTTTGTAATTAAATTTCATAATGCCAGAGCTCTAAGCTATAGCCTATAGACTATTCTGATGTATGAGCTATATTATTGTAAAGTTTCATTAAAATCCATTCAGTAGTTTTCGCGTGAAAGAGTAACAAACATACATCCATACAAACTTTCACCTTTATAATATTAGTAGGATGTAATTTTATTTTTTTCTTCTTTCTCGTTTAAAGTCTGTCAAATAACAGTAGAAAATATTAAAAATTGAACTACTAAATTTGTAGGCTGGCAACACCAATTTAACTGTCAAATATTATTTCAAATCGCAATGACACTGAATGTGTAAAACACAGTAAGTCACATTTATAAAAAACTTTTTTTTCTTTCTTAAAGAAAAAAAATTAAATCAAAGAAGCACTATTGAAGGTACCTCTTAAAATTGATTAAACGGCCTTTTATAAAGTGTTATGCATTCGATTTTCACGGCCAAAAGCATTTTCGTTATTTGTTTTTGGGGTGTTATGCCGTGTTGCGCTACCTCCTTCTTTAGCCAACGTTTCGGACATCGTTGCAGTGTCCATCATCAGGGCAGATCCGGCAGATCCGGTAGATGTGTAATTTTTAGTTGTTAAGTGTGTGCTTATTTACTTCGAAACGATGCCGTGTCGCCAGCACCACTAACTTTCACCAGTACAAAATAGTCATTCAATGCATTCATTTAATTTAACAAATTTGAATTTAACAGTAGGTAGAAAGGAAGAATCACTAATGGTGAGTTTAGTTACACTACTTTTAGGGTCTGAATGAGTTAAATATATTCAGATCTAAAATTAGAGGCATGATCTAAAACCCGGGCAACGCTAGGTACTTAAGCTAATATTAAATTAATGTGAGCAATTTCTAACTGTGCTTTTTATTTTACTATAATATCGTTATTCTTCATTGTATTAACAAAAATTGCAAATGTATAATATACCCATATGCAATTCTATTTTTGAGATCAGTAGGTATCGAAATTACAATAAAAAAATATTTTTCTCACTTTTATGTGTTTTTGATTTTTTACAAAAAATGTAGGTTACACAGCTTTACATCGCCACCATGTGTTGTATTTTTAGTATTGCCATTTGATCAACAGTGGCGCCCTCCTATGTTTTCTACCCTTATTTGACAGACTATGTATATCTTATGTGTATTGTAATAGGATTATATTAATCTGTAATGCACAAAAAAAAAGTCAGATAAACCATTAAAAATTAATTATTTTTCTATAAAACATGAAAAAGAGTTCCGGAATATTTTGATATATTTATTTTGTACTAGCAGACCCGGCCACACGTTGCTGTGGCTAATGAAACACAACGCCATTATCCAATCTTTATAAAATCCACACCACCCGCTTGCCAGCTGCCCGCTCCCCGCTGCCTGAATTGAATATTTGAATTTATCGGCTTTTCTCTACTATAATAAGCATGTATTATACATGTAAACTAATTAACTCGCCACTAATTATACAATGCTTGCAATGCAACACTGGATATTTGAAAAGGGAAAATCAAATACCTACTTACTCTAGGACATCTATTTTCCAATTTCTTCCGTAGAACGAATTTCAAAAGTGACTATAGTACGGCCCACCAGCCGTTTTAAATCGCACAAAAATATGTTTTCTTTAAATTTCTCGGCTTTTATCTAATATAATTTACATGACATATAAACATTCCTCTTCAATCACTCTATCTATTGGTGAAAACGGTA
Organism: Limnephilus marmoratus; assembly: GCA_917880885.1. Taxonomy (NCBI): domain Eukaryota; kingdom Metazoa; phylum Arthropoda; class Insecta; order Trichoptera; family Limnephilidae; genus Limnephilus; species Limnephilus marmoratus. The sequence continues at coordinate 44,724,161 of OU862913.1, forward strand.
TGAAAATCCGTTGCGTAGTTTAAAAGATTAACGCACACATACATTTTGAGCGACTTCATTTTATACTATGTAATGATGAACATAATTCAAATTATCTCAAGGCAGTGTATTCAAATACCAGCAAAATCCTTCGTACTCTCAAATTTCAGCATTATTTTGCGAGACTCAATCTTGGGACTTTTTGTAAACGATTTCTTTAAAATATACTACATTTGCTATGGAAGATGGCAAAACTTTTATATAAGTACACTAGAAATCAGAAAAAGCCCTTAAAATGCTAATTTTCAAAACTTTGAAGTGAATCCGGAGGAATAAGTTCGTATCAGAAATTTGAAAATTTATAAACGTTACTTTTTTTAATTTTTTTTTATTGTACGACAGACAGGTAAGTCCAATTACGGTACAATTTTCTTACAACTATATATAGTTTTTTAAAACTTGGTATGGTGATATCAAACAAATCTATATCCGCTGGTAGGGCATTAAGCAAAGTCATACCTCTTGTCATGCTGTGTTGAGCCATGACATCTGTCTGACCCTGCGGTATGTAGAATAGGGCGTGGCTACGAGTTCTACAGTATTTGTCAGGAGCGAATAAGCCACAGCATGACTGGAGATATGGACAGTCTATAAGGTTTTTTATTAACTTTAATTCGAATACCATGAGTTCGGCATTACGCCTGGTCTCCAGGCTTTGATAATTTGTCTCCTTTAGCAGTTCCACGTGATGCATGAATTTCGGATATATTCCGTATGATCGCATGTAAACATACCTTAGGAATTTTTTTTGAATTTGTTCAATCATATTTATGTATTTAAGTTGATAAAGGTATCCAAACTGTACTAGCGTACTCCAGATTGCTTCTGACCAATCCGTTGAACATGGCGGTCATTGCTTCTGTGTTACTGAATTGTTTGCAAGTTCTAATTACAAAACCAAGCAGTTTGGAGCAAGCCGAAGTAAGCTGCACTATATGATTTGAAAATGTCAGCCTGGGATCAAAGGTCACCCCAAGATCCTTGATGATATTTACGCGTGTTAGTACTTCTCCATTCATTCTATATGGGTATAATAACGGATTTGTGAACGACTATAAGTCATAACGACCCATTTTTTTATATTAAAATTAAGTTTATTTTCTAACGACCATTTCATGATTGAATCGAGGTCTGTTGTTTTGAACCCATTTGGCACCCTTTTATCGCATCTTATATGAACACCCTCTTATCGGAACAAACTCTAGGGGATGCCCATGCCGAGAGTACCCTCATCATACTTCAAAAGAGCCGCACAAGACAGGGAAGAATGGAAGAGACGAATACATGAAATTTCTGCAAACCAATCCCAGGATTGAAACCAGAGAGAGAGAGTGCATGGTTGGTAGCATCTATACGCATTTCCCTCCATAAGTATATTATTAAAGTAGGCTGACTGACCTGCGTCCTGTCTCCCTTCGCAAGACAGTCCTTGGCGGCAGAGCGCAGGACGGCGCAGCGGTCGCGCATTTTGTCTATGGACACGTCCAGCTTGCGGCCAGCGCGCTCCAGACGCGGCAGGCACACCTCCCCCTCCGTCAGCGGACGCACGCGCGTCGAGGCGTCCAGCGCTGGATACAAAACACACCCGCGTTAGAAGCCAGGCAATTAAATAAATTTTACACAATTTTAAAGTACATTTCTTCGAGGCAAAATCGGGGAACCGGCTAAAGGACGCGAACTTCGAGCATCGTCTGCGGTTGGGCCGATAGCTATACGCATTCTCATTGGGACTGCCCGGTGGTATATGGAATACTTTCTCTGGCTTTTCTTTTTATATATTTTATTTTCTTTCCGCTATTATAGTAATTACTTACATTATAAAATAATCATATAACTGTTTTTTCCTCATTACTTATTTTATTTACAGAAGGTTTCTTCGACTGGTCATAGCCGTCATATTTATTTTTCTTTTTCTTTTACTAACACTATTATCTCCTTTTGATGTTACCTATTTCAGAAGAACTATTCCACGGGCTGCTACTTCTATTTATCTTTTGTATAATGTTAATGTAAGTACTTGCATACTGCTTACTAACCCCGTATGCATGGACATTGGAGGGTCTAGAGTCGTTCAAATAAATGTAGCTTCGTTCAAAAAAAAAGTAGAGTCTTGACGTGTGCGGTGAAGGAGGAAACCATATGTTTCCTTATAATGCCGTTGGGAAAGTGGTGGGTCCCCTCCAATAAACTAAAATATGTGTAGTAAAAATCACAAAAATCTGACAGGAGATTACGTCCGTTATCCAATAACGATCTCACAAAAAATACGGAATCGCTCGGCTGGTATTGTTTTTATGAACTAATCATAATAAGGTAATACATATTTTTAATCTAGAGTGCCATGTTGATTTGGCAGCTGTATATTTTTAGTTTTCATTGTATCAGTCTTACCACTTTTATAAATACAATGAGCGCTTTTATTAGTACCGTGACGTCCCACGGCAAAAAAGGCAATAAACATGCGTTCCTTATGGCTTTAATGCTGCAGCTCTTTCTCACACATTAAATAAAGGTGAGAAAAAAGTAGAGACACTAAAAATGTGACCATTTCCTCCAAAGTACTACTTTTTTCCGTTGAAGCAAACAGATATATCTTATTACAGTTCAGCTACAGTGACGGGAATTGCGTTTCATTTGATTTATAAGTGTGAGGGATATTTATCATAGTGATTTAATGTTTCCTTTGGGAGGGTGCGTATGTTCATGAGACATATGTTCACCGTTTGATTCATTTTCGTCTATTGTTATTTAGTTTGTGAGAAAGAGCTGCAGCATTATACGTTTAAGATGAAGCCATAGTAAATAATGCAAAATCATATGTTTTGGTTTTGAAAATTTGACCGCTTAGAAGTATTAGATATGCTTGAATTAAATACTGGGTGTAGAACATACCTTGGCCCTTAAAAATATCGGTAATTTTTTTTTATAAGTCTTTTAATAAGCCTGTAAAAAAATAAAGTATAAGGTCTATAAAAAATACTTTCAAGTCCCAACTCTCCTATTTATACATCAAATCTTTTACGGATAGCTTATTATACCCATTCTATCTTCTAAAAAAATGGTCACGTACAATGGGATAATTGGAAAGTTATTTAGACGATACAGTATTAATCCTTATTAATTTAAATACGTTAGTTACCCCAAGCATTTCATTCACATTATTGTAATCTTTCACACTATCTCTACATATGTATTATAAATTAAAGTCCTCCGCGGCATCTATCTGTCTCTTCGCGATAAACTCAAAGACGGTGGTGGTTACAAAGGTTGGATTTTACAAAGTGTTTTATTAGCCACAGCAACGCGTGGCCGGGTCAGCTAGTTTAAAATAAAATATGCATTTTCGCGTTGTTATTTTACAATACGGCGCAGGTCGACGAATTAGGTTTTTCAAAGTGAACCCTACGGCGTCCACCGAAGAACTACTGACCACGCCACACCTATTTTGTATCAGTCATGCCCCGGCCGGAGCGGGAGATGGACGTGTGGCTCCGCGTCGCTTGATTTCGTGAAATCAATTTTAAAAGTCCAATTTATTACAATAAACAATGGTAAAAAAGGATTTAATGTTTTTTACAGATTTTAAATCAACCTGTAAAAAAAATTCTCAAATACCTTTTCCAACCTTTTCAAAAGCTTTTTCTCAAGTATTTTCAAACTCCTCCCTTGGCGTGAATTTCGGCCTTTAAAAGGGGCGTGAATTTCGATTTCGATTTTTTCCTTGACTATTGGATGGCCTTAATCTTTCTCCTTTGCACATAATTCAGCCAACGAACTAAGAAGACCGTGACCGATGACCGTGACCTAAGTTAGACCGTGTAATAGGACCGAGCCATGTGATAATATTATCTACATGATAATATTATCACATTGAGCCATATTATCAACATGGTACCGAGCCATCTTGATAATATTCCACGTAGCGTTACAAAATATCATATTAAAAGGAACTTTGTAAATAAATTTCAAATACTTATTTTGAACCGGAGTACTTTTTATTTTAAAAAAACCTTAGGCTGCCTTTACTTAAGACACTCACTTAAGCGACATACTGCCAAATTATCACTGTAAACGATACAAAAAGTCACTTACCGTAATTTATAGCAAGTTACAGAAGTTGTTTTTATGTAAGTTTTTTAATGTAATTCGCTCACGTAAGCAACTTGTTGCCAAATTAACAAATGACACCAAAAGTCAATTACCGCAATTTATAGTAAGTTACAGAAGTTGTTTTTATGTAAGTTTTTTTCTTTAAGTCCCTCATTTAAGCAACTTATTGCCAAATTACCAATGTAAACGACACCAAAAGACTCACCGTAATTTATAACAAGTTACAGAAGTTGTTTTTACGTAAGTTTTTTACTATAAGTCACTCAAATAAGCAACTAATTGCCAAATTACCAATGCAAACGACACCAAAAGTCTCTTACCGTAATTTATAGTAAGTTACAGAAGATGTTTTAACATACGTTTTTTTACTGTAAGTTGCTCACGTAAGCAACTTATTTCCAAATTATCAATGCAAACGATACCAAAAGTCACTTACCGTAATTTATAGCAAGTTATAGAAGTTGTTTTTATGTAAGTTTTTTTCGTAAGTCGCTCATGTAAGCAACTTATTGCCGAATTACCAATGTAAATGACACTAAAAGACTTACTGTAATTTATAGCAAGTTACAGAAGTTGTTTTTACGTAAGTTTTTTTTATTTAAGTCCCTCATGTAAGCAACTTATTGCCAAATTACCAATCTAAACGACACCAAAAGTCACTTACCGTAATTTATAGCAAGTTATAGAAGTTGTTTTTACGTAAGTTTTTTTACTGTAAGTTGCTCACGTAAGCAACTTATTTCCAAATCAATGCAAACGATACCAAAAGTCACTTACCGTAATTTATAGCAAGTTACAGAAGTTGTTTTTATGTACATTTTTTCCTGTAAGTCGCCCACGTAAATGACTTAATACCAAATTACCAATGTAAACGACAACAAAAGTCACTTACCATAATTTATAACAAGTTACATAAGTTGTTCTTATGTAAGTGAGTGAACTTCAAGCCTTCTCATAGCTTATCAAAACAGTTTGATAAGTTGAGATGTTTACGGTAAGAATTAGTATGCGAGAAGTCAAAAATTTAAAGACAGTTGTTTTTGTAGGATTTTTTAAAACTAGTAATTTAATTATTTTAACGAAAATCTGATTAGGTTAAGTGGATAAATATCTTACCTTATCTTTCCTCACTCTCTCCCGAAAACAATATGATAATAACATTAGATAAAACTCAAATAAGCGAAAATGAATGTAAACGGAAATAAAGTTTTCTGATTTAAAAAAACAATTTAGGAGATATCATTTATTTTTGACGTGGAAAAAAGTTTTCTGAAAATGAGCATCTATTTAATTATCGGTCCAATACTTTCTAATCTCAATGATTCTGTTTATACGAGGGGAGGTTTTTAAGTTCGCGGAATAGGAAGGAAGGTGATAAGTGGGGGTGTAGCTGAATTAGATACTAATTGAACAACTCATTATAAGTATAAACACCGGGTTTTATCGTAATTAGGCCATTAATCTTTGAGCTATCATCGACCAAACATGTCAATCGAGAAGAAATTGTGAAATATGGAGAAGATCGAGTTCCACGCTGTTATAAAGTTCCTTACCAAGCAAGGAAAATCATTTCTGACCATACTGAAAGAGATGCCATCCGTTTACGGGGACTCTTGTCCAAGTAAAACTATGGTTTACAAGTGGCATACACTCTTTAAACAAGGCAAGGGTCACTTGAAGACGACCCACGGCCAGGAAGGCCGATCGAGACGACCAATCCGGAAATTATTCAAAAAGTCGAAAAATTAATATTAGAAGATGCCCGACTAAAGAATAAACAGCTCGCAGAAATAGTTGGGAGTATCAGATACAACCATTTTAAAAATTCTTCATGGCCATCTTGGCATGACTAAAGTCAGCGCAAGACGCGCTGTTGTTTTTGAGGCGGTGCCCATTCCCGGCACCCATCTTGCGCTGACTTTAGTCATGCCAAGATGGCTGCCGGGAATGCTCACCGCCTCAAAAACAACAGCGCGTGGAGTGTTCTCGTGCATTTTCGGACCTCTGAAGGGAAGACAAAGATAGAGTGTTGGCTCAAATTGTTACCGGTGATGAAATTTGGGTTCATCATTATGAACCTGAGTCTAAACAGGATTCAATGCGTGGCACAGAAAAGCACACCACCACCAAGAAGTTTAAGGTGTCACAATCAGCTCGGAAAATCATGGCGACAGTCTTTTGGAACTCAGAAGGAATCCTGTTGATCGATTACAAAGATAAAGGTGTTTCCATAACCGGAGATTACTACGCTTTAATCCTAGAGCAATTAAAGGAAGCAATCAAGGAGAAAAGAAGGGGAAAACCGACCAAAGGTGTCCTCCTTCTGCACGACAGCGCGCCTGTTCACAAGAGCCGTGTTGTGATGGCTGCCCTGCAGAAGGTGGGCTTCGATATTTTGTCACACCCACTTCACAGTCCTGACCTGGCTCCCAGTGATTATTACCCATTTCCAAACTTGAAAAAAGAACGAAGAAGAAAAAAGAACAGAGGGAAAAAGTTTTCATACGATGAAGAAGTGAAGGATGCAATTTCGGCGTATTTTTTAGACAAAGACAAATAATTTTTTTTTGAGGGTATACATAAGTTGATTGAAAGATCCGAAAAATGTATTAGGGTAGCAGGTGAATATATTAAAATGGAAAAATAATTTTGGGTTTTTATTTTCACTCCTTACCCCCCATTCCGCGAACTTAAAAACCCACCCTCGTACCATTACGTATTTGAATTCGAAGTCGGTTGCTGGCAGGTAGCTGTCATCCGGATAAAATTAAAGAACTCCATTAATTTCCGCCTTTAACGGCACAAAAGCGCGTGGAGAATTGTTTATTTCAAGCCAAATTCTATTTCACCACTTTATTTTACATCTTTATTGACAAAATTGCGTAAATTTGACAGCAGCAGATCGTTGTTGTCGATCTTACTGCAAATAAATGTACAGATGTAAACGGTCGCTATCGTCGACTCCAGATACTAATATCTACAGCCTGTATGTCGGACGAATATCTACAGCTCATATGTTGGACTAATATCTACGAACTTCAGAGTGAGGACTAATATCTACAGAGCTAAGGTCGGACAAATATCTATGACGCTCCCAGTGATGACTAATATCTACAGAGCGTAGGTTGGACTAATATCTACAGAGGGCAGCTGAGCAAGAGGTTGTACGGAAAAGCATAAATTACTTCAATTACGTAATTACTAATTACGTAAAGGCTTAAACTTTTATTTATTTATTAATTTTCGGGAAATCGACAGTTTATATTTATTTCAGTTTGTACATAGTATTAAATAGCCAAAGTAAAACCAATTACGGACTTCCTCCTTGTGACTTTACTTCTACTGAGACAGCATAATAAGAATAAGTAAATTAGTTTTATAAAAAGGAATATGAATCTAAAATTATATAAAACAAAAAATATATATATGTATACTCAAAACATTTTTTTTTAATATAAAATGAAAAATTACATAACAAAAAAAATCTATCAAAACATTGGTAGCCATGGAGAGAGGTTGTACATATAAATCAAATCATAACAGAAATACAAACAATAAAAACATAACATTATTCAAGAACCATTAGAGCAACACTCTTTTATGGACCTTTTATATTCAGTAAGTTTGCAATTGAAAATGTCCACATTGGAAAATACGCTATTATAACTATTGCATAGTCGGTTCAGGCAAGAATTCTGCTTACAGTTTGTCTTGCATTGATCCACCCTGAACAGGACAGAAGAGCGTGTTGAACGTGCAGGTACATTGAATTGGATTTTATTTAGCAACTCTGGGCATATATATATTAATGTTTGGTTTTGGGAAAACTCACTTTTTCCGCTCACTTTTTAAAAACTCACTCACTTTTTTGTTAGCGCAAAAACGACCAGTAAGCCCTTTGCGTTTCACCCACCTTAAGGTTCACTTTCGGTCGAAGCAAATTCAGACAAGAAGCTGGGATCCTTTTTTTTTCGACAAAAAAAATATATACAGGGATTTATTCTCCGATACGAATCGGCGGCGAAAACTAGAAGCTCTACTCGAATCACTCGATTCGGCTCGGTTGTATTTCCCGCCGACAGATGGCGTTTGAAAAAAAAAAGTGACGAAAAAACCCGCTAATTTCACAAAGGAAAATGCTTGCTAGGACTATTGACACAGGTCAGGATCTCAGATGTCAAATTTTTAGCCTAACAAAACGGAACTCTCGGCGGTTTCGGTCGTTGTTTTTCGGAAAACGACATTACCGCCGAAAAACCGATTCCGGGCTAGATGTTTTTTGAAAATACGATAGCCGGATAGATTCCGCAACTTTTAACACCAATATAACATGCCCATCCCATGTAAAAAAAGTCACGAGATGCTGACAAAACTCGAAATTTTCCGAAAAAAAATCATCAAAATACGCGCTCACAGATTCCATAGGAAGTTTAATTATTGCCGGCCAGTTCAAATTAACACGTTTTTCATTCGGGGTAGGTACCTACTTATTTCGGTAGTCTTGCAAATATGATGAAAAAAGCTAAGATTGCCGGAATCTAAGGAAATGCGCAGGTACCTACCTGAATGGGTACCTACACAACGAATTAGGTTTTAATGCAATAAATACTACGGTAAGGTTGTTTCGATGATACAGAATAAATGAACTTTTTTTAAGTTAATTTTCACGTTCTGTGATGGTTCTACTCAAATTCTATTGTTTTATCATTACAGACCAGTTACATCACAAAACTGAAATAATTACAGAACTCGAACGGAACTTTATAGAACTGAAAATTTACTAGAAAAATTTAAAGAATTGTCAACTTTTTTTTATTAATTATTTTTTTTATTTTTAAGTGTGTTCTATTTGGACATTGTTAAATAAAAAAAAAATTACGCGTGTTCTAGGTAGGTACTTACTTGCAGGGACTTTTTTCATTTAAAAATCAAAACATGATATTGAATGAATTTATTTAAAGTGAAAATTATTTTATGCTCAACAGCATAATGGCGTCGTTTTGGTGAAATATTACAACAAAGTACCTACTTAGTACTTACACTTGCAAAATGAAATACAATACAACTACAATAGTGAGCTCCGGCATAATGAAATTTTGCACTGCTAAACCGTGCAACCGATTGTTATTGTTTATGGACTATTTGTGCGTAAATAAATTAATTATATACAGCGGGTACCCGGCATGCGTTGCGAGGCCACTTTAACTTCGGGGTCAACTAAACCGTAATGGTTCCCTACCAAGTCCCGGGAAACAACATTATAAAATTATGCACTTTATAAAATTATATACAACGGGTACCCGGCATGCGTTGCAAGGCCGCTTTAACCTCGGGGTCAATAAAACTGTAATGTTTCCATCCGAAGTCCTGGGAAACTACATTATAATGCAAGCGCCTGCAATATGTAACATTATATACTACGGGTACCCGGCATGCGTTGCAACTCCACTTTAACCTCAGGGTCAACTAAACTGTAATGGTTCCATCCCAAGTCCCCGGAAACTGCATTATAATGCAAGCGCCTGCACTATATAAAATTATATACAACGGGTACCCGGCATGCGTTGCAAGGTCACTGTAACCTCGGGGTCAACTTAATTATAATGGTTCCATCCCAAGTCCCGGGAAACTACATTATAATGCAAGCGCCTGCACTATATAAAATTATATACAACGGGTTCCCGGAGTCAATAAAACTGTAATGTTTCCGTCCCGAGTCCCGGGAAACTGCATTATAATGCAAGCGCATGCACTATTTAACATTATATATAACGGGTATCTGGCATAAGTAAGTGAAGTTTTACTTCGGTCGTGTGATCTAAAGCACACTTTTTTTAATTTATTTTCACGTTCTGTGTTATTTTGTCTTCGATCGCGATGAAACTTTGGGGATTTCATGTGCGCATCGCCTCAATTCTTTCTGTATAAAATAGTGAGCTCTGGCATCATGAAATTATGCATTGCTAAACCGTTCATCCGATTGCGATGAAACTTTGGGGATTTGATTGCTGCATCCCTTCGATTCTTTCTGTATAAAATAGTGAGCTTGGGCATCATAAGATTATGCATTGCTAAACCGTTCATCCGATTGCGTTTGGGGATTTGATGTGCGCAGGCCGGCAATGGTTTTTGTGTACAACAGTGAGCTCTGGTATCATGAAATTACGCATTGCTAAACCAATTAACCGATTGCAATGAAAATTTGATATTTAACCGATTTATATTTAATTTAACACACACTCCTCCTCGCTTCATCCACTTTCACACGTCAAATCGCATAGTGTTTAAACCCGTTTATTGCTTTTGCAATGGGCCCAGCTAGTTGAATATTATTGTTGACTACTTTATACAGGAATAGTGCATCCATACGATGCCTTCGTACACTCAATGAATCAATTTTAAAGTGTGAAGCTGCCTCTGCATAATTATCAAATCTTACAAACGACTTGTAACAAAGATATTTTAGGAATTTGTTTTGAATAGCCTCGATTTTGTTTATGTGGATTTTGTAAAATGGAGACCAAACAACTGATGCAAACTCCAAATGACTCCGTACATAGGCAAAGTAGAGTTGCTTAATGATATTGATGCTATTAAAAAGTTTTGTGTTTCTTATGATGAAACCTAACATTTTAGAAGCTTTATTTGTGATTTGTTGTATATGAAGGTTATATTGTAGTTTACTATCAAGGGTTATTCCAAGATCACGAATATCTGAGACTGTTGCAATGTTGTTGTTATTTATAGAATAGTTAAATAATGTTTTATTTTTATTTCTTGAAAAGGTAATATGATGACATTTTGAGACATTTAGAAATAGTTGATTATGTTGGCAATAGGTAAATATATTGTTTAAATCATGTTGTAAATTGACACAATCGTTTAGACTTTTTATTGGTTTGTATAGCTTGGCATCATCAGCAAATAATTCTATTTCAGAGTATTTAACAACATTGACCAAATCATTGATATATAAAATGAAAAACAATGGGCCGAGATGAGAACCCTGTTGGATCCCAGAGGAAATTTCACTGAAATCTGATTCGAAACCCTTTATTGCTACTGCCTGTGATCTCTTGAGTATATAAGATGTAACCCAACGAAATAAATTACCACGTATACCTAATGACCAAAGTTTTCTGAGTAATAGTTTTTGATTAATTTTATCAAATGCTTTGGCAAAGTCTGTATATATGATATCTACTTGAGTGCGGTTGTCCATGTGATCGACAATGAATTCAGTAAGAAGAACGAGGTTACTTTCCACATTTCTTTCTTTCCACATTTCTACTTTTAAAGTACATACATGAAGTTTTGGCATAATATTACGTATTTTGCTGCTTACGGGGACAATAATTTATTGAACAAACATGGAGGTCATAATACAAAGATATTTATTTATTTCGAAATACACGGCACCACAACCTAACCTAACGTAACCTAACTGACATAGAAATGGTCATGGTAACAGACTTAATAATTTAGAAACACTCGAAATAAAGAAAGCTGTTAAAACAAAAACCCAAGTCCTTAATAATCAGCTAAATGTGTCCAATAGTCCGATATTAGGGATTTTTACATACATAAATTAAGTTTTTTAAACTGCATACGCAATAATGTTATTCCAATATGTTATACAAAATTGCAAATCCAACCTCTGCCGGTGCTGTAGATATTCGTCCACACTTTGGTTCTCATAGATATTAGTCAGCAGTTTGAGCGTAGATATTCGTACGCACTTTGGTTCTCATAGATATTAGTCAGCAGTTTGAGCGTAGATATTCGTACGCACTTTGGTTCTCATAGATATTAGTCAGCAGTTTGAGCTGTAGATATTCGTCCACACTTTGGTTCTCATAGATATTTGTGCGATTTTTTCAGTTTTTGGAATTCCTGTAGATATTAGTAGTTGCCTCCCTATCGTCGCTATGAGCACTTACACAAGTTAAACTTTCAACAATTTCGTTAACATTTATTAATTACCGTAAATCAGAAACAATTTATTTCTTTGAATATGGCATTGCAACTCAAGCTGGGAACCAGATAGTTGAATATATAAAAGAAAAACTTTAAAAAAATATTATTTCACACTTTTTGCATATTCTCTCTAACACAATGACTTTAGAATTCCGATAAAAATAAATTACCCAGCTTGAAGAGTTTCCCGTCCTGTGACCTGGTGGCCAGACCTTGGCTCTGGAGCCAGTCCAGTGTCAGGAGCAGCATATCTCCGGATTCACTCCATGAGGAGCAGCTTCCCGCGGCAGCCTTCAACTCTTCCGCACTTCCAATCCTCGCCTCGTCAGGGATGGAAGCCAGGAAGGCCAGCGCTTGCGTCTGAAAATTATTTTATATATAAAGGGTGTTTTTTTATCGGTTTGGTTTTTAAACTGGCAACATTTTTTTAAATTTTTCTTTATTCATTACATTAATATTATGGTTACATTAATTAGTGGATTTTTCGACCACCATGCTAGGCTAATGCCTGTGTTATGGTGGTCGATTTTACATATAGTGCAATAACAATCACACATTCGTGTAATATTTTTAAAGAAAAACACTGTAAAACAAATTCAAACCAAAATGCTTGCCTTATCTTCAACGTAAATATGATAACATTCTATCTGATGTAGATATTTTCAATTGTGACAAAAACAAATATAAAAACTCTGTCAAGAGTGAATTAAAAATGTATTAAATGAGTACAAAACTGCATAAATGTTATGATATATTACGTAATTATATTATACATATCCCCCGCGTCGTCTGTCTGTCTGTTCGCGATAAACTCGAAAACTACTGAACGGATTTTCATGGGGTTTTCACCAATAGATAGTGTTTTGTAAGGAAGGTTTAAGTATGTAATTTGTCAAGGATTTGTGTAAATTGGTTGAAACATAACGATAATTGTTAGAAAAAAGTCAAGCCGCCTGGTAGCTTTCGTCGAAAACGCTGCCTAATCCTTTTGGGATAAAACAGAAAAATGCATGGTGGGATATTCTCTTTTATAGATCTACAAAAAAGTCCGCGAAGGCATATATCTATCTTTTACGGATAGCTTACTATACCCATTCTATCTTCTAAAAAAATGGTCACATACATTGCGGTAATTGAAAAGTTATTTAGACGGATACAGTATTAATCCTTACTTAAATTTGTTAGTTACCCCAAGCATTTCATGCACATTATTATAATCTTTCACACCATCTCTACGTTATTATAAATTAAAGTCCTCCGCGGCATCTGTCAATTCAATTCAATTCAATTCAATTTATTTTATTCTTTCAAAAACATTACAAAATTTAAAATTTTAATGCGTTTTTAAAATACATTTATAACAGTATTACATTTAACATAAATATAAATGGTAAGCAAAAAAAAAAACTATATGAGCATCAATTGAGCTTGCCTTTTAAAGGCAGCTTCTTCTTCAATGGCGCTACAGCCCATTTCGAGCCTTGGCCTCCTTCAAAATAAGCCTCCACCGCCCTCTGTCCTCGGCCGTCGTCTTCCAATCTGCAACATGGAGTAATCCTCTTGCATCCTTCCTGACATCATCCTCCCATCTCAGTCTAGGTCTGCCCGCCTTTCGTTTACCTCCCGGGTGTCCTGTCAGAACCTTCTTCGGTACTCGTGTGCTTGGCATTCGGTGCACATGTCCGGCCCATCTTAATCTTTGGAGTCTTAAATGGGTGGAGAGTCTGGGAGCTTGGTAAATATCATAGAGCTCATTATTGTGGCGGATTCTCCATGCCTCTCCCTCTCGCACCGCTCCTAAGATTCTTCGAAGTACCTTTCTTTCGAAGATGTCCAGCCGTTCCGCTGACTTTGCTGTCAGTGTTCCCGCCTCACATCCATAGGCCAAGACCGTTCTGATAATTGTTTTGTATAAGGTTATTTTGGTTTTCCTATGGACGTTTCGGGATTTGAACACTGGCAGCAACGCGAAGTAAGTTTTGTTAGCGGCTGTAATGCGCTTTCTTACTTCTACTGGGTCTTCATTGTCCTGCGTTATGATGGAGCCCAGGTAGGTAAACTCTTCGACCACTTCGAAATTATAATTGTCTTTGAATTTCACTTTGTCTTTTATTCTGCGATGAGGGGTTCTGGTTTGCATCATGATTTTTGTTTTATTTTCATTGATTTGCAAACCCACCTCTCTTGCCGCAGTCTCCAAAGGGTCAAACACTTCTCTTACAGCCTGTAGGGATCTTCCGACAATGTTAAGGTCATCTGCGTAGCCAACTATTTGATTGCTTCTGTAGCAGATGTTTGAGTCGGTACTGATCATTGTCTTCCTCACGACGTGCTCCAGTACAATATTGAAAAGGGTGGGTGCTAAGCCATCACCTTGTTTCAGCCCCTGGGAGACGTTAAAATCCTCCGTTGTTTCACCTCCTATCCTTACTCGACACCGTGATCCGACCATTGTTGCTTTTACAAGCTTGACTATTTTGGGCGGTATTCCAAAATTGAGGAGTATTTCATATATTTTCTCCCTATCTATACTGTCATACGCCTGTTTGAAGTCAACAAATAGTTGGTATATATCTATATCGAATTCCCAGCATTTTGTCAGGATTTGTCGAGTAGTGAAGAGTTGATCAGTGGTGGATCTCCCCCTCCTGAACCCTGCCTGATATTCTCCTAGTAAGTTTTCTGAGTAATGTTCTAGTCTTTCTTTCAAAATCATTGTGAAAATTTTATACGCTGTACAAAGTAAAGATATTCCTCTGTGATTTTCACACTTCAATTTGTCTCCCTTTTTATGTATGGGGCATATTATGCTAGTTTTCCATTCTTCTGGTACTCTTTCGGCGGTCCATATTTTCACAATGAGATTGTGTAGCAGGTTCTTCAGTTGTTCGTTTCCATATTTATAGAGCTCTGCAGGGATATTATCTCCTCCCGGAGTTTTATTGTTTTTCAATTTCTTTAGGGCAGCCCTTATTTCTGCCATTGATGGCGCTCTCGTTGTTTCATCACTATTTAGCTCGTCCGGAATTGGAGTTGGTTCGACTGTCAGGTTGTTATTGGGATTTAAGAGCTGTTGAAAATATTCTTTCCACCTAGTCTTGATCTTTTCCTTATCTCCTATTATGTCTCCATTACTATCTCTGCACAGAGATGTGTTGGGTTTGAAGCCCTTTTTAAATGCATTGACGCCTTTATATGCCTCACGTGGATTGTTATTTGCCAAGTCATGTTCCATTTTCAACAATATGTTGTTAAAATACAATCTCTTCTTTCTTTTAATTAAATTGTTAGCATCTCTTCGTGCTTGTTCGTAGGCTTGTCTTTTTGCTCTAGTTCCTCTTTCTATACATAATTTTTTTAGAACATTTTTCTTGCAGACGCTCTGTATGCACTCCTCATCGAACCAGGGATTTCTAGCCTGTCTTGGTCTATTTCCAATGCCTGATTCCGCCGCTGTCAGCAGTGCATTTCTCAGATTGGTCCAATCCTCTTCTAAATCATTTGGGGAGAGCGGATCACTCAGTTGGTTTGGTAGGTTTGTTGACAATGAGTCATGATATCTTTCCAATCCTTCTGGTGTTTTTAGAGCATCGATGTTTAGCTTTGGGATACTTGGCTGATTAGACCTTCTATCTCTTGCTATTCTGCATCTATAGGATGCTACTACCAAATAGTGATCCGAATCACAGTTAGCTCCTCTGTAGCTTCTTACATTTGTGATACTGGTCGCCCCTCTTCTTTCAATTAGGATATGGTCTATTTGGTTGTGGTATCTGCCGCCAGGTGATGTCCATGTCCATTTATATATATTCTTCCGTGGGAACTGTGTTGATGCTATTATCATATTCCTTGATTCTGCAAAGTCAATCACTCTTGATCCATTGTTATTGCTTTCCGTATGAAGACTGTTTTTTCCTGTAACCTGTTGGTGTGCCGGATCCTGACCAATTTTTGCATTAAGGTCTCCAATTACCATTTTTATATCATTGGATGGTATGGTGTCATATATCTGTTCCAGTTTATGATAGAAAGTATCCTTAGTTACTTCATCTTTGTCTTCTGTCTCAGCGTGAACATTTACGATGGAAATGTTAAAGAATTTAGTTTTTATACGAAGTATACATATTCTTTCGTTTACAGCCTTAAAACCAATTACTTGTTTTTTTAATCTTTGGTTAACGATGAAGGCTACTCCGAACTCATGGTATTTTTCGTTGCCACTGTGCATTATTGTATGCGTTCTAGTATCAAAGGTATCAGTGCCTGTCCATCTTGTTTCCTGCACTGCTAATATATCTACTTTGTACTTTTCCATTTCACCAAGTACTTCTCTGAGGGCCCCACCTCTGTACATCGTTCTTACATTCCATGTTGCCATTCTCAAGTCCATATTTCGATTGCCATGTTGTCTGCCGGGTATTTTCGCTGTCCGAGGCTTAGTTTCCGGTTTCGTAATAATGCTATTTTTACAGGGAGTGGTTATTAGCCACTCGCCCAACCCCTTACTGGAGGCGAGGGTTTTTCTGTAGGGGTTTTCCTTCCCTTAGCTGGGAGGTTCTGGTTTTATGGCGCCAGAGTTTCGCCATTCGCCCCCTCTCCGTCGGCTATGAACCCGAAGATGGGATGGACGTCCCACACCGGTGATCACATTGCCCAGGGGTCGCGGGGCCATGACGACCGCTCGTGGACGCCAGAGAGTTGGACTTGTTGGTAGTGCTGCTGATGCAGCAACGTCCTTTGTGGCATTTTTTGAGGCGCACACCATCCAGCTTGATGTGTCCCACCACGACCTACCAACCCTTCGACCCCCCGAAGGCAGCTTCACTGACGCTAAATATGTCGATATCAGAATTAATTCTGTTCAACAGCAAGATTACTCTCCCGACCGGCATGACCATTGGCAAGTTAGTCCTGCAGGCCGGAAGATAGAACAGGCCTATGCTGTCGATGGCGAAGATAACCATCGGGAATATATAAATATGAATGTTCTCCAAGATAGCTGAGTTTTCAAACCATCCGCGAATCGATCTGAAGAAATGCGTAGCAATGTGTACATCCCTTCTGACACGTAGATGGTTCATTCCGAGCATACCAAAAAGAAAGTCGGTAGGATAGAGCCACGGGTAATAGCCGTACTCCCTCATGTACAGAAATCTCAGAAATTTTTTCTGAACTCTCTCCAACATGAGGGAATATTTTGCTTGGTGCGGACTCCAAATTATCGACCCACTTTCAAGTCTACTCCTTACTAAGGAATTAAATAGAATTATGAGAACCCGGGTTTCTTTAAAATTCCTTGCAGTACGCAGAACAAAGCCCAGCATTCTCAATGAAGTGCTACAAGCCATCTGAATATGAGTATGAAATGTCAGCCTACTATCAAACATGATTCCAAGGTCCTTCATGGTGGAGACATGTTTTAGACTTCGGGCGTCCATCGTATACCGGTAATACCAGGTATGACACGCCCTAGTGAATGACAAAATTAAACATTTAGATATATTGAACTCAATCCGATTTCTTTTACTCCAGTCAATAATTCTATCAATATCTGACTGGAGTCGATTGCAGTTCTCTAGGGTTAGTGTTTTGTCTCTTCGCGATAAACTCAAAGACGGAGGTGGTTATAAAGGTTGGATAACCATCCAGTAGATGACGTAGTGTTTTATTAGCCACAGCAACGCGTGGCTGGGTCAGCTAGTGACATATATTTTGCACTATTTACCTCCTAATAATGTGATATATTTTAGTTGCAAGATTACTGTTTAATTTCTAGACACAATATAATAGTATGATTGGTTTCTCAGTTAGTTAAATTATACATGTACGAGTATAAATCAATCCAATTGTAAATTGTTTACTTTCGTAAAATAAATAATAACTAAAAAGAGTTTAAATTTTTAGTAATTTTTGTACAAATAGATTCATGTTGAACCTATTAATACAGCGGTGAATTCTTATTGTAACTATTTGTGTGTCAGCAGAATACTAGTAAGGCAGTAGAGTACATCAGACATATCAGTGGTGCCGAACAGTTTAAAGTAAATAATGGAAAAGAAACTTGTAAAAAGTATTCAATGTAAAAAAAAATAATAATAATGTTTTATCTTACGGCTATTTAAATGTTCGTTGAAGAAAATCCTTAAAGAAATTTCGCCAAACATTGTTTCAACAGACTGTCAATTTGACAGTTGATTTGCAGTCGGTACGTTTTGTCAACATTCGCCATGTTATTGCCGATATATGGTCCCAGTTGCTCGATAAAGTTGTTGAAAATTGAACTTTACGAATGCGTTTCATTTCAGCTAGCCGTGGCGCTCATATGCCCGAAATCATATTTGAACAATAACGGCATAAAATTATCTATTAAATAAAGACACAAAAATGTTCTCCAGATTATTAGAAATGCTTGTATTTGTATAAAAAAATAATATGTATTTACTTATTCTCCTTTGATATAATTATAAAGAAACACCGTAGCAACAGTTAAACTATTCCCTCCAGAGACTCAATCCTCCCACCCCAAACGTGTTTCAAACACAGTGATTTGAAATAGATGAACTTTCCATCATATCTAGCGGATTGGGCTTCCCTCTAAACAAGTGGTTCCCGACCATTTTTTGGCCAGCGACCACCATGACATTTATTTGTTCTCATAGGGACAACATGGTACAAAAATGAGTTCTTCTTGGACTTCTTCAGCTACTTCTCCAACACTAATACCAAAAGGGTTACAAATCAGCTTTATATAGGACACCTTTCGATTCGGTTTTGTAGTGAAATGAACAAATGTTTCGCTGACCACATTTTAGATCTCGCGGATGGATCACCGGTTAGGAACCACTGCCCTAAGCAGACTAGGACCTTCCCTTCTGAAGCAACTCAGAGAATTGTTGTGTTTATTGGGGGTATGTGTTAGGCCTTCGTCTCTTCAATGATTATTGTTTATCAAAGTGCGCGTCGGTCGAGTTACAGTTTACGTAGTATTTTTTATTGTGTGCTGCATTAGATTATTCAACTATTTTTCGATTGCATAAGAGGACGACTTCTCGAATGGATCAAATCCTTCCTCACTGAGAGAAAGTCCAAAACCAACTGTCATCTGAGCGAAACGTGACCAGTGGTGTCCCTCAAGGATCAGTTCTCGGTCCAGTTCTGTTTATTTTGTATATCACGGACCTGCACAGTACAATAAAATCAGACTCCAGCTGCTTCGCAGATGATACAAAATTCTATGCCAACCCACACACACATCACGACCAACTGCAAAACGATCTAAATGCAATATACCAATGGACAAATGATTGGCTTCTAAAACTTAATGTCGAAAAATGCACTGTCCTACATGTTGGAAAAACTAACCCTACACTTGCATACAAACTTAATGGAACGCCACTAAAAGCAGTGACATTACAACAAGACTTAGGAGTTACCATATCACAAGATTTAAAATGGGAACCGCACATCGCTGGGATTGTGAAAAGAGCAAACTCACTAACATATTTAATCAGGAAAGCATTCCTTGACCTAACACCGGACATGATGTTAAAAATATACAAAACATATGTGCGACCCTAAGAGTATGGATATTAGAGAGTGTAACATATCTATTTCGCGAGTAGGTACCGCTTAAAACAGGTACTGTTTATTGTCTATTAGTTTTTTTTATTTAACTTTGTTGGTTGGCGAAACTGCAACGACACCGGAAACGGGCGTTCGGGAAAGATGGCGGCAGACATAACGTAGTTTTGTGTGAGGGAGCAGATTTTCGGGGCGATGGGGATTATGTTGTGAGTTACGAAGGCGATGTAGCCTAGAAAGTTTGTTTTTACACGTCACGTGAGTGTGTGACAACTCTAATGGCTCTGTAGCCGATTTATTTTGTTGAATCCCCCGCCGGATGCCGCGAGATAATGTTGTCCGCGTGCTGATGTTTTTTACACCAAATTCATCGGGTGATCAACTGCCCGCAAGGATTCTTTGCTGGTGAATCCTTTGGCCGATGAGGTTCCCTCATGCCGCTTGATGGGTGAGGACCTTCCGTGCTCGTTTTGTTGGGTGGATTCCCTTTACTGATGAAGCGGCTCCTAGACTCTGTTGGACCCGCCAAATATCCTTTGTTGTACCTTTGGGCCGGTGAGATTCCCCATGCCGCCTGATGGATGGAGGCTCAACCGAGCTTTTTGTGTTGGGAGGACTCCCTTTAACCAAACGCCCCATGACGTGCGGAACTGCGTTTTGGGGTTTGCTGTTGACGATCGCTGTTGAGGATTGCTCTACACGACGGGAAGAGAATCACGACGACGGGACGTACGCGCTTCTAATAACCAGCCGTAATTTTGACATAACTCTCTCTCTCCAAATCTGATAGATGCCAAAGGTATTTGTGTTTCTTTTTTACATTTCTTTGATGTTATTTGCAAAGTGCAATAAAGCCGTTTTTTACATTTCACTAGAAAATACTTTCATTTATTTATATGCATGATCTCTGATCCCTATTTCCACCATCCTGAGATGGATGTTCTTTATGCTCTGGGAGGCTGTCGGATGACAAAGGTGGGTAGCCTACATTAATTGGTGTTACAAGAGACGGCATGTAAAGTGTGCACACCCTCCCGAAGTGTGATTTTTCAAAAACTTTACCGAACAGTTTTTGGACGGCTGACATTGGCTTTTACACCTCGGTCGCGTATAGAGCTCCCAGTAAAACGTTCATAACACATAGAAAAATGGTCCAGTGTGCCGTAAAATTGTGTAAAAGTAGTTCTATGAAGACCTTCAAGAAGAAAGACGGTCTTACCTTTCACATATAAGTGTTTAAACATAGCTTAAATATACATTTTATAATTTTCGGTGTGTTCATTTCAACCGCCATCGCCATGGGCGGCATGGGCCCGATGTTTACACGTGAACTCCGACTGCCAATGGGCCGAATCAGTCAACTTTAATTATAATAATTAAAAATTAGCTAAAATTTTTATGTTTTTATTAATCATAATGCACAAATATAAAGTTGAGATTTACACATATTATAGGTATGTGTTTTTTACCATTTAGCTTATTCATTTTTAAACATTTTTACTTTGTCTTTTCTGCACTGTTATTTTTAGTTTTTTTTTCTACTAATTTAACACACCTTTTACATATGTTTACAATGTTAATTCAAAGTATGTAGTCACTGTATTGTTATGTAAAAGTCACATTGACATGCCCCCGTGGTCAATGGGTAAAGCTCTTGACTAGCAATCTGGAGGTCGCGGGTTCAAATCCCGGTGCGCGCAGATAAATTTTTTTTCAACATTTTATAATTAAAAATAATATAAGATATATTTCCGGCACGTTCCAGGTGGAACATACTCTCAGTATCGCCCTGGTGTAAGACCACCAATTAGAATTGAAATGTTGCTTGAAATGGCTTTAACTGTGTTTGTTGACTAGATCTGAAAAGACGGGAACTTCCCCACCTTCCTCGTCCCCATCTCTTCCCCTCCTCACAACATACATGCCATAGTCTCTCTGGCTCCAGATGGAAGCAGTTTCGATTCTTGTGATATATATACAAGATTTAAAATGCCCGTTTTCTTGAAAAAGCGACAATTGTACAATAAGTTATTGCATTTTAAGGGACAGTAGGTTAACAGATTCTGGCTTTATGTGGTTTTTATTAAATTTAAATGACCGAGGAGTTTTTTATAAATGTTTTTAAACTGCAGAGCATTCGAGTTATTATTATGACCTCCATGTGATTTGCCGAAAAGGTAATCTATATGATTTTGGCTTAATTTGTAAGAAACTAATTTTTTTACTTAATAGTCCTCAATTAAATGTTTGCATAAATATTTCAGACTTTGTATGCACGCTATACTATTCCCAAGAAGCCTGTTTTGTACACACTTTATTTTTCGTTTTTTGTTATTTTAAATGTTTTGTTTTCTTTATTCATCCGTTTGTTTACTATAATTATTTTTAAAGTGTTAAGATAATCAGTGGCTCCACCTAAAAAAATCAATACGGTTTCTTTATTTAAGGGAGACAAAGGTCACCGGAATACAAATTTTCGAAGATTTCGAGAGTTTAAAACGTCAAAGAGATCATTCAAGATTTTAACAACTTGCAAGTGGCTTCTGAATCTTTGTATTACGCCATTTTTAACTCTTCTCTACAAAATTATACAACTGTGGTAGCACTTTGGCTTAGTAGTTGGGTTGCTAGATTGACCTTCATTATCTGTTTTCTGAAATAAAGTGTTGGTATGTTATTTTATGGGCGAAATTTAGGCCTTGCTCTTCTTGGGTCCTAATAACTTTTTCGATAAATTCCCACCGCGCTACCTTGCCGTCTTTGTCGATAATTATTTTGTTTGGATTCCTGTGTAAATATATTCTTGTCTAACTTTATCATACGGTAAGCATCTAAAGTTGCACTAACCTCCCGCACATCGGTTGTTGCAAATGGTAGAGGAGCTAGATCGTTGATTACATCGGAAGTTTCAGCAGGATCAAGAACCAGTTCTGTTAAAGGAGAAACACTGATAGTATCTCTCTTCACGTGACACTTATTTTATTGTGCTTTTATAACTTTTAAATTGTTATTAATGTCTCCTCTACTTATCCATCTTTTGTTCGAGCATTCAATTTTTTTTTGTTATCACTGTAATTACAGTTTTTATAAGAGTAATAGCGAGCACTTCTTTCCTAAAACTCAAACACCAGCTTACATCAAGAAAAAATATAAAAATGCACTGAATTTTACACTGCAAGTCTATTGATTTTTTAAAATATGTTTAAAAAAACAATACTAACTAATATACATATATTTTTTTAATCTACACGAATCAATCATAATCTTGTTTCATAATCCTTTTTTTTTTTTAACGCTGAGAAAGTGAGCATTGATCAGGATATGTCGGTTTTTTATAAACAATAAACGTGGTTAAAACTAAAAAAATTATTAATTATGAAAAAGAAATTCGTTCAGCAAATAATACGTATTGGGCTATTATATTTTGTGCTTAAAATACGAAAAAAAAAAAGAGAAACGTTTTTTAATTAAAAAATAAATTAAATAATGAGCCCATTACCAGTTCGGCCCTTCCCTGCAAAGCGCTCACCCTCCCCCCGCAAGCTGAGCGGTAGCCCCGTTCCTATCCCCACTCCCCGCCGCCGAAAAATGTAGAGAGCTACACTGGTTTTAGCGGTATAATAGGATCCGATATGTTTATGCCGCTTCCATAGAATCATAGTTCCATGGTGCGACCTCTCCTGGAATATGCTTTCCAAATATGGAGTCCTTACTTCGCAAAGGATATAAATCTGATAGAGGGAGTACAGAGACGTTTTACTAAAATACCAAGAGCTTTGAAAGATCGGCGATATGAAGATAGACTCAAGGAATTAAGATTACCAACCTTAAAAGATAGAAGAGAAAGGGGTGACTTGATCGAGACCTTCAAAATATTATCTGGACATTACAGCTGCCTTGGCATCCAAGGAATCTTCACTACTAGTAAAAATAAAATTCTCCGTGGACACTCGAAAAAAATTACCAAAACACCTTTTGCATCTAATCCTAGAAAACACTTCCTTGCAAATAGAGTGGTGGATGCTTGGAACAAACTCCCACAACATGTCATCGATGCAACTACCATAAACCAATTTAAAGCTCTATTGGATTCATATTTGGAGAGAAAAAAGGACTAACTTAGTTGAAAATTAAATTTACTGTCAAACTATTGAAATTAGATATGAGCGCATCAGCAGAATGCTGCCTGCTCATTATATAATAATAATAATAATAATAAAACAAAAAGTAAAAGATAGATAGTAGATCAAGCTGCACATCCCTATCAAGTTGTCTATGGAAATAGATAACAGGAATCAGCTGTCAGTCGTGTAGTTGACAAAAATATTTACCCGCGCAAATTTGCTACAACGCGCTCCACATTTTAAATTTTCATTAAATATTTTTATATGAAATGATAAAAAAGTGAGGTGACAAAAGTGTTTATTACACATTTATACAATAGAATAAGTATTGTTGTTTACATAATCTGTGATTTTAGTACTGTTTTCACATAAAAACATCACGTGAGTCATTTTTACGTATTTTTAATGTTTGCGTTCTAAATTTTAATATTTACAAATGCTAATATTTATTTGTAATATAATAATTTGAAAGCCTATTTTGTAACCTTTCTAAAACAGGTTTTACTATTCAGCTACGTTCAGAAATGTTTCATTTATAGAGCTTTAATTGTGCAGTGGTAATAACAAAAAGTTTTCGTAAAATGTCATTTTGTTAGAGACACCAAAATCGAATATTCTCGAAAATTCAGAGGGGTTAATGTCTCCAATTCTAAAACTTTATTGACATTGTGCGAATGCCATAAAACCCACTATGGCGAAAAAACTAATAATGTCAAAATACATAATTTCGGTGGGCACAATAATTTTCTAGTTTTTAATCAATTCTATGATAAAAGGGAGGTACCTTTGCTGACAACTCTTCATCCAGCTCTTCTAACCGATACAGGCAAAAAGACATACAAAAATGAAACAATAATCAAACTTGAATGTGTTCAACATTACAACATGGGCGCTGTTGACTAATCAGACATGGTTTTGTCGGGTGTACACACATCGCGGAAGACAATGGTATAAAAAAAATCTAAAGGGGGAAATGAAAGCTTTTCGTACAGACACTATTACATACAGGCACAAATCTGTAAGGATAAAAGAGAGACAATTCTTCATTCAGCTCTTCTTCTCTTGCACTTCTGAATGCCCATATGCTTCACCGTCAACATTCTGGAAAACGTATGCCGCTAGTACAGTTTCAGTTGGAGGTGATTCGGCAACTTTTCAGTGAACATAAAGGTGATGTGCCCTCATGCCCGTCAAGGAAAAGGAATGCGGAATTGCCATCACGACTCACAGAAAGGCATTTCATGGGAAAAATACCTCCAACTGTGAAAACAGCTACAACAATGGCGAGATGTAAGGTGTGTTTGTCCAAGAAACAAAGAAAAGAATCAAGGTATCAATGTAAAGAGTGCAAAGTGTTCTCTGCGTTGAACCTTGTTTTGAGAAGTACCACGCAGAAGCCTAATTTTAATATTATTATTGTGATGTACATAACTTTGATTAAAATAATTACTTATTTTCTTTCATTCAAATTTTATTTTGTTTCATACAATGTACATATGTATGGTAAGACTTCAATATATATTTTTTATATATTTCAAAAAAATTCGCGGCCTGCCGGTACATCCACACCAAATACCTTAGGCTGGTTACAGTGCTCGACCGACGGTCGGTGCGTACGTCGGTCGCGCTTGTCATTTGTATGAAAATTCCTAAATCGTTCAGTGCAGGACCGACCGTACGCATGCGTATATCGCTACGCAGTGCGTACGAGAATCGTCGGTCGAGCGCGTGCGCATGCACGAGCTAGAAATGCTCTCTGGGAGACGATCGGGTGTACGTGATATCTACGTCTTCTGTTCCTAATATGTCTATGAAGATAATAAGCAGCTATTAATTAATTAATTTCGCGTACGACGTCCGGTCAGCTTGTTGGTCAATCGTGAACTGACTGTACACACCGACGCACGGTGGACGAAATGAAGAAAAAACGCGAATTAAGTGGTTTTTGCAAAAGTTAATTTTTTAAATGTGTATATTTTTTTTAGTGTAGTTAAATAGTTTCTGCATTTTATGTGATTATTTAAATATGTCAATAGCGCTTGACGGAAGTTTGGCAAGGCCGCAAAGTGTGTCGTAAATTTGATGTTCGACATCGCGTTTTTCCGTTCTCTCCTACGCGTGAGCACATACGGTTGTGTATTAAGTGACGTTTAGATATATATACAAAAGTTTACTTTGTCTGACATTCTTCATGGTATTCTCTATTTAATTTACTAAATTATTTATCAATATCACATGTGTGTGAGATTTGAACTAACATCTAATTTTCCACTATTTTTATATTTTTTTACTGTTAAAATGCTTATTTCAATTAGCATTTAGAAACAAAATATCGTTTGTACCCATTTATGAATATATACATATTGTAGACTGAAGTTTCACCTTTAATGTCATGTATAAATTGTGATCATCTTTTGTCCTCCGTTGAACAAAGTTTTTATTTTCAGGAAGGCCTATATGCATTCCCCGGAGAGAATTATTCGAGGTATTAAATGCACGGGGTGTATTAAATGCCACTTCTGTGAAATGGAAGAAGTTTTTAATTAATTACCTAACACAAAAATACCAAATGGTGGCAGGTTCGAACATTTTAAGCCCTACATTTGACAAAACTGTACAGTATTTTCAACTACAATCGATGAAGAAATGGAGTAAAAGCCGTTATTATTGTGAGGTTTGAAAAATATAATTTTGAGTGGTTGCAAGAAATGACAGTTGTCTCCAAATCTTTGGGTAGACTAATAAAACTATTTCAAGAAAGTGGTTCTAGATCAAGGAAGAAAAAAGTGCACGATCTGTTAAGAGTCACACATTCTTGATGAACTCCAGTTAGCAGCAGATGTGAGTTTGCACAAATGTAAAATGGGGCTGCGATGGTTAGGTAGTCACAGTCACTACAAGCAAAAGGATTGTGATGGAGAATATCATGATGACTCTAATCTCCCTACAACGTCACTTCAGCTCTACAGCGAAGGAAACTCAAGAAGCAAGACTATTATATGGCAAAACCCACGGTCTTTATCTACAAGGTACTGCAGACCAATCAGATTACAATTTAAAGATAATAATACCGAGATAAAAAGAAATAAATTTGCACATTGTGACCACTTCCTAAAAAAAAGGTTCTGTTAACCTACTAAAAATTCGTCCAACGGTTCTGGAAATTTTTGTGATTTAGACTCCAACGACAACGTAGACACCTTTAGCACTTCGATTTTCTATCTTTCTGTGTTCATAGATGTGAAATATAATATTTAAAATGATTTTTTTTTTAAGAAGATAATAATAATAATCAAAACGAAAATATGAAAGATAACCATACACAGAAAAACAAAAAAAAGATAATGGTCGCAACTGGGACTCGAACCCAAAACCTCTCGTCTATTTTTCTGTGTCTTGTTCTCTTTCATATTTTCGTTTAGATTTTTATTATTATCTTCTTCAATGATATATTACATGATGCGAATATCCTTCGAACGTTATAAAAAGAGAGTTTTTCTTGTAAAATTTAATATGTTTTATTTGCCTAGATATTTGTATATCTTCAAAATGTATTATTTTGTTGTTGTAAATTTCTACGGAAGAGTAAATTAATAATTTTTACTTCAAAATAGTTATAATTCATAAATAAAATTAAAAAAAAAAAATTGCATTAATATTCAGTCAGCAAGGAATTAATTCGTGTTTTTTCTTCATTTCGTCCACTGTGCGACGGTCGGTCGGTGGTATGCGATCGTCAGGACCAACCGTACGCACCGACCGTCGGTCGTGCACTGTAACCGGCCTTACGGCATTTAAAGGGTTAAGTAAATAAAAAAGGAATATTCCGTATTATCCTTGAAGCGGAACATTTTTACCGAATTTTACTTACGTTTTCATCTGGCTCAGGACAATCTCAAGACAAGCGTGATATTTCGTAGGAGAACGATCCGTTAATCTGACTCCACTTCCCAATCAAATCTATCCAAAACTTCATCTTGGAGTCATTGTCTGTCGGGTTGAAGCTCTTGAGACGAAAGGGTGCGAATAATACCGTCATACGAACATCGTCCGACCAGGCTGCGGGCATTTGGGACTGGTAAAGACATGTCTTTTTGGACAGGCAAACTTCCCTTTGAAGTTCGCTTGGTCAACTTACCCTCCGACATCGCAATTCAATAATTAAAAGTTAGGTTAAAATTTTTGATAAAATGCGTATTTGATAATATTAACACAACAATGCCACACTATCACGTCACATTAAACACTTTCACTTGTATTTAAGACGGCTTGTTTTATAATAATTAACTTGCTTCATTTCGTTACATTCTATTTTATTCAACTTTTTCAGCATATAAACAAAAATAATGGCATAAAAAAATAACTTAATATTTTGACGTTTTTATAAGATTTGGTGTTGCCATACGTAAAAGACGACGACTAGTGATGCCAATACTAAATAATATAAATTGTTTGTAAACTTTGACCACAGTACAAACTTGTAATCAGTGTTGCCAACAGCGCTTGGCCTAATATCGCCGTTTCTCATACATAAAGTAGCCTAATGTAGCCGAATTTTAGTTGCAGTAGCCTAAAGTAGCCCAAACGCCAAAATATCAATTTGAATAAAATAAAATGCAAAAATATATATGCCATTTTGACCCTTATGTATAAAGAAACTGTATAAAGAACAAGGTGAGAATGGCTTGCGCCAACAGTATTCTTGATACCGCCAAAAGTTTCATTCACCTGGCAGCACCAGTATGTTTTTAAATTAATTATCTAAGGAATATGATTGTCAATTAAACTGTCAAAGTCAGTCGATGATCGGTCACAAAAACTTTAAAAAAAAACCTGTCAATTCATCAAATAAACACAAGTAGTGTTGTTTTTATCGATAGTTTATTGTTCAAGGAATGCGTTTCGGTACATAAAATAAACGATAGTTCAAAATAAATGCACAAAATATTACTTCAAAGGTATTCTTTCCGAGGTTTTATACGAAATGTTAGGATGTGTGCTTGTATCTGAAGTAGCCTAATGGGCGACCAGTCGCCTTTTAGATTTTTTCGTCGCCGATTCTCGTTCTGAGTAGCCTAAATGGCGAAAAATCGCCTACGTTGGCAACGCTGCTTGTAATGTATTATACTATATATGTAGTTTGGCAAGAAAGTGTAGAAAATAAATGATGGCGCTGCGATCGTTTTCTAGTTTTAAATGGCAACACCAAGATGGCTCATAAGACAAGGAACGTATGTTTAAAAAAAACACTTCTGGCAAAATGCATATTTCATAGCGTATTTGTATTTTCAAAAAATTTGCACAAAAAACTGTAATTTAATAGAAGCAAAATAAAACAAAACAAGTTTTAAGTGGGCGTTCATTCCGATATAAAAACGTAGGTACTTAAAAACTTAAATCTATTAATTCAATACCCGACATGTAATTATTGTCTTCGTCCTCGTGTGATTCTTCTTCTTCCGTACCTTTATCTTCATCTAAACGCAGTTCATCGATATCATTATATATATTACTGCGGAAAAAATTCGGTTTATGGGGGAAATTCCTAAAAAATAAAACTAGTTATTTTTATACTAATTATGGGCCGGAAAAACCGAATCTGAAAGAATTAGGCGGCGGAAAGCAATATTAACAAAGTTACACGACTTTAAAATTTTTTATACACATACAGGAAAATAGCCATTTTGGAAGTATTCTGATTCCTACAAAATCAAACTAATAGTTATTTTTATACTAACTTTGGGCCGAGGAATCCGAATCTGAAAGAATTAGGCGGCGGCAAGCAATATTAACTGAATTACACGACTTTAAAATTTTCAATACACACAAAACATGAAAATATTCATTTCGGTAGCTGAATTTGACTCATTCAGTACAAAATCATAGATAAACAAGAAATCTACGAAAACATGTGCTAGCAGTGTTACCAGCTCTCAAAAATATTAATCCCTATATCAATAACATAAAACACACCTCACATGATAATTTATCACATAACACATTAACCTGAAAATAGATAACAGCAGAAAAACGTACCTTATAAATCGCTCAAGTCTTCTTCGTCCGTATCCTTATCAAATTCGTTTGTTTCGAAAGGTTCCTGACGGATGCGCGGATCATATAAGAGTCCAGCTAAGCGGTAAAACTCCAGAGTAGGATCCTTCAGGCGTTCTTTGCAACTTTTCAGAAACATGTATCGAGCAAGGTTGCCGGGTATATGCGCTTTAACTCTACCAGATGATGAGATGGAAGACTTGGCTGCTCGCCATGATGACTCTATAGCATTTGTATGGGCTCCAGAAACAGGATCCTTGACATGGTTTGTGCCCCTTTATACCGCCTGCTCGCGTCAATTTAAAAAAACAGCCTACGTTTTCAAGTAGTTTAGCGGCTACGCTAGGTTTGTGTAACATGGTTTGTGCCCCTTTATACCGCCTGCTCGCGTCAATTTAAAAAAACAGCCTACGTTTTCAAGTAGTTTAGCGGCTACGCTAGGTTTGTGTAACATGGTTTGTGCCCCTTTATACCGCCTGCTCGCGTCAATTTAAAAAAACAGCCTACGTTTTCAAGTAGTTTAGCGGCTACGCTAGGTTTGTGTAACATGGTTTGTGCCCCTTTATACCGCCTGCTCACGTCCCTAACCTAACCTAACCTAACCTAACGCTAGGTTTGTGTAACATGGTTTGTGCCCCTTTATACCGCCTGCTCGCGTCAATTTTAAAAAACATCCCTGTTTTCAAGTAGTTTAACGGCTACGCTAGGTTTGTGTAACATGGTTTGTGATACAAAAGTGAGTAAAATTTATAAAAAATAAGTACTTAAAATATAAACATTTTATTTTACGTTATTGATATTTCTGGTTAATGGCAACACTTAATTTTGTGTGGTAAAAACATCTATGTTATCTTGTTTTCTATGGTCTTTGTACTACGTGCGTCAAGTCAAAATCAGCTTGCGAAATGAATATTTTCATGTGCATGTATGGAAAATTTTAAAGTCGTGTAATTCAGTTAATATTGCGTGCCGCCGCCTAATTCTTTCAGATTCGGATTCCTCGGCCCAAAGTTAGTATAAAAATAACTATTAGTTTGATTTTGTAGGAATCAGAATACTTCCAAAATGGCTATTTTCTTGTATGTGTATAAAAAATTTTAAAGTCGTGTAACTTTGTTAATATTGCTTTCCGCCGCCTAATTCTTTCAGATTCGGTTTTTCCGGCCCATAATTAGTATAAAAATAACTAGTTTTATTTTTTAGGAATTTCCCCCATAAACCGAACTTTAGCCATTACTGCCTCGTGCATAATATTCTGCATCAATTTTCATCACGTGTTTGCAACAATTTTTCCAATCATCAGCACTTATGCTATTACATATTATTATTATGCCCATTTTCCGTTTTCCCGGTGTTTCAAATTTTCCATCTGCCGTTTCCCCTTCCTTGACGATTCGTCTTACCGTTGATTCAGATTTACCTGTGTGTGAAAAATCATTAAAATTATTATTATAGAAGGGAGTTTTAAAAACACACACTAGATAATATTCACTTGGAAAGAAAGAAAGAGAAAACGAGAAAAAAGTAACTTTTCTACGAGTTTAATATTATTTTTTTTTTATTGAGTTATTCCCTTTTTCCTGTGGCCGCATATTAACTGTCAAAATGAAGTGTCAAAATCATATTTTTTTACCATAACCTCAAATCAGATTGTAATGGTTATTATCGCTCGAAAATTGACATAAATCTTGTAATACTAATGAAATTTATTAAAAAAACTATACTACGTACCAGTCATTTCTGCAGTTCGTTTGCAAACATCTTCTAAATTAAATAGAAGCTTCTTCGCGTGACACTCGGCTAGGCAGCATTAAAAAACGCAGAATATAACCCCTCTTGTATCACTATGTAATAATTTATTCATTTTAATTAAATTCAGGCAAACAATGAATAAAAATATTATCAAATCAGCGATATTCTACTCAGATTTAAGACAACAAATCAACCGTAACACGCGCTAATATTACAGCCATAGGAAACGTCATATAATTCGGTATTGCCATAGTAATGAACACGTTTAGTTCCAATTGATTTAATTTCTACACTTTCTTGTCAAACTTGTACCTATACTCGTATATGTATACTCCACTGCCCATTGCCCAACATAAATACTCAACCAGGGCAATACAATGACGTTATATAAATAAATAGACTCGCCATAGTCTCATATACTCACAATATAATGTGGAAAGTAAGGAACACTCTTTTGTTTTCAGCGATGTTCAGTATAATTTCTTAATTCAAAAGTTTATTCCTGTGTGATAAAGATAGACAATCAAATAATGTGTGTGTATGAATGACATGGATATATGAGCGGGCGGCGGCGTATTGCTTGTCACTTTTTGATGGAATGTTCGCTGTCAGGAGACAGTTTGAGGCCCACTAGAATAAAAGGTCCGGCTGCCGAAGTTTGATACGTCGAGTTATACAAAAATTATTACAATAGGGCAACGACAGTTTTCAAATGGTGGCGATTGTCATCAATACTAACTTGTTAGAACTACTAATTTATGTGTTGTTTTACCGCAAGCAAACAAATAAACATAGTGTTTAGGCTGATTAGTCTGCTTTAAAACAGTGAAGTTTACTTAGCAACAGAAATTTGACCCTTTACTTTAGTAGGACTTGAATTTTTTCTAATGACGTGTAAAACCGCGAGCGGGAAACATGAATATTAATTGTAATATTTATAATAATCGATAATATTAAATAATTTGCGTGTACTTATACATGAAATGTTATTCATTCGCCTTTACTATTATTTGCCGAGTAATTGAAACATTTTCTCATCACACAGGAGGGCATTTTGGCACTTTTTAAATGCAATTTACTTACTGGTAAGACGCAACCTTACTCGACGCGTAGCAGTTTAGTACTAAAGTACTAGATATAGAGACCGGTACAATTGTCTTTCCTTTGTCTTCCCACTTTGAGATTTCTACCCCTCGTCTAATAGAATGTAACGTCATAGGGGCAATAAGCAATAACATCCTGGTTACTCCCAGTTTGAACACATCTTTTGGACAGAGAAATAATGGGAGGAATGCAGATCCCGCCAAATGTGGAGGATTTTAATAAAAATGCACTTTCTAGATGAGAAAAGTGTGGAAAAGTTGAATAAAAAAGAAATTAAGGCGCGCTCGGCAAAATTGAGGGAGATACAGCCATTTAGAGAATGTATGAAATGACACTTCATTAACCGATACTGTCAGCCATTTTGTAGCACTTAAAGTTGGTAGCACTCGTAATCATCCTCATCTGTTGTAACATGGTTTATGTAACATGGTTTATGTAACATGGTCTGTGCCCCTTTATAACGCCTGCTCGCGTCAGCGCAAGAAAAACATCCCAGTTTTCAAGTAGTTTAGCGGCTACGCCAGGTTTGTGTAACATGGTTTGTGACCATTATTAATTCTGTTTTTCATAATTACGTGTATATCACACGAAGTTAGCTACAATCGTATCAACCTTCGCTAAAGCAAGTCTGAGATACCAACATTATGGTAACAAAATGGCTGACAATATCGGTTAATGAAGTGTCATTTCATACATTCTTTAAACGGCTGTATCTCCCTCAATTTTGCCGAGCGCGCCTTAATTTCTTTTTTATTCAACTTTTCCACACTTTTCCCATCTAGAAAGTGCATTTTTATTAAAATCCTCCACATTTGGCGGGATCTGCATTTCACCCGAAATAATAAATTCCATGCTATGAAATTATACAATGCTCTACCAGATCAAATCAAAAATATAAAGGAGATAAATATATTTAAAACAAAAGTAAAAACATGGCTGAGAGATCAAAGTGATAATAAAATTACAAACATCATGAAGACGATATAAAGTCAATCCATAACCAAATACAAATATTAAAAAAAAAACTACAGGCCACCTCAGAACAGGAAATCCTAGTGAGGAGGTCTGTGAAAAAAAAGAATCTATACTTATTACACTATACATTATACATACATGTACAAACCTTGCTATTGAAACTAATAATAAATAAATTGCAAAAGCTTTCCAATTACTTCGCTAGATGTCAGCAGAGAAGTACTTCTCCACTTGACCGACAGAGGCGTCTCTGCTAACTCGACGGTTGGGACCGGACTGCCGCCTCAGATTCAATCTTCGTCTCTTCCAGTAGTTATGTCGGCTAACTTGTACCTATCTTGTATCATTATTATTGTAAACTAGCTGGTACCCGGCATGCGTTTCGCCTCCTCCACCTTCCTACTCCCCCTTCCCCCGTCCCTCAAACCCCCCTCCCGAGTTCCCCCCCCCCTCCCGGGTTCCCCTTCCCCCTCCCGCGAACCCCCTACCCCTTTACAGCTGGGAATTTATAAAAGCATGGAATCCCCAAATCCTGAAGTAAAAAATGAAACGGGGTTGGTTAATAGCATTAGGCGTGAAATGGGCCGGTTTGAAAATGGAGGAGTCCGGGGATTACAAATATCTATAAACCATTCCTCCGACAAGCGTAGAATCCGAGCGAGCATTCTCAGCTGCTGTTTATTTGGGAAGCAGGCTTGGAAGTCAAACACTGGATGCTTTGATATTTCTGCGTTTCTTTTTCCGAAACTCCAACTAGTTTTTTAATAAATTTTTTATTATTGTTTGTCCTTTATTTCAATATAAGTTGTCTTGTGTAACAAAAAATATTAATAAATTATATCTATACTTTTATTTTATTTTTGCCCAATTATTAACCACATTTTCTAGTCCCAGGATTATGCATCAAAAATCCAAAGATTTAAAAATATGCTCGGAATTGAATTCTCTAACAGTATAGGACAGTGGCGGATACAGAAAAAACTCAAGGGGGGGGCGCTAAAAATATAAGAAAACTAAAAAGTAGACAACGGGGAGAATACGACGAACCGCACAAAGAGGAGACCGACTATATGATTTTGGCAGCCACCTCTGGTCTGGAGCTCCATGATACCTAAAAAATACCTTCGACTCTGTGCAGAAACGGGCGGTCCGCTTAACAGATTCTCCCATCTTAACAGACGGATTGCAACCCTTAGAACACAGGCGTCGGGTGGGAATGCTATCCTTGTTCTATGCAGATGCTCCGAGGAACTAGCGTCATTGATCCCTTCGGCACCGGTGCATAGTCGGGAAACACGCCAAACGCGTGCCCAATATTTGTACACGGTTGACATTTGTCACATGAGAACGGGTCGTTTCTTCGACTCGTTCTTGAGTTCAACAGCTCGGCTGTGGAATGATTTGCCGGCCTCTGTGTTTCCCCCTTTCTACAACATGGGTCTCTTCAAGACCAATGTTCATTCCTTCCTCTCCTCAAAAAGACTCTCCACACAGCATCCCAGATGACATAGGCCCCGAGGGAAATTATTTTCCTCAGGGCCTCCTGTGTGGAGTGAATGTAAAAAAAATACTATCTCATTCTCTCGCAGGCTAAAACATACAAATGGATGTGTTTGTCAAATCACAACGGTGCTAAAGAAGTTTCCCCTTCAATAAATAAATGAAATATTGACGGACTGCACATTTAAAACTTGGCTGGCCACAGGGAGCAGTAGGGCTGCATTCAAGGGAATACACGATCAAGGGAATCAAATATTTGAGTCGGGCCGTGTTAAGGGTACCTTTACATGAAACGACGTATGAATGTGAATGAAGCAAAAGTTTCAATTTAGGAGGCGAGTGTGGGTACCGCCGCCACGGGAATTATTTATTGGATAAACAACACCTCTGCTATAAGTCATCCCAAGTGGATCGCTAAGTTTGGTGACTTAGATTAGATTCCTGAGTTCGTGGGATGTGATTTTTCAAAGTAGCGGCGGAAGCATTTGCTCACGTACTGCGTGACGAGCTGGAAAGGACTGGTTGAAGGAGACCATTTAACCTCTCCAGCAGGAACCCCTCGACCCATTTCCTCGCATCGCAGTGGGAGGGAGAGTTTCATCCGTCCATCTCTCCTGGACACACTAACCCAGAGAGTCGTACCCACCTATCATACCTTTTTCCTTCCACTATTACCTTTCTCTAAAATGACCCTTCACATAGCATCTCCAAAGACTTTTTTTTTTTAATAATAAACTAATAATAGGTATATTTTGTAATAGTAACCCAAAAATGACAGTGGATAAGTTTATGTATTCGGGAAGTATATTTACGAGAGATGGGGAGTCTGATAGAGATATTGAAAGAAGGGTAAATGCAGGTAACTCCGCATTTATGGAGGACTGAACGCCGTTGGCGCTAACAAAAAACTGTTGAAAGAAGCGAAGCTAGCAGTCCACAATAGAAAGTTTTTTTTTTACATTAACTTCACACAGGAGGCCCTGAGGAAAATGATTTCCCTCAGGGCCTATGTCATCTGGGATGCTGTGTGGAGGGTCTTTTTGAGGAGAGGAAGCAGGGCCGTAGCTAGAGTTGAATTGAAGGTAGGGCATTGGTAATTACAGGTAGGGCGCAAGTAAAATGTTCTGATATGGGTCGGGCAGGGTTGTTAAAATCATTTCTTTCATATTTTTGTTCCAT
The DNA here is from genome assembly GCA_917880885.1 of Limnephilus marmoratus. Classification (NCBI taxonomy): domain Eukaryota; kingdom Metazoa; phylum Arthropoda; class Insecta; order Trichoptera; family Limnephilidae; genus Limnephilus; species Limnephilus marmoratus. The sequence continues at coordinate 44,760,556 of OU862913.1, forward strand.
ATAAGATTCAGACCGATTGAAATGGGCACGAAATTTTTCATTACTTATTCTGTAACAAACCTGGGGAATCCCCTTTCTTCAAATGAATGTATAATAATGTCATCTTATTGATAACTGCAGCGACTGGCAACACCGTCCGGGTCGAATTTTGTTTTGTGCTTGGATTTTTTATGACTAATATTCAGTGAGAATGATTGAGAGAGGTCCGTGCGCGACAGTTCTAAAAAAGTTTCATGGACCATCACGTGTTCCAATGGATCATCAAACCACCCATGTGTTCCAAGTACAAAAGTAAGAGGAAAACTATTTTCTTGTTCTGGGTGTAGTATCTGAGCTTAAGCTGAGGACTTAGCAGATTAACTCCTGGGTTAAAAACAGTTTCATGTTCCGAATGATCTGTCAAAATTCCAGTAGCGGATTAATCTGCTGACACATTTCGAAAAAAACCGTTCTAATATTTCGAGTGGAGTTAAAATTTTTATTTCAAACCATTCCACATAATTCGTAGGAAAACCATACTACGCATTATATGAGAGTAATACCAATTAAATATGTGGACACGCAAGCAGATTCACTCTTAATTTAAAACCAGTTTTGTGATCAGAATTTAAATTTCCAGTTGTGGATTCATCTGCTGACACATTTTGAAGGAAAACGTTCTCTTATTCGAAGTGAATTGGAGGTTATCCACCACATACCCACCCGGTGTAAGTAACAGAAGGTTAATATTTAACATCTTACCAATTAAGCCATGGATTAACCACACTATTATTAAATCTATCCGTAAACGTAACAAGCTCCACAAAAAAGTTATTAATAATCCTTACGATATACAACTTCAAAACTTTTATAAAAGATATAGAAACATATGTACCCAAATAATAAGAAAGGCCAAAGAGATATATTACAAACAGAAAATAGAAAATTGTAATAATGATCCTAAAAAAATTTGGAAAACACTTAAAGAAGCCACTTATTCTCAAACTAATCCTATAAATGACTTGAAACAACTCACTATAAATGATAAAATAATTAGTTTTTCTAGTAATCCCAATATTATTGTTAATCATGCAAACCAATATTTTTCAAAAATTGGTGAAGAACTCGCAAAAAATATCGTTGAAAGTTCTCCCAATTCCAGCACACAAGGCTGAAATACTAATTGGCCCAAAAACTTGAATTTTAGTCTAAAACAAATTTCGAATGAAGATACTAGGACGATCATAAACTCATTAAAGAACTCATCTTCAACTGGCTTGGATGATATTTCAAATATTACCTTAAAAAAACTTTTACCAGAAATCACCATTCCCCTTACAAATCTCATAAACTTAAGCATCGCAAAAGGCCAATTCCCCGATAAACTTAAACACGGAATCATAATTCCAATACATAAAGGAGGCTCTAAAGCGGATATAACTAACTATCGTCCAATAACATTACTAAATTCACTATCCAAAGTCTTTGAAAAAGCAATTAACTTTCAATTAGTCGAATACCTTGAAAAAAATAATATATTATCCCACAACCAATTTGGCTTCAGGAATAATAAAGGCACCTCCGATGCCATTGCGACAGTAACAGATTTTTTAAATGAAAACTTAGACAAGGGAGCAAAATGCATGTCAATATTCCTAGACCTATGCAAAGCATTTGATACTATCTCACATTCCAAACTAATACAAAAACTATCAAACATAGGAATAAATGGGAATGAACTTAGTATTATTCGAAATTACCTTTCAAACCGTAAACAAAGTGTAAAAATCAACAACTGCCTCAGCAATCAACTGCCTATTAGTTTTGGCGTGCCTCAAGGAAGCGTCCTGGGTCCAACGTTATTCCTAATTTACATAAATGAACTGTGTAATCTGCCTATTGATGCCAAAATCGTTAGTTTCGCTGATGATACGATTCTACTCTTCAAATCAAGTAACTGGTATGATGTTTACATAAAAGCAAACAGGGGCATAGCTATTGTTAAAAGATGGTTAGACAACAATACACTAACAATGAATGTGTCAAAAACCAAATACATTGAGTTTAGTATTAATACGTCCCTAAGTAACCCTGAAAATAATATTCAAATATGTGCTTGCCCCCCGTCAAAAGCTAATATATGTGATTGCCCCTATCTAGAACGTGTTACAAAAATCAAATACTTGGGTATTATTTTTGACAGTAATTTAAAGTGGAAAGAACATATTATCACTACAGCAAACAAACTTCGAAAATTTATATATCTTTTTAGACAAACTCGCAACTTTCTTAACTTGAACCAACTCAAAACAATTTACTATGCACTATGTCAATCTCTAATCGAGTATGGTATCATAGCATGGGGAGGAGCAAACGCTGCCGCCATTGATCCGATCTCTAAAGCCCAGAAACTAATTATAAAGATTATTCTAAAACTACCAATCACAAGCAGTTCGGATGAAATCTTTAACCTTTTCCACGCGATCGTAACAACAGTTGATACGGCAAAAGCCATGCCTCACACGCGCCCGTATCAGCCCTTGTTACGCTAACTTCGACTGACGATATAACAGCGCTACTATGTCACAGTATTTTTTCCCGCTCGCTAGGATATTCGTGTAACTATCACGATGCTGACATATTCAGGCATATTTTGAAAGTAAATTTTTTTTTCGTAAAAAACATCTATAATCAAGTGAATGTGTCCTCGTGCCTCGTGGTACTTGAAATATGACATATACATACCGCGTATGGGTATTGAAAAAACGGAGTAGATCAACGCGGGTAAAAAGTTAAGAGAATCGGTGTTTTGGACATTAGGCAACTTTATGCCAAAAATATACTATTTTATCTATTCAAACATAGAACTGTTTTTGAAAATATCCAAACTGTTCGTGATACGAGAACCAAAGGGCAAAATCTATTACTTATCCCTTTCGCCAAAACAACGTTTGGTCAAAGAAACTTCAGGTACTTTGCAACAAAACTTTATAATACACTTCCACTGACCATTAGACAGCACACTAATCACGTAAAATACAAAACAGATACCAAGTTTTGGATCACTACTAAAGACAGATCATATATCAACAATATTTATAGAACCTTCTAATGCATGCTAACCCATTGATATGATGTTGATTGTCCTTGTACTTTTACTCTAAATGTAAATAATATTGTTGTTGTTATCCTTTATATACTATTTTTAAACTATTTATGTTAAAATGCGCCTGCTCTCAACACAGGAACTCCTAGTGAGACAGGCACAGCACAACTACCTATGTAACATTAAAAAAATTAAGATTACAATAAAAAAAAAAAAAAAAAAAAACAAGGACTCTTATTTTTTATAGAATGACCCTACAATTATAATTAACTAAAACTAGACCTCTATTGTCCCTGCATACGTTGTTAGCGAGCAGTATGCAAGTGCTTGATCTGATGACAAACCGTTCAGTATGGAGAAGGCCCGAAGATATCGATCTAGGGATTGGTTTATTTATGGCTCAACTGTTGAATAACATCCCCAAACTGTTTGGGAATTCCCCCTAAGCAGTGATTAAACTTACTTCAATTTCATCTATGGGCAGAATAAAGAATTGATATGATATAAGTCTTTGGTTAATTCGAAGCTGTTTAGTTAGATGTCGCTACGCTACACTAATAGTAGTATTTTTTTTCAATCATGTCAAACAATTAACAGTTTACTAGTATATTATCATAGTCGGTGGTATTTCTTAAGGTAGGGCACAGGTATTTTAAGGTAGGGCATTGCCCCCTAATGCCCCCCCCCCCCCCCCTAGCTACGGCCCTGAGAGGAAGGAATGAACATTGGTCTTGAAGAGACCCATGTTGCAGGAAGGAGGAAACAGAGAGGCCAGCAAATCATTCCACCCGAAGAACGAGTCGAAGAAACTACCCGTTCTCATGTGACAAATGTCAACCGTGTACAAATGTTGGGCACGCGTTTGGCATTTAGGGTGGCCAAGGGGGGGGGGGGCGCGCGCCTCCCGCGCCCGCCCCCTGTATCCGCCACTGCTTTCATAAAGGTGCAAATTTGAATTACTTTATGGTTAACTTTTGCATTTGAATATAAAGTGTGGTGTTTTTTTCTTTCTAACACCATTTAGATCATATTTCTCACTATGATAGTGAAGGAGACAAACCAATATCTATGAGACTTATATGAGTTGTTCCCAAAAGAGAACAAATAGTCCTGAGGGGTTAGTCAGGGACGCGATGCCAAACGACGAACTGGAAAGTGAAAATTTAGTAGGTATTGCAGTTGTATGAAGTCTGTCTATTTGTGTAACAACAGGAATACTCCCATAGTAGATAGTGTCACATCCAAGGATGATGACTTTTATTACTGATTTTCATTAACTTCACGGTTCCATGACAGTTGATCTGTCGACAGTTGGTCCCCCGGCATACTTATATACAATATGCAGTCGGCTTAGGGAAAATACGGTATACCTAATTAAACAAAATATAACTAAGTGACCCCGAAAGGATGTGCAGAGAGGATGTACCACCGAATAACAAAAATATAAAACATATTTTCATTCAAATGCATCAAGGAAAAATCTACTTGTCTATATACTGTGTATACCAGCGCATAAGTTAAAAAAATTGACACTGTGTATAAATTTGTTTGATATTCATACCAACTTATCATTAAGGGTATTTTTGAAGTCGATTTTACGTTTGAAATTATAAAATAATGCACAAAAATTATAAATTTATAGTAAATGTCATTTTGGGGGGCCAATTGTCAACGGATCAACTGTCAGATCACCTCACAACACATATGTGTCCTGTCACAAGACAAATGTGATGGCGTCTGTCATATTACCAACCTCTGTTTTACGGCAAGTGTCTGTGAATGTGTTAAACAAGTGAAACAACGTTTAAATTAGTAATGACTTTTAAATAAATTTTAAAGCTGTTGTTTTACCTGTTTTATTTTAATGCCATTTTTTGTGAATAAAATTTTCTCATGCTTTTTGTACTTTCTTAAAGTTTTATATATGAAATGAATAGGTAAATCGTTTTTGATTTAACAAAGTGTGTTTTCTTTTGCTGTAAGTTCTTATATTTTGTAACTTTAAACAATTGAGCTCTTAACCACTAGAGCGTGGGTCGGCAACCTTTTGTTGTAAAACTATGTATCTATCCTATTTATATAGTTTTATTTTATTGTTTTATTTTAGTGTTATTTTACTCTATTTTATTTTGCTCTATTTTACTTTCTTTTAATTCTCATATGTTATTATTGAGTTTCTTTTTTCTTTAGTTTTTATTTTATATGTATCTTAAATTAAAAAAAAAAAAAAAAAAATCATATCAAACTGTAAAATGGGGTCCTCAGCACGGGTAAAGCACCCAGTGAGGCCCACATTAGTCAAATATGTAACACACATGTATAAATCAGGTGAATCAAATAAAAAAAAAAAAAAAAAAAAAAAAAAAAAAAAAAGGGCCAAATATTTTATGCGTGGATTAGTGCGGGCCGCACTTGGGTCACACGTCATTACAATATACCTGATATTTGGTAACTTAGCAGTTGTGCTCGGGTTCATGCTGTTCATGGGATGAGATATATCCATCTGGGATGCGTCTGCCCATCTGCTGCGTGGCGGGCCGGATCGAGAAAGACTAGTTGAGGGAGACCTTTTCTGCCGTACTCTCTCGGCTCATCCAGTTGGAAGGATTGATTCATAAGTCCATCAATCCTGGACACACTAACACCCAGATTCCTTCCCACCCCTCATACCTTTTACCTTCTCAGAACTTCATATTCTTCTCTTCCTTAAAAAGACCCTCCACACGGCATCCCCTATGATGTTAAAAGCTCTGAGGGAAATTATTTTCGTCAGGGCCGCCTGTGTGGAGCTTTTGTAAAAAAACATGCAATATTTAATTTTAAAAATAAAACTCTTATCATATATTTTTATAATATTTATTGTAGTTAATAAAATCAATGTGGTTGTATTTGACTTGTAAATTTTCTTATATAAGTTTGCATTTCTGAAGTAGAGTCGCGTAGTATTGCGTCTAAATGTGAATCCGATAACCGAGAACAGTGTTTGTTTTCTCCATAATTCAGAATTCAAAAAGTTTGCTCACAAATGTATGTACTACCAAACATAGTAATTATTTGCCTAGAAAATCATTTTAACTCCTTGTAGTTTTCAAAAGACAAACCCCCATAGTAATCCACCAAGTTTTTCCTTTAAAAGCCATTTTAAGTGTGATATCACTTTGCAAACCTATCACGTTGATTTGTAAATCTCTCCCCCTTCGCTCAATTTCACTCCGTTGTGTATGATATCGCCCGTCACATGCGTTGTGGCGGGAATCTTGCGGGCCGCACTAAGACGCAGGTTGCCGACCCATGCACTAGAGCGTTGCGCTATATAATGGATTGAGCGCTCGTAGATTTTTGCGTCTTCTGATTTTGTGATTTTCTAAGTTAACTCATTATGTTCATTGCAGAGATAAATTTCTGATCTTCTTTCAACTTTGTAACAAAAAAATATATATAATTGCATTTTACAAAAAAAATATTTTTTGTTTTTGAAAGGCAATGAATGATCCTGTGGCAAATATTTTATAAGTAAATACTTTCGACTTAACAATTCCTTCAATTAATATAATATCCTGTGATTTATCACGGGTCTGAACCAGTAATTATATATGATGTGAAAACCGCACAAGAGTCCCAGCTGCTCCCGACCATCTGTAACCAGTGAGACGACGATATCCCCAATTGGGGTATGTTGTGAGTTTGAAGGTAGTAGGGAGGAAAAAGAGATGGGGCAGAGGAGGGTGGGGGTCTATTCACAAAACAAGGCTATTTCAATTCTGAATGGTGGTCTTACACCGGGGCGATACTGAGAGTATCTTCCACTCTGGAATGAGCTGCAAATATACTACAGTAGAGCCTCGCTAATCCGGACCCCCATTACTTCGGTGCACGCTGTAATCCAGACGGGTGCGTGTGGGTCACAACGTGTCAGTATTCAATCATTTGCCGTCAATCGTTAATTAACTTTTTTTTTTCATGACAAGTACCCAAATTTCTTATATGTTTGAATTTTTTATAAGTACGTTTGTACGTACATACATATTCTTGTCTAAATTGACTTTAAATTTTTACTTTAATAAATGAAACCCAAGTTAAAAACGTGTTTTATTCCTTTTAAAAAATTGCATACTATAATCCGGACACCTCGATAATTCGGAAGGGGTCTTCTTTTTCCCTATCCAGATTAGCGAGGCCCTACTATATATGTTATTTTAAATGATTCGATTGTGAAATAACAGAAATTATACATTTAATTTAGTTGCACAAGCCGGGATTTGAACAAGCAAACTTCGTATTGCAAGTCTGAAATGATATTTCAGATTAATGTATTTTTTAAATTTACCTTATTCGAAATTTGTTTTTTTTTTTCAATTTTTCTTTTTACATTAACTCCTCACAGGAGACGGCCTCCGTGGTCGAGGGGTAAGACTCTCTACTACCAATCCAAAGGTTGCGGGTTCGAACCCGGCATGTGCTAATAAATTTTATAGTATATTTGTCACATTCCAGAGTGGAAGATACTCTCAGTATCGCCACGGTGTAAGATCACCATTCAGAATTGAAAGCTGGAAATGGCTTTAGCCATATTCGATAACCAGATCTGAATAGCCAGGTACTTCCCCATCTCCTTCCTCTCCCCACTACATTCAGCCTCACAACATACCCCAGTCAGGGATGTCATAGTCTCACTGCCTCCAGAAGGGATCAGTGGTATTCATATATGTATATGAAAAAAAGAAAAAGGAAACTCTAAAATAATATCCCTCAGGGCATATGTCATCTTTGTAGGTGCTGTGTGGAGGGTGTTTTTAAGGAAAGGTAGAAGAAGTTCTCGAAAGGAAAAAGGTATGACGGATGGGTAGGAATCTGGGGGTCAGTGTGTCCAGGAGTGACGGAAGTGTGAATCCATCCCTCCCACTGCGGTGCAAGGCGATGAGTGGAGAGAGTTCGACTGGAGAGGTTAAAGAACTAAGTCACCAAATGTAGTGAACCACATAAACCGCTTGACGGTTTATAATCTGCTTTTACAAATTAAATAAACAAGAGAATGTTGAAATTAAAAACAGGTTTTATGTCACAAAAAATGTTTATTTAGTTACAAAAAACTATATATATTACAAAATATTACATGTAACAAAATTTTTTTTTTCATAATATACACATTTTCTTTAAAAAAATCATTAATTAAAAAACAATGAAATGCAGTTACAGAATATAAACTTCAAAATCAATTAGGTTTACTAATCGTCCAGTTGATTAGTCAGATATCTCTGAAAAATCAAAACATTTGGTCGAGTGTAAAAGTGCTCCCTCTATCTGGTACAATACTCAGATTACTCTGAAACACCTCCAACATCTATTAGACATGCACTCAAACTTGAGTTGTTGTGTTAGTGCACCCTCTATCTGGTACAATACTCAGATTACTCTGAAACACCTCCAACATCTATTAGACATGCACTCAAACTTGAGTTGTTGTGTTAGTGCACCCTCTATCTGGTACAATACTCAGATTACTCTGAAACACCTCCAACATCTATTAGACATGCACTCAAACTTGAGTTGTTGTGTTAGTGCACCCTCTATCTGGTACAATACTCAGATTACTCTGAAACACCTCCAACATCTATTAGACATGCACTCAAACTTGAGTTGTTGTGTTAGTGCACCCTCTATCTGGTACAATACTCAGATTACTCTGAAACACCTCCAACATCTATTAGACATGCACTCAAACTTGAGTTGTTGTGTTAGTGCACCCTCTATCTGGTACAATACTCAGATTACTCTGAAACACCTCCAACATCTATTAGACATGCACTCAAACTTGTAGTGAATTAAACTAAATGTTGATCTTTTCGGAGTCACTAGTAGAATATTTTAAAATGTCATACTAATGTACCAGACTGTCATGTCTCCCAGTGTTATTACATAGCATATTTAATATGTAAAACACAGACACGTGTCAATATTATTTGACTTATGAAGAACATTCCAATATTGGTTTCCTCATTATCTCAAAACTTAGTGTTTGGAGGTTTATTTATTTATTTATTACAGATATTCTCACTCAAGTGAGAACAATCCAGTTATAAAAACTCAGTTAATTATACAAATAAGACAAATAGGTTAAAAATTACATAAAATCATTCAGTCAAATTATACATTGGTAAACTTTGAAATTGTTTAATTAAAAATTAAATTAAAAAAAAAAAACAATTCGAAATAGAAAATTATAAAAATACAAAGATTACTCAAACGTCAAATAATAATAAAAAGAGACATAATTAGAGATACAAATGATACATAATAAATTAGCACAACATATTTTTCAGCAATTACAAAACATTTTTTCTGAATCCGTATAAGATTATCAACAAAAATATCTACTTCAGCACACTCTATCTTAGGGAGCGTTCAAGTATTACGTAACGCAATTTTTGAAGATTTTTGACCCCCCCTCCCCCCCATGTAACGCGCCGTAACGTTTTCCTGTTCAACCCCCCCCCCCCTCCCCCTAAGCGTTACGTAACACCCAAGTAACAATTTTTACCTGAAAGTCACAATTAAGTTGCGCAACGTACTGAAATGTCGTTTTAATACCCTTTTTCTTGATTTTATCGCGTTTGCGGTAATAAATAAAAGAAGAGATTTCTAACTTGCGATACATTTTATGTATTCATATTGTCATTTATGAAAAAAATTGAGAATATTATTATTTTTATCCGTCTTGTATTCCTTCCAAATCTCCACAATTTAACACTGTCTTACCTAGAATAAACATACATGGTTTTACAACACATACTTTCTTTTACATTAGCTTTAGTGAGGAGGCCCTGAGGAAAGTAATTTCCCTAAATTTTCACCTGCGGAGCAACACTTTACTCCACTATGATTCACAAGCTGACTCATAGTGGAGTTAAACCTTTTCCACGTCCCGAATGCAGTTATACAAGTTGTCAAAGGGAGATTAAAAAATCCACAGAACGATTCAAAGTGAAGAAAACCTTTTTCATGTTCTGAGTGTAACTATGCATGTACTACGAAACCTAGCTTTAGGTAATATTATTATATTTTAGCAGTAAACTGACCTGTGTGTAATAACTAAAAAGTGTTATTCTTACTAAAAACTCTCATATAACATCATTCATATGTTGCATAAATATTTAATTTTTAAAATTTTTCTTTTGCTGTCTTCCAAATTTGGTTGGCATTTTTTGGTTGCGCTGCGCTGGCAAGTCAGCATGAGAGCCTTTATAGGCCAATAATAGCTGATGATGTAAATCTCCCGGTTTGGAGGACATTATAATTCGTAAAAACTCACATTAACAACACTGACTACAGCAAATTGTGTTTATGCGTATTTCGTGTTTAAAACACTAACGAATACTGACAACGAAAATAAAATAAAAATGACGCACAATACAGTCGAGGAATTCCCCGTATAACATAAACTAAAAGGCTTGCCAACTTGGAAGATTTCAATTCCTTAGTTTTTTATTTAAATAAAGAAAAACATGTTACGTATCGCGTCCTTCGAACCCCCCCCCCCCCCCCGTAACGCGCCGTAACGTTTCACCAGACCCCCCCTCCCCCCCCAAGTGCGTTACGTAATACTTGAACGGCCCCTTATCATAGAGTCGACACATTTAGGTCAAAGTGCTAGAAGAGAAAATATTATTTTTAAATATATTCAGGTGAAACATATTACGGCATCTTAAACAATGGGAATTGGGAACATTTATATCAATATTGCTAAGACACAATTAAGTATCAAGATGGTTGTGAATTATTTTATGTAAATATATAAGATCAGTCAATTGCCTTCTGATTTTAAGTGTATTAATTTTGAAGTATTCAAGTCTGTATGTCATGTATGATCTAAGATGTTTAAATCCACGTTTGAAAGATAACCTTCTTAGTACATTTTTTTTAAACTGCTTCTACAATGTTTTCATATTTGCAGTAATTTGATTCCAAATAGTGCTTCCATACTCAAGATTACTTCTAATTAAGGCATTGTAAAGGGTTAGAATTTATCTTTGAAAGGTTTACATATTCTGTAAATAAATCCCATCATTTTAAGTGACTTGCACTTAATGACGTTTATATGTACATCGAATATGAATTTATGAATCAAGAGTTATTCCTAGATCTCTTATGGAAGACACTTTTTAAGAATAGTATTATTAATAACATAGGAAGAATCCTTTATAATTCCATTTCGAGTGAAATTTTAAGTTTAACATTTTTCAACAAAAGTGCATATCATTGCCAGTATATCAGTTATTGAGTGTGTCTATGTCATTTTGAAACAGTTGATGATCAGAAACAGACTTATTTAATGAAAAATTTTAAGATCATCGACGAAAAAAAGCACAGTTTAATTTTGAACCAAAGTCGTTTATGAAAATGAGAAAAAGAAGAGGGCCAAGATTTGACCCCTGTGGTACCCCAGAAGTTACATCTATAGGGGATGATTTGTATCCATGTCTGACTAATCATTGGATGATCAACTTATCAAAAATATTCATTACAAGAAACATTCATATATTGTTATCGGTTTTTCTATTAACAAAGTTGAGTTTTAAAAATTAAACATAAAAACAATATTACACACATAGTACAGTACAATATTAGTTAAATGAACAAAAAATGCTCCTGACATAATTAAGTAGAGTTCTACAAGTTGCTTTTATCGTAATTTTTATGAAAAAAGAAAATTTTAAATACAAAAAGCTATGCATTTAATAGTTAAAACATTAAATTAACCCTGACATACAAATTTTACAAAATATAGACAATTTTTTTCTAATACCGACGACAATAATAGAAAATGTTAACCCCTCAGACCTCGGGCATATTCTGTCAGAAGTCAGAAAATTTCCACTTTGCAATAAAATCCAAATAAGTGAAATATTTCTGAATTTGTCCGAAAACTAAAAACAGTTTTTGAAAGCTGATGAAATACACTTTAAAAAGTTATTATTAGAAATAAACATATAATTTTTAAATGTAAAAAATTTTCAATACACACATAAAAAAGTTAATATTGGCTCACCCCACGTTTTTTCCAACTAAAATTACTGATAATAAAAAAAAATAAAAGCACAGATATTTTTTATTAGACATTATTTTGTATGATAAACATTATTGTCACCTCATTTTATATTATTTCATATAAAAAATAATTAATACAAAATGCATAAAGATTGAATGCTCAAATTGCAATCGAAAATTTTGGATTCATAATGGTCCACATTTTAACTTTTTCTGCGGTTAATTTCTAGATTTAAATAGAAAGCGTGATGTTTCCTCTTTCTGACACCGTTAAGATCATATTTCTCACCATGAGAGTAAGGGAGACACAATGATATCTATGAGAGCTATATGATCTGTTCCCAAAAGTAAACAAATTAGCCTTAGAGAGGTTAAATCTTGGATAGAAGCTTTTTATATGGCAAGGAAATGTATTGCACTTATTGCAACATGGTTAAACATTATAATGGACTCTACCTTTCTCACAACTAAACTTTTATATGGCAAGGAAATGTATTGCACTTGTTGCAACATGGTTAAACATTATAATGGACTCTACCTTTCTCACAACTAAACTTTTATATGGCAAGGAAATGTATTGCACTTATTGCAACATGGTTAAACATTATAATGGACTCTACCTTTCTCACAACTAAACTTTTATATGGCAAGGAAATGTATTGCACTTGTTGCAACATGGTTAAACATTATAATGGACTCTACCTTTCTCACAACTAAACTTTTATATGGCAAGGAAATGTATTGCACTTATTGCAACATGGTTAAACATTATAATGGACTCTACCTTTCTCACAACTAAACTTTTATATGGCAAGGAAATGTATTGCACTTATTGCAACATGGTTAAACATTATAATGGACTCTACCTTTCTCACAAATAAACTTTTACTAGTGAAAACTTCTTTAGCACCGTTGTGATTTGAAACTCGATAAAATGAAAAATAGGGCAACACTAAAAAGAGACAAACAAATACATCTATAGGATTTAGCCTGCGAGAGAATGCGATAGTAAAATCGGTTTCCTCTTTGTGCGGTGCTTCGTGGCCTCCCCACACTTGTCTACTTTAGTTTTTTGAAGATTTCACTTCTACCGTTTGTGAACTTCACACTTGTATTTTGTCATTTAACTTGTGTGATGTCTCTTAACTTCCACTAGTAGACAAACTGAGAAGTGTCGGGTATCTTCCAATAAGTTGAAAGTTTGATTGATTATTAGTATATTCATTTGGTTATGGAGAATATTCACAAACAATATTAGACTGGACAGACATCCTTAATACTAGGCTAGACTCTAAATAGTTCTATCACTCTGGCGGGCAGACACAAACGACGATAGATGGTACTCTTCTGATAATGAACTCAGTTCTGCCATCTGTTGGGAAATGGCAGAACTTCGTATTGAAAACTAACCTATCAACATCTGCTGAAAGAAGCTAAACTATACAGATAATCAATACACTACAACTTGTTTTTAAATAAAACTAGTTGACCCGGCGAACTCCTTACCGCCTCAGAATCAATAACTGTTGTGTTAACTTATTAGCTGAATTAAATTCACTTTTTTTATTAAGTTAAAAATTACACAATGAAGCAATCATTGATGCGCAACTGTCCGTGTTTTGTTTTTGTGAGAATCAGAGATGGCGTTGTGTACAGATTAATATTTTTTGTGATTTTCTTACTTTTGAATTTACGGGAATTGTGTTTAATTTTCTTTATAGGTGTGAGATAGATTTATTATAATTTTTGTATTTTTCCTTTGGAGGGGGTGCAGACTAGTGATGTAACGAATATTCGCATTCGCATTCGCGAATATTCGCATATTTTTGCATATTCACATTCGCATTCGCAAAGTTCGAGCGAATGTTTTTCGAATATTAACATCAGAAAAAAGTGACGAGACTTCAAATTATAGGATGGACACAAATGCTTCATTAGATAAGTTTTACGAATCCAACACTTACTACGAAACTAAATGGCAAGTCTTCCAAAGCAACCATTTTACTTATTGAATTATCAACGGCCAATGACTTCATAGATTTATTATCTCCCTGTTTCGTTTTACGGACACATTCTTGAAGTGATATCTGTTTCATATCGGATTTGGTACTTTGATGGGAAGATGATGCCATTTCAAGTGTTTTAGATGCATACTGTTTTCGTTTTTCACACTTTTCTAATTCGGTTGCGTTGCCTTCAAATGATTTCTCACAGCCGTTGTAGTTCGTTCTTTTCTAGAATATTCCTTGTTACACAGCTTGCATTTAGCTCGTTCAGCGTTTCAAAGTAAAATAAGTCCGAATTTCACCTAAATTTGATTTACTAAATGTTAATCACTAATCAATCACACTCTAAACTTAAAATTAACTTGTTTTTGTTTACGAGCAGACGACAAATGAAATAAAACAACCGATCGGCTTTTTTTGGATCGACTCTGAAATTTTCGGAATAAGATGCAAACGTGAGCCGCTAAGCCATACATAATTGGCGTCAAATAAAAAAAAAACTCAATATCCGCATTCGCATTCGCGAATGTCGGTAGCAGATATTCGCATTCGCATTCGCGAATGTTCAAAAAATGACATTCGTTACATCACTAGTGCAGACATATGTTCACCGTTTGTCTCATTTTCGACCGATGACATTTAGTGTGTAAGAAAGAGGGGCAGCATTATATGTTTAAGAACAAAAATAAAACAATCAGCTCATTGACATTTGACATTTTTCTATTTTTGGAATTCACTCACACTTCAATATTATACTACCACAATATTGCTGCAGCTCTTTCAAAAGATGAGAATTTGTTGCATACAAAATGTATAAGGAAAAGAATTTTCTTAATAATTTTTTTTTTGTGAATTTTTCCGATGTCAATAGCTATAAATAAGACAAATCCAAAAAAAGATCATAAAAATCGGTCCAGCCGTTTTTGAGTTATAAATGGTGTAACTAACCACACTTTGTTTTATATATTAAGATTAAAAAACGAATCTCCTAATGACCTAAAAAGTTGAATGTATAATTTTAATTGCAATGAACTCATTAAAGTTGGTATACAGTGGTGGTCCGTGATTTTTTAGGAGCTAGAGTTTTAAGATTGAAAAATACGACATTATAGAAGTTGTTGAAAAGCATATATATACAGGCTGTAAAAGCATATATACAGGCTGTAAAAGCATATATACAGGCTGTAAAAGCATATATACACAGGCTGTAAAAACATATATACAAGCTGTAAAAGTATATATACAGGCTGTAAAAGCATATATACAGGCTGTAAAAGCAGATACACGAAGAATTGTAACCAGCGGTTCCTGAGCATGTTTGGAATGAAAAATGTAGTTTTCAATTGAAAACCTTTAAAATATTTTTCCACCAGATGTTGCATTAGCACGGTATCACCGGAAACTGTGTGCTTATCACATGATCTTGTCGCGACGTATGGGATTGGGATCAGTAGCGACGTGTGAATAAAATTTTGTTTTCGTTTTTAATAATAAAAATTAATCATCTGACAGCAAAATGACATCTAGATTTTTTAATCCAAATATGAATTTATAAAATAAAGTACTTACTAAATATACACACTTGACGTTGTTTTGTAAAGAAAACTTGTGGAATAGTATAATGTAATAATATGAATAAAGGGAGGTGCAGAATTAGAAAAGAAAGATCAGCTCAGTAGGGTGGTTTTATGTGATGGGGAGCTGGGCAGTATTTGAATTACTTGTAATTGAAATACGTATTTGAAATACAAATACGTATTTTGTATTTGTATTTTAATTGTGGCTTCATAATACATTTTCAAATACATTTAGCGATCTTAATAATGATAATGTAAAATAAACTGATATAGATAATACATAGACTAAAAACGTTAGAATCCTGTACTTTTGTCCTATTGTCCTGTGCTATAGCACTCTTACTAATCATTATTTGTAGTTCTCTTATCATTGCTTTATAATGTACTGTACATTTTTTTAATGTCAGTTATTATTATTGTCTTGTGGTATGATATCACTGTTATTGTACATTTTGTATCATATTATATTATATTATACTTGTCATTGCTTTGTATTTTACATTTTTGTATCATAGTATTAGTTCAACAAACTTTCTTCTGGGCATGCTGGAAGAAAGTTTCTTCACTCCCTGCAGCTTAGAAGAGAGGGGTATGCCGCCACCCACTTTTTCAGAATGCTGCGAGGCTATATTGAGAACTCAGCCATTTTGGAGCGCGTGAGTCTCTATGTTCCAGATTACTATCTTAGACAGCGTCATCAGAGATTATTTTATCTTCCTGCCTGTAGGACTAACCTGCCAATGGTTCTCCCGGTAGAGAGGAGTATATTGCTCCTGAACCAAATCTCCTCCGAGATTGATGTATTTGGCGTCGGTGAGGAGAGATTCAAAAGGGAATTTTTTTGATTCTTGAAAGAGTTTCTCCACACTGACGAAATCTTCACCACTGCATGAGATTTTTATTTTTAAAATATTTATACGGCGTTATTTCTTACATGTAATAAATTAAAATTTGTAATTGTGTAAGAAATTAATATACTTATCAATATATATTTTTTAGTATTATTATTACTATTATTATCAAGCACTATGTATATAAAAATGAATCCTTGTTTCCCTTGATCACACCATAACTTCAGAACGACTTTACCTATTTCATTCATTTTTTTAAAGTTTTCTAATACTTTGTAGAAGGTTCTTAAGGAAAGAAAATTACGCGGATAATTTCAAAAAAGTTAACAACTATTTTACCTTCGCATGTTTGACAGTTCGCGCGTTTGATGAAATTGAATTTAGCAGGCAGTTGTTTTTTTTTGGAACAAAAGAATTGTCTATGGATTTTTTAAATCATAGATATTTTAAATAGTTATATAGTTATCCTACATTAGGTACCGGATTTGATAGATTGTTCTTATAATATACAAAAAAAATTATTTGTAATATGTGAAAAATGGAAATTTAAATAAAAAAATTGTAATAGCTGGCACGCGAGTTGTTTGAAAACTGAATGTACTGGGACTGAATATAAAGAATGCGGGAGGGAGGTTGGCGGGAAGGGGGAGAGGGATGGGGTAGAGTGTAGGCGGGGAAGGTGGAAGGGGAACGCGGGAGGGGAAGGGGATGCGGGAGGGGAACGGGGACGCACGGGGAAGGACATGCAGGGAGAAACAATTTATTTCTTTGAATATGGCATTGTAACGCATGCCGAGAACCAGTAAGTGTTATTATAATAATAGTTATTATTATATAACACCTAAGTCCTATGCTACAAAACTTTACAAGTGGAACGGAGACAAGATGTGTCTTCTGAGCAAAATGATTGGTCAATTTTTGCACGTCTCTGTTTCACTCTGCTCAGCTTTGCTTCTGTGGAAAAGCACCCTTAGATAAAGGCACTTACGACAAATTATTGCAACCAAAGGTTCTACCTAAACCAAATGTATTTTGTATTTTGTAATTTGCATTTGAAATTAATAAATGGTTAAAATACTGTATTTTGTATTTTATATTTCAAATATACGACTTGAAATTATTTTGTATTTCATATTTTAAATACATGCAAAAAAGTATTTTGTAATTTGTATTTTAATTACAGCAAAGCATGTATTTTGCCCAGTCCTGAATGGGGTCACCACTTGGGGTCTTGATGCTCTTCAGATGATTTAATATATATTCATCTGTGACGTAGTCCAGGGGAGTCTTGCCAGCATGATCCAAAATGTTTGGGTTTGCTCCAGCTTTCAGTAGACATTCTATTGCTTCGAATGCACCATTCTCTACTATGCAATGTTTGCGGTAATGGCGAAACTTGTACTGATCGCGTTTAGAGAAAAAACTTTCTATTGTCTGAATGGCGTAGTGCAGGGGAGTCATACCTTCATTATCCAAACAGTTGATATCTACTTTTACTTCAGAAATAAGATATTTTACTATTTTCTCGTGTTGTTTTCTTATGGCGTAGTGCAGGGGAGTCCTACCATGATTATCCGAACAGTTGATGTTTACTTTTACTTCTGAGATAAGATATTTTACTATTTCCGTTTGTCCTCCCCATATGGCGTAGAGCAGGGGAGTTGCACCTGAATTATCCAAACAGTTGATATCTACTTTTACTTCAGAGATAAGATATTTTACTATTTCCTCATGTCTTTTCCATATGGCGTAGAGCAGGGGGGTCCTTCCATAATTATCCAAACAGTTGATATCTACTTTTCCTTCAGAGATAAGATATTTTACTATTTCCTCATCTCTCGCGTCTATGGCGTAGTGTAGGGAAGTATTACCACCATAATCCGAACAGTTGACATCTACCTACTTTTGCTTCAGAGATAAGATATTTTACTATTTCCTCATCTCTCGCGTCTATGGCGTAGTGTAGGGAAGTTTTACCACCATAATCCGAACAGTTGACATCTACTTTTGCTTCAGAGATAAGATATTTTACTATTTTCTTATCTCTTTCCCATATGGCGTGGTGCAGGGGAGTCATACCTTTATTATCCAAACAGTTGATATCTAATTTTACTTCAGAGATAAGATATTTTACTATTTCTTCATCTCTCGCCTCTACGGCGTAGTGCAAGGGAGTCAAACCACTATTATCCGAACAGTTCAAATCTACTTTTACTTTAGAGATAAGATATTTTGCTATTTCCGTTTGTCCTTCCCATATGGCGTGGTGCAGGGGAGTCCTACCACCATTATCCGAACAGTTTACATCTACTTTTACTTCAGAGATAAGATATTTTACTATTTCCTCATGTCCACCCTTTAAGGCGTAGTACAGGGGAGTCCTACCACTATAACCCGAACGGTTGACATCTACTTTTGCTTCAGAGATAAGATATTTTACTATTTCCGTTTGTCCTTCCCATATGGCGTAGTGCAGGGGAGTCTTATCATTAATCAGACAGTTGATATCTACTTTTCCTTCAGAGATAATATATTTTACTATTTCCTTATGTCCTCCCCGTACTGCGTAGATCAGGGGAGTCCTACCACCAATCAAACAGTTGGTATCTACTTTACCTTCAGAGATAAGATATTTTATTATTTCCTTATCTCTTCCCTCTATGGCGTAGTGCAGGGGAGTCAAACCTTTATCATCCGAACAGTTGACATCTACTTTTACTTCAGAGATAAGATATTTTACCATTTCCACATGTCCTCCCACTATGGCGTAGTGCAGGAGACTCTTGCTGGAGTGATTCGAAAGATTGAAGTCTGCTTTATGTTTGAGGAGATATTTAACAACGTCCTGGTTTCCATTCTCCGCCGCAAATGACAGGGCAGTACGCCCATGAAAATCACAGGCATTTAAGCTGGCTCCTTGTTGATGCAAGAAAGTTACCAATTTAATATGGCCTCCCCTCGCCGCACAATGCAATGGGGTCCTCCTACAGCTGTCTCGCGAGTTCACAACGTCTTGGTTTATTTTAATTGTGTGATTGATCAGCCAGTAATTCCCTTTAAGACACTCTATGTTTATAAATGTTTGGCTACGTATTACAGCAAGTGGTAAGAACTTGCGCTCTACTATGTCGTTCTGCTCGTTTAAAATGAAATTTTCGATGAATTTTGTTTCTGGTTTTAGATCGGTGTAATTACCTGGAGCTTTAAAAAGTATTTCATCTTGAATAAATTCAATGCGGTTTAGAGTTTTCTGAAAGTCTTCCTTGTCTTTTTCATTGAGTGCGCATGTGAGCAGAAAATTAGAAAGTTGTGATTTGAACATCGTGTCTTCAAATACCGTGTATAAAAGAAGCTTAAATTTCTGTTCATAAGACAAATGGGAAATCTTAAGCATATGTTTTATCCCACTTTCGATAGGTAAATGGCTTCCAGAAACATAAGTACTAATTGAATGGAGAATTTTTAAACCAGTTTTCAGGGCCGTATTCCCTTTATAGTCCCGAGCGAGCAGAATCGATTCGAAAGGCTCCCGGGTTTGTTCCGTCGCCAAGCCACCGAGTAACAAGTCAATTATATTTATATTTGCTTCCTTGACAGCCACATGCAACGCTGTTTCACCATCCTCATTACGGAATGCTTCAGCATTGTTAGACCAACACTTGCTCATGTTATCGTACAATAATTGTTTAGAGTCTTCCGCCAATGTTACTTCTGCTAGATGTTCGTCCATAAACTTCCTCACAACCTTGAAGTCTTTGTTGATCAGCAGATTGCCCAGGAACCATTCTTCGATGGGTAGAAACTTGTAGCTGAAGTTTTCTCGTCTCAGCCAGAGAACGAGGAGTTGGGAACAGAAAAATTCGGCAAAGGTGCGGTGGATGAAGTCACAGTGGGTTTCACGGTTCCATTGAGTCAGTCCAAATCTATTAATTTCATCACGATTTATTCCACCCTTTACGATATATTTTTTTTGGAACTCCGGATCGAGGATTTCAAATGCCAGGACATAATGATTCACTATTAGCATTTCACATGACGAATTGCTATCATAAGAAGAAAATGAAATCTTTTCTTTAAGGTAAATGTCACGTTTCACACCGATAAATTTGTTGTACAAATTGTAGATATTATTGATTCCAATAATATCCGGGTGAGGTTCCACATTATCGATGAACTCCTCGGCTTGTTGGAGAAAAGCCTCCGCTAACATCCTCGTATGCAGAGGAATTCCAATCAGCCTGATGATGTCTGTGCCTAACTTTTCGTGGGCGGCTTCATACAGATGTTGGGCAAACAGCCACAGTCTCTCCTCTTTCTGCCCCAGCAATGCGTGAGAATGCCAGAAGTTCGTGAGGAAATTCAGTTGGATTTCTTTGGTAATCTCTTTAAATATAGTAGCGACGGTAGAAAGTCGGTTTACCAAAACATCTCTGTAGCTGTCCCGCGTGGTCACTATGATTTTGGTAGTAGTCTCATTTTTTAGAAAGTGGCAGAGTTTGAGTATCTTCTCCATATCGTCCTCGTTTTTTATCTCATCAAACCCGTCTAGTAAAACATGTACCTGCCGGGAATCTTGGCTCTGCAGGCAGAACCGCAATAAGCTAAGGGTGGCTGGTTCACAACTGGCGTCTGCCAGAAAGTGTGCCACCGATTCTACACTCATCTGCGCCGGCAAGTTCGTGATGTCCGCTGGGCGGTCTCTCAGATTTATCCTAAATACCCAGGAGTTGGCCATGTGACGGGACAGGCTGGTGAGGGTGGTCGATTTGCCCATTCCTGGCTTATCGGAAATGATAACAACCTTGCGGGCACACAGCTCATCCTCACTTAGCGGCCGGCTGTCTGTACTCAGACACGGGAGTAAGCTATTGAGTGCCCCCTGCGAGTCCCGCCACACCAACAGGTAGCCCTCTCCTTTCTTCACTACCTCTAAAGTGTGTCTAACATATTGATTGATTCCTTCCGCATTCTCTGCCATAGTCGAGTCTTGAAAACATTTAAACTTTAAGTTGGTAGAGAATAACTTTTCAAACTCAGGGGAAGCATTAAAATAGCGCATTAGTGTTGCTATGTCGGTAACACCCACAAACACAAACAGATCGACATCATTTTTTTCTTGTACAAGGTGTATAAGATCAACAACTGTTTGATTGTGGAACTGTCTGAGCAAATAAAATGAACGGTTGAATACTTCTTTTAAAAATATGCGACCGTCTGTCGCAGCCAACCAGAAAGCAATGTGAACAGATGAGTTCTCGAGGCAGGCTTGGCGGAAGCCTTCCTCACTACTTCCGGAGACGTCGAGCACTCTTTCTGCCGCTCTCGGCACTTCCTGCAGCTGAGGTTCGAGCAGTTGGCGGACGTTGCTGCTCACAAACAGAAAGCACTTCTCCTCGAGGAGTAGTTTACTCAAACTAGCCATATCAGCCTCCCTATTTATTTTTGAAAACATCACATCTAATTGATCAAACTTCAGCAGGTTGTTAGGAATATTTAATTTAAAACTTTCGTCCGTTAACAAGTCTTTCAGAAAAGGTTTCAACACATCATCTATAGAGGCCGAAGACTGGCAATTCTCTCCCAGTAATGAATTCAAACTCATTGCCTGTTCGCCAAGAATTATAAATTCTTTAGAGAGCAGCTCCCGTCTAGACGTATCTTTCAGATCATTGAATGTGAATTCCAAGAACTTTTCCTCCGAAGGAGGCAAGCAAAGGATGGCCAATTCTGATTTAACCAATCTACACAAGTCAGGGTTTATCTGGGAAACGATCACAGCTTTCTTTTTAGGATACACGCTAAATTTAGAAAATACGTTTTTTAAGAATTCTTGAACCTGTGCTATTTCAGTGGTGGAGCCAATATTAATGACAAACAAATTATAATTATTATCCAAAGGCAAACCTTTAGTTGTAAGATGATTGTTCAGCTTCAGCACGCTTCCCCAGGTCAAAAATATGCACTCATCTGGGTAACTGCTGCAAAGAATACTGTAGATCCTGGCTATCTCCAGGCTGCAGTCGGCTGCCTGGACATACAGTACGCGGGCGGTGTTCCTGTTGTTGGTGAACTCACACAGCCTGAGAGGGTCCTCACAGTCCGGCAGGTCTGGTATGGAGTCCACGTACTCCTGGCTGAGCATATCCAACAGGATATTCGGTAATGTGAAATTTTTTTTCTGCTCCTCCATCACATTCTGCAGCTCGACAGAATACCATCGCAGCGCATTTTTGATGCTATTAACGAACTTCTTTAAATTTGGCTCATTATCCAAGGTGACAGTTTTCTCTTTTCTATCGATGGTGAAGTTGGGAAACAAATCTTGGAATTTAGCACCAAAGAAGGTTTCTATTTTGCTCCCTGGGATTTCGTGTTGTCTCACCATTCTTATTAGGTTCACATAATCCAACTCAACTTCGGAGAAACGGTGCAATCCAAAAGTACTTCCCGAGTCTTCTTCTCCTTTGTTGTAACGCACAGACGGCCCTGCTACAGTGTCTGGGTCTGGGTTATACGTCCCCTGGTCCTTCTCCAGTTTATGCACCGGTATGCGCTCCCCCCATCCTTGTGGCCAGTCTTTAACTTGTAAGAATTTCACATTGTCCGCTTTAAAGGCTTTGGTAAAGTGTTTCATGCTATGGGTATTCGAGTTTAACGTAAAATACTTCGCCAGAAAATTCTTATAGCCAGGTGTAAAATCCAGTTTGGGTGAAATAAGGTACATAGCACCAAGATGAAATCCAGCGGTGTTCACGTAGTTGACCGCCATGAATAATGTGGATATGTCCAAACTACGAAACATAGAATATGTGGTACTATCGTACCTTCCGTAATCCCGCTGAATTTTTATCGCCATGTCTTGCACCCCTGGGCTGTCAAATACGACCGTGTGCGCATGGATGCCTTCATTGTTGTTATAAACTCGAACAAACACATCGCCCTGCCTCTTCAAGTGCTTCAGTGTTATAGCAGTGACCTGCGATATCCACCCGCCTAGAGAATGTCCCGTGACGGTCAGCGTGAAACGAACACCGTTCTGCTTGTTCAGGTCGAGGATTGCACACTTAATTTTGTCTCCCAAGGTGATAGCCGAAAACATGTAATCTGTGTACTTGTTTAGAACAACTGACTTTAAATCTGCATACACTGTTCCAAGAACCAAAGGGACTGTTCCGCGGTGGGCGAGGACTACTTGCTGCCGCGAGGAGTTAAAATAAAGGCAGCCGAAGTATCCTTTACTGCCATCCACAGTGGTCAACAGCTTCCAATCCTTCGGCAAGTGCCTGCAGTGGTTATCAGAAGTAAGGTCATCTTTGTCTGAATACACATCATTTGCAAAGATCGCCAAGTCTGCTGTACTGGGAAAGGGATCCAAACCCATCTTTTGGTCATCATCTTGAATGGGAGTGACAGTTCTTAGGATATCCTTGAAATCTTTCTTACTGTAAGTTAATTCTGTAACCTTAATCATCTTAAAAGGCTTCTTCTTCCGGTGAGCTCTCCTATCAGAGGTTGGCTATCGTCAGTACACTGCAGGCTGCAGACTGGAACACTTCACGGAGTATTGAAGAGCGGGGATGAGTAAACACCTGAAACATCAGTAAAATCACTAATTAATGACAATTCAGAATGATCTACCATCACACCCCCACGAACCAAAGTATTCAAGTTATTATACATGCCAAGACTTTAAGACCGGCCTGAACATAGTTCGATCCATTCTTATGCAGTTACTGTCTTTACAATAAACATAAGCGAAAGAGACAGATTCGTAAAAACATACATGCGACAGAGAAAGGCGTAGGCGGGGGAAAAGCCATTTTTCTGTCCTTAAACACGCCTATTGAGACGATTTCTGATCAATGTCAGGCCGGTCTTAAAGTTTGGCCTGCACTATTTGAATTATTCTGGAATTACTTCTTAATAATTCTTATTCATAAATTCTATATAAATTCTTTTTTCAATTTGGGAGGCCGGAATGGGTACCGCCGCCCCGGGAACCTTTATTGGATAACCAACACCTCTGCCATAGGTCACCCCAAGTGGTTCGCTATGTTTGGTGATTTGGTGACGACCTCCGTAGTCCAGTGGCTAAGACTCTTGACTCACATTCCGGAGGTCGCGGGTTCGAACCCGGCATGCGCAAATAAATTTTATTTGATTAATTTGTGTTATTTCACAATTAATTCATTTAAAATAATATATAGTATATTTGCGGCATGTTCCAGAGTGGAAGATACTATTAGTATCGCCCTGGTGTAAGACCACCATTCAGAATTGAAACGTTGCTTGAAAATGGCTTTAGCCGTGTTTAGTGACCACATCTGAATAGCCAGGTACTTCCCAACCTTCCTCTTCCCCACCTCCTTCCCCTCCCCACTACCTTCAGCCTCACAACATACCCCAATTGGGGATGCCATAGTCTCACTGGCTCCAGACGGGAGCAGTTGAGATTCTTGTGCGGTATTCACTGTAAAAAAAAAAAAAAAAAAAAAAAAAAAAAATTTAGCAGGGGTGTCCGGGTTCATGGGGTGAGATTTGTCTAGGTCTTGAAGGCGGATGGCCAGGACATACTGAACCCCAGATTCCTACCCACGCCTTAAACCCTTTTCCTTCCCAAAACTCTCCTCCCCTTCCTTTCCTTAAAAAAACCCTCCACACAGCATCCCCAAAGATGACATAGGCCCTGAGGGAAATTATTTTTCTCAGGGCCTCCTGTGTGGAGCTCATGTAAAAAAAAAAATCTACGATAAGATGTAGCTTATGATGAAATCAGTTTAAAATAGATTTTTTATTCTATATGAATGCAATAAATCACACCATCTTAATGTACTTTACAAATAACATCAAGATTAAATGCCCAATTAAATCACATTTTTTCTGAAATTCCGTTTAAAAGTCTCTACCCTGGCCTGTCCCCTTGTCGGTTTCAGTTTAACTTGCAGTCAGGACATACCTTCTTTGTGTCAGTTGCTAAACTTTAGTATGTTTACCACAAATTTAAATAAATATATGTACTCAAGTATTATTAACCCTAGAGAGATAATCTACATCTGAGAGATGTAAGCGGTACTCAAGAAATGCTGTCTTTTTTTATTTCGCAACGTGGCGCGCTGTCTATCTCAGTTAGCTCAGTTGCCGAGTAGAGCTTGCACGGGGCGGCTCTATCACTACGGTAAGTACAATAATTACGGAGATATACATACCCCATACGTCTGAGAGACGTATGATTATCTTTTGAGTAACTTTTCAGACTTGTCCGTAAAAAGGTAATTTATCAAAATGTAAATACATATATATGTATTATTTTTTATGTATAATGACTGATTAGCTTTTAAACTTTCATAACATGTAAAAAATACGATTTAGACATTATTTTTCATTTAAAAAAAAAAAACTTAATATTTTGTAGTGGATTTGTAAGAGGTTTACAGAATTTGGCTACTTTTTTTAATTACAATATATATATACAGTAGAGCCTCGCTAATCCGGACCCCCGTTACTTCGGTGCACGCTGTAATCCGGACGGGTGCGTGCGGGTCAAAACGTGTCAATATTCAATCATTTGCCGTCACTCATTAATTAACTTTTATTTTATTTTTTTTTTTTCATGATATGTGCCCAAATTTCTTACATGTTTGAATTTTTTATAAGTACATTTGTATGTACATACATATTCTTGTCTAAATTGACTTAAAATTTTTACTTTAATAAATGAAACCCAAGTTAAAAATGTGTTTTTTTCCTATTAATAATTTGCATACTATAATCCGGACGCCTCGATAATTCGGAAGGGGTCTAGTTTTTCCCTATCCAGATTAGCGAGGCCCTAATGTATATATATATTGGTTTTTGTTCGCGCTATTATTGTTACATGTGGTTCTTTCTAAACTACCTATTGTGTGCCCTCTGCCATAATTAGTTCAGTTGTATTCGCCTCGCCGCAAGGGACAAAAGTCCTCAATACCGCACCGCTTTTACAGTTGTAATCAAATCTCGCAGCTATTCACAAGTACTATCGCCACGCGTCACTTACTCTCGCTTATGATTTCGCGATTAAATGTTCATTCCCAGTTGTCATTCCCTTCCAAAATCTCCCATACTAACATACTTACCTTCCCAGTGAACACTGAACGAAGAGGGAAGCAGTCTGGGTAAGTGCGATTAAAATATAATAAAATAGGTAAAATAAGAACCGCATACAGTCCACAACATACCGCAGCATTTGATCCCTCGATCCATAGAGAGGATCATTTGCTACCCGCCGCAACAGTTTTATTTAAAGTACAAAACCCTAAACTAATTTTTCAAATACCTTTAAATCGTCTTAGTATGATAATATGTCAAATATACACTTTTAAACTTCAGTACGTCTCTAGGATCTTTTGTGTATCTATCAGACTTGCAAATAAATAAAAAAAAAAAAAAATTTAAGTATAACGACTGATTAGCATTTAAACTTTCAAAGGTAATAAAAAAATACCATTTAGTCATTAAATGAAACATTATTTTTCATTTAAATTAAATACAGTTATGGCAGATGCCATTATATGCATTATAGATTCAATGAAACCAACACTCTCTTCAGGATCAGATGGCATTTCAATGAGAACAATTAAATTGACGACCTCCGTAGTCCAGTGGCTAAGACTCTTGACTCACATTCCGGAGGTCGCGGGTTCGAACCCGGCATGCGCAAATAAATTTTATTTGATTAATTTGTGTTATTTCACAATTAATTCATTTAAAATAATATATAGTATATTTGCGGCATGTTCCAGAGTGGAAGATACTATTAGTATCGCCCTGGTGTAAGACCACCATTCAGAATTGAAACGTTGCTTGAAAATGGCTTTAGCCGTGTTTAGTGACCAGATCTGAATAGCCAGGTGCTTCCCAACCTTCCTCTTCCCCACCTCCTTCCCCTCCCCATTACCTTCAGCCTCACAACATACCCCAATTGGGGATGCCATAGTCTCACTGGCTCCAGACGGGAGCAGTTGAGATTCTTGTGCGGTATACACTGTAAAAAAAAAAGAAAAAAAATCAACTAGAGATGAACTAATTCAACCACTCCTCCATCTTTATCATGGATGGTATCTTTCCTGCAATGCTTAAAATGGGTTCTGTTATACCAATCTTTAAAAACGGCAATAAAGCGGATATAAATAAAAATATTGAATAATCTTTCAAAAATAGTAGAGAAAGTTATAAAGGAACAGCTCATTCAATATCTTGAAACAAACCTCACACTATCTGAAAATCAATAAGGGTTTAGAAAAAATATTGGAACCTCCGATGCCATCGAGGTGATGTTGTCTCGATAACTTTAATAAATGTATCGGAATATTTTTAGATCTAAGTAAAGCATTCGATACAATTGATCACACAAATCTTCTAGAAAAACTCAAAAAGATTGGAATCTCAGGTCGTGAACTGAACCTCATTAAAAGCTTCATGTCAGAAAGATCACAGTTAGTCAGCATTCAAAATGAATCAAGTCAACCAATACAAATCCAATATTGAGTCTCGCAAGGCAGTGTCTTAGGCCCGATTTTATTCCTGATATATAAAAATGATTTATGCGATCTAAACTGTCACGGCTCAGTCATTAGTTTTGCCGATGACACAGTCCTTCTCTTCCATGGAAAGTCGTGGGAGACTGTATTTGAAAAAGCTGAAAAAGAGTTGAATCGGGTAAAATAATGGCTTGATTCAAATTCAATAACATTATATGATACAAAAACTAAATACATGTGTATAAAATTCAAAATCCACAACAAACACACGGATAACCTCAATACAAACCTAAACATAAAAATTCATAGACTGTTTATACGCGAACCAAGAAATGCAAATTCCTTGCACCTATAATTGAATGAAATACAAGAAATAAAATACCTTGGAATAATAATTATTGATCAAAATCTTAAATTGGAACTCCCAAATGGAAAACGTGACCAAGAAATTAAGACAATTAACTAACCAATTTTTTCAAAACAATAAGAAATATTTTAGATAAAGAACAGCTAATTAAAATGTATTATGCATTAGCTCAATCTCATCTACAAAATGGTCTTATCGGATGGGGAAGCTCATGTGATTCCTTTATAAAACCAGTCTTCATACCACAAAGGGCAATTTTGAAAATTATACTTAGAGTCCCCATCAGAACTGTTACAGAATTCGTTTTTGAAGCTCTGAATTTAATGTCACTGAAACAATTATATACAAAAGATATTGTAATGTACGCATTCAAAAACC
The DNA here is from genome assembly GCA_917880885.1 of Limnephilus marmoratus. Classification (NCBI taxonomy): domain Eukaryota; kingdom Metazoa; phylum Arthropoda; class Insecta; order Trichoptera; family Limnephilidae; genus Limnephilus; species Limnephilus marmoratus. The sequence goes on from OU862913.1 coordinate 44,789,384, forward strand.
AGGATAACTTTACATACACAAACTCGAGCCGATTCACAAGATCTACATTACAACATATATTCCACCAACCTACAACTAAAACTACTTTGGGACAAAGAAATATGCAGTACTATAAAATTATTTAATATACTCCCTCTTGCAATAAAACCATTAAAAAAATTACCGACCTGAAAAGAAGCATTAAGAAATGGATTATGGACATAGAAAGGAAGAATATAGATACAATTTTGCAGCCTAACAAAGATTAATGCTTGTATTGTGCTTTCTTTTGCATAAAATTTTATAAATTTCCTCTTGTAATATTTTAACATATTTTACATATTTTAGAAAAATGTAAAATAGACAAAAAAAATTAAATCTACAATCAGAGCTCGGACTAAACCTCTTCCTGCCATTTGTAAAAAGTTTCGCTCTCTCTCTCAGAGATTCAAATTATCCAAAATGATCTTCTTCCTTTGTAAAAAATAAAATATAGTCACATCACCCTATCCCCAACATTTTTAGAAGGGATCGGCATCCTTAAAAGTCATTCCAATCTCGTACTGTCAATAACATGTTCAATGACATTATTTCATATAAATGGCCCAACTCTTCTCTTTTATTTACTGATGGCTCCAAATCTCCAGACTCTCCTAACTGTGGTATTGGTATTAACGTTAACACAATAATTCTAATGATGTAATATTTTATTCAATTTCAAACCAATTTTCAATATTTTCTGCTGAGTGCATTGCAATAATTGAATCTCTCAAATTTATAATCAAAAATAATTTTGAAGTGCTGATAGCCTTCATTCAAAGCTATGGAAAAACCGTAACTCTGATTTGCATTCCTGGACATGTTGGCATAGTGGGTAACGATATTGCAGATTCCTCGGCAAAACAAGGAGCATTCAAACCTATTGTTACCCTCGTAAACCATATTCCCCTATCTGTTTTTCCATCATCAAAGACAGATCCCGCAATGATTGGGCTGAGTATTGGAATATGGCTAGTGTATCCAAGGGAGCCTGCTACGCCTCAATACAAAGGACTATCCTATCAAAACTTCCCACATTTTTTTTTTAAATATAAATTTCCTCACTTATTCGAATAAGAATCGGACATTGTTCCGTTCCTTCTCACCTGTTTAAAATTCACGTCATTGACTCCCCAGATTGTACATTCTGTAGTCTAGATGTGGGAACTTTAGATGATATATTTTTGGTTGTCCCTCTGTAAATAAATATCCTCTCTTCTATCAAGCATTATCTATAATTACCTCCCCTCCATTCAACATCTCATCTCACCTACATATATCTGAACTCGACTCCAATCTTCAATATAAATCTGAAATTTGCAAATTTAAATAAAATTCATATGTAAATTCACCTTTCCCGGTAACTAGAAAAATCATAGATGAAGTTATTAACTTTCGTGGCGCTAAATTAATAAATGGAAATGTTTGGAATGAAAGCAATCACGTGGTTCTCTGTTGCACTGCTATTGGCTGTTTGGTCTGTTAGAGTAATACGAACGGAAGAGTTTGAATTTCACACGTTGGTTAAGATACGCCTTGGATGCTGGAGAAACTTCTATGAAATATAACTGAATGGCCGGTTCAAAAATGAGGGGTTCTTTTGGTCAACGTGTGGATGTTGGATAAACACGCTCGGAGTGTTACTTCATTTTAGAAGACGTAAGATAAACTGCGTATTGAAAACCCATTAAATAATTTTTTAAAAATGTATATTGTTTAAATAAAGGCTTTCTGGGAACAGCTGCAATCTTATCACAATTTTGCTAAAAATGATCTGTTGGACAAAACATAATTAAAGCGACGATGTATGAAACTGCATTTATTTAACTAATCATTAAATATATCTGGAGCAACAATGTTTTTAAGGTATCTACAGTTGAAAATGTTTATGTCTATTTTTAAACAATAGCAATAACATAACTAATTATAATTATTTAAACGATAAACTTTTACAAATAAAAAATCAATTAGGACACACGCGCATATTCTACAGTATTACAAAACTCCAGTTTATCTGAAACAGATAAAGAAAAAGTCCAATCATGTGATTTCCTTTACCTACATCAAATATCAAAAAAATGAGAATAATAGATTACTAAATGTTGTACTTTGTACCGACATGGCAACTGCGGTTGATAAGTCACTCGATTCAGTTCTTGCTCCTGATTCTTATCACCCACCTTTAGATAATACTATATTACGTAACCCTATAAAATACCAAATAAAAAACCTGTCACAATTTCCCAACTTTAATAAAGCTAATTATGTCGCAGTACGCGATTACCTATATAGCACTGGTACTTATAGGTTATTATTATAACTAGAAGGAGGTAATCTAGATGAAAATATTAACATCTTTTATGAACGTCTATATAAAATTTTTATCTCTTGGGGTAAGAAAAGCCTCATCGAATTTAATGTTTTAAAGACCCAATCATGTCTGATAATGCCTAAAAGAGATCAAAATGAAAATCTAGTCTCCTTCAACGGAAGCAATCTTCCAAACAGGACCTCCATCGATATGCTTGGTGTAACTCCAAGTGACCAGCTCAGGTACGGTGGCTCCATCGAAACCAGAGTTAAGATAGCCTCTCAGAAACTGGGCGTACTGTACAGGGCCGCAGAAACTTTAATAGTACACAACTGCTAATCCTGTACAAATCGCAAGTGCGCCCCACGGTTGAATTTGGCAGCCAACTCTGGTCTGGAGCTCCAAAATTCCTTAAAAACGCTCAACTCTGTGAGAAACGCGCGGTTCTTTTGATAATTAACTATCCCATCTTAACAGATAGATTGGAATCTTTAGAGCACAGGCTTCAGGTTGGAATGCTGTCCTTGTTCTATCAGTATTACAATGGAAGAAGCTCCGAGGAACTAGCGTCATTGATCCCTTAGGCACCGGTGCATAGTCGGGAAACACATAAACACGCGCCCAACATTTGTACACGGTTGACATTAATCACATGAGAACGGATCTTTTATACGACTCGTTCTTGAGTTCAACAGTTCGGCTGTGGAACAATTTGCCGGCCTCTGTGTTTCCTCCCTCCCACAACATGGGTCTCTTTAAGACCCATGTTCACTCCTTCCTTTCCTCAAAAAGACCCTCAACACAGCATCTTCAAAAATGACATAGGCCCTGAAGGAAATTATTTTCCTCAGGGCCTCCTGTGTGGAATTATATATATATGTGTAACAAAATATTACGGTATCTATACGAAGGCAATTTCAAAAAAGTATCTAATTTGTGGGAACTAAAGCACAATAAAAGTGCTCCGATTCCAATGAAACTAGGAACAATCGACGCAGAAAAAAAACTAAGTTGGACTGCATATATAACTTATTTTCACCCGATGTGGGGTTCTAGTCACTCTTCCTTTCCAGTGTCGATATATTTTTAAAAAATTATTTCAACCACCACTGTTCAACATCCACATATGTACTGTAATACCCACGAACACGCTTCGCCTTTGTGGGATTTTTTGTTACTCTCCCTCATTGCCCTAAGGATCACATATTATCCAAATGTGAAAACAAAGAACAAACTCCAATCTGCAACAACTGCTATGTCCAAAACAAAAGGTTTGATATGAACTATTCCACCGATCATAGAGTCGATAGCATTAAATGCCTTTACCGGCAAAAAATGCTTCAAATTGCTAAAGAGCGCATTGACTACGAATAAATATTGTAAATTTTCATTTCCTCAAACTCTTATCTATAAATTAACAATGATTGATTTTTTATGTAACGCATTAGGTAAAAAAATATGTATAGAAGAAAATTTATATCACTCTATAAGAGATTTCTATTTTATTTGCACTGAAAAAGAATTTAATCAATTTCATCTCTACATCTCTACACATTATAAAGTAAAGTCCCCCGCGCCGTATTTCTGTCTGTCTCTCTGTCTGTTCGCGATAAACTCGAAAACTACTGAACGGATTTTCATGCAGTTTTCACCAATAGATAGAGTGTTTCGTGAGGAAGGTTTACGCATGTAATTTGTTAAGGATTTGTGTAAATTGGTTGAAACATAACGATAATTGTTAGAAGTGTCGGAAAAATTCCAGCCACCTGGTAGCTTTCATCGAAAACGCTGCCTAATCCTTTTGGGATATAACAAAACAACGCATGGTGGGATATTCCTCTTTTATAGATCTACAAAAAAGTCCGCGAAGGCATATATCTATCTTTTACGGATAGCTTACTATACGCATTCTATCTTCTTATCTTATTATTCTTATCAATTGCATATTAGATATAATGTGTATAGTAAGCTATCCGTAAAAGATAGATATATGGTATGTTCTTCATTAATATTGGATGTTCTCAATATTAATGAAGTAATTAATGATTATGATGTTAAATATTATTTTTAAATATAAAGATGTAAATAAATTATCGTATTATATTGCTATTTATCGTACTCATAAGTCTACAGTATAACAATTTATAGAAGAATTAAAAAAACATTTTATTGAATTTTAGAAATATAAATAATATTATTATAAGAGATATGCATTTAAATATTGATGTACCGGACGTAGATTTAAGATTATAATATCGTTTAATTATAATGTAATTTATCTGTAATGTTTGTAAATAATAAAATTAATCAGGGGTCATAGAAGTCGGTTTAAAGACAAAAGAACAACGCTTGACCCCACCTTCATCTCTGTGTACATACCTACACACTACTTAATTTCATCTCTGTGTATATACCTACACATTACTTATCTTACTACTTTGCATAAAATTGTGATTTGTGCAAAGCCTTCTTGAGCTGTTGTACATACTTACAACATTTGCGCAAATTCAATTTTATGCAAAGCCTATTTCTATGTATCCAATTTGTGCAACATTGTTTCATTTCAATTTGCACAAATTGGCTGCATTCTTCTAAATATGTCCTGAAATTATGCAAACTCATAAATAAACGAAGTATCGGAGAAGCGGTCAGAGTAAGGCGAGATTGGACGGTGTGGCGTTTTTGCTTCGTTGGGCAAGAGCAAAACGAACCGCAGTAGCGTTTAAGGTCTCTAACGGCCAAAATTCCTAGAACTCATCTCAGTTCGGAGAATTGAGATGAAAAAGGGCCAAGTATGGGCAGACTCCCGGCTCAGAGCCCTTTAAATACGGCCGATATTACGCTAGATCAGCAGAGCTCCAGATCTCATCACCACATCAGCATCTCTCGCCTTCTCTTCTGCCTTCTCCGTTAACGTGCGATGTTTTCTGAAATTATCCAATTTTCTACGCAAATTTCTTTATTTTTCTCTCCGTAAGAACCATCCTCGTACTTCAAGGAATATTCTAAAAAAAGAATTAGCGAAATCGGTTCAGCTGATCTCGAGATTTACGCTTAGCAACACATTTAGCGATTCATTTTTATATATAAGATTCTTCATTTAAATATTCGGAGTGTTTCTAAAAATTTTGATAATTTTACACTAGCTTTAAATGAACTCGCCCATAAACCGGATTGTATTGTGTTGTCAGAAGCCAGAATTAGCAAAAACTCAGGCACTTACGATTTACCTAACCAGGTTTACTAGTTAATATTTTTGTAACCACAAAAATATTTTTTTACAACTTACAATAAAAATCAAAATAGTGGACTAGTTGTTTTTGTAAAATCCCTCTATAAAAATATTTCTATTAATGAAATACCCATCGATCTTGTAAATTGTCTACATATACAAATTAATATAAAAAAAACATTTTTATGATATAATAGCGTTATATAGAACTCATAATTCGAGCATTAATAATTTCACTGAGAATCTGAAATCTTTTATAAACACAAATCACTTTCAAAATAAATTTAATATAGGAGACGTTAATATTGATATATCTGATGATTTTGAAAACAATAGTAATAAGGAAAAAACTGAATATATTAACACATTAGCTGAACTCAATTTCAAACCATGTATTAAAAAATATACGAGAGAATGTTTTGGGCAAAGACCATCAGGCATTGACCATATTTGGTGTAATACAAGTGAAACTGAAAAAATAAAATCATTTATTTGGAAAAATAATATACTGATCAATCCACATGCATTTTAGCCTTCAAAACTGGCAAAATAAATGAGAATAATAATCCTTGCAATAATTTACCTAAAACTATTATTAATTATGAAAAACTAAAACAAAACCTTAACATTGAAAATTGGGAAACTGTTCTATCCTCTAAAAATACCGATATATGTTCACTGAATTTTAAATTAATCATGAATAAACATATCAAATCTTCCTCTTCCTTTATAACATGCTCCCCAAAAACTAAATTCAAAAAATTAAAACCAAGGATCACTCAAGGAATTATAATTTCAATAAATTAGACATAGAGAAAAGATTTATAAAGAATTTAAAAATTCCCCAGAAAACTATAAACTACACGAATATTTAAAAAAAATCAGAAATAAACTATGCTACATTATCCGGAAAACCAAAGAAAATTTCTATAAAGAAAAAATCAATATTGCTGGCACCAACAACAAAAAAATATGGCAAACTGTCAATGAAATTATCAATAAAAAAACCAAAAAAATCTAATATAAATAAAATCATAAATATTGATAACAAAATTTACAATGTAAACACGGATCCAAAGAAATGTGCAAATATCTTTAACAATTATTTTGGGTCAGTTGGTGAAAAATTAGCACTTAAAATAAAAAAAAAACCGAAAATAATGATCTATGTATATCACCTTCCAATCCTTATAATACCTTTACACAATTCCAACGAACTAACACTGATGAAATTAAACAGGCTAATGAATTAAAAGGTAATTCTTCCCCTGGTTATGACAATATTTCTGCAGAAATACTTAAAAAAAAAATCTGATTCACTCTGCAAACCATTGGCACACACCATAAATACAAGTTAAACTTTCCTTTAAATTACAAAAAAACTATTATTACACCCATTTTTAAATCTGGTGACCCCACTCTAAGCAATAATTGTAGACCAATTTCTCTTAACTCAAATATAGCAAAAATATCTGAAAAAATTGTTAAAAAACAGATGTTTAAATTTATAAAAGAAAATAATATATTAAGTGCACATCAGAATGGTTTTAGAGAAAATTTGAGCACTCAATCGCTATCGCTATCGTAGACTTAACAACTGAAATATGTAAATATTTAGATAATAAAAAAAATGCATTGGAATTTGGAATATTTGCCGACTTAAGAAAAGCACTTGACAGTATATCACATTCTAATCTTATCTCTAAACTAACGAAAATTGGTATAACCAATAATGCCTTAACATGGATAAAAAATTACCTATTTCATGGAGAGCGATTTGTCAAGTTAAATAGGTATGTATATGAAAAAAAAATTTTTTTTCTTATTTACTGTTAATTACATATTTTTTGGTTTTATATATATATATATGTATATAAAAATATTATTTTTCCTTGGCTATATTGTGGTTAACATGCGTTATCCGCCTTTTTAATGGGAGCTTTTCTCTTAAAAAGGTGTAAAACGTATTATTAAATGTATTTTAATAGAAAAACTTTAAAAAAATATATCATACAGTATTAGTAGCCTACGATCTGCATGTGGTTGAATTCCAGAACACGACTTCCATTGCATGTCTGACGTCACGCCTTATACGCCGCGCCACAAATAACATCTGTGTTTGTGAAATTTCAAGCAAAGCTACCGTTGTAATTCGGGTTTTAGTTCAAGAATCTGCCAAAAGATGTCGCTACTTCTGTAAGCAGCTCGCATATGGGCTTGTATTACCTAGGTATAAGATTTATAGGCGATAATAAGCTATATGCAATATACGAGTATATTACATATTATTTCGTCATTGCGTGTTTCGTTTACTTTGTCACGGTTACTTTGTCTCGGTGACTTGCTGTCACTGGATCACAATGGAGCGAGGAACTAGCTATTTTTGGAACCAGTTCCTACTCAAACTGGGCGAAGCTGAACTAAAAGCCGCCCGCAGGGCCTAGCTTTTAACAGCTGGTTTTATATTATTACTAGCTGATCCGGCGAACTTCGTACCGCCTCAGAATCAAAAACTGTTGTCAACTTATTAGCTGAATTGATCTAAATTGTTTCTCCCTGCGTATACCATACCTTGATCTAAATTGTTTCTCCCTGCATATCCTTTCCCCTCTCGCGTTCCCTCTCCCTTTCCCTACTCCACTTCTCCCCTTCCCCGTCCCGCTAACCCCCCTTCCTGAGTTCCTTTCCCCCTCCCCCTCCCCCCTCCCCCCCTCCCCCTCCCCCCCTCCCCCCCCTCCCCCGGTTCACAGTTCAATATTATACCCCTTACAATATTGCTGCAGTTCTTTCAAAATAGGAGAATTCGTTCCATACAAAATGTATGGGGAAAATAATTTTCTTCGGAGTGGAACACCCTTTACTTTTAGGGCTATGAAAAATAGATGTTGGTCGATTCTCAGACCTACCAGATAAGCACACAAAATTTCATCAAAATTGGTCCAGCCGTTTCGGAGGAGTATGGTAACAAACACCGTGACACGAGAATTTTATATATTAGATGTATGTATAGTCTGTCAAAATAGAGTAGAAAATATAAAAACTGGAACTACTAAATTTGTAGACTGGCAACACCAATTTAACTGTGAAATATTTCTTTGAAGTGCAATGACACTGAATGTATAGAACACAGTAAACCACATTTAAAAAAAAAATTTCTTCATGAAATAAATTTTATTAAAAGGTGATTAATAAAGCGATTTGCTTAACATAAATTTGAATTTATCAATAGATAGAAAGGAAGAATCACTAATGGTGAGTTTAGTTAGACTACTTTTAGATCTGAATGAGTTAAATATATTCAGATCTAAAATTAGAGACATGATCTAAAGCCCAGGCAACGCTAAGTACTTTATCAAGTATTAAATAAATGTGAGCAATTTCTAACCTGTGCTTTATATTTTATTACATTATAGTTATTCTTCATTATGTTAACACAAAATTGCAAAGGTATAATAATAATACACCTATATTCAATTCTAATTTTGAGATCGGCGGGTATCACTATTAGGTAGGAGTGAATTCTTTTTTTTCACTGGACGGTAATGTAAGATTCAAAATTTGGTGCCTTTTAGGTTTAATTTAAGCCATGTAAAATATTATTCAATTTTTTTTAGGGTAACTGCCTCCGCAACGGCATTGAATTTACGAAAATAGTCGGTTCTACACTCTAATTGGAAGTCATGTTTATGTACGATATTTTTAAATAAACATACTAATTTTTATCAAGAAAGTTTACTTGGTATAAATATAGATTCGACACAAAATAAAAAGAAGTTCGAATGTGTGTTTTATAATTTAAGTAAAGGGGAGAGAGGAAGCGCGGGAGGTGATACTTAGCTTGCTTGCTCTATTTGTTCGAGGCTCGGATCAGTCGCACGCTCGTTTGTCGTTAAAATTACGTTCGATATTCTTTCATGGCAACTATGCAAAGAACTCGGAGTGTATTCAAATGTCCTCTATTTGGTGAGGTTTGTGAGATGAAAGAGAACTTTCTACCTGCTTACGAAGATGCAGTAAAATATTATTATGAGTGGACGAGACATCAACTGAAATTGCAATCAGAAACTGCAAAAGAACCAATTTTTTGTGAGATAGCATATATAGTAATGTCGAAATTGAAAATATATGGCACACTCAAGCTATTCCTACATTGACGCGAACAAGGATCGTTCAAATGTTGAAAGCATATCATTTAAAGTGCAAAAATCTACTCAAGTCTATCAAGAGGCTCTCCCTGGACAAGTTAAATAGTTTTCAGAAAAGCAGTAAGATACTTTTTGATATTTCAGTATGCAAGTACAAAGCATTCGCTCAATGTATATATCCTAAGGATAAAAAGGTTCCCAAACAAGAGCAAACTTTTTTGACCGATCAAAGAACGCCTCGGGTAATGGTAATCAGCGGAATCGACATAACTGCTATAAAGAAGTTGCAAAAGAATCTAAAAATGAACCTATCTCACTGATTCCAGAGCCGGGATCCATTTACATGGGATACCTGGTACCTGATGTTGGTACAGCAAAAGGAATAGATACCGTGATAACAGGGTTTCTGTTACATAAAGAAGTTTCCCAATATAGATTTTACGGCAATTGATTGTGATGGTACGAATGAATACTGGAAAGTATGCTGGAATTATAAGAATGCTTGAGAAAAGGCTACAAAAACCACTTCAGTGGATAATTTTTTTACTCCACATTAACGAACTGCCTTTGAGACATCAGTTTTTTCATCTCAATGGGTGTACTTCGGGACCTAAATCTTATATTGGTCCACTGGGAAAATCACTGGCAACCTGTAAAAAAACTGCCTGTTAAAAATTTTTAACGCATCGAAGGTCAAATGCTAACAGAAATGGCCAAAGATCTGAGTCCAGACCAACAGTACTTGTATAAAATTGTCTCGGCTGTAGTTTCAGATCAATTTCCAGAAGACCTAGGCAATAAATCTCCAGAAAAACTATCACATGCCCGTTGGATCACCGAAGACTACGTTTGTATGTATCTACTGAAGAACCATCTGAAAATTTGAAAACTCTGGCTACTTTTGTGGTCAAAGTTTACGCACCGTTTTGGTTCTCAATTAAAAGTAAACCATCATGCAAAGATGGCCTCCAGTTACCTGTCAGAAACTCTAAAAAAAATATAGATCCTGTTATCCAAAGAAACGGCTACTTTGCCATCCTGAAGGGATCCTTCTTGCGATGATAACAGATGATAAAAAAACATGTTAGGGAGCTGGCAGCCCTACTAAAGGCACGCAGTACTACTCAACCTCCAACACCTAGACTGTTTCAAGTGCCATTAATAGATTTTAATGCTTCTACATATAGTGATTTAATAAATTGGCAGGAAAACTTAACCGAACCACCGATTTTGAAAAACTTATTGGACTAGAAAATTCAGAATGTCCTGGAATCTGGTGGTGAAAACGAACTATTGTTTATAAGGCTTCCCTGCCATGCCCAAGCTGTTGAAAGAGCTTTAAAGAATACAATGGAGGTTTCCATTTCTCAGTGGATAACAAAGTCGCGATTAGGTGCAATAAATGCCAAGCTGGAATCGCGAAATCAAATGCCTAAATTTGAAACTAAAAAGGATTTTAAACCTAAATAATAAATGCATAATTTTTCGAGTTTGTTTCAAATTTCATTTTTTTTTACATCGAAGCTTTAATAAATATCTTAATTATATATTTTTTATCATTTAACACCTACTTACCACTAAATTAAACACAGTGTATCGCCTTATAAACTTTAAACTTTTTTACCCTAATTTTCAATTTTTGAAGTCACTGCGGAGACAGGAGATCTTAATCAAATGAAATGAAAAATCCCATGTATTTTTACTTTAACATAAGGCACAAATCCCCCCCTCTTAGAACTCTGAATCTTAAAAAAAAATTTTTTTCATACATCCGTGCTCCACCCTAATCACTATACTGCAATGAAAAAATATTTTTTTCACTATTATGCCTTTTTAATTTTTTATAAAAATGTGGGTTACACAGCTTTACTTTAACACCATGAGTTATGTACATATGTTTTGGTTATTACATTAAATATAATTTTTTTTTTTTTTTAATTTGGTAGGTAGGTACACAATATTAGAGTAGGTACATATGTTTTGGTTATAACATTAAATAATAATTAATAATATTTACATTGGGAAAAAATATCAAATGAAATAATAATATAACGACAGACTATACATGTGTGTATATGTATTAAAAAAACTTTGCAAAAAAAAAGTTCTGGGAAGTAAAAGGTATGACGGGTGGGTAGGAATCTGAAGGACAATGTGTGGTTTCAAGTAATTACGTGCTGGTAGATAAACATATAAATAAAGCAATAAACTTACCAAAACCAATATTGCTTAAACAAACAACAGATTTGTCAATATCGGCTGCCGCAAGATAAAGTTCCAAATCCTCACAACTTTGTCAACTCTGTAACAAACAAAATAATAAAACAAACATTAGAATTTACCTTTGCCATTCTTTTATGTATGAACAATTATATAACTTATAATAAGACTAAAGACTAATATCTACAATATGAACTAATTAACTACCCCCGCCTTCTCCTCAGGGGTGGGCAGAGATGGTGGATTGCTACGCAACTGCGTCTTGGTACACAGTCCTTGCTTCTTCCACATTCTTTCATTGTCTCATATATTCTTTCATTGCTACAACTCTCATTCACTTTGTCTTTCTGGGCAGTCCACAACTTCTCCTTCCATTCACTTGCACGTCATACAATCTTCTGACACTCCATGTGCCCAATATATTCAATTCGTTATGTTTTTCATGATACTAATTGCGGCAATGCATTCCTTTTTACACACATACACCTTAGGGATCACATTTTGAGTATGTTCAGCATAATTTCGTCCTTATTATGTAGTGCCGTTCCTTATCCAGAATATTCCTTAGTGAGAGATGGCATCTCTGTTTCTATCCGATTTCGGTCTTTCTTCTCCTTTTACCTTCTTGAAATATTCAAATTTCGCGCGATTTTTCGTCCCTCTATGATCGCAATCACTGCCGCCAACAGCTAAGCGTACGCAAGCATCGGCGCGACGCCATTTTCCTCAATTGGCGTCTAATTTCTATCGCGTGCGGTCATCTAGTTGCGATATAAACTGGAAACTAGATTTTCTTCTCCGAAAAATTTTGCAAAAATCATTACGCAATGTCAAAAAATAGTGTGTCTCTCGAAGCGGTTGAGATTCCCGCGTCCGCGAGTGTCAACCGCGACGAAATACGAAAAACGAAACGAAAGAATGTGTGTTCTGACTGTTCCTCTAATGAATCCGTTTGTGACAATAAACGTAAAAGGCGAAGGCGTCGCCGACGCTCACCAAGTTCCGACAGCTCCACTTCCATGAACTTTTCAAGCAGGGCTTCACGCTCCAGAAGGCGAGGAATGCCCCGTTCTATTAAAAAATTAACTGAACAAGTAGGCAGACTACAAAATTTTATTTTGCAAGCACCGAGGTCAAGATTCGCGGAGAATGCAGCCTCAGAGAATATGTCCATTGCAGAATCTGAGAAAGAGTGCTCAACAGTATCCGGGCGTAATACTTGTGTTTTTCAAATGCCAAGTCCCACCATTTCGCTTAAAGAACCCTTAATGTCTGCCCCTCCTCGAGACAGACTCGAAGTGTTAGAGCGTCTTCAAGGATTTAATCAGAAAGATTGGACCAATGTGAGATATAACAAGGTCATTAAGGAACACCTTGCTGATCCGGGCTTTAAGGAGCTTGAGGTGAATTTTGAGTTGCAACCGTATGATTCTGGGTCTTCTCAACAGGTCGCTATTGAAAGATCTTTCGCGGCGATAACACATGCAGCTCTCAAGCACAGGGAGCAATTGCAGCAGTCTCTGCAGCAATTGATCCAATGGGGGTTCCAAGTACAGAATATCTCTCCAGAAACCCTGTACGAGAAAGTTAATGAGTTGTTTGGAGGTCAGAACGACTTGCAAAAATGTTCTGATGACCTGCTGCAAATCACATGCGGAAAACGGGCAGAGATAATTGAATTTAGAAGGGACAGGATTCTCAATTCCTGTAAACAGAAATCAGACAAAAAAGTTCTTATGCAGATCCCTCCAACTTCCTCTCATCTCTTCAATGAGGAAGCCCTCTCTACCCAATTGCAGAAATTGGGAGGAGTAAAGAATTGTTTTAGGCCCTTCCCACAAGCCATCACTTCAACCGGTCCACCAAAGGAGGGGTCTGGTACAAAAAAGGCTTCAAAATCAGTTCAATACTTTCCGGCCCGAGATTCCTTTCCGGCCTGAGATTTTATTCCGTCTCGAGAATTTTTTCCATCCCGAGAATCCTTTCGCCCGAGGGGGGCAGACCCCCAAAGGTATCCCCAGCCCTCCACCTCTGGTGTTAAAAGGGGGGGAAAGGATAGTAGCAAGCGATCGGTGCGAGGGCAGACCTCTAACCGACGTTACTACAGGGGTGCATGACCGGAGGCCATCAAAGTTTCGAGCGGGGCAGTTGCTGAATTTCAAAAACAAATGGGCAGCTCTAAATGCTCCCAAAGTTATTCAAAAGATCATAGGGGGATACAGAATCCCCTTCTTTACAAAGCCCCTATTATTACGCCCAACTGCCTTAACTTTGAAAAAATTTGTGACAAAGACTACCCCAGAAATGACAAAAGAAATAGAAATTCTCAAAAAACTGAATATATTGGAACCGGCAGTCAAGGACTCCGGTTTTCTCTCCCAAGTGTTCCTGGTCCGAAAAGGGGACGGCAGCAACAGACCTATCCTCAACCTGAAAGGTCTCAATCACTTTGTGTCTGTAAGAAGATTTTCTTTAATGTCACATCAGAAAGTTCCCGAATTTCTCCAACCACAAGACTGGATGACAAAAATAGACATATCACACGCATATTTTCACATTCCAGTCGCAGAGTCTCACCGTCGTTTTCTGAGGATTGTGTACAAAGGAGAGCTTTTGCAAATGACATGCCTTCCCCAGGGCTTGAGCAGTGCTCCACAAGCCTTTGCCAAGGTGACCAATTGGGTTGCGGAGACCCTACGTCATCAAAATGTGAGGATCATTGTATACTTGGACGATTTCCTTCTGGCCCACCAGGACAGGGAAATTCTGAAGGTCCAAACAATTCTATTTCTGAATCTACTGAGAGACCTCGGTTGGACCGTCAATTTGGAAAAATGCGTCAGCGAGCCGGTACAAACAGTGGAGTATCTGGGTGTAATGTGGGACACGCAACGCGGTCGGAAGTCGCTGAACAGGAGGAAGTGCGAAGACCTTCAACAATCACTTCAAAGGCTTCAGAAGAAGAAGAAGTGGAATGTGAAGGAGGCACAGAGAGTTCTGGGAAAACTAAATTTTGCATCGTTCGTCACCCCAAGAGGTCGTCTTCATTGCCGAAGGATGCAACTACAAATGCACTCCATGATGAAACTTCCCATACGAACGAGAATTCTCATAAAGGAACCCGTGATGAAAGACATATCATGGTGGGCACAGAATGTAAAGGCCTTTATGCCACTACACGTCCCCGCTGCCTCTCATTTCCTCTCGACCGATGCAGCAGATCATGGCTGGGGCGCTCAAGTGGACGATACTCC
The DNA here is from genome assembly GCA_917880885.1 of Limnephilus marmoratus. Taxonomy (NCBI): domain Eukaryota; kingdom Metazoa; phylum Arthropoda; class Insecta; order Trichoptera; family Limnephilidae; genus Limnephilus; species Limnephilus marmoratus. Next base: position 44,804,564 of record OU862913.1, read on the forward strand.
GATTGCGGGAAATTGGACCAGGGAACAGCAGAATTGGCACAGCAACTTGAAAGAGATGTTTGCCATACTAAATGCCTTGAAATACCAGAACAAATGTTTGAGGAGTTCTACCGTTCTAATACAGTCAGACAACAGAACAGTTCTCGCTTATTTGAGGAACGAAGGAGGGACGAGATCCTTGAGTCTGCTTCATCTGACCTTTCAGATTTTGTCTCTAGTAGACAAATACAATATAACCCTGCAAGTTCACTACCTACCAGGTCGGTACAACGGTCTTGCGGACCATTTGTCCCGAGGAACCCGCCTACCGGAGTGGCACCTTCTAGCTCCTGCAACAGAACAGATATTTCACAAATGGGGCAGACCCACTGTGGACCTGTTTGCATCTCACACGGCTCATGTAGTGAACAAATATGTATCCATAGACAGGAAAGACAAAGCGGCGATATTTCACAATGCTTTCAGCAGACCTTGGCACTTTCCCCTGGCATGGGTGTTTCCGCCTCCTTGTCTAATTCCCCGAGTGCTTGCTCATCTGAACAACTCCACAGGAATTTATCTGCTAGTAGCTCCCAAATGGACGAAAGTATTTTGGCTACCAGACTTGAAACAGAGAGCCTTGTGCCTACCTCAGGAGATCAAGAATCTACAAGAGATACTGATAGATACCACCACAGGCTCTCATCCCCAGCAAATACTTCAACTAGAACTGCAAGTGTGGAAAATTGGGGCTGGGATGATGCATTGCAAGGATGGTCTGATAGAGAAAGAGGGATTTTAAAATCCAGCTGGCGAACTTCAACGCAAGCTTCTTATAAAGCAGCGTGGATTAGATGGCGTGAATGGTGTTCATCCAACCATGTTAATTTCAGAGATCCAATGGGAGCTCAGTTGGCAAAGTTTCTAGCACATCTCAAAATATCGCTGAATTTAGCTCCTAGCACTATAGCTTTGCATAAATCGGCTATTTCAACTTTATGCAATCCAAATAATGAAAATAGACTAAGTAACCATCTTGTGGTGAAGCAAGTAATGAAAGGAATAGTAAACAGCTCGATTAAAGTGCAACGGGATACAATATGGGACCCGAGACAGATATGTTCTTGGCTTCAGACTAACAATCCAGAAACTATAACCTTATTTGAAGCATCCAGAAGGTGTGCAGTCATACTCCTGTTAGCCTCAGGACGAAGGGTGCATGATCTGACACTTTTGAGATTAACATCGGAACATTTTATTGATATGGATGATCACATTATTCATGAGCCGGGGACTTCGTCATCCTTGACAAGCCTGTTTAAACCAATCATTCGCCTGAGGGGGGCAGACCCCCAAAGGCCCTCCATTTCTGGAGACAGAAGGAGAAGCGATCATTGTGAGGGCAGACCTCCAACCGGCGCTTCTTTATGAAGGTGATCACAATTGGCATCAACACTGCCACCAGACGATAGCAGACAATTCTCACTAAGGAATATTCTGGATAAGGAACGGCACTACATAATATTGGAGTTTTACCTACCATTAAAACTCTTATTATGTTGCCTTCCTTATCCAGAATATTCCTCATCCCCTGTCTGGTGAGACTACAATTGAGGAAAATGGCGTCGCGCCGATGCTTGCGTACGCTTAGCTGTTGGCGGCAGTGATTGCGATCATAGAGGGACGAAAAATCGCGCGAAATTTGAATATTTCAAGAAGGTAAAAGGAGAAGAAAGACCGAAATCGGGTAGAAACAGAGATGCCATCTCTCACTAAGGAATATTCTGGATAAAGAAGGCAACATAATAAGAGTTTTAATGGTAGGTAAAACTCCAATATTATTTCGCACTTATTCGAAACCTCTCGACAATGCCTGCCCATTTTTTAGTACTGCATCCAAAAATGCACTCAGTAAATTAGACAAAATTCAATCTAAATCATTGTGTATAATAACTGGAGCGATGCAATCGTCGCCCATCAATTCCCTACAAGTAGAATGTTCTGATACCTCTCTTTATTTAAGGTGTCAAATATTTGCTGACAAACTTGTAATTAAATTTATTATAAGCATGAAGCATCACAACAGGAAACAACTGGTCTTATTATCGTAAACCCACCTACACCGACATTGTTATACATTACACATCCAATCATCCCGTTTCACATAAAAACTCCGCGTTTCATTCAATGATCCATCGTTTGATTACGATACCGTTGTCCAGTACTAATTTCTCCAACGAACTAACAATAATTTTAAAAAAATTGCAGTAAATAATGGTTATAATGCCGATTTCATTGATACAATTTTAAACAAAAACAAATAGCCACAAAAAATTTCTTATTCGCTTATTCTAATAATATAAACATTATTAATAATCTTAGTTACCAATGGCGTTGTATTTTATTCATTAATCATTTCTCTTCCTGCAGTGTCAAAATTTTTCCTTCTGAATTAAGACCAGCATTTCATACAAATAATAATTTAGGAAAATTTTTAGTCAATTCAAAAGATAAAGACGACAAACTAAGTAATTCGGGAATTTATAAATTGGATTGTAGTGATTGTTCAGCATCTTATATAATAGCTTGTGTCGCTCTCCATAGAGAGAAATAAAATGGCCTTATTTTTAAAAGCCCGGGGTCTCAAAAGTTTCGTTTGATCTGTAGTTATTCGAAAACGTAAAAATAAATTAAATTATTGTTCACAATTAGCCCGCTAAAATGGCCGGAAGTTTTGAAAAAAATAGATTTCATGATTTGGAAAAAAAATAAAACAATAGGTCCATATTTTATATTTTGAACGAAACTTAATTTTTATTCCATAACTGCAGTACGAAGAATGCAAAAAAACATTTAAAGGGCGAAAATAACACTTTTTCTGGATAAAATCAGTATTCTTGTTGATTTACTGTATTTATAAACTTGAATTTTTTTTCATTTTTGTCAGCTATGCGCATTTTTTAATAACAAACGTTAGAAGGTTAAATTATTGAAAAAAAATTTAATTAAAATAATATATTTTTTAAATGTTTTAGGTTTGTTTTCTGATTTTCAATGAATTTTAGCGGGCTATTAACCATTTAAAAAAAAATTGAAATACAGTTCTCATTTTCTTTGTAAGACGCAACTTTTGAGACCCCGGGCGATTCTGAATTCAAAAGTTGAAATAATTGACACACCCTATTATCAGTGGCGGCTCGTGACTTTTTGTGTGCTAGGGTGCTAATATTTAAAAAATGGCATCATGGATGTTGTCGTATGCGAAAAATATATATTTTTTTTTTTCAAAAATCGGTGTTTTGTATGAAGATTTTTTAGGAAATCGGTGCGGCACACCGCCAAACTGAAACTTTCTGAAATTTTTCATACAAAAAACTGATTTTCAAAAAAAAATTTTTTTTTTTTTTCGGCTACAACAACTTCATAATGCCATTTTTTTTAATTTCAGCACTCTAGCACACCCAAAAGTCACGAGCCGCCACTGCCTATTATTACAGGGTGTAACAGGACGTACCGGAGGGACTTTAACCAGTGATTCCTGAGCATATTTGGAGTAAAAAAATGTAAATGAAATTTTGGTCTCCGGTGACTTTTTTGATGACATTTTTTTATAAATTATTTTTTTTCTTCAAATTCAAACAAAAAAAAAATTGTTCCACTTGTTGTCATTGGTCACTCAGCCGAGTATCCGACCAACCCCTCACCCCGCCTCCAACTCTCCAACACCTACCATTTTTTAATGTTTTTGAAAAATAAATAAAAAAAACATCAAAAATATCACCGGAGACCAAAATTTCAGTAACATTTTTTACTCCAAATAATGTCAGGAATCGATGGTTAAAATCCCTCGGTACGTCCTGTTACAGGTCTCGCAAGTTAAGTTGACTTCATCACAGTACTCACACAGTTGCAAAACTTTCATACAGCGTGTTTCGTTTTGGGCTTTTAACAAAAAAGCAATTAATAATTATTTCACAATTGAGAATTCGAATCCAAAGCGTTTTTAAATCGGTAACATAAAACTAATGTTGTTTTACAACATTTTTATAGAAATACTGAAGGTTTAGGAAGAAAAATAGTTTATTAACTAAATGCGATAATCTTAATGATTGAATTCAAAGGGGTATTCATAAATAACAACAAGGTTAAAAAAATATTATGTTATTTAAAAAGATTAATTTATTATAATACTCATACTAATATAATATTTTATAAAGTAAATAATCGACAAGCCGCCACATGCCGCTACACGTTTAATAGGCATAGATTTTGAAAAGTAAACTACTGTTAAACTTAATTACCAAAAGAAACATCGGTTTCGGTCGGGATAGATGGAAAAACATGCATTTAAATTCGGTTTTCATTCAAAGAAATTTCCCATATAAAACATCTCCATTGCCGCCATTTTTTTACGGATTTGACATTTGTAAAGTTTCGTTTAAAACTAAATACGCATGAATTACTTGGTTTACCTAAACTAAGAACCTAATGTTGAAATGAAGTGTGATTTCCAAAACCTGGGCTTACAAATTTGGCTGCTTATGGGTTATTTATTTTTTATAATTATGTGTTAGCAATCATCAGCAACACTAATTATTTAATTATGTACCAGTCATCATCAGCAACTATCTATATGTGTATTATCTAAAATATAACAGATAGCTGGTTCCCGGCATGCGTTGCAATGCCATATTCAAATAAATACTTTTTTCTCCCGGAATCACCTTCCCGTGCGTCCCCGTTCCCCTCCCGCGTCCCCTTCCTAGCTAACTTTATAAATTATCTAATACTTGCACTTTTAAACTCGCTATATCTTTCGAATGGTATGTCCGAATTGAATAATTCAAAAAGTTAAATAAAGGTATTAAAGCAGTCTTGTTTATGAAGTAATTTATTTTGATAAGGATTAAAACCAAGATACAAATAAAGATCCTTTTCAAGCGGCGACATTTTAATTAAAATTTTCAAATAAAAGAACACTTATTGTGGCATAACTATAATAGTTAGACATATGCTGTCGCGACACTTTTTGTAAATAATGATATCTTCTGCAAAGTCGTAGTACATTATTTTATTCTATCATTAATAGTTTTCGCAGCGCACGCGATGCAAAGAATATTTTAGGTAGTTTTTTTACACCTTGGGTTACATTATGAGAGTTTTAGTAAGGATCCCTAATTTTTTGAAAATATAATATAGCCTATGTCACCCGGGGATAGTGTAGCTTCCTACCAGTGAAAGAATTTTTCAAATCGGTTCAGTAGTTTCGGAGCCTATTCGATGCAAACAAACAAACAAACAAACAAATCTTACCTCTTTATATAGTGTCTTAGATTACAAACACAAGGGTACAAAAGATTAACTGTTGAATAGGTACTAGTCTGTGATACTCCAGTAACGGAGGTCAACTTTTAAGCATAAATGACTTGTATGATTTGATGTCTAAGGCAACTGGAGTCCAGTTGCCTTAGACATCAAATCATACAAGTCATTTATGCTTAAGAGTTGACCACCGTTTTTTTTTCATTATGAATAAGTAAAATAATTAAACATACGGAATTAAAATTTCACGATTTGGTCCATTCCGTTATTAGCCACGTTCCGTTTCGTAACAGGACTCCATGATATCGTAATAAATATTAAACTTGCACACTTTACAAACACTATTTATTATTTCAAATTTATAAATTTGTCACTTGCGAAATGTAGGTGCACTTATGTTTAAATCAAATTACGAACCGAATGAATAGGACATCCTGCAAGTACAGCCTCAAAAGGGTGTCGTTAAACTTGCCTCTCTTCTAACTAGTTACAATAAGTGGGCGTAAGCAAGACAGAGAGCCTTATCGGATTTGTGGGCATCGTTTGACGTTCACACAGATATACCAATACATCAATACTAAGCATTTTTATTGCTTCCAACTTAAAGTGTTTTACCTATACACCCTGATAGGTAAATGATGCGCAATGTCAATATTAGAATCAAAGGGCATCTTAGATGCTAAATAATAATTGATTTTCGGAATTTGCCAATCACATGATTGATAAAGATCATACCTTCAATCGAAGCACCGGTGCTAAGATTTTACACAGAAATGGTGATGGTTACAGACTAAATAATTTAGAAGCACTCCAAATAAAGAAAGCTGGTAAAACAAAAACCCAAATCCTTAATAGTCAGTTAAATGTGTCCAGCAGCCCGATATTAGGGATATTTTCCATAAGGGAACGTACCCATACTACGTGACCAACTTTTTGCAATTTTTACCCCCCCCCCCCCCCCCCCGGTGACCAAAATCCTAAGCAACCCGCCGCTCATTTGTATGGAGCGTGACATTTTGAAGACCCCCCCCCCCCCCCAAACGTGTCACGTAGTATGGGTACGTTCCCTAAACTAGTAAAAACCCTTAATCATTTTATTCCTTAACTAGCTGACCCGGCGAACTTCGAACCGCCTCAGAATCAATAACTGTTGTTTTAACTTATTATTGAATTAAATTCATTAAATATTTAGTAAGAAAAAAACAGGGTAAATAGTAAATAGCAGTTAGTCCACCTCACGGATAATACGGAACGTTTGTGTTGTCGAAGTTTGATGCACGGATCATACGGAATGTTCCTTTTTTAACTAATAGACAATCAAATACGACATTTGTCAGAAGTACCAATCTTATAAAATAAATACTCTAAAATAAACTCGCATGTCATCATAATATAAACATTAATAATAATCTTAGTTACCGATAGCGTCATATTTTATTTGTTAATCATTTCTCTTCCTGCAATGTCAAAAATCTTCCTTCTGAATTAAGACCGGCATTTTACACAAATAATAATTTAAGCAAATTTTTAGTCAATTCAAAAGATAAAGACGACAAACTAAGTAATTCAGGAATTTATAAATTAGATTATAGTGATTGTTCAGCATCTTATATAGGTAAAACGACGCCCTACATCAATATTAGAATCAAAGAGCATCTTAGATGTTTAAATAATAATGGATTTTCGGAATTCGCCAATCACATGATTGATAAAGATCATACCTTCAATCGAAGCACCGGTGCTAAGATTTTACACAGAAATGGTCATGGTAACAGACTAAATAATTTAGAAGCACTCGAAATAAAGAAAGCTGGTAAAAAAAACCCAAATCCTTAATAATCAGTTAAATATGTCCAATAGCCCAATATTAGGGATATTTCCCATTAACAAGTAAAAACCCTTAATCACTTTATTCCTTAACTAGCTGACCTGGCGAACTTTGTACCGCCTCAGAATCAATAACTGTTGTTTTAACTTATTATTGAATTAAATTCATTAAATATTTAATAAAAAAAACAGGGTAAATAGTAAATAGCAGTTAGTCCACCTCACGGATAATACGGAACGTTTGTGTTGTCGAAGTTTGATGCACGGATAATATAGAATGTTCCTTTTTTAACTAATAGACAATCAAATATGACATTTGTCAGAAGTACCAATCTTATAAAATAAATACTCTAAAATAAACTCGCATGTCATCATAATTTAAAAAAACCATTTATATTTTCCATACATAAAATATATGGAAATAGGCAATAAAACGCGTAAAACAGTGTTAAATTTGACAATTAATGGTGTAAAAATTGGAAAGGTAAATGAAATCAAATACCTTTTTTTTTACATGAGCTCCACACAGGAGGCCCTGAGGAAAATAATTTCACCCCTGCTAAATCATCAAATTTAGCGAACCAATTGGGGTGACCTAGAAGTGTTGGTTATACAATAAAGGTTCCCGGGGCGGCGGTACTCATTCCCGCCTCCGTAATACTGGTACCCATTCCCGCCTCCTAATATCAAAACTGACTTTCACAGTAAACTTTGAATATGTGCTAAAAAAGGTATCAAAAAAGGTAAATTTTCTTAGAAGACTAAAATATAAATTAAATAGAAACGCTTACAGAGCTCATTTATAAAACTATCGTTGTTCCACATTTGGATTACTGCTCTACGATGTTACATATATGTATTTGGCCAATGAAGTAAATTTGAACAAACTAGAAGTTATACAAAACAGAGCTATGAGATGTATACTGAGGAAAGGCAAATACGCAAGGATTAATCAAATGAGAGAGGAGCTAAATTGGATTCCAATAAAAAAGAGACTACTATTTAATGTGTTAATTTTTGTGAATAAAATTACGAAAAACCAAATGCCAAAATACTATAAGGACGAAATTGTTTTTAATAGAGACATTCATAATTACGAAACAAGAAATACAAACAGAGTTCGATTGCCACAAATGAAGAAATCAAAATCACAGAACTGCCTAATGTACAGAGGACTAAAGATGTATGATGAAATGCCTGAAAGTATGAAGAATGAAGAAAGAATGAATGTATTTAAAAAGAAATGTTATGCTTACTGTAAAAATAGATAAATTTATCAAATGAAATGTTATATTGTGTAGTTTATATTCATGTAGTATAAACTAACTCAATAAATAAAAATAAAAAAATCACAAGACACGGGCATTCTGACCCCACGACCTTTTTCATACTCGGGTATTGACCCGAAGAACCCATGAAGAACGACTTTTTCGAACCGTTAAATCTCATTTTTGGGTCATAATGACCCGAGGTACCTGGCTATTTAGATCTGGTCACCAAACACGGCTAAAGCCATTTCAAGCAACGTTTCAATTCTGAATGGTGGTCTTGCACCAGGGCAATACTGAGAGTATCTTCCACTCTTGAACATGCCGCAAATATACTATGTATTATTTTTAATTAATTAATTATAAAATAACACCTGTTGATCAAATAAAATTTATTTGCCCATGCCGGGATTCAATCCCGCGACCTTCGGATTGCGAGTCAAAAGCCTTAATTATGCGTTGCTAAACCGTTCATCCGATTACGATGAAACTTTGGTGATTTAACGTGCACATGCCCGCGATGGTTTCTATATGTATAATAGTAAGTTCTGGCGCAATGAAATTATGCGTTGCTAAACCGTTCATCCGATTGCGATGAAACTTAGGTGATTTGATGTGCGGATGCCGCAATGATTTCTATATATACAAAATTAAGCTCTGGCATTATTAAATTATGCATTGCTAAACCATTCATCCGAATGCAATGAAACTTTGGTGATTTGAGGTGCGCATGCCCGCGATGGTTTCTATATATATATAATAGTAAGTTCTGGCGCAATAAAATTATGCGTTGCTAAAGCGTTCATCCGATTGCGATGAAACTTAGGTGATTTGATGTGCGGATGCCGCGATGATTTCTATATATACAAAAGTAAGCTCTGGCATAATTAAATTATGCATTGCTAAACCATTCATCCGAATGCAATGAAACTTTGGTGATTTGAGGTGCGCATGCCCGCGATGGTTTCTATATATATGTATAAAAGTGAGGTCTGGCATCATGAAATTATGCATTGCTAAACCGTTCATCCGATCGCGATGAAACTTTACAGAGTTGTTGTGCGCACACCCGCGATGGTTTCTATATTTAATAGTGAGCTCTGGCGACATGAAATTATGCATTGCTAAACCATTCATCCGATTGCAATGAAACTTTGGAGATTTGATGTGCTCACGCCCGCGATGGTTACAAAAGTGAGCACTGGCATCATGAAATTATGCATTACTAAACCGCTCATCCGATTATGTTGAAACTTTAGAGAGTTGTTGTGCGCATGCTCGTGATGGTTTCTATATGTAATAGTGAGCTCTGGTTTCATGAAATAAGGTGCGATGAAACTTACGGAATGAATAAAAAAATTGCAATAGGTGGCACGCGAGCTGTTTGAAAGCTGAATGTACCGCGACTGAATGAATGAAATGCCGGAGGGGTGAGGGAAACGAGGGAGGGGGAGGGGAACGCAGGAGGGTCACTGGACAGGGGAAGCGGGAGAGGGGAGTGGGGAGAGGGAAGGTGGAGTGGGAACAAGTGAGGGGAAGGGGACGCGGGAGAGGAAGGAGAGGCGGAATGGGAATAGGACGAATGGGAAAGGACACGCATGCAATTGCGGTCGGAAACATTGGATTCATAAAGATGTATATTTTAATTATTTTGCCGTTAACTTTTAGACTTGAATTTAAAACGTTGTATATTCTCTTTCTAACACTGTATAGATCATATTTCGGCCCCTTAGAGTCAAAGAAACGTAACTCAATTTTTATCGATTTTGAGTTACGGATGGTACTAGACACAAAATAACACATTACGTTAAGTGACAAAGACCCGTATCTATAGGTTCAACGGTTACAAATTTACATCGTTGCGTATCTACAGAAAACCATTTATTATTAATGTCAGTAGAGTGTATCGTTACTTGCGTTTTTTAAACTTGAATAAAAAGATATTTGCTTGCGAGTCAAAGAAACGCATCTTTAGTTACGTTCGATTCAACCGCATAGATTATGCAACTGTTTTACTGAAATGTCACTTACGCGTCATTCACTTACGATTTGGCAGTTGTGTTTGCGGCATTTTTTTATTTTAACGAGTGGTTTGAATATTAGTTTGGTTATTTTTTGTGTGTTTTGACTCAATATAAATCGAATATGGAAAGGAAAACACACAAAACACGGATTCAGTGAATAATGGAAGTGGTATTGTTGAATAATAAGGAAGATTCTTCAAGTGCCAAAAATATATTATTTCAGAGGCGGGTATGGGTACCACCGCCCCGGGAATCATTTATTGGATAACGTTTGGTGACTTAGCAGGGGTACCCGGGTTTATGGGGTCAGATTTGTCCGGATCTTAGCGGCAGATGTGTCTGCCATCAACAGCGTGGCAGGCCGGGTCGGGAGAGACTGAGGGAGATCTTTTGACCTCTCCAGCAGGACTCTCTCGGAACATTCTCTTGCATCGCAGCGGAGAGGATTGATTCATTCGTCCGTTACACTGGCCCCCAAATTCCTAACCACCCCTTATACCTTATTCCTTCTAAGAATTTCTTATCCTTCCTTCCCCTAAAAAGACTCTACATAGCATCCCCAAAAACGAAATTGATGTTACTACAACTGCTACCAAAATAAAAATAGCAGAAAATCAGGATTCACGATGCCAAAAGTCAAGAGTTCTTCTTCTTTAAGAGCGATTCGAGAATCCAAGAATGCCAAGAATTTTTTTTGACTACATTGGATATTACTGAAACCTTTTTTAGAAATATAATTAATAATAGCTTGGAAAATGGAAAAGTTCTCCAAAACAAAAGGGGAAAACATTTACCTGGAGATAAAAGACCAGAAGAATCTAAAAAAATCATTTAGGACCACATTATGTCTTTTCCAACAGTACCGTCACATTACTGTAGGGCGAACACTTCATTTAAATATTTAGCCGCCGATTTGACATTACACATACGTAATGTACACTATGTATGTTAACTTGTGTAAGGATACAAATTATGTTCCTGAAAAAACATGGTTAAACCGAAACATATTTAACACCTGTAACCTATAGTTCCAACAACAACGCGAAGATATGTGCGACTCGTGTGTTAAATACGAAAATGCTAATACGGAAGAAAAATATCTCTTTTGGATGAGTATGATCGCCACAGAAAACGCAAAATTGCTGTACAGAATTGTAAAATCCATTCTAAAACCCTTGCTTCTGAATCCACTGTTAATTTCATCGAGTTTAATTTAGAATACGTTCGAAGATAATTTTTTATAGACGACACCTGGCAGTTTATAACTAAACTTTTTTTAATGTTCGGAGCAATGAAGCTAGAAATTACATGTGACATGAATGAGTGGCTGGTCGTGGCTCAGATGAAATCGCTTCATGTATGTATAAGTATTTGGTAGCTAATGCTAATGGAAAGAAGTTCATTCTGATGAGTGATACCTGTTGATATATCAAAACTTCTACAAAGAAAATAAATATATTTGATCCTTCATGGTGGTACCCAGCAGTTAGATTAGCTTCCAGAAAATCCAAGTATTTCTTCAGTTTCATCAACTTGAGGAAATAATTAATTAAAAACAAAAAGACAGAAAAATGGCATGGGTGTAAACTAGTTAAAAATCACATTCAAAAGAAGATCCTGACCATATTTATTAAGTTCCTAAAACAAGCCAATGAGTTGAACTTATTTTTTTACATGCGCTCCACACAGGAGGCCCTGAGGAAAATAATTTACCTCAGGTCCTATTTCATCTTTGGGGATGCTGTGAGGAGGGTTTTTTTAGGAAATAAAGGAGAGGAGAATTCTGGGAAGGAAAAGGGTTTTAGGGGTGGGTAGGAATCTGGGGTTCAGTGTCTCCTGGTCATCCGCCTCCTTAGGTTTTTCTAGGTCTTGACCTAGAAAAACCTCACCCCATGAACCAGGGCACACCTTCTAAATCACCAAACGTAGCGAACCCCTTGGAGTGACCTATGGAAGAGGTGTTGGTTGAAGTAAAGTGAGTGAAGCAAAGAGTGTGTGCTAAGACTGAGTTGTTTGGCGGTCCGTCCTCTCTGCCTACCCCTGCAGAGAAACGGCGTGATGGTTAGTTAGGTAGTTAGTAAGTTAGTCAGGTACAAGATTCCAGTTTTTTAAGCAAGTTACAATATTATGTAGCATATTAAGTTTTTTTTTGACAATAGTATCAGTTGGAAAATAGTTACCTAAATATTTTTTATATTATTCTGTTTCAAATAAGTTTTTCAATAAAAATTTTAATACTTGAAATATTTTTATTACTGTTCCACCACTATCCTAATTCCTAAAAATGATCTTTACAAATTTTCGGGTGTCAAAAAAAGTCAAATATCGAAGGAAGTTTTTCGTAACTTGAGTTCAGTGATTGCAATTTTCACTTTGGTTAGGATCAATGAAACGTAACTGAGATATAGCTGCACTTAAATTTAAAAAAACATGAAAATGAATTACTATTTTATATTTAAAAGATGATTTAGAAGCACAAAATACCACCCTTTAACTAAACGAGAAGAAATTATTAATATGTCCCATTTGTTTAAAAGTAGGCAACATTGATTGATTGAGAACTATGTTTTTTTGCTCTCCTGTAAAGTAGAGAAAAATGAGATACGTTTTTTTGACCCTAAGGGGCCGATTTCTAACCATGGTAGTAAGGGAGATACAACGATTTCTATGAGACCTAAATGAGTTGTTCCGAAAACCGAACAAATAGACTTGGCGGGTTAAGCATAGATAAGATTTTTTATCAAAATCTTTTTTTAAGTCAATAAAAAATGCACGGGAGTTGTTCATGTCATCTTTCCACTCATTATTGTAATATAAAATGTGTTTTACAATATAAATATCAAGTTGGTTTGATGACAAATGGGATTCAAGTCAAAAAGTACAGATTCGCAAATGTGTAATGTCGTCTAAACATTAAATTAAATGTAAAGAACTTCCATCATTCCGTGACACACCCTATGACTCATTCTACGACACGTCCGCCATTTCTTGCCTACTTCACCACAAAGTCCGCTAAAAGCAATAAAAAAACTTACCTGAAGTAACTTGTAAGTATTATAATATAAAGAACTTCTATCATTCTGTGACACACCCTATGACTCATTCTACGACACGTCCGCCATTTCTTGCCTACTTCACCACAGAGTCGGCTAAAAGCAAGAAAAAACTTACCTGAAGTAACTTGTCTTCTAGCGAGGATTGACACTATCACTGACCAGCCAAATAATACAATATAAAAGACTTATGAAGCAAAAAAACAATATAAATTTGTACAAAAACCACGGACTCAACTGAACTGTCAAAGAATCGGTAAACACTCTGCTTCTGGGAGACTAAAATTGATGGTGGATTACCAAGAATGTATCTTATCAGTGCTGATAAGTGTGAATTATTTATAGACACCTGTTATTATATCGATAAGGCATTGAGTGAATTTCATTGCAAGAAATCAATTTAAAACTTTAAGTTAAGAAATCATTTAAATAAAAAATATTCATCATCATCGTCATCATCTTCTTCCCCTTGTCCAATTCGGGTCAGGGACCCATTGCATCGACAAGGCTCCTCCATATGTCCCTGTCTTGTGCTGATTGTTCTGTCTCTGTCCATGGCAGACCCATCCTCTCCTCACACAGTTTCTGGAGTTGCCTCACCCAACTGCGTCTTTGTCGGGCCACTGGACGTCTACCCTCTGGAATCTCACTCCATATCTTCCTCGGAACATTCTTAGAACATGCCCAACCCCCTCAATTGCGATGTTTCTATGAAGAGTAGCAATGGTTCAATGTTTAGATCACCTCGGATCGTCGAGTTTCTTATATGATCCTATTACACTCCTTTCAAGTACCTTTATAAAATATTATTTATATTAATTACGCATTTACAAAATGTGTGATTTACGTAATAGTGGAATTATTAGTAGGGCTGCAGGTGTTCAGAGTTGCCAAGTTAATTTACCCCTTCAGGCCTCGGACTATTTTGACAGAATTTGCAAAAAAATTCAAATGAATGGAATATTTCTGAACGCTTAATTTTTAGATTTGTATATAATGCGTGGTGTTTCTCGTAAACACCTTTGTCGTAGGTCACCCCAGGACGCTTAGCCCCATGACTTCACGGGTTCATGGGGTGAGGCTTGTCTGGTTCTGGCGGCGGGTGACCTGGACTTACTGAACCCTAGCTACCCACCTCTCTTACCTTTTTCCTTCACAGAACTTTCTCCCTTCCTTTCCTTAAAAAGACCCTCCACACAGCATCCCCAATGATGACGTAGGCCCTGCGGGAAATTAATTCTCTCAGGACCTCCTGTGTGGAGCCAGTGTTAAAAAAAATAATTTAAAATATCATATTTCTAATCATGTTAGTAAGGGAGACACAATGATTTCTATGAGACCTGTATGAGTTGTTCCCAAAACCAAATAAACTAGCATGAGGGGTTAAATACTAAATGAAATCAATTTTTAGATTTTTGTATTTGAAATATATTAAATTAATGGATAACGAAATTAAAAAAAATACATGGAGCGACAGCGCAATTTGAAACGTTTTTTCTTCGATTGTTAGAGATTTTTTGTTGATCATTATGTATATTTTCTGCACACATTAAAAAAAAATCATACCTCCGAATTTTAATATGGAGACATACAAATAGATTATAGTTCTATATAGCCAATGAATTCACATATCTTTTGTCGATTATCACATATTCGAAAAAAATATTATAAAATCGTAAACTTCTACTTAATTACTTACAATAAGAGAAAATTTGTCAAAATTAGGCAGCAAAGCAATCCGAGGTATTTTAAATAGTGCCATACTGTGGCAAAAAGCACTCCAGTAGTTATTTAGGAAATCTTCAAGAAAATTACCACTTTTTGTTGTGAAAAATGTTTATTTATCTGGAAAATATAATAAAATACAAGAATATTTTCATATTTCTTCAATATACTATATTTATTATAAAATTACAAAGAAAAAAAAAACATTTCTTCGAATATAAGTAGATATCCTGTGGAAACTACATAAGATAGATATATACAATTTTATAAATACATAAACACATTATCTGGTAAGATGGTTCAATTTACATAAACATAAGTTTGCAAAAAACTAGCAAATTATTAATAAAATAATGTCAGCCGGTGTTCGGCGGGAGATTCGCAATTTACCCTTAGTAGACTATGGCTTTTGCCGTGTCACTCCATTTTCATAGTCTACATATTTATATAGGTTGGCGAAAAAGGAGGGCGCTGTCATCTATGATAATGATAGGAGTTTGGTTGCCAGATCAAAATATACATATTTAGCGTTAGTTTATGTTTACGCCACCGGCAAATAGATTGCACCACAGTTCCATTTTGTTTAAAAATGTTTAGCAGAACAAACGCAAGTGCTAGAGTGTTAGAGTCGAAATAAATCGCGACTGACCTTTCTGTTAATGTGATTTTGTGAATGTCAATTTTGTTAATGTCGATTTTATCAATGTCGATTTAGTCAATGTCGATTTTGTGAATGTCGATTTTGTGAATGTCAATTTTGTGAATGTCGATTTTGTCAATGTCGATTTTGTTAATATCGATTTTATCAATGTCGATTTTGTCAATGTCAGTTTCTGTCAATGTCGATTTTGGCAATTTCGATATTGTCAATGTAATTTTGTCAATGTCGATTTTGACAATGTCGATTTTAATAATGTCGATTTTGTCAATGTCGATTTTGTCAATGTCGATTTTGTCAATGTCGATTTTGTCAATGACGGTTTGTCAATGTCAGTTTTGTCAATGTCGATTTGTCAATGTCGATTTTGTGAATGTCGATTTTGTGAATGTCGATTGTATCAATGTCGATTTCGACAATATCGATTTTGTCAATGTCAATTTTGTGAATTTCGATTTTGTCAATGTCGATTTTATCAATGTCGATTTTGTCAAGCCGATTTTATAAATGTCAAGTTTGTCAATGTCAATTTTGTCAATGTCGATTTTGTCAATGTCGATTTTGTTAATGTCGATTTTGTCAATGTCGATTTTGTCAATGTTGGTTTTGTTAATGTCGATTTCGTTAATGTCAATTTTGTCAATGTCGATTTTGTCAATGTCAATGTCGATTTCCATTTTGTCAAGTGCTGCTTGGGATCGTTCGCCGCACAGCAAAACTCGAAAACTACTCTAGTTTGTCCCATGCGGGTGGCTCGTTTCCTTGACTCATTCTTGAATTCAACAGCTCGGCGCCGAAACGATTTGTCGGCCTCTGTGTTTCCTCCCTCCTACAGTACGGGCTCTTCAAGTCCTCAATGTAAAGTTTTCTAATGTCGTTATATTTATATAGTTTTATTTCTTTAAAAAGACAATTATGTTTGGGTTACAATTTTTTTTTAAAATAGCTGCACACTGGAAGCCCTGAGGAAAATAATTTCCCTAAAGGGCCGATATCATCTTTTGGGATGCTGTGTGGAGGGTCTTTTAAAGGAAAGGAAAGAGAGCATGTTCCGAGAGGTAAAAGTTATGAGGAGTGGGTAGGAGTCTATATGGACATATGAATCCATCCCTCCCACTGCGGTGCGAGGCGAAGGATTTAGAGCCAAACGGTCTCCTTTAAGCAATCCCTCTTGACCCGGCCTGCCATGCGGTAAGTGGGCAGACACATCCTACGCCGAGAAATGGACAAACCCATGAAACCGGGCACCCCTGTCAAGTCACCAAAAGTAGTGAACCACTTGGGTCGACCTATGGCAGAGGTGATGGTTATCCAATAAATTGTATCCGGGGCGGCGGTAACCACACCCGCCTCTCAAATGTTTTTGGTCTCAATCATCAAAAATGTGACCAAAGGCAAAAATTTCGTTTACATTTTCACTCCAAATAATGTCAGAAATCACTGGTTAATGGTAGATCTAAAACATCCCTTACGAGGAATCCGGGCAACGTTTTTCCATACAAACGTGTTCCCCCAATTTCCCCACTGACGCCATCAACATACAAACTAGACAATGCATTTAAAAAAAAATTAAAACGTACAGACATTGAGTATTTCCTTCTAAGGCTGGCCGCATACACACGTTTTCCGTATTCGATTTCCTAATGCGGAATTTCGATTTGGAATTCCGTGAAACTAGCGCAAACGTTCGTTTTTTTTCATTCTGAATGTATACACGTCAGTACAGATAGTTATAGCATGGTGAACGCACGACGATGGAGGATGACGATTTATTAGCAATTGCATTTCTGTTAATAATGAAGAAAAAGAAACGTCGGTATTGGGTACATCCATTGAATACTCCGAGAATCTACGAGAATACGTTTTATCTGAAGAGAGCTAAGTTACGAGCACACCCAGATAAATTCTTTGATTTCTACAGGAAATCAATAAATTCTTTTGATGAACTTCATAATGGCATACGTGATAAATTAATAAAGCAAAATACCTAATACAGCCAATATTAATATTTTTGCCTCACACATTATCATGTTGCGATTCTATGCGTAACAAATACAAAGAATACGTCCGATGCACGCGGTGCGGGTGCGATACTGAATAGAAATTTCCGAACGTGTGCGCCAGCACAAACAAAATGTATGCAAGCGCTGCGTTCCACTTGACGTCATTAGGTTTTTTCCAGTAGGTTTCACCGAATGCGCCGGCTTGCATTCGAAGCGTACGTACAGAATTTGTTCCGTTCGGAAAAAAAGCGAACATGTGCATCAGTTAATGTATTTTCTACTGATTCCATGCATTTGGATGTCCGAATACGGAAAGCGAATTCGGAAATCGAATACGGAAAACGTGTGTATGCGGCTAGCCTAATACAGTTAGTAAAAAAAAATTAAAAATCGGTACAATTTTGCAGGAGAAAATTGGGGAAAACGAAACCTCGATTTTGATGATTTTATTTATATATTATCAGCTTGACGTGCAGCTGTCGCTTTTGCTCAGTATCCGTTGGAGTAAGAGCGACAGGGACAGCAAAATATTGTTAAAATTTCTCGGCGACCGAGTTTTCTGTTAACGCTCCATGTTTATATATGTATTACATTTCATAATTCTAGAAATTATTAGAACAGTGGTGGTGATGAGTGTTGGAGGTATTAGGATGTTTGTGCTAGACGGAGATTCTTCAGTCTCGTCTCCATCACCTGGTGAAAGTCTTCTTCTTCCAAAGATTTCTTTGCTGCTTTGTCAGGTACGTTATTTTTCTTATCATCATCTGAAATGTTAAACAAAGAATCTCATATAACGCGAAAAAAAACCTCACATCAAAACATTATAAAATCCTTGCAGGCCTTGACCGTATTATTTCAGAGGGTCGAAATATTTCCGTTTTACAATAAAATCCAAATAAATGGAATATTTCTGAACATATCCGAAAACTAAAAACTGTTTTACGAAGATGATAAAATACGCTTTAAAATTTCATAAATCGAAATAAACATATAATTTTTGAAATGTTAAAATTTTGAATGCAAACATAAAAAAGTTTCAAAAATGAATGACCTCACATTTTTTCTATCGATAACGAATTTCAAAAAAAAAAAAACTACATATTTTAACAGGCAAATGAATTATAAATGTTCTCGTTAACTCATTTTTTTGAGGTTTCATGTAAAAATAATTAATAAAAATTTCCTAAAGTTTCATAAATTTATTTCAAAATGCGATTCAAAAGTTTTGTTTCATAAAGTTGTACATTTTACATCTTTTGTGGTTAATTTTTGTATTTGAATATAAAGTATGTTTTTTTCTCTTTCTAACACTGTTTCTCTACATTTTATAAATTAAAGTCCTCCTCGTCGTCTGTCTGTCTGTTCGCAATAAACTCAAAAACTGCTAAACGGATTTTCATGCGGTTTTCACCAATAGATAGAGTGATTCGTGGGGAAGGTTTAGGAATATAATTTGATAAAGTTATGTGTAAATTGGTTGAAAAATATTGGAAAACACTGCCTAATCTCTTTGAGATATAACAAAACAATGCATGGTGTGATATTCCTCTTTTATAGATCTACAAAAAAGTTCGCAATGGCATACATCTATCTTTTACGGATAGCTTACTATCTTCCCTTCTCTACATATTACAAATTAAAGTCCTCCGCGTCGTCTGTCTGTCTGCCTGTTCGCGATATCTATCTTTTACGGAGAGCTTACCATACCCATTCTGTCAAAAAAATGGTCACGTACAATGCGATAATTGTAAAGTTATTTAGACGGATACAGTATTAATCCTTATTAACTTAAATACATTAGTTACTCCAAGCATTTCATGCACATTATTATAATCTTTCGCACCATCTCTACGTATGTATTATAAATTAAAGTCTTCCGCGGCGTCTGTCTGTCTGTCTCTTTGCGATGAACTCAAAGATGGTGGTGGTTATATAGGTTAGGTAACCATCCAGTAGATGGCGTTGTGTTTAATTAGCCAGAGCAACGCGTGGCCGGGTCAGCTAGTATATCATATTTTTCACTATGATAGTAAGCGAGATAAAATCACTTTTATGAGACCTATATGATTTGTTTCATAAAAGGAACAAATCGACTTTAAGGGTTCACCCCCAGTAGCGGCATCAGGGTAGGGCGCGGTTGGGCGACCGCCCAGGGCGCCGGATATTAAGGGGCGCCGCAAGCGCCCCTCTATATTCCCTCGCTCTTTGAGCCAGGCCTACTTACTCGTAAATTCCCTAAATTTAGGAAAAAATTGTTATGGTGGCAACACTAGAACTGGGACGTGGTGTACAATCCCTTCGATCGGAGCACTGCATGCAGTTCATTTTACCGGGAATCCCCAACCATAGAGAAACACCTTATCTATCTCTTTTTAACATTTTATTTAAAAAGAGTTGGCGTTATTTTTGACGAAGTTATTAAAACAGTTATTCCAATTATTTTTAAATCAAACAAACGCAGTAATCAGATGTTCCAAGCTATGTTGCGATGCTCTTGTTCGTCACTCTTGGTTCCGACTAGGAAGTGCCATTAGTTTTATCTAAAAAGTTGAAATATAAATAGTGTAAAGTGTAAAAGTAGGTATTTGTTATTTGATATTTTGACGAATTATTTTATTAGGTAAGTACAAATTTATTTTAACAATCTATACTAAACACCCTCTTCCACTATATTTTTCTCTCTCTCTGCTATCTATCGATCTCTATAATATTTGTTTGTATGTTTATACGTTTGGGGCGGGGTATTCTGTGGACTAATTATACTATATTGATGAAATTTTGATACGGAGATAATATAAACGCTGAGGAAATATATAGATTACCTACTTTTAACGCGGGAAAAATCTCATTCCCACGGGAACGAGTGGATGATCGTGATTTTTTCGTCCAAATCTAAGCACTGTCGCGAATCACAAGCTTGTAAAAGTAAAATGTTATGCTGCCATTGTCAATGTTACCTACATTGTTTTATCTTTCTTCCCGTGTTTAACGCTATCCCAAATATAATGCGTTTTTGGCCGTCTTCGCTGGATAGCATTATAATTTGTTGCAGATTTTATTTATTACTACTCAACTAATTAGTAAAAAATGTCTGAACACATTGATCTAATCAAAAGAAACCTACATATTTGTAAAAAGCACTAACTTTGTGGCTCGCCATAATTTACAATAAAAAACACATAAATTTGTTAAAGACCACTTTTATTTTAAAACACTCTACCGGTTTCGGAAGCACCCTTCCTTCGTCAGGAGAATATTATAACTAAACTATGATACAGAATGTTAGGTGTTTGAGTGGGAGGTGAGCAAAGGGGTGGGGGTAATTGCGGGATTTCCGGAAAGAACAGAGCGGTTAATTGGAAAAATATTTAGAATGGGACTGAAAGATAAATAATAAATAATTTGGTTATTCAAAATACTAGCATTATTATTTAGGGATTTTAGGGAAAATCCCTAAATAATAATGCTAGTATTTTGAATTATTATTTAGGGATTTTAGGGAAAATCCATAAACAATAATGCTAGTATTTTGAATAACCAAATTAATTTATCTTTCAGTCTCATTCTAAATATTTTTCCAATTAACCGTTCTGTTCTTTCCGGAAATCCCGCAATTACCCCCACCCCTTTGCTCACCTCCCACTCAAACACCTAATACTGTATCATAGTTTAGTTATAATATTCTCCTGACGAAGGAAGGGTGCTTCCGAAACCGGTAGAGTGTTTTAAAATAAAAGTGGTCTTTAACAAATTTATGTGTTTTTTATTGTAAAAGAAACCAAGGTCAAAATATAGAAAACGAAAAGCAGAAAAAGAAAAGGAATTTCAAAAAACAAAAAAGTTTATGAATATAGATAAATATATCATAACAAAAAATCAAAACCTGAATGTGGCATCTAAATCTGGAATACAAACGAATTCATCGGTAATGGAGCAGTGGCCTCTGTCTGACAAGTCAGATCAGATAGCTGCTGAAGAGATTGTGGACGAAGTTTCCCGAAGTGAGGGGATAAGTTGTGCTACAATTACAGATGCTGCTCAGGATGACTCCTTTGGTGATGTACAACAAATACAAATGCTAGATGACGTTAGTACTGTTGTCCCGAATATAGCGGATCCAGCCACTTGGCCACTCATTCAAAATAGCAAAATATTAGATCCTTACATATGAAATTGGCGTTTTGTTGTACTGGCAACTTTGACCTCAAATATCTTCTCTTTGGTTAGGAATTCCAAATTCAAATTTAGACAGCTATTTACTCATGTATTTGTGTTTCGAAAATTATAATTCATTTTTTTTTCCTTAATTGTTTTTTTTCTTTGCGTCACTTAGTTTACTAAATGGAAAACTTGAAATATCGCATTATTTACGAGTACGAGTTCCACCGTGGCACCAGTGCTGCAGAAACGGCTCGAAGGATTAATGATGTGTATGGCGACGGTGCTGCAAAAGAAAACACAGTGCGTTTTTGGTTCCAACATTTTCGTTCTGGAAATTTCGACGTGCAGAACAAGTCCCGTGGACGGCCGGAGACCAAAGTTGATAATGAAGAATTGAAGGCTATTGTGGAAGCGGAACCATCGCAAACCACGTCCGAGTTAGCTGCGGGCTGCGGTGTTAGTGATAAAACTGTTTTAATCCACTTGAAGCAAATTGGGAAGGTGAAACAGCTTGAAAGGTGGGTACCTCACGAATTGAGTGAAGCAAATCAACAAACGCGCGTTGACCACTAGACCACACACTGCACAACAGACGGCTACCAAATTAGAGGAGCTTCAATTGGAATGTCTAAGACATCCAACGTACTCTCCGGACCTTGCCCCAACAGATTATTCGAAATTTGGATAACTTCTTGCAAGGGAAAAAATTCAACTCCGATGGGGCAGTCCAAACCGCCTTCAAAGATTTTATTGATTCCCGTCTGAATGGTTTTTTTAGTAAAGAGATCGATGTACTACCTATGAGATGGCAAAAGTGCATAGATAGCAATGGTACATACTATGATTAAATAAATATATTATATTTAAAAAAATCGACCTTATGTTCCTCCCGTACAAAACGCCAATTTTATATGTAAGGACCTAATAATTGATCATATTATAACTAGTGGCCGAGTGCAAACTCACGTTGATAATTATCCGAAGATGAAGAAGACAGGGCGACATTTCTCTAATTCTCATTTCATAAAAAAAAACTAGCAAACAATGAAACAATTCATTCAAGATAAAAACCTATCTGCGATCGACAATATCTCAATCTAAATTGACAAACTTGGCAACTTTGTCAATCAAAAATGAAATTGCTGAAAACATCAAGATTTTGATAAAACCTAATCAAAGAATTTTATTAGGTTATCAATTTCGCCGAAACGACAGAAAAGTGCATTCACAATAATGTTTATAATACAATTGCCTAATAAAATATGTGAGAATTTTTATTTATTTTCAGTAATTTTAGTTAGAAAATACGTTTAAGGTGAGCCATTTTTAAAACTTTCGCATTCAAAATTTTTATATTTAAAAAATTATATGTTTATTTCAAATTATAAAATTTTAAAGCATATTTCATCACCTTTCAAAAACAGTTTTAAGTTTTCGGATGTGTCCACAAATAGTCAATTTATTTGCATTTTATTGCATAGCGGAAATATTTTGAACTTTCGACAAAATGGGCCCGGGGTCTGAGGGGATAATCATTGAAGAAGAAGATAATACTAATAAATCTAAACGAAACATGAAATAGAACAAGACACATAAAAAGATAAAGGTCGCAACTGGGAATTGAATCCAAGATCTCTATTTTACCGGGACAACGCTCCAATCCACTCGACCATTGGTACCTATTTTTTTTAGATCATTTTTGTCCAACTACGAGTAATATTTATCACACGTTTATCCGAGACTATCTAGATTACAAATAAAGTCGTTAAAACATCGTAATCTGGTAGAGATTACATTTTGTCACTTCATTTGGATAGGATTTTAATATTATCACTCTACGGTATTGAGAGATATGAGGTGTCAAAGTTTGCAAAGACCTGCACTCATTATCAATTTACCAATTTCCGATTTTGAGGTTGTATTATGGTCGAAAAATGAACCACTTTTATTTTTCTGCGATTTATTTCATCCAAAATTGGACCACATTTTCCTACCATTCTTAAAACATTTATTGTAATTATTTAAAACATTTCCACGGCCAGCAATTTATTTTAAAACGAAGCTATGACAACAGATGTTCAAATCCGAACTTCGTAGATTATTTTGGAACGATGTTAAAAATAAGTTTTAAATTTTTTTTTTTCCCGTTGATTTTTTTATCAGCAGTTTACGGTTAAAATTAAGTATTTTTCTATAAATATGCACCTTTCATTATCAAGTATACCACAGATAGCACACAGAAGTCGAAAATCTTCTATGTTGACTCGAATAAGTACCTCTCACGCAGTGACCGCTCCGGGTGCCACCCGACAGGGGGTGACACTCGACTGTGGAAAAAAATTTACGAAGGATATTGGCACCAAAGTATTGTATACATGAAACGGTGTGTTATTTTCTTTCATATGTTCCCCGTGGAGTGCCCCGAATTTAAAAAAAACCAACAGGATTCCCGCGGTTATAAACTTAACAATTTTAATTTTTTTTTCAATAAATACTACAAATATGAGATAACCAGTAAAATACAGGTTAATTCATTGGCTATATAGCACTATAATAAGTTTTTATGTTTCCACGTTAAAATTCGAAGGTATGATTTTGTGATGTTGGTGAAAAATTTAAAAAATGATCTTCTGGGAAATATCGAGCAATAGGACGTAAACTTACCGTTTTAGAACATACCTAAACATGCATATATGCATGCATACAATAATAATTGCAAAAGGTTCTAATTATATTTCCTTAATGGGATTCCAAGCTAGGGCCACGTCCTATTTAAAAAAATTTCATTAAAATATGATTAACTAAAATTGTTAAATGGATTATGAAAATTCGTCTTTGCAAACTTTGAAGCCTCAGAACATGGTAAGTCGAAGTTAGAACCCTATACAACCAAAGTGACGAACCATAATGCGCCTTGTAATAACAATCAACTGTCAGATACAAACAAAATAGAGAGTGTAAGTGATGTCAGAACTTTGTCATATATATATATCTACGAAAATACAACACATATGGTTCTGAATATTATTTTGAACTAGTGGCTAATAAAACACAACGTCATCTACTGGATGTTTATCCAACCTTTATAACCACCGCCGTCTTTGAGTTTATCGCGAAGAGACAGACAGATGCCGCGGAGGACTTTAATTTATAATACGTAAAGATGGTGTAAACGATTGTAATAATGTGCATGAAATTCTTGGGGTAACTAACGTATTTAAGTTAATAAGGATTAATACTGTATCCGTCTAAATAACTTTTCAATTACCGCCATGTACGTGACCATTTTTTTAGAAGATAGAATGGGTATAGTAAGCTATTCATAAAAGATAGATATATGCCTTCGCGGACTTTTTTGTATATTTATAAAAGAGGAATATCCCACCATGCATTGTTTTGTTATATCCCAAAAAGATTAGGCAGCGTTTTCGATGAAAGCTACCAGGCGGCTTGACTTTTTCCGACACTTCTAACAATTATCGTTATGTTTCAACCAATTTACACAAATCCTTGACAAATTACATACCTAAACCTTCCTCACGAAACACTCTATCTATTGGTGAAAACTGCATGAAAATCCGTTCAGTAGTTTTCGAGTTTATCGCGAACAGATAGACAGACGACGCGGGGGACTTAATTTATAATATGTAGAGATGTAGAAATTAGGAAAAGAAATGCTTTGGCATTCAAAGGTTATTTTTGAAAAAAAAAATGTCAGTTAGAACCCTATCCAAATGAGGTGACGATTTGCCCACCTACATGGATGCATGGCAGGCCGGATCGGGAGAGACTGGTTGAGGGAGACCTAATCTGGACCTCTCCAGCCGGACTTTATCTATCCATTGCCTTACGCCACAGCACAGGGATGGCTTCCCAAAACTTCCTCTCCTTCCTTTCCTTAAAAAGACCCTCAACACAGCATCCCCAAAGATGACATAGGCCCTGAGTGATTTTACTTCCTCTGTGCGGAGCTAGTGTAAAAATAAAATAAAAAAAAGATAGCGGCCAAAAATGTGAAGAAAATATGTTGAAGATAATATTGTTAATTCTGAATTTGACTTTACTTTAAAAATTTACGTCACAATGGCCAAGTGGATTGTGGCAAAGACAGAGATCCTAGTTGTGACGGTTACCTTTTTATTTCGTGTGTCTTGTTCTGTTTCATTTAGATTTATTAGTGTTATCTCCTTCTTCAATTAATAATATTACATTGATGGGTATAACCTTTAAAAGTTTTTTCCAATAAAATTGAACATTATACTTTATTATATGTATTTTTTATTTAAACCAGCTTTAATGAGGAAGAGAGGAAAGTTTCCTTGGACCCTGAAGAAAGGTCGCACTTACAAAACAAGGAGTAAAATAATTCATTGTTTCCTTCAGGGACTCCTGTGTGGAAGTAAGATTAAAAAAAGCGAAATAAGGAATGGATTAAATACCAAATTGTTTCAGGACCGGACTTGTCGGCACCTCGGGTAGTCCCGGGAAGAGGTCCTCCTCTTGGCTGCTGTCCAGTCCCCCTCTTCCTCCCCCACCACTCCCTCCAGCCCCACTCTCCGCCGCCATCAACTCCCGCAGCTCCTCCTCAAGTTCAGCGGCGTCAAACGCCACTCCCATCGGCTGCGATATGGCCGCCTCGATGTCGGAATAAGTGTCCAGCGACTGAAACAATCATTTCATTCAGAATAAATGTCCAACGATTGATAAAATAATTTAATTCAGAAAAAGTGTCCAGTGATGAAACAATCATTTCATTCAGAATAAGTGTCCAGCGACTGAAACAATCATTTCATTCCGAATAAATGTCCAGGGACTGAAACAATCATTTCATTTAGAATAAGTGTCCAGCGACTGAAAAAACAATCATTTCATTTAGAATAAGTGTCCAGCGACTGAAACAATCATTTCATTAAGAATAAGTGTCCAGCGACTGAAACAATCATTTCATTCCAAATAAATGTCCAGCGACTGAAACAATCATTTCATTTAGAATAAGTGTCCAGCGACTGAAACAATCATTTCATTCCGAATAAATGTCCAGCGACTGAAACAATCATTTCATTTAGAATCAAGTGTCCAGCGACTGAAACAATCATTTCATTCCGAATAAATGTCCAGCGACTGAAACAATCATTTCATTTAGAATAAGTGTCCAGCGATTGATAAAATAATTTAATTCAGAATAAATGTCCAGTGATGAAACAATCATTATATAATGCATTAAGTAGTAGGTACAAAATTTGTAAAGCCAAAATTATACATCACCTCTTTAATGTCATCCATAGTGTCCAACACATTGTCTTCCTCCAAACCAGTTTGCGCCATGGTCATTTTTAAAGCACCCACTCCAGTCCTAAAAAGACAAAGTTACAGTCAATATACATAATCATTTTTTGTTATACA
This sequence comes from Limnephilus marmoratus, assembly GCA_917880885.1. Taxonomy (NCBI): domain Eukaryota; kingdom Metazoa; phylum Arthropoda; class Insecta; order Trichoptera; family Limnephilidae; genus Limnephilus; species Limnephilus marmoratus. The sequence continues at coordinate 44,831,987 of OU862913.1, forward strand.
GTTTAAATTAATTTTGACTGTGTAATTTTAGTCGAGTTGTGCAATTTTTAAAAAGATAAAATTGCAGACAACATAAGTTTTATTTTTTTATTTTACAGTTTACATTATTTTTTATTGTGTAATTTTAGCTGAATAATTTAAACAGTGCAATTTTCGCAGGATAATTTTAGCTATATAATTTTGGCAGCATAATTTTAACTGAAGCTTAATTTAAGCTGTGCAATTTTTTTGTGGAAAATTTTAGCTGTGCAGTTTTGGTTGTAAGAATAATTTTAATTGAATAATTGAAATCACGCAATTTTAACTGTATTTCTGTAGGAGTAATTTTAGCTGTAGATATTTCTGTAGGAGTAATTTAAGTTGTAGGTATTTCTGTATTAATATGTAAGAGTAATTTACACTGTAAGTATTTCTACAGGAGTAATTTTAGCTATAGGTATTTCTGTAGGAGTAATTTTAGCTGTAGGTTTTTCTGTAGGAGTAATTTTAGCTGTAGGTTTTTCTGTAGGAGTAATTTAAGCTGTAGGTATTTCTGTATTAATATGTAGGAGTAATTTAAGCTGTAAGTATTTCTGCAGGAGTAATTTTAGCTATAGGTATTTCTGTAAGAGTAATTTTAGCTATAGGTATTTCTGTAGGAGTAATTTTAGCTGTAGGTTTTTCTGAAGGAGTAATTTAAACTGTAGGTATTTCTGTAGGAGTAATTTAAGTTACAGGCATTTCTGTATTAATATGTAGGAGTAATTAAAGCTGTAAGTATTTCTGCAGGAGTAATTTTAGCTATAGGTATTTCTGTAGGAGCAATTTTAGCTGTAGGTATTTCTGCAGGATTAATTTAAGCTGTAGGTATAATGGGGTATTTCCAGCTGTAAGTATTTCTGTAGGAGTAATTTTAGCTGTAGGTATAATGGGGTATTTCTAAGTTTTTTTAGTGCTTAATAAAATTAAGCAAAAAATTACGATGATTAAAGCAATTTTATTTTATTTTTACGTTGACGAATAAATTTTCTACAGCGAGTTAAAGTTTCCCATTTTTGAATTACCGTTAAAACAATATTTTGGGGCGTAGCTTTCGTGTGACGTAATGAGTGTGGACGCTGCTCACTGATAGTGTTTATTTATGCTGGCCCAGCTGAGCTACGCTTGTGACGTCACAAACCCATTTGCCAACCATGGGCCGTTATGATTTTGTCAGTTTTAGAGCATTTTTAAAATCAATAATATTGAACGACAACATTAAAAACGAACATTTTTAGTAGGATGATTAAAATCAGAAAAATGATCTTTAAACATTCCGTACATTTTCAACAGAATCTCTCGTTTGTGGATATACCCCATTTTGGAGTATTTTTAGCTGTAGGTATTTCTGTAGGAGTAATTATTGCTGTAAGTATTTCTGTAGGAGTAATATCGGCTGTAGGTATTTCTGTAGTAATATGTAGGAGTAATTTTAGCTGTAGGTACAAATTTATCTACACAATTTCACCACCATGTGAGTGATACGTACTTGAGAGCGTTGAAGATCTCCGAGTCGCTGTGCGCCTGGCGCACCGTGTCCACGAGGTGCGTGATGGAATCACGGCTGTTGAGTGCCTTGTCGGTGCGCGCTTCCAGGAGTTTCTTCTGACGCAGGTGGGCGAGGGCCTATATACGAGGAGCATAACTCAGTATTTTAACTTATTTTTCCACCATCCACAATGAAATTTTTTTTTAATGTAAAAAATATAGGTACATACATATTTTATTACATTACAAAAAAATTGGTTTTTCACTTTGGTACAAATTATTACAATAAAACATCAATTAGCACATCTCCAGTGCCAAAGTGTAAGTTTCCTTTCGATAAAATATGCTTCCACACAAAAGACAAGAAGATCAGAAGATGGGGAAGACTTATATCACATATTTAAGTTATTAAATGATTGGTGAACAATCTCTATATATTATACATTGAAGTCCTCCGATGCGTCTGTCTGTTCGCGATAAACTCAAAAACTACTAAACGGATTTTCATGCGGTTTTCACCAATAGATAGAGTGATTCATGAAGAAGGTTAAGGTATATAATAAGGAACTCCAGTGAAAAATATTATGGCTTTAAAAAATATGTTCATACAGACCAATAAACGCTGATTCTGAATTTATAAATTTTATTTAATAATATTAAACGCAGAGTTTTTAAAAAATTATTAAAAAGTGCATTTTTAATCGGGTTGAAACAACATGTCGTCAAGTTGGCATTATTGAAATTTTAGTGGTGACATCACTGTTCGACGTGTCGTAACGCCACCGTAAAGTCATTCATTGTATGGGAATGTATGATATGACACAAGCCATCGTATTAATTTATTCGTTTATTTACATACTGTTTATAGAGATTTAGTTGTTGCGTGTTATTGAAACATTATTTAGGCCTAAAAATGTTTAAAAAATAAAGGTATCTCTTATTAGTTTATCTCTATTATTGAAAATATTCAAAAACTACTACACAAAAAAAATAGTAATGCTTCTTCTAGGGAGAATACTTCGAACAACGGAATTCAAAATGGCGGCAGTTAATCAGCTGATAGCCCGATTCTGTAGTAATTTTTCAGGAGTGATGACGTCACATGATTCACCGTACATACGGTGGTTTTCGGGGGGTTTTGAAAAATTAGAACTTTGACAATTATTTTAACTATTAAGACTAACTCTAATAATAAAAATAAAAATGCAGTTATTTATATTAGAATGTAATTATTCACTAAAAAAAAATTTGGACAGGAGTTCTCTATTTGTCAAGGTTTTGTGTAAATTGTTTGAAATCCTACTAATATTATAAACTTGAAAGTTTCTATGGATGTATGTTTGTTACTCTTTCACGCAAAAAATACTGAATGGACTTTAAAAATTCTTTCACTAATAAAAAGCTACATTATTTGCGAGTAATATAGGCTGTATATATTGGTAAGCTCTGGCGTTACAAAATTATTTATCATACTTTTTCTGTTCGTAACAAAATTGAGTTATTGCAAACGTCAGAAGAAAAGCAAAACAAATTGTTGCCGTGGAAATGATGTTGGCGTGGTAGTTAATATCTATCTCTAAAAATGAATCGCTTAAATTTATGTACGCATAACTTCCGAACGATTGCACCAAAATGGATAATTTTTTTTTTGTGTAAAACTACTGGTGAGTTCTGGCATTGTGAAATTTATATAAAAAAATTGCACTAGGTGGCACGCGAGTTGGCAACTGACTGTACCGGGAATTAATGTATGGAATGCGGGATGGGGGAGGGGGAGGTGGTGAAGGGGATGGGTGGAGGAGGGAAGGGGTAGAGGGAGGCGGAGTGGGAACCCCACTTATACCATGCAAGACATGCTGCTGGAAAAAGCTAGTAAATAATACATACAGGAAGCGGGCTGGCAAGCGGGCGGTGTGGATTTGACTTGTATGCAAATTAACAGATGGCATTAGTTATAAAGGTTGGGTAACCAACCAGTAGATGACACAACAAAGCGTTTCCGGGTCAGCTAGTATTCATATAAAAATATTTGACAGCAATGGCTTTTCCGGCATTCAATCATGACCGGCGTAAAAGGTAGAACTACGTTTCCCGCCCAAGGATGTGTTGATAAAGGTATTTTTTTAGTCAATGTTATGTTTAAAATTGGTAAATAATGCACGGGAGAACAGCTGTGAGGTCATCGTACGAGATAACACATGAAGGTTATTTATATTTTTACATAATACTGAGAAACTAACACAATCTGACTTCTACAGAACAGAATACAATCTTATCTTATCTACATATACGAGGTGCGGCAAAACAGACAGTGCAGTTTTCAAGGGCAATAGAGAATTCCAGTCCAATTTTTTTTTTTTTTATATAATGATGACCTTCTGACTTAAATAACTGCCTATTTTTTTTTTTGAGTTTGTTTTAATAGTTAAAATAATTTTCAAAGTTTTAATTTTTCAAGATTCCCCGAAAAACACCGCACTTATAGTGAATTGTGTGACGTCATCATTCCTTAAAAGTTTTTTAACAGGTGTTCATTTTGTATGACAGTTATACGGAAGAAAGTATGGTACTATTTGATAAGTTAAAACATTATTTAGGTGGAATTATTTATTTATTATATTATATTTATTATGTTATTATATTTATTAATATTATTATGGGAGAGTGGCATAGAAATTGTTTGAAATTATTATTGGGTGACCGCTCCAACCTGGTCAACTATTATAGCGATCACATCAGTTCTGTCTAAGGTGATGGAACGTGTGATCAACGACAAACTGCTCACATACCTCGAGAAGAACAAAATTATCAACGACCGTCAATACTGATTCCGGCGGAACCGCTCGTGCGGTGATCTTCTCGCGTATGTGACGCATGTTTGGGGGCGGTGCCTGGAACATTTCGGTGAGACCCAAACGGTTGCACTGGACATTTCCAAGGCCTTTGACCGGGTTTGACACCGAGGACTTGTCAACAAACTGCCTTCTTACGGACTTCCCGCAATCCTTGTGTACGTGGATTGCCGACTTTTTGAAGGAGAGGTCGATTCAGACGGTAGCCGATGGTTTTACCTCTTACTCACACTCGATAAATGCTGGCTTCCCACAGGGATCGGTTCTGTCTCCAACTTTGTTTTTGTTGCACATTAACGACCTTTTGTCATGTGCACCAATTCATTGTTACGCGGATGACAGTACAGTCCATGATAGCTTTTTGTTTGACAAGACCCCAAAGGGCTCACAAACTCCAACGGCTCGGAGGGCTTTGAAGCAAAGAATGGACGGTTACCTCGAGAGTGTTTTCTCTTGGGGTAAAAATAATCTCGTTGAATTTAATGTTTCAAAGACCCAATCTTGTCTGATTACGTCTAAAAGGGATCGAAATGAAAATCTAGTATCTTTCAACGGTAGCAATCTTCCGAAGAGGCCCTCCATTGATATGCTTGGTGTAACCCTAAGTGATTAACAGACGGATTGCAATCTTTAGAACACAGGCGTCGGGTGGGAATGCTATCCTTATTCTACCAGTATTACAATGGAAGATGCTCCGAGGAACTAGCGTCATTGATTCCTTCGGCACCGGTGCATAGTCGGGAAACATGCCAAACGCATGCCCAACATTTGTACACAGTTGACATTTGTCACATGAGAATGGGTCGATTCTTCGACTCGTTCTTGTGTTTAACAGCTCAGATGTGGAATGATTTGCCGGCCTCTGTGTTTCCTCCTTCCTACAACATGGGTCTCTTCAAGACCAATGTTCATTCCTTCCTCTCATCAAAAAGACCCTCCACACAGCATCCCAGATGACATAGGCCCTGAGGGAAATTATTTTCCTCAGGGTCTCCTGTGTGGAGTTAATGTAAAAAAAAAAAATGTTGCTTTTAAAATCAATACTTCTTAAACGGTGCATCACCTACACACAAAAATTGTAGGCAAATAAGACACAGCGCCTACCAGCTGATCGATGACGGCCATTTTGAATTCGAAGTTCATAGAGAAGTGAATCGTTTGCGAACGAGTCGGCTCAGTGACCCGGATCTTCATACGGATCCGTAAGATCCGGTTCCGTAAGACCGATCTCCAAAGCTACGGACACACTTACTCGCGGTTCGCGGATCTTTGCGAACGAGTGAGCTGGTAGCAATTGCTACTAGGTAGCATGCTCTTTGGCTTCTAATGAGCAACTGTGTCCGTAGCTTAATTCAGTCGTTCAATTGAGCCGATTCACTGAACCGGATCTTTTCATTGAACGATACCTAGTGAAGCGGCTCGTTCAACTGAACCGCTTTGCCCGTCTCTAGGTAGCATTATGTTGTAGCATATTATACAATTTTTTCGTACAGTTTAAAGTAAGATAAAAGTAAAGTGATAGTACTCACAAAAAAATTGTAAAATATACTGTGCCAGTTTTATGGCTATTTAAAAAAAATATATATATATTTACAAAATAACAAAAAAAAATTGAAAAAACACCAGACATAGTGGAAAAATAATATACAACGTGTCCGGAAACTCGTAGTACAAGCGGGAAACTGGTGAATCTACATCACGTAGAGAACCCAAAAAAACTTTTTTTTTTCGATCTAAGCATTTCGATTTTAATATTATTTTTTTTCTATTTTTCCATTTTTTCGCCAACTAAAGGGTTAAAAAAAATTTTGTGCCCGGTTTACCCTTCGTTGCATTTTATAAGACATTACACAGCTGAAATCAAACCCCTAGTGAAAATTTTTTTCAAATTTAACCTAAAAAATTTCAACTTCAGACCCGATTTACTCGAAAACGAAAGCTCAAATCAAAAAAAGTTAAACCACAAAATCGACTCCAAATGTGATGTGGATTCTCCAGTTTCCCGCTTGTACTACGAGTTTCCGGACACCATGTATATACACACATATACGGATATACACATACACATATTACATTCTTTTAAATTTCAAATGCAAAAAAAATACACAAAAAATAAGGTATCAATGTTTTAGTTTTGTTACAGTGAATTGATCTACGAGTATTTAGTATTTATAATAACAAACAAACATTAAAAGGTTGAATTATTGAAAAAAAAAAAAGTTTTAGGTTTGTTTTCTGATTTTCAATCCATTTTAGCAGGCTAATAACCATTTAAAAAAAATAAATTTAAATGCAGTTCTTATTTTCTTTGTAAGACGCAACTTTTGAGACCCCGGGCGATTCAGAATTCAAAAGTTGAAATAATTGACACACCCTAATGTACCTACACGGTAAGGTGTGTCACGACTGTATGGGAAAAAAAATCTTTTTATTGTTTGTCTAATAGTGATAAAAGGGTGTTAAATGAAGATAAAAAAATCACGTAATTTTTAAAAAAATATTTGGATATCATCTTTTTCCTCCGGATTGACTTTGAAATTTCACATAATAGAGAAAAACCCACCCTAGTTATATCTTTAAAAAAATTTATACGGTATCTTTACATGAGAATGCATGGTGAATACCCACGATTTATGCATCATCTGGATTTGCTATCTGAAACTCGCTTCGAAAGTCTCCAATCTAGAAGGAATGGAACCCTAACAGTAACAGTTGACAATGCGCTGAAGCAGTGCGATGAAAAAACGCGGCTTACCGAGCCTACAACACATCTAGAACATCCGAAGACAGAACAGCTTACAACAAAATGGCAAAGGAAACCAAGAGAATCATAAATAGGTCAAAATTGGAGCACGACCAGCAGATCAGCAGAAAGCTGGCTGCATGCCCGCATGGCAGCAGGCAATTCTGGTCGCTTGCGAGCTCAATAGGTCGCAATTTCTGCAAATCCAGTTTGCCACCTCTCACCAGACCTGACGGCTCACTAGCAAACACCGCCACCGAAAAGGCAAACTTATTAGGTAAAATGTTTGCGGATAACTCAACCCTTGATGACCAAGGTGCTGTCCCGACGTCGGTTCCTCACTGCGGTTTTTGTATGAAAAAGCTGAGGATCTACTCCATGTTTTACGAGGGCTTGATGTTAATAAAGCTAGTGGGCCTGACGGAATACCTGCCCTGGTACTGCAGAGGTGCGCTGCAGAAATAGCTCCAATTTTGACGAAGCTTTTTAAATTGTCCCTGAAGACTGGCTCTGTGCCCTCTGGTTGGAAAAAAGCGGTTATCCATCCTATTCCAAAGAAGGGTGACCGCTCCAACCCGGCCAACTACCGCCCCATAGCGATCACATCAGTTCTGTCTAAGGTGATGGAACGTGTGATCAACGACAAACTGCTCACATACCTCGAGAAGAACAAAATTATTAATGACCGTCAATACGGATTCCGGCGGAACCGCTCGTGCGGTGATCTTCTCGCGTATGTGACGCATGTTTGGGGGCGATGCCTGGAACGTTTCGGTGAGACCCAAACGGTTGCACTGGACATCTCCAAGGCCTTTGACCGGGTTTGGCACCGAGGACTTGTCAACAAACTGCATTCTTACGGACTTCCCGCATCCTTGTGTATGTGGATTGCTGACTTCTTGAGGGAGAGGTCGATCCAGACGGTAGTCGATCCAGACGGTAGTCGATGGTTTCACCTCTTCCTCACACTCGATATATGCTGGCGTCCCGCAGGGATCGGTTCTGTTGCACATCAACAACCTTTTGTCATGTGCACCAATTCACTGTTACGCGGATGACAGTACAGTTCATGATAGCTTTTTGTTTGACAAGCCCCCAAAGGGCTCACAAACTCCAACAGCTCGTAGGGCTTTGAAGCAAAGAATGGACGGTTACCTCGAGAGTGTTTCCTCTTGGGGTAAAAATAATCTCGTTGAATTTAATGTTTCAAAGACCCAATCTTGTCTGATTACGTCCAAAAGGGATCAAAATGAAAATCTAGTCTCTTTCAACGGAAGCAATCTTCCGAACAGGCCCTCCATTGATATGCTTGGTGTAACCCTAAGTGACCAGCTCAGGTATGGGGGCTCCATCGAAGCCAGAGTAAAGTTAGCCTCCCAAAAACTGGGCGTACTGTACAGGGCCCGCAGATACTTTAATAGTACACAACTGCTAACCTTGTACAAATCACAAGTACGCCCCACGGTTGAATTTGGTAGCCATCTCTGGTCTGGAGCTCCAAAATACCTGAAAAATACCCTCGACTCTGTGCAGAAACGGGCGGTCCGTTTGATAGATTCTCCCATCTTAACAGACGGATTGCAATCTTTAGAGCACAGGTGTCGGGTGGGAATGCTATCCTTGTTCTACCGGTATTACAATGGAAGATGCTCCGAGGAACTAGCATCATTGATCCCTTCGGCACCGGTGCATAGTCGGGAAACACGCCAAACGCGTGCCCAACATTTGTACACGGTTGACATTTGTCACATGAGAACGGGTCGTTTCTTCGACTCGTTCTTGTGTTCAACAGCACGGCTGTGGAATGATTTGCCGGCCTCTGTGTTTCCTCCTTCCTACAACATGGGTCTCTTCAAGACCAATGTTCATTCCTTCCTCTCCTCAAAAAGACTCTCCACACAGCATCCCAGATGACATAGGCCCTGAGGGAAATTATTTTCCTCTATATATTATTATATTTTTATTTATATAGTAATAATAATATAGTTAGAGATCGCCACTAATTATACAATGCTTGCAATGCAACACTGGATATTTGAAAAGGGAAAATCAAATACCTACTTACTCTAGGACATCTATTTTCCAATTTCTTCCGTAGAATGAATTTCAAAAGTGACTATAGTACCGCCCGCCAGCCGTTTTAAATCGCACAAAAATATGTTTTCTTTGAATTTCTCGGCTTTTATCTAATATAATATACATGTATTATACATATAAACATTCCTCTTCAATCACTCTATCTATTGGTGAAAACGGTATGAAAATCCGTTGCGTAGTTTAAAAGATTAACGCACACATACATTTTGAGCGACTTCATTTTATACTATGTAATGATGAACATAATTCAAATTATCTCAAGGCAGTGTATTCAAATACCAGCAAAATCCTTCTTACTCTCAAATTTCGACATTATTTTGCGAGACTCAATCTTGGGACTTTTTGTAAATGATTTCTTTAAAATATACTACATTTGCTATGGAAGATGGCCAAACTTTCATATAAGTACACTAGAAATCAGAAAAAGCCCTTAAAATGCTAATTTTCAAAACTTTGAAGTGAATCCGGAGGAATAAGTTCGTATTAGAAATTGAAAATTTATAAACGTTACTTTTTTTTTATTTTTTTTTATTGTACGACAGACAGGTAAGTCCAATTACGGTACAATTTTCTTACAACTATATATAGTTTTTTAAAACTTGGTATGGTGATATCAAACAAATCTATATCCGCTGGTAGGGCATTAAGCAAAGTCATACCTCTTGTCATGCTGTGTTGAGCCATGACATCTGTCCGACCCTGCGGTATGTAGAATAGGGCGTGGCTACGAGTTCGACAGTATTTGTCAGGAGCGAATAAGCCACAGCATGACAGGAGATATGGACAGTCTATAAGGCTTTTTATTAACTTTAATTGGAATACCATGAGTCCGGCATTACGCCTGGTCTCCAGGCTTTGATAATTTGTCTCCTTTAGCAGTTCCACGTGATGCATGAATTTCGGATATATTCCGTATGATCGCATGTAAACATACCTTAGGAATTTTTTTTGAATTTGTTCAATCATATTTATGTATTTAAGTTGATAAAGGTATCCAAACTGTACTAGCGTACTCCAGATTGCTTCTGACCACTCCGTTGAACATGGCGGTCATTGCTTCTGTGTTACTGAATTGTTTGCAAGTTCTAATTACAAAACCAAGCAGTTTGGAGCAAGCCGAAGTAAGCTGCACTATATGATTTGAAAATGTCAGCCTGGGATCAAAGGTCACCCCAAGATCCTTGATGATATTTACGCGTGTTAGTACTTCTCCATTCAATCTATATGGGTATAATAACGGATTTGTGAACGACTATAAGTCATAACGACCCATTTTTTTATATTAAAATTAAGTTTATTTTCTAACGACCATTTCATGATTGAATCGAGGTCTGTTGTTTTGAACCTATTTGGCACCCTTTTATCGCATCTTATATGAACACCCTCTTATCGGAACAAACTCTAGGGGACGCCCACGCCGAGAGTACCCTCATCATACTTCAAAAGAGCCGCACAAGACAGGGAAGAGTAGAAGAGACGAATAGAGGAAATTGCTGCAAACCAATCCCAGGATTGAAACCAGAGAGAGAGAGTGCATGGTTGGTAGCATCTATACGCATTTCCCGCCATAAGTATATTATTAAAGTAGACTGACTGACCTGCGTCCTGTCTCCCTTCGCAAGACAGTCCTTGGCGGCAGAGCGCAGGATGGCGCAGCGGTCGCGCATGTTATCTATGGACACGTCCAGCTTGCGGCCAGCGCGCTCCAGACGCGGCAGGCACACCTCCCCCTCCGTCAGCGGACGCACGCGCGTCGAGGCGTCCAGCGCTGGATACAAAACACACCCGCGTTAGAAACCAGGCAATTAAATAAATTTTTCATAATTTTAAACAATTTTCGTTATTTGACTTTGGGGTCTCATGCCGTGTTGCGTTAATTCCATCTTGAGCCAACGGTTTCCGACAGCGTTGCAGTGTCCATCATCAGGGCAGATCCGGCAGATGTGTGTGACATCTACCAGATCTGCCCTGATGATGGACACTGCAACGCTGTCCGAAACGTTGGCTCAAGAAGGAGGTAGCGCAACACAGCATAACACCCCAAAAACAAATAACGAAAATACTTTTGGCCGTGAAAATCTTAAAACGTATCCAAACAAGTTTGCAGATCTTTATTTAAATCAGTAACTAGCTATTATTGCCACCTGTGGAATAAAATGTGTAATAGACTGGTTCGGCACTTAGCTGAACCCCCTGGTATTGGTTTTATGAACTAATCATAATATGGTAATACCGATTTCTAACCTAGACTGCCATGTTGACTTGACAGCTCTATATTTTTTGTTTTCATTTTATCAGTCTTACCATTTTTATAAATACAATGAGCGCTTTTATTAGTACCGTGACGTCCCACGGCAAAAAAGGCAATAAACATGCGTTCCTTATGGCTTTAATGCTGCAGCTCTTTCTCACACATTAAATAAAGGTGAGAAAAAACTAGAGACACTAAAAATGTGACCATTTCCTCCAAAGTACTACTTTTTTCCGTTGAAGCAAACAGATATATCTTATTACAGTTCAGATACGGTGACGGGAATTGCGTTTCATTTGATTTATAAGTGTGAGGGATATGTAACATAGTGATTGAATGTTTCCTTTGGGAGGGTGCGTATGTTCATGAGACATATGTTCACCGTTTGATTCATTTTCGTCTATTGTTATTTAGTTTGTGAGAAAGAGCTGCAGCATTATACGTTTAACCCTTTGAGTAGTGAGTTATTTTTTTGTCATCTACATCGTGGGAGTGAGTTATTTTTCAAGTTTTTCTTAATTTTTTAATCGATTTAATTAATTATCTTTTTATCTTGTTTTACTACACAAGTTAATTTCGGAGCTTTTTTATTACTATATATAACCTTTTGTTATTGAATAAGTAAGAATTACGTAAATTTAGTTGGACAAATTCAGTGGTTCTCAACATTTTACAAATAGTGTTGCGTAAAATTTTTTTTTTTTAAAATTAGATGTTCAGTACCTAATAAAAAGTCATAAAACATGATACAAAAAAAAGGAAATTATAAATTCAGTGGTTCTCAACATTTTACAAATATTTTTTTCAAGAAAAAATAATAAAAATATGTAAAAGAACAGAAATGTACAGTAATAAAAACATAAAAATAAAAATAAGGTATAAATTCAGTGGTTCTCCACATGTGATAATGTTAGATTTAAATTACTAGCTAAAATATTCTTTTCGTGTGGTATTCCTCAAAACACGGATTCATACGTAATGGAACATTACATCCAACACACATAAATTTTGTGTCCTTCCTTTGCACTGAAAGAATTTTGGAATTACTGCACACAAAACATCTCCTACGTGTCCTACCTACGGTAGCAACGGTAGCGCCCTACTGTTGCTACGCCGTATTCCCCTGGCACGATGGATTCCTGGAAGCGAACTGGAATTGATTCCTGGAACTGAACAAAAGTGCTTGACGACTCCGCTTTATTTTATTTTCTTTTTTATAAAAAAAAAATTAAAACGCTATTTTAAAATGTTTGAGAGCCACTGGATTAGTTCACTTTTTTATTTTTGGTTTTATCCCTTTATTATTGTATATTTCTTTTCATACAAATAAAAAAATCAAAATTTTTGAAAACTTTTTATTTGTAAAATGTTGAGAGCCACTGGATTAGTCCACTTTTTTATTTTTAGTATTATCCCTTTATTATTGTACATTCCTTTTTATATAAATAAATTAATTAAAAATTTTGAAAATTTTTTATTTGTAAAATGTTGAGAGCCACTGGATTAGTCCACTTTTTAGTATTATCCCTATATTATTGTCATTATTGTACATTTCTTTCTATATAAATAAATTAATTAAAATTTTTGAAAACTTTTTATTTGTAAAATGTTGAGAGCCACTGGATTACGTAATCTGTAACGTGAAATACGTAACAATTTTGGTAAAAACATGTAAAAATGTTTGACAAATATATTTATATTATCAATAAATCATAATTTAATCGAAATTACAAACACGGCATAGAAAAACCTAAATAAAGTCGTGCTGCCGCACGTATGCGACAATACTCTATCTGGATCGTCCGAGTGCTGCCGCATACGTGCGGCAATACTCCTCAAAGGGTTAAGATGAAGCCATAGTAAATAATGCAAAATCATATGTTTTGGTTTTGAAAATTTGACCGCTTAGAAGTATTAGATATGCTTGAATTAAATACTGGGTGTAGAACATACCTTGGCCCTTAAAAATATCGGTAATTTTTTTTTATAAGTCTGTAAAAAAATAAAGTATAAGGTCTATAAAAAATACTTTCAAGTCCCAACTCTCCTATTTATACATCAAATCTTTTACGGATAGCTTATTATACCCATTCTATCTTCTAAAAAAATGGTCACGTACAATGGGATAATTGGAAAGTTATTTAGACGATACAGTATTAATCCTTATTAATTTAAATACGTTAGTTACCCCAAGCATTTCATTCACATTATTGTAATCTTTCACACTATCTCTACATATGTATTATAAATTAAAGTCCTCCGCGGCATCTATCTGTCTCTTCGCGATAAACTCAAAGACGGTGGTGGTTACAAAGGTTGGATTTTACAAAGTGTTTTATTAGCCACAGCAACGCGTGGCCGGGTCAGCTAGTTTAAAATAAAATATGCATTTTCGCGTTGTTATTTTACAATACGGCGCAGGTCGACGAATTAGGTTTTTCAAAGTGAACCCTACGGCGTCCACCGAAGAACTACTGACCACGCCACACCTATTTTGTATCAGTCATGCCCCGGCCGGAGCGGGAGATGGACGTGTGGCTCCGCGTCGCTTGATTTCGTGAAATCAATTTTAAAAGTCCAATTTATTACAATAAACAATGGTAAAAAAGGATTTAATGTTTTTTACAGATTTTAAATCAACCTGTAAAAAAAAATTCTCAAATACCTTTTCCAACCTTTTCAAAAGCTTTTTCTCAAGTATTTTCAAACTCCTCCCTTGGCGTGAATTTCGGCCTTTAAAAGGGGCGTGAATTTCGATTTCGATTTTTTCCTTGACTATTGGATGGCCTTAATCTTTCTCCTTTGCACATAATTCAGCCAACGAACTAAGAAGACCGTGACCGATGACCGTGACCTAAGTTAGACCGTGTAATAGGACCGAGCCATGTGATAATATTATCTACATGATAATATTATCACATTGAGCCATATTATCAACATGGTACCGAGCCATCTTGATAATATTCCACGTAGCGTTACAAAATATCATATTAAAAGGAACTTTGTAAATAAATTTCAAATACTTATTTTGAACCGGAGTACTTTTTATTTTAAAAAAACCTTAGGCTGCCTTTACTTAAGACACTCACTTAAGCGACATACTGCCAAATTATCACTGTAAACGATACAAAAAGTCACTTACCGTAATTTATAGCAAGTTACAGAAGTTGTTTTTATGTAAGTTTTTTAATGTAATTCGCTCATGTAAGCAACTTGTTGCCAAATTACCAAATGACACCAAAAGTCAATTACCGCAATTTATAGTAAGTTACAGAAGTTGTTTTTATGTAAGTTTTTTTCTTTAAGTCCCTCATTTAAGCAACTTATTGCCAAATTACCAATGTAAACGACACCAAAAGACTCACCGTAATTTATAACAAGTTACAGAAGTTGTTTTTACGTAAGTTTTTTACTATAAGTCACTCAAATAAGCAACTAATTGCCAAATTACAAATGCAAACGACACCAAAAGTCTCTTACCGTAATTTATAGTAAGTTACAGAAGATGTTTTAACATACGTTTTTTTACTGTAAGTTGCTCACGTAAGCAACTTATTTCCAAATTATCAATGCAAACGATACCAAAAGTCACTTACCGTAATTTATAGCAAGTTATAGAAGTTGTTTTTATGTAAGTTTTTTTCGTAAGTCGCTCATGTAAGCAACTTATTGCCGAATTACCAATGTAAATGACACTAAAAGACTTACTGTAATTTATAGCAAGTTACAGAAGTTGTTTTTACGTAAGTTTTTTTTATTTAAGTCCCTCATGTAAGCAACTTATTGCCAAATTACCAATCTAAACGACACCAAAAGTCACTTACCGTAATTTATAGCAAGTTATAGAAGTTGTTTTTACGTAAGTTTTTTTACTGTAAGTTGCTCACGTAAGCAACTTATTTCCAAATCAATGCAAACGATACCAAAAGTCACTTACCGTAATTTATAGCAAGTTACAGAAGTTGTTTTTATGTACATTTTTTCCTGTAAGTCGCCCACGTAAATGACTTAATACCAAATTACCAATGTAAACGACAACAAAAGTCACTTACCATAATTTATAACAAGTTACATAAGTTGTTCTTATGTAAGTGAGTGAACTTCAAGCCTTCTCATAGCTTATCAAAACAGTTTGATAAGTTGAGATGTTTACGGTAAGAATTAGTATGCGAGAAGTCAAAAATTTAAAGACAGTTGTTTTTGTAGGATTTTTTAAAACTAGTAATTTAATTATTTTAACGAAAATCTGATTAGGTTAAGTGGATAAATATCTTACCTTATCTTTCCTCACTCTCTCCCGAAAACAATATGATAATAACATTAGATAAAACTCAAATAAGCGAAAATGAATGTAAACGGAAATAAAGTTTTCTGATTTAAAAAAACAATTTAGGAGATATCATTTATTTTTGACGTGGAAAAAAGTTTTCTGAAAATGAGCATCTATTTAATTATCGGTCCAATACTTTCTAATCTCAATGATTCTGTTTATACGAGGGGAGGTTTTTAAGTTCGCGGAATAGGAAGGAAGGTGATAAGTGGGGGTGTAGCTGAATTAGATACTAATTGAACAACTCATTATAAGTATAAACACCGGGTTTTATCGTAATTAGGCCATTAATCTTTGAGCTATCATCGACCAAACATGTCAATCGAGAAGAAATTGTGAAATATGGAGAAGATCGAGTTCCACGCTGTTATAAAGTTCCTTACCAAGCAAGGAAAATCATTTCTGACCATACTGAAAGAGATGCCATCCGTTTACGGGGACTCTTGTCCAAGTAAAACTATGGTTTACAAGTGGCATACCCTCTTTAAACAAGGCAAGGGTCACTTGAAGACGACCCACGGCCAGGAAGGCCGATCGAGACGACCAATCCGGAAATTATTCAAAAAGTCGAAAAATTAATATTAGAAGATGCCCGACTAAAGAATAAACAGCTCGCAGAAATAGTTGGGAGTATCAGATACAACCATTTTAAAAATTCTTCATGGCCATCTTGGCATGACTAAAGTCAGCGCAAGACGCGCTGTTGTTTTTGAGGCGGTGCCCATTCCCGGCACCCATCTTGCGCTGACTTTAGTCATGCCAAGATGGCTGCCGGGAATGCTCACCGCCTCAAAAACAACAGCGCGTGGAGTGTTCTCGTGCATTTTCGGACCTCTGAAGGGAAGACAAAGATAGAGTGTTGGCTCAAATTGTTACCGGTGATGAAATTTGGGTTCATCATTATGAACCTGAGTCTAAACAGGATTCAATGCGTGGCACAGAAAAGCACACCACCACCAAGAAGTTTAAGGTGTCACAATCAGCTCGGAAAATCATGGCGACAGTCTTTTGGAACTCAGAAGGAATCTTGTTGATCGATTACAAAGATAAAGGTGTTTCCATAACCGGAGATTACTACGCTTTAATCCTAGAGCAATTAAAGGAAGCAATCAAGGAGAAAAGAAGGGGAAAACCGACCAAAGGTGTCCTCCTTCTGCACGACAGCGCGCCTGTTCACAAGAGCCGTGTTGTGATGGCTGCCCTGCAGAAGGTGGGCTTCGATATTTTGTCACACCCACTTCACAGCCCTGACCTGGCTCCCAGTGATTATTACCCATTTCCAAACTTGAAAAAAGAACGAAGAAGAAAAAAGAACAGTGGGAAAAAGTTTTCATACAATGAAGAAGTGAAGGATGCAATTTCGGCGTATTTTTTAGACAAAGACAAATAATTTTTTTTTGAGGGTATACATAAGTTGATTGAAAGATCCGAAAAATGTATTAGGGTAGCAGGTGAATATATTAAAATGGAAAAATAATTTTGGGGTTTTATTTCCACTCCTTACCCCCCATTCCGCGAACTTAAAAACCCACCCTCGTACCATTACGTATTTGAATTCGAAGTCGGTTGCTGGCAGGTAGCTGTCATCCGGATAAAATTAAAAAACTCCATTAATTTCCGCCTTTAACGGCACAAAAGCGTTTGGAGAATTGTTTATTTCAAGCCAAATTCTATTTCACCACTTTATTTTACATCTTTATTGACAAAATTGCGTAAATTTGACAGCAGCAGATTGTTGTTGTCGATCTTACTGCAAATAAATGTACAGATGTAAACGGTCGCTATCGTCGACTCCAGATACTAATATCTACAGCCTGTATGTCGGACGAATATCTACAGCTCATATGTTGGACTAATATCTACGAACTTCAGAGTGAGGACTAATATCTACAGAGCTAAGGTCGGACAAATATCTATGACGCTCCCAGTGATGACTAATATCTACAGAGCGTAGGTTGGACTAATATCTACAGAGGGCAGCTGAGCAAGAGGTTGTACGGAAAAGCATAAATTACTTCAATTACGTAATTACTAATTACGTAAAGGCTTAAACTTTTATTTATTTATTAATTTTCGGGAAATCGACAGTTTATATTTATTTCAGTTTGTACATAGTATTAAATAGCCAAAGTAAAACCAATTACGGACTTCCTCCTTGTGACTTTACTTCTACTGAGACAGCATAATAAGAATAAGTAAATTAGTTTTATAAAAAGGAATATGAATCTAAAATTATATAAAACAAAAAATATATATATGTATACTCAAAACATTTTTTTTTAATATAAAATGAAAAATTACATAACAAAAAAAATCTATCAAAACATTGGTAGCCATGGAGAGAGGTTGTACATATAAATCAAATCATAACAGAAATACAAACAATAAAAACATAACATTATTCAAGAACCATTAGAGAAACACTCTTTTATGGACCTTTTATATTCAGTAAGTTTGCAATTGAAAATGTCTACTCTGGCATTGAATATTATTGTTGACTACTTTATACAGGAATAGTGCATCCATATGATGCCTTCGTACACTCAATGAATCAATTTTAAAGTGTGAAGCTGCCTCTGCATAATTATTAAATCTTACAAACGACTTGTAACAAAGATATTTTAGGAATTTGTTTTGAATAGCCTCGATTTTGTTTATGTGGATTTTGTAAAATGGAGACCAAACAACTGATGCAAACTCCAAATGACTCCGTACATAGGCAAAGTAGAGTTGCTTAATGATATTGATGCTATTAAAAAGTTTTGTGTTTCTTATGATGAAACCTAACATTTTAGAAGCTTTATTTATGATTTGTTGTATATGAAGGTTATATTGTAGTTTACTATCAAGGGTTATTCCAAGATCACGAATATCTGAGACTGTTGCAATGTTGTTGTTATTTATAGAATAGTTAAATAATGTTTTATTTTTATTTCTTGAAAAGGTAATATGATGACATTTTGAGACATTTAGAAATAGTTAATTATGTTGGCAATAGGTAAATATATTGTTTAAATCATGTTGTAAATTGACACAATCGTTTAGACTTTTTATTGGTTTGTATAGCTTGGCATCATCAGCAAATAATTCTATTTCAGAGTATTTAACAACATTGACCAAATCATTGATATATAAAATGAAAAACAATGGTCCGAGATGAGAACCCTGTTGGATCCCAGAGGAAATTTCACTGAAATCTGATTCGAAACCCTTTATTGCTACTGCCTGTGATCTCTTGAGTATATAAGATGTAACCCAACGAAATAAATTACCACGTATACCTAATGACCAAAGTTTTCTGAGTAATAGTTTTTGATTAATTTTATCAAATGCTTTGGCAAAGTCTGTATATATGATATCTACTTGAGTGCGGTTGTCCATGTGTTCGACAATGAATTCAGTAAGAAGAACAAGGTTACTTTCCACATTTCTTTCTTTCCACATTTCTACTTTTAAAGTACATACATGAAGTTTTGGCATAATATTACGTATTTTGCTGCTTACGGGGACAATAATTTATTGAACAAACATGGAGGTCATAATACAAAGATATTTATTTATTTCGAAATACACGGCACCACAACCTAACCTAACGTAACCTAACTGACATAGAAATGGTCATGGTAACAGACTTAATAATTTAGAAACACTCGAAATAAAGAAAGCTGTTAAAACAAAAACCCAAGTCCTTAATAATCAGCTAAATGTGTCCAATAGTCCGATATTAGGGATTTTTACATACATAAATTAAGTTTTTTAAACTGCATACGCAATAATGTTATTCCAATATGTTATACAAAATTGCAAATCCAACCTCTGCCGGTGCTGTAGATATTCGTCCACACTTTGGTTCTCATAGATATTAGTCAGCAGTTTGAGTGTAGATATTCGTACGCACTTTGGTTCTCATAGATATTAGTCAGCAGTTTGAGCTGTAGATATTCGTCCACACTTTGGTTCTCATAGATATTTGTGCGATTTTTTCAGTTTTTGGAATTCCTGTAGATATTAGTAGTCGCCTCCCTATCGTCGCTATGAGCACTTACACAAGTTAAACTTTCAACAATTTCGTTAACATTTATTAATTACCGTAAATCAGAAACAATTTATTTCTTTGAATATGGCATTGCAACTCAAGCTGGGAACCAGATAGTTGAATATATAAAAGAAAAACTTTAAAAAAATATTATTTCACACTTTTTGCATATTCTCTCTAACACAATGACTTTAGAATTCCGATAAAAATAAATTACCCAGCTTGAAGAGTTTCCCGTCCTGTGACCTGGTGGCCAGACCTTGGCTCTGGAGCCAGTCCAGTGTCAGGAGCAGCATATCTCCGGATTCACTCCATGAGGAGCAGCTTCCCGCGGCAGCCTTCAACTCTTCCGCACTTCCAATCCTCGCCTCGTCAGGGATGGAAGCCAGGAAGGACAGCGCTTGCGTCTGAAAATTATTTTATATATAAAGGGTATTTTTTTATCGGTTTGGTTTTTAAACTGGCAACATTTTTTTTAATTTTTCTTTATTCATTACATAAATATTATGGTTACATTAATTAGTGGATTTTTCGACCACCATGCTAGGCTAACTGTGTTATGGTGGTCGATTTTACATATAGTGCAATAACAATCACACATTCGTGTAATATTTTTAAAGAAAAACACTGTAAAACAAATTCAAATCAAAATGCTTGCCTTATCTTCAACATAAATATGATAACATTCTATCTGATATAGATATTTTCAATTGTGACAAAAATAGATATAAATAACTCTGTCAAGAGTGCATTAAAAATGTATTAAATGAGTACAAAACTGCATAAATGTAATGATATATTATGTAACTAGCTGGTACCCGGATTGCGTTGCTATGCCATTTAATAAAGAAATTGTTTCTCCCTATGTTTCCTTTCCCATTCGTCCCATTCACCTTCCTCCTCCCCTTCCTCTCCCGCATCCCCCTCCTCCTCCTCCACCTTCCCTCTCCTCACTCTACTCCCCGAACTAAAATAAGTAATGAAAAAAAAATTTTCAAAAACATGTACCTAGTTTATTGTAATGCATTTTGATACAATCATTTATCGCCGCGTGTCCTTTCCCATTTGTCTCATTCCCCTTCCTCTCCAGCATTCCTTTCCCCTCTCGCCTTCCCTCTCCGCCTTTTCCGTTTTCTCTCTCCCCACTCCTTCCCTCACCCGCTTCCCTGTCCCGTGAACCCCCTTCCCGAGTTTCTCTCCCCCCTCCCGATTTCCGCTACCCACTCCAGAGTTTCCCTCCCCCCTCCAGGATTCCCCTCCCCACCCCTCCCGCGAACCCCCTTTCCCGAGGGTCCCTCCCCTATCCTCCCGCCTTCCTCACAGCTCTCCCATCCGCCTCCCCCTCCCGCATTCCATACATTCAGTTTTCAAACAGTTCACTTTTTTTTTTTTTTTTTTTTTTTTTATTGAAAAAAAGTTATACAATATTACAAGAAATCAAACAAAAATAAAAATGTTACAGAAAAAAGAAAAGTCCCAATAAACTACTTTTAAGTAGTTTGTCATTGGGTGCTTTTACTTTAAAGTTTTTAAAACATAAAACTTATTTTGCAGTTAGACATTTTTTTTGTGTTACTACAAAAATGTTAATACAAACAATTTCTTTCATCGAGCCAATTTTTCAATATGATATTTGTTTTTACATTATTTGTACATTTTTTAATTTTAGCAGGTAACATATTTAAGCATGTAGGTATCATGTAGTCCAGCGTTCTTTGTCCATATTTGTTTAAGTGCTTAGGTACGATTAGTCCTTCATTTAACGTAAATCGAGTATTGTAAGTGTGGTCCAGTCTATTTATGTATACAGGGCTATTCATATGCTGAAAAATAATTTTATGCCACAGAATTGCTCTTACTGAGAGAATTTTAAGATTCTGGTAAAAGTACGGAACATTGTGTCTTTTTTCGTATAAACTTTTATGAGCTAATAATTTAACTAATGAATTTTGGACAGATTGAACATGATTAACATTTGTTAATCATGTTCAATCTGTCCAAGATGGCACCAATTGCAATTTTTTATACAAATTTCATAATGCCAGAGCTCACCAGTATATATAGAAACCTTCGCGGGAGTGCTCACAACAACTCACCAAGGTTTCATCGCAATCTTAGAATCGTTAGCAATTCATAATTTCATGATGCCAGAACTCACTATTGTACATAAAAACCATCGCACACATCAAATCCCCAATGTTTGAATGAAATAAGTAAAGTCGTTCTGAAGTAATGGCGTGACCAAGCGAAACAGGCAAATTTGGTACCTAACATAGGTACATATTTAAAATATGAATAATTTAAAAAATCCTTGGACAATTCCTTTTATACAAATAAAAACAGCTGCGTGCTAAATTTATTTCGTCAAACTCGCGAACTGTCAAACGTATGAAGTTTTCTGAAATTATTCAATTTTCTGTGCAATTTTCTTAATTTTTCTTTCCGTAAAAACCTTCTACAAAGTATTAGAAAACTTAAAAAAAGGCTTATATTATTATTATTTTATTTGCTTCAATTTGAGTGGACTTGAGTCTACCGTGCCGAAGGGACGAACTTCAAATGTTTGACAGGAAAGGATGTAGAACAGTTCAAATGGGAAAATGAAATTGTTGTTTTTACTATCTTCCGAGTAATTTTCCACATTTTTTCACCGTTTAAACCTTTACTGGACTACGACAAACATTTCAAAACCGAAATCAGCTAAATTGGCCCAGCCGTTCTCGAGTTTTAGCGAGACAAACAAACAGCAATTGTTTTTTATGTATGTAGTATTATGTAATGACATATATTTTGCACTACTTACCTCCTTATAATGTCATATTTTTTTAGTTGCAAGATTACTGTTTAATTTTTAGACACAATATAATAGTATGATGAGAAAATCTATAATTGGTTTCTCAGTTAGGTAAATTATACATGTATAAATCAATCCAATTGTAAACTGTTGATTTCCCTAAAATAAATAATAACTAAAAAGAGTTTTAATTTTTAGTAATTTTTGTACAAATAGATTCATGTTGAACCTATTAATACTGAGGTGAATTCTTATCATAACAATTTTTGTGTCAGCAGGATACAAGTAAAGGGAGAAACACGCTGAGCCCACGCGACGCGACGCGACCTAGGTAGACGTCACCATTTCCATATCTGGACTACTTACCATCATACATTTTCTATGGAAACGGGTGCTTTAGAATCACACTAGCCCCATGCAACGTAAACCGACGTTCCCTTCGCGAAGCGGATCTGCCGCAGCCAGATCGGCGTGGGCCATGTGGAAGGTGGAGGGGGTATGGTCACGCCTACTACGAGATGATTTTACATCTTTGTGGTGTTATCTAAGCATCTAACGTTATGTTTCGCTAAATCTGTGGTTGTTTTTTTGACAGATATTATTCAAAAATGGATGACGAACAGTTCATTGAAACTGTTAGACCGCACGAAGTTGTTTATAAAATCAAATCATAGGATTATAGAGATTTTGCATACGCAGTGCAGCTTGGGAGGAAATTTCAGCCATTAATGGCATGACTTTCAATATTACCCCTATAATGAATGACAATCAAACCTTAGACACACTGCCAGTCTTTCTCGGGTCCCAATTGACTTTCGAAGACGTGTTTTCTTTTCTTATATCACATTCAATTATGCTGTGAAGCTCTTCAAATACCACTTTACTTATACGGAAGTACATGAAGAATCGTCCGTCATCAGATTCTAGTTGCTTTACTAAAGTACGGAACTCTTCCAACATTTGCATTGTTTGTTAATGTTCTGGACCCAAATACTTCTCACTTTTTTCATTTTCTTTTTACGAGAATATTCATTTAATAATAATAATCGTAGAAAATTATCTTCAAATTCGCTTTCAGAAGACATGGCAAAGCTATCGTCTGCTGAGAAGAGAATCACATAAACATAACCTAAAAAAAAAGTCAAATTTGTCGAACCAAACGCGCCTGCGCACAACCAGAGACCCCTTGTCACGTGGTCACAGCTACGAGTACCTACGTCGGCCAGTGTGAACATGGACAGGAACGTTGCGTCACGTAGCGTCGCGTGGGCTTAGTGTGTTTCTCCCTTAACCCCTCCGAAAATCGCCAATATGCACTTATAATGTCTCAAACAAAATGACATTTTACGAAAACTTTGTGTTATTACTGCTTCACAATTAAAGCTCTCTCTATAAATGAAACATTTCTGAATGTAGCCGAATAGTAAAAACTGTTTTAGAAAGGTTACAAAATGAGCTTTCAAATTGTTATATTACAAATAAATATTAACATTTGTAAATATTAAAATTTAGAATGCAAACATTAAAAATAGGTAAAAATGACTCACGTGATGTTTTTATGTGAAAACAGTACTAAAATCACAGATTATGTAAACAACAATACTTATTCTATTGTATAAATGTATAATAAACACTGTCACCTCACTTTTTTATCATTTTATTTAAAAATATTTCATAAAAATTAACAATGTCGAGCGCGGTCGAGCCGCCTGTAGGAAATTTGGCAGGTAAAAATTTGTGTCAACTGCGCGACTGACAGCATATTCTTGTTATGTATTTCTATGGACAACTTGATAGGGATGTGCAGCTTGATCCACTATCGACCTTTTACTTTTTGTTTTAGGGATGTAACTAAAACAATAATGGAGTTAGAACGATTTCTATGGAGACACATGCGTTGACATGTAAACACGCTTATTGTACTTGACTGCTATCGTATTTTTAACACATATATCTGCTTAAGTTGCGGACCGGTTAAGGACATTAAATGTTGGCTGAAGGAACTATCGGAAATAGAACCTATTATTATACTTAAAACATCGTCAGAGAAGTTTCTAGAAAACCTTATCCAAACAATGAAGTTAAAGTTGGTGTAACTCTAATTGACCAGCTCAGGTACGGGGGCTCCATCGAAACCAGAGTTAAGTTAGCCTCTCAGAAACTGGGCGTACTGTACAGGGCCCGCAGATACTTTAATAGTACACAACTGCTAACCCTGTACAAATAGCATGTGCGCCCCACGGTTGAATTTGGCAGCCACCTCTGGTCTGGAGCTCCAAAATACCTAAAAAAAAACCTTGAATCTGTGCAGAAACAGGCGGTCTGTTTGATAGATTCTCCCATCTTAACAGACGGATTGCAATCTTTAGAGTACAGGCGTCGGGTGGGAATGCTGTTCTTGTTCTACCGGTATTACAATGGAAGATGCTCCGAGGAACTAGTGTCATTGATCCCCTCGGCACTGGTGCATAGTCGGGAAACACGCCAAACACGCGCCCATCATTTGTACA
Organism: Limnephilus marmoratus; assembly: GCA_917880885.1. Lineage (NCBI taxonomy): Eukaryota > Metazoa > Arthropoda > Insecta > Trichoptera > Limnephilidae > Limnephilus > Limnephilus marmoratus. The sequence goes on from OU862913.1 coordinate 44,857,106, forward strand.
TGGTTGACATTAGTCTCATGAGAAAGGGTCTTTTCTATGACTCGTTCTTGAGTTCAACGGCTCGGCTGTGGAACGATTTGCCGGCCTCTGTGTTTCCTCCCTCCTACAACATGTTCACTCCTTCCTTTCCTCAAAAAGACCTTTCACACAGCATCTTCAAAGATAACATAGGCCCTGAGGGAAATTATTTTCCTCAGGGCCTCCTGTGTGGAGTTAATGTAAAAAAAAAAAAACCATAGAAGTCACTGAAAACTTATCCAAAGCATAGTCCCCCTCAGCACAGGATCTCCTAGTGAGGAGGACTACGAATATATTTTCTATTTTAAATATATACCTAAAATATACATAAAAGTCTGCGAAGGCATATATCTATCTTTTACGGATAGCTTACTATACCCATTCTATTTTCTAAAAAAATGGTCACGTACATTGCGGTAATTGAAAAGTTATTTAGACGGATACAGTATTAATCCTTATTAACTTAAATACGTTAGTTACCCCAAGCATTTCATTCACATTATTATAATCTTTCAGACCATCTCTACGTATTATAAATAAAAGTCCTCCGCGGCATCTGTCTGTTTCTTCGCGATAAACTCAAAGACGGCGGTGGTTATAAAGGTTGGATAACCATCCAGTCGATGACGCTGGGTTTTATTAGCCACAGCGACGCGTGGCCGGGTCAGCTAGTAAAAAATAAAATAAAAAATTTCGATTTTTAGATGTCTGACTAATCAAATGGATGATAGCCTATCAATGCAAGCAATTCTGAAGTTATTTTTTTTTTTTTTTTACATGAATACCGCACAAGAGTCCCAACTGCTCCCGTCTGGAGCCAGTGAGACTATGGCATCCCCAATTGGGGTATGTTAGGAGGCTGAAGGTAGTGGGGAGGGAAGGAGATAGGGAAGAGGAAGTTGGGAAGTTCCTGGCTATTCATATCTGGTCACCAAACACGGCGAAAGTCACTTCAGGCAACGTTTCAATTCTGAATGGTGATCTTACACCAGGGCGATACTGAGAGTATCTTCCACTCTGGAACATGCCGCAAATATACTATATATTATTTTAAATGAATAAATTGTGAAATACACAAATTAATCAAATAAAATTTATTTGCCAAGCCGGGATTCGATCCCGCGACCTTCGGAATGCTAGTCACGCGCCTTACCGCTGCACTACGCCGGTCGTCGAAGTACAAACAATATTTGCTTAGTTTTGCATATATGAAGCCTCGGTAGAAGTAATCATATTTATACCTTAACAGCTTCCAGGTGTATGAACTTCTCTTGCGTGTTGAGTTTGGCGGGGCCCAGAAGTGCCCCCGTGGCCCAGGAGGCGGGGCGCAGTGCTAGACGCAGACCCCAGCCCAGCCAGCCAGGGGCCCCCGGGCCTAGGGAGCTCCTGGGGGCTACCAGGCCACTCCTGCAATCAACGGGAAAACAAATTATATAATGATACAAAACTTAAGGAGATCTTAACCAAACCAGACAATTCAACAGCACTGTTAAAAAGCATTACATTCTTCAATTTGGGAGACGGGTATGGGTACCGCCATCCCAGCTAACATTAGTTGGATAACCAACACCTCTTTCATTGGTTACATAAAGTGGTTTGCTACGTTCGGTGACTTAGCAAGAGTGCCCGATTGAAGGGGTGAGGTTTGTTTAAAATTTTTTTTTTTTACATTAACTCCACACAGGAGGCCCTGAGGAAAATAATTTCCCTCAGGGCCTATGTCATCTGGGACGCTGTGTGGAGGGTCTTTTTGAGGAGAGGAAGGAATGAACATTGGTCTTGAAGAGACCCATGTTGTAGGAAGGAGGAAACACAGAGGCCGGCAAATCATTCCACAGCCGAGCTGTTGAACACAAGAACGAGTCGAAGAAACGACCCGTTCTCATGTGACAAATGTCAACCGTGTACAATGTTGGGCACGCGTTTGGCGTGTTTCCCGACTATGCACCGGTGCCGAAGGGATCAATGACGCTAGTTCCTCGGAGCATCTTCCATTGTAATACCGGTAGAACAAGGATAGCATTCCCACCCGACGCCTGTGCTCTAAAGATTGCAATCCGTCTGTTAAGATGGGAGAATCTATCAAACGGACCGCCCGTTTCTGCACAGAGTCAAGGGTTTTTTTCAGGTATTTTGAAGCTCCAGACCAGAGGTGGCTGCCAAATTCAACCGTGGGGCGCACTTGTGATTTGTTAGCAGTTGTGTACTATTAAAGTATGTGCGGGCCCTGTACAGTACGCCCAGTTTTTGGGAGGCTAACTTTACTCTGGCTTCGATGGAGCCCCCATACCTGAGCTGGTCACTTAGAGTTACACCAAGCATATCAATGGAGGGCCTGTTCGGAAGATTGCTTCCGTTGAAAGCGACTAGATTTAGTATATAAAGTGGTTTGCTACGTTCGGTGACTTAGCAAGAGTGCCTGATTGAAGGGGTGAGGTTTGTCTAGCGGGGTATGCATTTGCCCACCTTTTGAACATTTGACCTCTCTCGGCCCATCGCCTCGCACCGCGGTGGGAGGAATGGATTCATATGTCCAATATTCCTCGACACACTGACCCAAATTCCCATCCACCCCTCATATTATTTCCTTCCCAGAACTTCCTCTCCTTCCTTTCCTTAAAAAGACCCTCCACAAAGCATCACACTCTGTGTGGAGCTAATGTAAAAATGAAAGTAGTATTGAAAGTAGTATCTCACGTGACGAATGCAAATTTTCATTTTACGTATTAAAAATTTTGAAATTGCAACTAAAAATTTTTAATTTTACATATGTATTTATATTTCCACCGCCCCCAATGCAAATAGTTGTCCTTTCATCATCATCATCACTATTGGCTCTACAACCCTGGTGGGTCTTGGCCTCCTCAAGAGTCTTCCTCCACTCATCTCGGTTTTGTGCCAGCTTTCTCCAGTTTAGAAGCTCCAAGATAGATATATCTTTGAGAACGTTATAGCTCCATCTTAGTCTGGGTCTTCCCAGGCTCCTTCGCCCTATTGGTCTTGAGTTCAGCAGGGACTTTGGTGCTTGATGCTCGGTCATTCTCTCCACATGACCCAGCCACCGAAGTCTTCCCAGTTTTATAAATTTTGCGACGTTTAGCTCCTTAAACAAAGCATAGAGCTCATTGTTACGAGGGCTATTCAGAAACTAGGGAACGTTTTGTAATAAAACAAAAACTAGGTACAGGAAAAACATTTTATTATATACATCTGAAAGAGTGATTAAAATGCTACTTTTCTACATAGTCACCAAACAAATTAAGGCACTTATCGTAGCGGTGGACAAGCTTCGAAATTCCTTCGTCATAGAAATCCGCCGCCTGCGATTTCAGCCACTCAGTGACGCACGCCCAGAGCTCGTCGTCGTCATCAAAACGCTGTGTCGCTAGCCAGTTCTTCATCTTCGGGAACAAGTGAAAATCACTCGGTGCTAGGTCGGGACTGTAGGGTGGATGTGGGAAAATCTCCCATTTGAATGAGTCAAGAAGTTCTGCAGTTCGATTTGCCGTGTGAGGTCGGGCAATGTCATGAAAAAACAAAACTCGGCGCTTGTTTTGCATTGCTCTTCTAAGCTTGCGCAATGTTTGGCAGCACCGATCAGAGTTGATTGTTGCACCACGCTTGAGAAAGTCAATAAGCAGCACACCTTGCCTATCCCAAAAAACAGTAGCCATAATCTTCCTCGCTGACAAGGTTTGCAAAATTTTTTTTGGTTTTTTTGGGGGAACTTGTGTGCCCTCACTCCATGGACTGCAATTTTGTCTCGCAATTGACGTGCTTCACCCACGTCTCGTCACCCGTTACGATTCGATCCAGTAAAGAATCACCATGTGTGTGGTAGGCGTCAAGAAATGTTAAAGCTGCTCCCATTCGCTGACCTTTATGGAGGTCTGTAAGCATTTTTGGCACCCATCTTGCACAAAATTTATGGTAGCCAAGCTTGTGAGTCACAATTTCAAACAACAAAGTCCGTGAAACTTGTGGGAAGCAAAGCGAAAGCTCCGTTATTGTGAAGCGACGGTTTTCACGAATCTTCTCATCAACTTTGGCGAGAAGATCGTCTGTCACAATGCTCGGGCGTCCACTCCTCTCTTCATCATGCACGTTGGTTCGGCCATTTTTAAACCGGATACACCATTTTCACACTGAACTTTCATTCATTACGTCGTTGCCATACACTTTGCACAGTTGCCGATGAATTCCTATCGGTTTTTCGTTTTTTGCTAACAAAAACCGTATTAACTTCACAACTGGCGGGATTTGAAATTGCAGCGCACATTTTAAATTGGAATATTGGGAAAACGGGCAGCGCGGAGACATTCTCGTTCTGACGGTTGGATGCCGACTGAAGCTACGAGCACGCGCACACCAAAACATACGTGACCGCCGCGCGCCTAGCGGAATAGGTCAAACGTCTGCGTCAAAATCCATTTTTTAAAACCGGTCCGAAGTGTTTTGTACTCTAATATCTTCGTGTTTCTTTTATAGTACTTAATTAAAATAAATCGAAAAGTTTTTCTAAAAAAATATTTGGATAATTTTCTAAATTGTCTTATAAACAAGCTTATTATGGGTCCGAGTGGTTAAATAATTTTGTTTTTACTTTGACAAGAATTTATTTTATAAGGTTGGTACTTCTGACAAATAATGTCATATTTGATTGTCTATTCATTAAAAAAGGAATATTCCGTATTATCCGTGTATCAAACTTCTACAAGGAACATTCCGTATTATCCGTATATCGTACTTCTACAAGGAACATTCCATATTATCCGTGTATCAAACTTCTATAAGGAACATTCCGTGTTAACCGTGTATCAAACTTCTACAAGGAACATTCTGTATTATCCGACTATCGAACTTCTACAGCAACATTCCGTGTTAACCGTGTATCAAACTTCTACAAGGAACATTGTGTATTATCCGTGTATCAAACTTCTACAAGGAACATTCTATATTAACCGTGTATCAAACTTCTACAAGGAACATTCAGTATTATCCGTGTATTGAACTTCGGGGTGAAATGCAGATCCGGGCACCACTTGGAAATTTAATAAAAATGCACTTTCTAGATGAGAAAAGTGTGGAAAAGTTGAATAAAAAAGAAATTAAGGCGCGCTCGGCAAAATTGAGGGAGATACAGCCATTCATAAATAAACCACAGCCGTTTAAAGAATGTATGAAATGACACTTCATGAACAGATGTTGTCCGCCTGTGTCCGCCATTTGATACTAATTTGTTGGTAGGGATACCCGATACAAGAGCCTAGATACGATTGTAGGGAATAAATAATAAGGCGCGTAGGTACTGGAATGGAGACAAACCATTCAAATCCTGGGATGGGCTATATTTCGGTTTACGGAAGGTCTTCCTAAATAATAAAACTTTTTTTTTATACTAACTATTGGCTGGAGAATCCGAATCCGAAAGAATTTTTTTTCGGAAAGCAATATTAACAAAGTTACACGACTTTAAAATTTTCTATACGCACACATGAAGGAAGCATTCTGACAGTTTAAAGTCATAGAAATAGCCATACCAAAGATATTAAACCACATAAAATTAAGTGTTGCCATATCAATAACTAACTTAAGTAATTATTTTTTATAAATTTTACTCACTTTTGAAAAACTACTTGAAAACAGGGATATTATTTTTAAATTGGCGCGAGCAGGCGGTATAAAGGGGCACAAACCATGTTACACAAACCTAGCGTAGCCGCTAAACTACTTGAAAACGTAGGCTGTTTTTTTAAATTGACGCGAGCAGGCGGTATAAAGGGGCACAAACCATGTTACACAAACCTAGCGTAGCCGCTAAACTACTTGAAAACGTAGGCTGTTTTTTAAAATTGACGTGAGCAGGCGGTATAAAGGGGCACAAACCATATTACACAAACCTAGCGTAGCCGCTAAATTACTTGAAAACGTAGGCTGCTTTTTTAAATTGACGCGAGCAGGCGGTATAAAGGGGCACAAACCATGTTACACAATGGTCGATTTATAAGGTATGTTTGATGATATTATTGCATGGTAACATTTAATTTTGTGTGGTAAAACATCGAGTAGGCGTTATAAAGGGGCACTTTCTTTTGAATCACAAACCATGTTACACAAACCTAGCGTAGCCGCTAGTAATTAAAAATTTTAAAATTATTATTTTTAAATTTTTCAAGTAATTTGTCGGTTTCTAGGGGTTTTTGAGTTTAGTTTAGGGATAAATATTTTCGAGAGTTGGCAACACTGATTTTCTTTTAGGTTAGTGACAAAATGGCAGGTGAACTAACAGTATTGGTTGGCGAAGTGAAATTTTTCTTAACGTAATTGAAAATTAATTACTTATTCAATTTTTTTTTTTATTGCTTTCCGCACTTTTTTTCACCTTCCAGGTTAAAGTTCTCGGAAAAAATTCAGTTTGTGGGGGAAATTCGTAAAAAATAATTTTTATTTTTTTTATACTAATTATGGGCCGGAAAAACCGAATCTGAAAGAATTAGGCGGCGGAAAGCAATATTAACTGAGTTACACGACTTTAAAAATTTTTATACACATACAGGAAAATAGCCATTTTGGAACCATTCTGATTCCTAGAAAATCAAACTAATAGTTATTTTTATACTAACTTTGGGCCGGGGAATCCGAATCTGAAAGAATTAGGCGGCGGCAAGCAATATTAACTGAATTACACGACTTTAAAATTTTCAATACACAACACACATGAAAATATTCATTTCTGAAGCTGAATTTGACACATTCAGTACAAAATCATAGATAAACAAGAAATCTAGAAAAACATGTGCCAGCAGTGTTACCAGCTCTCAAAAATATTAATCCCTATATCAATAACATAAAACACACCTCACATGATAATTTATCACATAACACATTAACCTGAAAATAGATAACAGCAGAAAAACGTACCTTACCTAACCTAACCTAACCTAACCTAACGCTAGGTTTGTGTAACATGGTTTGTGCCCCTTTATACCGCCTGCTCGCGTCAATTTAAAAAAACAGCCTACGTTTTCAAGTAGTTTAGCGGCTACGCTAGGTTTGTGTAACATGGTTTGTGCCCCTTTATACCGCCTGCTCACGTCCCTAACCTAACCTAACCTAACCTAACGCTAGGTTTGTGTAACATGGTTTGTGCCCCTTTATACCGCCTGCTCACGTCCCTAACCTAACCTAACCTAACCTAACGCTAGATTTGTGTAACATGGTTTGTGCCCATTTATACCGCCTGCTCGCGTCAATTTTTAAAAACATCCCTGTTTTCAAGTAGTTTAACGGCTACGCTAGGTTTGTGTAACATGGTTTGTGCCCCTTTATACCGCCTGCTCACGTCCTTAACCTAACCTAACCTAACGCTAGGTTTGTGTAACATGGTTTGTGCCCCTTTATACCGCCTGCTCGCGTCAATTTTAAAAAACATCCCTGTTTTCAAGTAGTTTAACGGCTACGCTAGGTTTGTGTAACATGGTTTGTGCCCCTTTATACCGCCTGCTCACGTCCCTAACCTAACCTAACCTAACCTAACGCGAGGTTTGTGTAACATGGTTTGTGCCCCTTTATACCGCCTGCTCACGTCAATTTTAAAAAACATCCCTGTTTTTAAGTAGTTTAACGGCTACGCTAGGTTTGTGTAACATGGTTTGTGATACAAAAGTGAGTAAAATTTATTAAAAATAAGTACTTAAAATATAAACATTTTATTTTACGTTATTGATATTACTGGTTAATGGCAACACTTAATTTTGTGTGGTAAAAACATCTATGTTATCTTGTTTTCTATGGTCTTTGTACTACGTGTGTCAAATCAAAATCAGCTTCCGAAATGAATATTTTCATGCGTGTGTATGGAAAATTTTAAAGTCGTGTAATTCAGTTAATATTGTTTGCCGCCGCCTAATTCTTTCAGATTCGGATTCCCCGGCCCATAGTTAGTATAAAAATAACTAGTTTGATTTTGTAGGAATCAGAATGCTTACAAAATGACTATTTTCCTGTGCGTGTATAAAAAAATTTTAAAGTCGTGTAACTCAGTTAATATTGGTTTCCGCCGCCTAATTCTTTCAGATTCGGATTCCCCGACCCAAAATTAGTATAAAAATAACTAGTTTTATTTTTTAGGAATTTCCCCCATAAACCGAATTTTTTCCAATAATAATTATCTGTATATCGAACTTCGACAAGGAACATTCCGTTTTCTCGAATTTTACTTACGTTTTCATCTGGTTCAGAACAATCTCAAGACAGGCGGGATATTTTCCATTTCTCTGGAAGGCAGTTCTAAGGTCTTCGTACGAGAATGATCCGTTATTCTGACTCCATTTCCCAATCAAATCTATCCAAAACTTCATTTTGGATTCATAGTCTGTCGGATTGACGCTCTTGAGACGAAATGGTGCGAATAAAACCGTCATACGAACATCGTCCGACCATGCTGCGGGCATTTGGGACTGTGGAAGAGGTAAAAACATGTCTTTTTGAACAGGCAAACTTCCCTTTGAAGTTCGCTTGGTCAGCTTTCCCTCCGACATCGCAATTCAAAAATTAAAAGTTAGGTTAAAATTTTTGATAAAATGCGTCTTTCATATGTCTTATATTATAACACAACAATGCCACACTCTAATCAAGTCACATTAAACACTGTCACGTGTATTTAATACGGTTTTTTATAATAGTTCACTTGTTTCATTAGTTTATATTCTATTTTATTCAATTTTTTTAGCATAAACAAAGAAAAGAACATAATAAAATGACGTAAAGCAATATTTTGACGTTTTGAAAAGATTTGGTGCTGCCATACAAAATAAAATTCAACGACTAGGATGCCAATACTAAAAAAAGAAATTTGACTATAAACTTTGACCACAGTACAAACTGCAAACAAAATGGTGGCGGCAGGGCTGGGCAGTATTTGAATTACTTGTAATTGAAATATGTATTTGAAATACAAATACGTATTTTGTATTTGTATTTCAATTACTTCCTAAAAATGTATTTTGTAATTTGTATTTACAACAAAACATGTATTTTGCCCAGCCCTGGGTGGTGGTTCGTGCTGTGAGGCAGGGAAGACTGTGTCTCCCCACAAAAATACAGAATAATGTTCTGTATCATTTGTGGAGACGTTTTTGAATTTTTGGAAGCCACTCACGCTTCAATATTATTCTTGTAACTATATTCCATTCATTCAAAATTATTATGACTGCTAGTAGTATTGTAGGGGTCTTCGACCAGATGATATACTTGATCGAAGGTAGGGGTCTACGGAATCGTCACGGTGCGGTGCGTTGAGAGAGATGCAAGAAAATTATTACTTTTTTCCTTTGGAGAAAACAGACCTATCTACATTGTGTATCTTCTCATCTTTTCAAAGAACTACAGCACTATTGTGATGAGGAATGTATGTTTATTGACGTATAAAAGTGCCCCATTGAGCGATATAAATATATTATCAGGCTTGGTCATTTTGTCTTCAAGACACCTTGTACTCTTTATAGAACGGTGAGTTATCTAAAAGTGCACAATCTTTTTTTGTCAAAACATTGTTTTACCAATGTACCTACACAAACTATTTTTTTTTTCAGTACCCGAAATCTTATGTAGACAGTGACCTGCCTCACGTTTTAAAGTGGAATGTGCAAAATTTCATCAACTTTGGATTAAAAATGTAGATTTTAATATAAATCAAATCCACGCCAACCACCAGGGTGTCCACCACGCGAATTCCCTCCCGCCACAGCGAATGCCCGGAATGCGTTGCGATGCCACCCAAAGAAAGAAAGTGTTCCCCCTCCCACCTTCTCTCCCTGCCGATAAACTATATGAAATACACATGTTTTTCAAACAACTCTTGTAATATTTACAAATTCCATAATGCCAGAGCTCACTATTATATATAGGAACCATCACGAGTATGCGCACAACGGTTCTATGACAGTTGATCCGGCTACATTTGGTCCAGCGACAGTTGGGGAAGCGTCTACTAATATCTACAGGAATTCCAAAAACTGAAAAAATCTAACTAATATCTATGAGAACCAAAGTGTTGACGAATATCTACAGCTCAAACTGCTGACTAATATCTATGGGAAACAAAGTGTTGACGAATATCTACAGCACTGGCAGAGGTTGGATTTGCAATTATGTATAGCATATTGGAATAACGTAATATTGCGTATGCAGTTTAAAACACTTAATTTATGTAAGTATGTATGTAAAAATCCCTAATATCGGACTATTGGACACATTTAGCTGATTAGTCCAACCTACGCTCTGTAGATATTAGTTCAACCTACGCTCTGTAGATATTAGTCAACACTCTGAAGTTTGTAGATATTAGTTCAACATATGAGCTGTAGATATTCGTCCGACATACAGGCTGTAGGTATTAGTATCTGGAGTCACAGTTGGTCCGACCGACAGTTCGTCCGGCTGACATTTGGTCCGGCGACAATTAGTCCGGCCGAAATTTTAGAAGATGTTTTCTTTAAGTAAGTATGCAAAGAGGATATACGGCCGTACAATCAAAGTCGATATACTTATATCTGAAGGCATCTTGAGTGAAAATCCGTTGTAAAATTATTTTTACTAATAATTTCGACTCTCCGAAGTAGCATGCCGCAAAAAAAGGAAAATAAGTAATAAATAAATAATAATATCACAAAATAAGACATACTTATACGTGCAGTCGGCTTAGCAAAAAAACGCTAAAGATTCCTACTTGCATATAATATAACTTTTATATCTGAATATAACACAAGAGTCCCAACTGCTCCCAACCGTCTCGAGCCAGTGAGACTATGGCATCTCCACAATTTTGGCATGGGGAAGGAGATGTGGAAAATGTACCTGGCTATTCAGATATAGTCATCAAACACGGCTAAAGTCATTTCAAGTAACGTTACAATTCTGAATGAATACTGACGAATAACAAAATACGACCTCCTAAATCTTAAGTAGATATTGCACATGTACCTAAGTATGTCGTATTTTGGTATTCGTCAGTATTCATTCAGAAATACAACGTTATTTGTTTTGAATTTTTTTATGCACCGACGTGTATGTAAATAGGTATTACATTCATTTTAAATTGGGAGGTGGGTATGGGTACCGCTGCCCCGGGATCCATTTATCAGAAAACCAACACCCCTGTCATATAGGTCACCCCGAGTTGTTCGCTACGTTTGCTGATTGGGCAGGGTGCCCAGGTTCGTATAGGTCTTGGCGGCAAATGCATTTGCCCACCAACTACGTGGTGGGCCGGATCGGGAAAGACTGAGAGAGACCGGACTCTCTTGACCCATCGCCTTACACCGCAGTGGGAGGGTGGATTATTCGTCAGTCACTCCAGGACACACTGACCCTCTAGATTCCTACCAACCCCACCTTTACCCTTCCCAGAACTTCCTCTCCTACCTTTTCCTAAAAAGAACCTCCACACAGCATCCCCAAAGATGACATAGGTCCTGAGGGATGTTTTCCCTCGTGATCTCCTTTATAAACCTCAAACAAATAAATGCAAAAAAACGATCAATGCAATTAAAAAATATAACAATTATTATAAGCAATAATTATCAGCCTGCTTATCTAATACCCGCCAAAAAATCAATATATTATGCTAGTGTTTCATTCATAATTCATAATTTCATTAGTGTTTCATTCATAATTTCATTAGTGTTTCATTCATAATTTCATTAGTGTTTCATTCATAATTTCATTAGTGTTTCATTCATAATTTCATTAGTGTTTCATTCATAATTTCATTAGTGTTTCATTCATAATTTCATTAGTGTTTCATTCATAATTTCATTAGTGTTTCATTCATAATTTCATTAGTGTTTCATTCATAATTTCATTAGTGTTTCATTCATAATTTCATTAGTGTTTCATTCATAATTTCATTAGTGTTGCATTCATTTTTTTTTTTTTTACATTAACTCCACACAGGAGGCCCTGAGGAAAATAATTTCCCTCAGGGTCTATGTCATCTGGGATGCTGTGTGGAGGGTCTTTTTGAGGAGAGGAAGGAATGAACATTGGTCTTGAAGAGACCCATGTTGTAGGAAGGAGGAAACACAGAGGCCGGCAAATCATTCCACAGCCGAGCTGTTGAATACAAGAACGAGTCGAAGAAACGACCCGTTCTCATGTGACAAATCTCAACTGTGTACAAATGTTGGGCACGCGTTTGGCGTGTTTCCCGACTATGCACCGTTGCCGAAGGGATCAATGATGCTAGTTCCTCGGAGCATCTTCCATTGTAATACCGGTAGAACAAGGATAGCATTCCCACCCGACGCCTGTGCTCTAAAGATTGCAATCCGTCTGTTAAGATGGGAGATCCGTCTGTTAATTTCATTAGTGTTTCATTCATAATTTCATTAGTGTTTCATTCATAATTGTTACCCTTTGTGCTATGCATAAAAATCTCGTCTTAAACGTTAGTTTACCAATTAAAAAAATAATAATTAAAAAATATAAGTTCGTGCAAAATTTTAATATTTAAAAAAACTACACCTATGTTTATTTCGATTTAAAAATTTGAAAGCGGATTTTATCACTTTTCTAAAACAGTTTTTAGTTTTTTGATACATACGTTCAGAAATATTCAATTTATTTGGATTTTATTGTAAAGCGGAAATATTTTGGCTCTGAAATAATACGATTGCAGTCCATTTTTCTCCTATTATTATTATTTGTCCGATCTGTCTGTCCCAACTTTATTCCTGTAATCGATCTGACGGCTGTCAAAAGAACGCGACGGGCGTGACATCTGTTGACAAATCCAATTACTAAAACATCTACAGGGTGTATTTTATCACCGAATAGACAAACTGATAGGAGCATGTCGGTTTCGCGCGTTTTCATCCCGCGAAAAATATCCTCCGACAAAATATCCAACAAACAAAGCATCCTCCAACAAAATAACTACTAAACCTAACTTAACCTAACCTAATCTAAGCTAACCTAATCTTATCTAACCTAACCTAACCTAACCTAACCTAACCTAACCTAACGTAACGTAACCTAACTTAATCTAACCTAACCTAACATAATATAACCTAACCTAACGTAACGTAACCTAACTTAATCTAACCTAACCTAACATAATATAACCTAACCTAACGTAACGTAACCTAACTTAATCTAACCTAACATAACATAATATAACCTAACCTAACGTAACGTAACCTAACTTAATCTAACCTAACCTAACATAATATAACCTAACCTAACCTAACCTAACGTAACGTAACCTAACTTAATCTAACCTAACCTAACATAATATAACCTAACCTAACGTAACGTAACCTAACTTAATCTAACCTAACCTAACATAATATAACCTAACCTAACGTAACGTAACCTAACTTAATCTAACCTAACCTAACATAATATAACCTAACCTAACGTAACGTAACCTAACTTAATCTAACCTAACCTAACATAATATAACCTAACCTAACGTAACGTAACCTAACTTAATCTAACCTAACCTAACATAATATAACCTAACCTAACCTAAGGGGCCATCCATAAATTACGTTTTTTTTACATGAGCTCCACACAGGAGGCACTGAGGAAAATAATTTCCCTCAGGGCCTATGTCATCTTTGGGGTTGCTGTGTGGAGGGTTTTTTTAAGGAAAGGAAGGAGAGGAGAGTTCTGGGAAGGAAAAGGGTTTAAGGGGTGGGTAGGAATCTGTGGTTCAGTGTTTCTTGGTCATCCGCCTCCAAGACCAAGACAAACCCGCCTCCCAAATAGATTGTCTATTAGTTAAAAAAGGAACATTCCGTATTATCCGTGCATCAAACTTCGACAAAACGAACGTTCCGTATTATCCGTGAGGTGGACTAACTGCACATTTACCAAAATATCAAATCAATTTACAATTTTTTGTGGAAAAGAGTCAATAAGTCTAAAATTTGATTAAAAATGACATATTTCCGGTTTTGTCTGGTTATTACCCACTACCGCGTACTATCACAAATAATCACAAAACCAAAAAAAACTTTGCCACTAGAGCACTAGAGCTAATCGTAAATTATCTGTTCTTACCAGAATCTAATCCAATCTAAGTTATCAGAAAAATTGATTTTTAAATATTACTGGCGAGTTTCTAGCATCGTTGCAATGCCACTAATAAAGACTGAACTTTGTTTCTCCCTGCGTGTCTTTTCCCATTCAACCCGTTCCCTTTCCGCCTCTCCTTCCCCTCCCATGTCCTCTTCCCCTCACGCGTTTCTTCTCTACCTTCCCCGCCTTCCTTCTCCATTCTCCCGCTAGCCTAAGGCGGCCAACCGTCCCGCATTCTGCGGGACCGTCCCGCATTGACGGTTGAAGTCCCGCATTGAAATATTTAATGAAATAGTCCCGCAAATCATCTAAAGCGTCCCGCATGTCCCGCATTCCTATATTTTTGTAAAATTGTCTTTGGGAGACAAATAAACTTTCTCTACGTTTAGTCAATTTTAACCATTTCCGTTCACCTGTAGTTAAGTTGATGACAATATTTGTCCCTAGAAAAGGCCCGAAGATATCGATCTAGGGATTGGTTTATTTAATGCGCTGCATACAGATATTCTAAATTATAAATAGCCAGTTTTGTGTTCAGAATATTAAATTCCGGTTGGATTCATCTGATGACATATTTCGACGGAAAACATTATCTTATTCGAAGTGCAGTTATAAAATTCTATTTGCAGTGGAATGTGCTGCCAGAATCAAAGAGTAACCATTTTCATGTTCTGAGTATAGTTTTAATGCGCCGCATACAGATTTAATTTAAACCAGTTTTGTGTTCACAGTGTAAAATTTTAACTGGATTCATCTGATGACATATTTTGAAGAAAAACATTCTCTTATTCGAAGTGCAGGAATAAAATTCTAGTTGCGGATTATGCAGTAGCGTAGCGGGAGGGGGGGGGGGGGGGGGGGGGTGGAACGCCCCGGGTACCACCAATGGGAGGGTGACACCCGAGCAAAAAAATTATGAAGGATATTGTCACACAAATATTGAATTCGGTGTTATTTTCGTGCCTGACGGTCTTTTTATAGACTAAAATAACCTATTTCTGAAATTCTCTAGCAAACCCCCTCCCCCCCCAGAATGCACAATTTTTAACATATTTGTGAAATCGAAATTGGGGGGAGGGGATACCACCACGTTATCCGCCCCGGGTGCCACTCTTGCCTAGCTACGCCACTGGGACTGTGTATATGCTGCCAGAATCAAAGAGAAACTATTTTCATGTTCTGAGTGTAGTTTTAATTCGCCGCATACAGATTTAATTTAAATCAGTTTTATGTTCAGAATGTAAAGTTTGTATTGTGTATTCATCTGATGACACATTTCTCTTATTTGAAGTGCAGTCATAACATTTTTTTATTTTTCATTATTTAATAAATGTAACAAAAATTACATGTTTATGGGTATTCTATAAAGTTTTTTGTAAAAAAAATATACATTATTTAATATGTCTTACACCTTTTTTTTAGCAAAGCTCGTGTTAAAAAGGCGGAGACAACGAATGTAGATTATAATTTTTATATAAGTTTAAATAATATATAATTTTTTTTAATATACATATAGATCAATTAATGGATAATTAACAGTATACAAAGAAAAAAAATAGTATAGGTATTTCATAATATATGCATCTATAGTTTTATATAATATATAAAACATATAATAGAACGAATGTAGCAGAATGAAGAGGAGATAAAAAAGAAAGGAGAAAAATAAAGAAAGAAAAAGGATATCAGATATTACAATGGTGTTTAGAAATAAAGTATTATAAGATGTGTTGATTGTAATAAGTTATATATAAAGAGCTTTTATTGATTTTTTGAATTTTTTATAAATTTGTTTCCAATCTTAAATTAACTGGCAATTGGTTAAACCATTTAACTCCAATATATTTATAGTATTGTTGAGCTGTGGTGGTGTTACAACGCGAACGCGGGTCAGTCATAGAGCCCAGGATATTTGTTCTAATGCTGTTTGAAAAAGGAGTGAAGCTCTCATTATTGAAGCAATCTTTGTGTATTTGTAGAATTGTAATTTTTTTATAAATAACATGAAGTGAAGGTACTTTAAAATCTTGAAATAATTTGATAGTGGGGTAATCATAGGCTTTTTTTAAATTATTTTTATAATTAATTTTTGAATGATTTCCAATGGTAAAAGAGAAGTTTTGAATGCACCGCCCCAATCAACAATTCCATACTGTAGCACTGATTGGATTAAGGAAAAGTAAATAGTTCTTAATATACTAATATTTAAAATGCATCGAATTCTAATGAAAATTTACACTAATTTTCTTAGTCTCTCAACTGTTGTGCTGATTTGTATCTTCCACTTTATGTTACTGTCTATATACCCCAAGGTATTTAACATTGGTTTTAACAGTGAGTACAGAGCAATCAGGTTTACAGATATATGAATTTGAATAACAATTATATGAGTGTATACATATATTTAGATTTTCAGGGGTAGCATATTTAGTCAGAGTGAAAGGAATTACAAAAGTTTTATCTGTATTTAGAGATAGTAAATTTTGATCAAACCATTTTTTTAATTAAATTTATATCTGATTCCGCCGTTCTCTGAGTTTCATTCCACGTTGATCCCTCAGCTCAAATTGCTGTGTCATCAGCGTAAGATATTAGTTTGGATTTTATGGTGAGTTTAAAAATATCATTAACATAAATGATAAAAAGAATTGGACCCATTTCTGTTCCCTGCGGGGTTGCATTCCAGTTGCAGACTGTGTATGTGCTGCCAGAATCAAAGAGAAACCATTTTCATGTTGTGATTGTACAAATTTTCAATTTCCGAGAGAGAAAATTTGTACCTTACCCCCCCCCCCCTCCCGTCGACACCACATGCCACCGTGTCCCGCATTGATGGTTTACAAAGTTGGCCGCCTTACGCTAGCCCCCCTCCTGCGATACCCTCCCCTCTCCCGCGTTCCATATATTCAGTCCCGGTACATTCAGTTTTCAAACAGCTCGCGTGCCACCTATTGCAATTTTTTTATACAAATTTTATAATGCCAGAACTCACCAGTATACATAGAAACCTTTGCGGGCGTGCTCACAACAACTCACCAAAGTTTCATGGCAATCGGATGAATGGTTTAGCAAAGCATAATTTCACGACGTCAGAGCTCACTATTATATACAGAAACCATCGCTGGAATGCGCACATCAAATCCCCAAAGTTTCATCGCAATCGGATGAATGGTTAGAAACGCATAATTTCATGAAACCAGAGCTCACTATTGTATATAGAAACCATCACTGGCATGCCCACATCAAATCCCCATAGTTTCATGGCAATCGGATGAATGGTTTAGCGAAGCATAATTTAACGACGTCAGAGCTCACTGTTATATACAGCAACCATCGCGGGCATGCGCACATCAAATCCCCATAGCTTCATGGCAATCGGATGAATGGTTTAGCGAAGCATAATTTCACGACGCCAGAGCTCACTGTTATATACAGAAACCATCGCGGGCATGCGCACATCAAATCCCCATAGTTTCATGGCAATCAATGCATAGACATCTCATATACTCACATTACAGGGGCGTGCACTCCATATAGGCACATAAGAACTGCCTACCCTGCCGTATTTGTAAAACATAAGCATGTAAATAATATTATAATTTACTAGCTGATTCCCGGCATGCGTTGCTACGCCATTTAATAAATAAATCATTTCTCCCTGCGTGTCCTTTACCATTCGTCCCGTTCCCATTCCGCCTCCCCTTCCTCTCCCGCAACCTCTTCCCCTCACGCGTTCCCACCCCGCCTTCTCCGCCTTCCCTCTCCCCACTCCCCTCTCCCGCATCTCCTGCCCCTCTCGAGTTCCCCTCTCCACTCCCGCATTCCATTCAATCCCGGTACATTTAGTTTTCAAACAGCTCGCGTGCCACCTATTGCATTTTTTATACAAATTTCATTATGCCAGAGCTCACCACTTCTTTTATACAAACCTTGTACTGACAATAACGAACACAGAAAAAAAAGAATTATCAAATTTGGTGCAGTCGTTCGGAAGTTATGCGCGTACATACATTTCGGTGATTCGTTTTTATTTATATGAATGGATGAATGGATGAATGGATGAATGGATGAATGGATGAATGGATGAATGGATGAATGGATGAATGGATGAATGGATGGATGGATAGATTAAATATTGCTAAAAATAAATACACACTTTCAAAAATAAGCGCGGAAAGTTGAACAACCGAAACTACGTGCATAAACTGTAACTGAAACTACACGCGCGCCCTCCGAGTGCCTCACTAAAATGCGGCCTAAGCAGGAATTATTTCTGCTTGGAGGTAACTTCACACAAGATTTAATAATATCAATGTTTACTAAACGCACATAGCGTAGAGTAGAACTGTCGTTTTGAATTTGCTTCTGTGAGGTTTTTTTGTTAATATTATGCAGTGCTTTCTGGAACAAATTTAGACGACACGACACGACAGTGACATCTGTTGTTATATATTTCTATCAACTAGTTGTCTTACCAGCAGCTAGCACACTTAGCGAAAACTTGTACGAAGGGAGTTCATTTGTAGTAAGTTTTTTAAAAGTTTATTTGAATCAATTCGGCGGTTTTACTACTGCCTACCCTGATTTAAAACTTTGTGCACGCAACTGCTCACATACATATATATCCTCAAGCAAGCATGATTGATATTTATATATATATATATATATATATATATATATATATAGGTACTAGCTGACCCGGAAAAGGTTGTTCTGCCATATAAATTATTTCTATTGAATGTTTTGGTTGTTAAATAAAACATAACAAATAATGTATTGTAAGTGTGTGGGGATGGGATCTATGACAGAAAGAGGAATGGAGCGCTGTAGACGATGCCCGCCGATAAAAAAAAAACATCAACTCTTCATCTTCTCAATTTAATGTTTTTCATTGGAGTAACGGACATATTCATAGTTTGATCTCTTATAAGTTAAATGTAAAGTGAAAAAAGTCACATATTTTTATCTTTAAGTTGGAAAGTGAAATAATGAAAATCAATATTAATTTCGAAGAGCAATTGAGTGTGCGATATTTTTTGTCAGTCCGTCTTTAGCCAACCCAAATAAGCTCGATGGTTTGTCCACGCGAGAACATGATGCTGAATGAAATGTCAAAATGACGCGATGCTTCTCGTGAATGTCTTGCACATGTGTGGATGAAAGTTCGATGAGGCGGATTTGTCATTCAGCGACATAAATAATTTCATTCTGTTTGAAATACGAACGACGGTTCAATTTGTTCATAAATATCTGGATAGGGACACCTAATCACCTAGCGGAATGAAGTATAATTTAAAATGTATTCTTATACTTACCAAATATACACTCAAAATTTCATAGAAGTCGGTCCAGCCGTTTCGGAGGAGTGCGACCACAAACACCGTGACCCGAGGTATTTTTAATATTCAAGATATTGACGGCCGGCGTAGTGCAGCGGTAAGGCGCTTGACTCGCATTCCGAAGGTCGCGGGATCGAATCCCGGCGTGGCAAATAAGTTTTATTTGATTAATTTGTGTATTTCACAATTTATTTATTTAAAATAATATATATACATATAGTATATTTGCGGCACGTTCCAGAGTGGAAGGTATCTACTCTCAGTATCGCCTTGGTGTAAGACCACCATTCAGAATTGAAACGTTGCTTGAAATGGCTTTAGCCGTGTTTGGTAATATATCCAGGTACTTTCCCACCTTCCTCTTCCCTATCTCCTTCCCTCCCCATACCTTTAGCCTCACAACATACCCCAATTGGGGCGCGATAGTCTCACTGGCTCCAGACGGGAGCAGTTGGGACTCTTGTGCGGTATTCATGTAAAAAAAAAATCGCATTAAAAAAAACTAATTTGTATGAAAGTGCAAAATCTCTTAAATAATTTCTTTCGCACGAAAAGTCGGTTAAATCAAGTAATTTCATAAAATTGTTGTATAATATCTGGTATAATATTCGATGCTATGCCATTCAAAGAAATAAATTGATTCTCCCTGCATGTCCTTTCCCGTGCATCCCCGTTCCCTTCCGCCTTCCCCACCTTCAACCTCCCTCGTGTCTTCCCTCTCCGCAAATCCCACCTTCCCCTTGCCTTTCCTCCCTGCCGCAAAAATATATGAAATACACACATTTTCATTTATACAAATTTCATAACGCCAGAGCTTACCATTATATACAGCCCATGTTACTCGCTGATAATGTAGCTTTCTATTGGTGAAATTTTTTTAAAATCGGTTCAGTAGTTTCGGAGCCTATTCAATGCAAACAAACAATCAAATCTTTTCTCTTTATCTATAATATAAAATGATTCGCTAAATGTGTTGGTAAGCGCAAATCTCGAGAGCAGCTGAACCGATTTCGCTAATTCTTTTTTTAGAATATTCCTTGAAGTACGAGGATGGTTCTTACGGAGAGAAAAATTAAGAAAATTGCGCATAAAATTGGATAATTTCAGAAAACATGAGCACGTTTGACAGTTCGCGTGTTTGAGAATGACAGTTTGCAAAACATTTATTGTTCAATCAAGATTCTATTTTTGAAAATCTTTAATAAATTTATTTAAATTAGGTACTCCACTAATAGTTTAAATCGAATCAAGAATTTTAGATATTTTAAATAGGTACCTATGTTAGGTACAAAATTTAATATACATGAGAAATGGAAATTTGAATAAAAATTGTAAAAGGTGGCACGCGGGCTGTTTAAAACTGAATGTACTGGGATTGAATACAAGGAACGCGGGAGAAGGGTTGGCGGGACGAGGGAGTGAGAAAGGGAAGAGGGAAGGCGGGGAAGGTGGAAGGGAAACGCGGGAGGTTGGAGCGGGGAGGGGGACTTGGGAGGGGGGAGGGGAACTCGGGAGGGTGGTTTGCGGAATGGGGGAAAGGGGGGGGGGAGTGGAGTGAGGAGAGGGAAGGTGGAGGTGACGGAGTGGGAATGCGAGAGGGGAAGAGGACGCAGGAGAAGACGGGGAGGCGGAAGGGGAACGGGATGAATGGGAAAGGACACTCGGGGAGAAACAATTTCTTTATTAATTGGCATAGCAACGCATGCCGGGACCAGCTAGTAGTATTATAAAATAGTATTTAGAAAGATTAGCAAGTTCCCGGCTTTCCTTGCAATGCCACATAATTAACTCGAAGAAATTCCTTAAAAATATACACTGAGATATTTAATTTTGGAAGATATGCTTGATTACAATTAGTTTCACTAAATTTACTTGGTGTATTACAATTTTTATTCTGGTTTTTATTTAAATTTATTGATTGAGAAAGGGATAAATTTTGTTTTTTTTTTCAGTATGGAGAGGAGATTTTTATCGAACCAATTTTTCGGTTTATTAATATTAACTAAGTTATTATCGACTATGTGGATGAGTATGTATACTTAGGTCAAATAATTTATTCTGTAGATATAACCACAAAATAAATAGACAGACGTATTGGAAATGCTTGGAAACAATATTTGGGTTGTAAGGAAATAATGAAAAACAGTGAAACTAGGATAACTATTAAACGGAAACTTTTTGATACCTGCATACTTCCTGTACTTATTTATGGTTGCCAAACTTGGGCACTCACAAAAGATCACAATAAAAAAACTCGAAACTTGTCAAAACTCCATGGAAAGAAGTATGTTAGGGAAAAGACTGTCCGATAGAATAAAAGTCGAAACTATTAAGAAACAAACAAGAACAAAAGATGTCACAAAAACAATAAAAAAGCTAAAGTGGAAGTGGTCAGGCCACACAATCAGAGGAAGTGAAAAATGATCAAAATTAGTCATGAATTGATTCCCAAGTGATAAGAAGAGAACGAGGTAGACTATTTAGATGGTGGGTTGACGGCATCAAAGCCATAGCAGGTGGTACATGGACAAGAGTAACTAATGATAGAGAGAAATGGCGACAGTTGGAGGAGGCCTTTGTCAAATAGTGTAACAGACAGGTAGTCGTTGCACGATAAGTTTTATAAAGGTTATAAATATTATAAACAATGTAATGTAATTTACTGTTTGTAGAGACGGGTTGCAATCTTTAGAGCACAGGCGTCGTGTGGGAATGCTGTCCTTGTTCTACCGGTATTACAATAGAAGATGCTCCGAGGAACTAGCGTCATTGATCCCTTCGGCACCGGTGCATAGTCGGGAAACACTCCAAACGCGTGCCCAATATTTGTATACAGTTGACATTTGTCACATGAGAACGGGTCGTTTCTTCGACTCGTTCCTGTGTTCAACAGTTCGGCTGTGGAATGATTTGCCGGCCTCTGTGTTTCCTCCTTCCTACAACATGGGTCTCTTCAAAACCAATGTTCATTCCTTCCTCTCCTCAAAACAACCCTCCACACAGCATCCTAGATGACATATCCCCTAAGGAAAATAATTTCCCTCCTCCTGCGTAGAGTTAATGTAAAAAATAAAAAAAACTGACTGACGATAAAGCAGTGCTGGACTCCTGCGTACCGTGTAGGTAGGCACCCTTAATGTGCGGAATTCGAAAAATCTGGATTCCTTCCATCCTGTATGCCGATCGGAACATAAAACGAATGAAACCCATCAGCGTTATGAAATACATTTATTTGGATTTTATTAATTCAAAATACGCCCGATTTTTTAAAGATTAAAAAAACAATATTATTGATGTAATATTTATTCATAATTACCCCGCACACAATTCGCCCGGATCTCCCCATTGCCGATAATTTGATTGGGACTGAGTGGGGGAGAGAGGGGAGTCGGGTAAATGAGGTTGGACCACTCCGTATTCAGTTCTGAAATTAGCTGTCACCGCCCGCGCCGCGCCGGGGCCATCATGCTAACAATGGTGCAACGATGGGGAGGGTGGGGGGAATAGCTCACCCCATTAATGTGGGACAGGGGGTATAGCACGGACACATCGATAAGGAAGCAATATCGGCAGTATTAAATTAGCGGATGACGTTTGTTTACCGATGTACCGATCGGTTTACGGTTCCGCAACCGGGCTAGAAAAGAAGAAGACGGAGAGATACGAAATTACGAATGTTAGAGGAGAGCGCTAACATTTACAGCGACAAAATCGATGCGAAAATTGCGAAAATGTTTAATAAAACACGACTCGTTTAAAATAGAGCAAAAATCTCACGGGCATTGTATTAAAAAGCATTTAAAGAAACACTGTGAATTTTTCATACATGTAACTTGTAAAATAACTGAAACAAACGTGTTTATAATAATTTTTGGAGCATACTTTGCGATTTTTTTCTACCGAGGGAATTTTATATAATTTGCATTTTGGTACGGGAATATCTAGATATTATCTTCAAGAATAACATATATTTTTTTAAGAGCTTTAAAACTTACGAGCGTTTAACGAGTCAGCGGCCGAAAATCCACATTTCGTCGAAAGTTGTTCTTACGATCGTGCAGGGCGGTTACAATGAGAAAGATTAATTGTTTTCCGTACCGGCTTTTAAAAGTTATAACTCAATATCGATTTTATTTCATTCCAAATTTGCTTTAATTTATACCTTCATCTGAAAATGCTGAAAGGCGTGATGATAAAACTATTAAAATAATGTACTTTTTGTAATTATTTTTTGATTATAAGTATTTATCATTTTTTAATAATGTCTAAGTTAAATAATAATGTTACAAAAATCTAAAATATATTAGTTTGTAAGTGCGCAAATAAATACACAAACCGACCAATTTTCGAACACATATAGTTTGTAAATGCGCAAATAAATAAACAAACGGACCAATTTTCGTCAAGAAACACATGTACGTATATATTTTTTAATGATTTTATTTAAATTAAAATTAAAATTCTAAAACATGCGATACCCAGATAATGTATTGATTTATTTTACTACATGATTACATAATTTGTAATGAGTGTGGTAAAATACAAAATCTTTTTTGAAAATTTAACAAATCTGCCAACGACCTATGGTATAACCTTATTATACTAAAAATAAACATATTTTCTCAAAATTTAAAACACGCGAATGCTAGATAAAAGAACAGTCTTTCGATATCCATTTATAATTTTTTTTGGAAAAAAGTCAATACGTCTAAAATCTGATTTAAAAACGACATATTTCTGGTTTTCTCTGGTAATACCCTCTTAATGTGTTTAAGGGAGATAAGTAAGAAATCGGTAGAAATTTGGGTTGCGGGCCCTTAATAAATATACAGAACACTAAAGAGTGATGATAAACATATTTAATGCCCAGTAGTAAGTGCTTAGAAAGAAGAAGAAGGGGAGATATGGAAATACGAATGTTAGAGGGAGCGCGCTAATATTAAAAACGATAATATTTAATCAAAAATGTTTAATAAAACACGACTCCTTTAAAATAGAGCAAGAATCTCGTTATCAGCGTATCAGAAAGATAGCATTAGTTAATTATATTGTGCACGTATACTAAGAATTGGGGATTTTTTTCTAATATTTGTTCTACACGAGGGCAAATAAAATAAATCGGATTGTCGGGTTGATCTTGACGGAATATGAAAATTTATTAAATCGGTAAGTTCTGGTTTCAGGCCATTATTTAGAATTTTGTGGTTTGACATCACAAAAGGTGTCATGCAAGGCTGCGTAATGTCACCATGGTTATTCAATATATACATGGATAATTGTATGCTAGAATTGAAAGAGGTGGGATTGGGCGCGAAATTGAGTAATCTGAAAGTATGTTGCCTGTTGTATGCTGATGATGCGGTGCTGATTTCTAACACTATGGAAGATCTACAGTCTCTCGTGTCTGGGATGAACGAAGTATGTGTGAAGAATGAGTTAATGATGAATGTAATTAAGTCTAAAGTCATGGTGTTTGAAAAAGACAAAGAGAGTACGAAAACAGTATGCAATATAGTTGTGAATGATGAATACTTGGAGCAGGTGGATGAGTTTGTGTATCTGGGTAGTATGTTTACGAGAGATCGGAAGGCTGATAGAGATATTCAAAGAAGGGTGAATGCCGGTAACTCCATTAATAGTGGATTGCCGTTGGCGCTAATAACAAAACTGTCAAAAGAAGCGAAGCTAGCAGTCCACAATGGAGTCCTGGTACCTACCCTGATGTATGGCAGTGAGGCATGGAACTGGCAGAGGAAGGATGAAAGTAAACTGAATGCTGTTGAAATGAGATCCCTGAGACATATGTGTATTAAAACAATGTATGATCGTGTGAGAAATGTGGATATCCGCAAAAAATGCAAGGCTGATGTAAGCATAATGAGTAAGATTAAGAAAGGGACCCTCAGATGGTTTGGGCATGTAAAGCGAATGAACGAAGATAGTAATGTAAGAAGAATATACGACGTGAATGTGAATGGTAGAAGAAGTCGGGGACGCCCGAGGAAGACATGGCACGATCAAGTGAATCAGATACTTGAGTTGGGCCATGTCAAAAGTCAGAATAATATAAGAGAATGTATGAGACTATGTATAAATGTGAGTGAGGCAAAGAGCCAGGACCGATTTGTTTGGCGGTCCGTCCTCTCTGCATACCCCTGCGGAAACGGCGTGATGGTTAGTTAGTCAAACAATAGAATTTGATAAAAAAATAGATGTCGTGTTTGGAGGGAGTTGAAATTGTGAAATTTAATGGATTCGGTAAAATTTTAGAAGTGTAAGTTTAGTTTATAATTTACTAGCAGACCCGGCCACACGTTGCTGTGGCTAACGAAACCTTTATAACCAACGACATTTGTAAAATCAAATCCACACCGCCCGTTTATCAGCCCGCTGCCCGCTGCCGCTTGGCCAGATATATTATGTATTTCAACCAATTTACACAAAACTTTGACAAAATATATAATTAAGTATATACCTAAAAACATTCCTCAAGAATCACTCTATCTAATGGTGAAAACTGCATGAAAATCCGTTGCGTAGTTTAAAAGATCTAAGCGCACACACAGCGTGACCGACTTCATTTTATACCTAGTACTAGCAGACCCGGCCACACTTTGCTGTGGCTAACGAAACACAACGCCATTACCCAACCTTTATAAAATCCACACCACCCGCTTGCCATCTGCTCTACTATAATAAGCATGTATTATACATATAAACCTTCCTCTTGAATCACTCTATCCATTGGTGAAAACCACATGAAAATCCGTTGCGTAGTTTAAAAGATCTATGCGCACATACATTTTGAGCGACTTCATTTTATACTATGTAATGATGATGTGTTTAAATTTTTTTGAATTCTTAATTATCCAAAATCTAATTTGAGGATTACTACTGCACTCTTGGGGAGACACCATGTTACTGCCTCCCCACAGCATCTTTGATTGAAATACTAGTAGAACGAGGACAACATTCACACAAAGACAAAATAAATGAGACAGAATCAAAAATTAAATCACATAAACATCTTTATTATTTATCTTATAATTAAAATACAAAAAAAACTTAAATTACAATAATATTTGGTTTGGCGTATTCATAAAACAAGATAATATTCCTATATATATTTAAAAAAGAAAAACTTCAAATTTATCCGGAAAACTCAAAATTATAACCTCTGCCGAAATGATGGGGCGAGGCCGGAGATGCTGGGTCTATTTTACTGTCATCTGCAGCCACGCTGCCCACCTGTAAACAAATAAAAATTATTAGATTATAAACCCTTAGGCCTCTGGCATGTTTTGTTATAAGGTCCGAGTGTTTCTGCTTTTTAAGAAAACCAAAAAAATGTAATATTTATTTTTTAACCCCCGACGCAAAGAGCGGTATTATAGTTTAACTTTCTGTGTGTCTGTGTGTGTGTCTGTCTGTGGCATCGTAGCTCCTAAACGATTGGACCGATTGTGATTCGTTTTTTTGTTGTTTGATAGCTGACATGATTGAGATGGTTCTTATCTACAATTCATGAAAATTTGTTCAGGCGTTCAAGGTCATCAGCTCTTTTTAACCCGTTTAATCACAGGAGACCATATTTGTCCCAACGCACATAGGTTTCATATAAAACGCTGTAACTCCCTTACTATCATAGTTAGAAATATGTTCTAATCGGTGTTAGAAAGGAAAAACACCACGCTTTATATTACAATCTAAAAAATAGCCACCAAAATAGTAAAATGTACGCTTTTATGTACACAAAGTTTTGAATCGCAAATAGAAAAAAAAAAAATTTTTTTACATAGAGCGACAAAAAAGTGAGGTTACAATATGTGTTTGTTGTACATTTGTCTAATAAAAGATGTGTGTGTTTTTTTGAGGCCTTGAGGAAAATAATTTCCCTCAGGGCCTATGTCATCTGGGATGTTGTGTGGAGGGTCTTTTTGAGGAGAGGAAGGAATGAACATCGAAGAAACAACCCGTTCTAATGTGACAAATGTCAACCGTGTACAAATGTTGGGCACGCGTTTGGCGTGTTTCCCGACTATGCACCGGTGCCAAAGGGATCAATGATGCTAGTTCCTCGGAGCATCTTCCATTGTAATATCGGTAGAACAAGGATAGCATTCCCACCCGACGCCTGTGCTCTAAAGATTGCAATCCGTCTGTTAAGATGGGAGAATCAAAAAAATAAAATAATTATTTATTTTTCATTATCAGTAACTTTAGTTAGAAAAAACGTATGGTGAGCCATTTCGAAATTTTTTTTATGTTTGTATGCAAAATTTTTATAATAAAAAAAAATATGTTTATTTCGAATTCTATAATTTGAAAGCATATTTCATCACCTTTCTACAACAGTTTTGGTTTTTGAATGTGCTCAGAAATATTCCAAATATTTGCATTTTATTGTAAAGCGAAAATATTTTGACATCTGAAAAAAATGCCAAATTTTTTAAGGGTTTATTTTGAAAATTTGACTTATTTCGTTAATTGTTATTTTAAACCCGTTGAGTAAAACCTCACATTATAATATTTAATTAAATGAAGACAATATTAGAGAAACTCAATCGAAAACCAGAAACAGATAAATAATAAAAAAATACGGTCACATCCAGGACTCCAACACAGGATCTATGACTGGCCGGTTCAGTGCTCTACCAACTGAGCTAATGTTTCCCTATCCCATTCGGTCATATGAAATGGCATCTATCATCTGCTAGATGTGACCTAGATTTTTTTCCATTCTTCCTAGACTTGCAAAAAAGTCAATAGATGTCACATATTAAATAAAAAATTGGATAAATTTATCCAAGACACTATCTAGATCTGGAGACAGAAAAATCAGAAAAAGATATTGGCTCCACTGGAACTCGAACCCAGGACCCTTTGCTTACATGGCAAGTGCTCTACCAACTGAGCTAAAGTGTCTATATTCAATTCAAGGGCCCGCAACCCGGATTTGTACCGATTTATTACATATTTCCCTTAAACACGGTAAGTTTTAAAGCTCTTAAAAAAATATATGTTATTCTTGAAGATAATATCTAGACATTGCCCGCGCCGAAACGCAAATTATATAAAACTAGCAGACCCGGCCACACGCTGCTGTGGCTAACCTTTATAAAATCCACACCACCCGCTTGCCAGCTGCCCGCTGCCAGCTGCCTGAATTGAACATTTGAATGTCTCGGCTTTTCTCTAATATAATAAGCATGTATTATACATATAAACCTTCCTCTTGAATCTCTCTATCTATTGGTGAAAACCGCATGAAAATCTGATGTGTAGTTTAAAAAATCTATGCGCACATAGGTACATTTTGAGCGACTTAATTTTATACTATGTAATGATGATTCCCTCGATAGAAAAAAATCGCAAAGTATGCTCCAAAAATTATTATTTTAACACGTTTGTTTCAGTTATTTTACGAGTTACATGTATGAAAAAATTCACAGTGTTTCTTTAAATGCTGTTTAAGATAATGTCCGATTTTTGCAAGATTGTTGCTCTATTTTAAACGAGTCGTGTTTTATTAAACATTTTCGCAATTTTCGCATCGATTTTATCGCTGTGAATGTTAGCGCTCTCCTCTAACATTCGTAATTTCGTATCTCTCCATCTTCTTCTTTTCGGGCCCGGTTGCAGAGCCTTAACTGTTTCTTTAATTAAATATTACAATTTGAAATTTTACTTATAAAGTTAATAATAAAAATAAATATTCATCCTAGACTTGCAGAAAAGTCAATAGATGTCGCGTATTAAGGCTCTGCAACCGGGCCCGAAAAGAAGAAGATGGAGAGATACGAAATTACGAATGTAAGAGGAGAGCGCTAACATTTGCAGCGACAAAATAGTCGCAAAAATTGCGAAAGAGTTTAATAAAACACGACTCGTTTAAAATAGAGCAAAAAGCTCGCGGGCATTATCTTAAACAGCATTTAAAGAAACACTGTGAATTTTTTCATACATATAACTTGTAAAATAACTGAAACAAACATGTTAATAATAATTTTTGGAGCATACTTTGCGATTTTTTTCTATCGAGGGAATTTTATATAATTTGCGTTTCGGCGCGGGCAAAGTCTAGATATTATCTTCAAGAATAACATATATTTTTTTAAGAGCTTTAAAACTTACCGTGTTTAAGGGGAAAATGTAATAAATCGGTACAAATCCGAGTTGCGGGCCCTTAAAAATAAAATGAATAAAAAAATATCCAGACACTATCCAGATAGCATTTAGTTCTGGTTGAATCTTGCAATCATACATACAGATAGCAGATAATAAAAATACGCGATAAGAAAATGAAAATGGTAGTTCTTGGTCGAATAATGATACAGTTGAACATATTAATATTAAAATATTTTTCAGGATTAAATAACATGTGTTCACAATTATGTACTCTGCGTGCGAACTCTATCTGAATTTCTTTAAACAGACAATAAACTAAACAGTGTTAATTTCAAGCGACCTCCCAGGTAAGTATGGTCCTGTTTTCAATCATTTTTAGTCAGCATCGGGTTAATTGGTCAAAAAATTGTACATATATGTTTTCGTATTAGTGATCAATTAACCGGTGTATGCAATTTTTAGTCGTACGTTGTTTTAATTGTTTGTCTAGCTTGTAGTATTTTTTTTTGATTTTAGAAATGTATTATAAGTTTGTTCAGCGCCCTTGAGGTGATTTTTCACAAAAACGGCGCTATATATATCATCCAAATATTATTATTAACTGAATTGGATTGTGACACATTAGCTCAGTTGCTAGAGCGCTGATCTGGCAAGTCATAGGTCCTGGGTTCGAATCCTAGATGAGATCGTTTTTTTCCGATTCTTCTGTTTCAGATTTACGATTGAGTTTCTCTAATATTGTCTTCATCTATTTTTTATATTCCTTGGACACTCATCATCTTCACTATTGGCTCTACAACCCCTGGTGGGTCTTGGCCTCCTTAAGAGTCTTCCTCCACTCATCTCGGTTTTGTGCCAGCTCTCTCCAGTTTAGAAGCTCCAAGATAGATGACTTTGAGGACGTTGTCGCTCCATCTTAATCTTGGCCTTCCCAGCAGTGTTGCCAACTCGAATTTTAAAGTAGAAGTAGAGCTAGGCGAAACCCAAAAAAGAGCCAAAAAGGAGCAAAAATTTTGACGGGCTTCATCAGGATTTTTTTTCGTATACAGCCATTGTTACAATTTTTTTTTGAACTTCTAGGAGAAGTCTATTTCTGGTTTTATTTTTGACAATATTTAACTGGCTAAAAACTCGTTCCACTTCTCCGTTTGACCACGGCAGAGCAAGTACCGAAATTGCGAAAGATCAGCAGCCTCACGATACTTTAGCACCTCAGCCCAAAACTTGATTGTGCTTGATATGCTTCTCCAGGGTATTAGAGAGATCTTGAACCATTGGACTTCGGCTAAATAATCACGTACTGCGTAATGATATATACATGCAAAGCGCATTCGAATTCGAAGGAGACTGACGCAAGACGCAATATTATTTTTTCAATATTGTTTCACGTGAATAAGAGCTAAAATATCTGAAAAACGAGCTAAGAAGCTAAATAACTTTTTTTGGAACTGACGACGTCGATTTAGAGCCAAATCTAGCTCTAAAGGAGCTGAGTTGGCAACACTGCTTCCCAGGCTCCTTCGCCCTATTGGTCTTGAGTTCAGCAGGGACTTTGGTGCTTGATGCTCGGTCATCCTCTCCACATGACCCAGCCACCAAAGTCTTCCCAGTTTTATAAATTTTGCGACATTTAGCTCCTTAAACAAAGCATAGAGCTCATTGTTATAACGTCTGCGCCAAAATCCATTTTCTAGAACCGGTCCGAAGATGCGCCTCAAAATTTTTCTTTCAAAAACGTACAGTGCTCGCTCATTCCTCTTAGTTAGTACCCAAGTCTCAGCTGCGTAAGTAAGTACTGGTCTGTTTTCTACACTAATATCTTCGTGTTTCTGGACAGCAGTCTGGACTTTATTTGGTTTTGTAGGCGGAAATAACAGCGATTTGCGTTCACTATGCGCTTCTGGATCTCCTTTGTTGTATTATTGTCGTTTGTTATCAGGGAGCCCTAGGTATGTGAATCTTGGTACCGTTTCGAAATTTTGGTTTATTTTGGTTTAATTTAGGAAACTATGTAACAATTTCAAGATATTTTGTTTTGAAGAGTTTTATTTTCAATGTACATTTGTTGCTTAAATTTTTATTTATCTGCAAATGGTTTCGACACATCTGTGTCATTCTCTAGCAAAATAACTTAAAATTTATACAAGTATAAAAATAATTAGATTTTATTAGGCGAGGGTAGAGAGAGGGGTGATTTTGGGGGAAGTGAAGAACGGTGGGAGGAGTCATCATGTACAAAAATAATTGTATGAATATTTTGATTTGTCGCATCTTCAAACTGAAAGAATCCAAAGTCTTGATAAAAAAAAATATTTTTGAAAAAAAAATGATTTTCAGCTACAACATCAGTAATGTCGTATTTTTTCAATCTTAGCACCAGGGGGGTGTATAACTCTGACCTTTTTGGTGACCAAATCACTATCACGTGGTTTGTGACGTCAGAGTAATGACTACAAATAGGAACTTACTATTTCCTTACTTTTTGACTTTCCTCTATTCTTGTCGGTGGTATGTGACGTCAGAGGAATGACTACAATAGGAATCTTACAATTTCCTTACTTTTTTACTTTCCTCTATTCTTGTCGGTGGTATGTGACGTCAGAAGAATGACTACCAATAGGAATCTAACAATTTCCTTACTCTTTTACTTTCCTCTATTCTTGTCGATGGTATGTGACGTCAGAAGAATGACTACCAATAGGAATCTTACAATTTCCTTACTTTTTTACTTTCCTCTATTCTTGTCGATGGTATGTGACGTCAGAAGAATGACTACCAATATGAATCTTACAATTTCCTTACTTTTGTACTTTCCTCTATCCTTGTCGATGGTATTTGAGGTCAGAGGAATGACTACCAACAGGAATCTTACAATTTCCTTATTTTTTTTACTTTCCTCTATCCTTGTCGATGGTATGTGACGTCAGAGTCATGAAATTTTCATTTTTTATGGTTAAATAGTGTCGACACCTGTTCCATACAAAAAGCCCAAAGATATCAATCTAGGTTTTAGTTCATTTATGCTTAGCACTGTAGCTCACCGAAAACTTACGGACCGCCACTGCTTCATTTTTCTTTCATTTCCTTAATTCCTTAACAGAACTTCCTCTCTTTCATTTCGTTAAAAAACCCTCCACACAGCATCTTTATAGATGATTTAGGTGGGTAGGAATCTAGGGGTCAATGTGTCCAGGAGTGACGGACGTATGAATCTATTCCTCCCGCTTCGGTGCAAGGCGATGGATCGAGAGAGACCATTTAGAGAGGTCAAAGGGTGTCCTCAAATTGGTCTCTCTCGATCCGGCCCGCCATGCAGCTGGTGGGCAGGCCATCCACGTGCCAAGACCTGTATTCCGATGAACCCGGGCACATCTGCTAAGTAACCAAACTTAGCGAATCACTTGTGGTGACCTATGGCAGAGGGGCGGCGGTACCCATAACCGCCTCCCAAACTACAGTAAAATAATTCTAAATAACAAAAAAAAATCAACATTAAAAGTATGGCCGACAACATTAAAGGTAAGTGACGGCCGACGTAGTCCAGCGGTAAGGCTCTTGACTCGCAATCCGAAGGTCGCGGGATCGAATCCCGGCTTAGCAAATAAATTTTATTTTATTAATTTGTGTTATTTCACAATAAATTCATTTAAAACAATATATAGTATCTACATTTGCGGCATGTTCCAGAGTGGAAGATACTTTCAGTACCGCCCTGGTGTAAGACCACCATTCAGAATTGAAACGTTGCTTGAAATGGCTTTAGCCGTGTTTGGTGACCAGATCTGAATAACCAGGTACTTCCCCACCTTCCTCTTCCCTATCTCCTTCCCCTCCCCACTACCTTCAACCTCACAAAATACATATATATTTTTCTTCAATTTTCTGTTTTTCTTGAAACCACCTTGGGTACGTAAAGGTTAAAATAACAGAAAAATTTCCTCACCAGCTGTCCGTTGTCTTGATATTTCCTGTAATTGTTGTCGTGTCGTTGTTCTACGCTGTAAAGCATGGCCCTGCTAGGTTCCTTCACTCCGCCTGCTTGCTGGCTACCCGCTTGCTGGCTACCCGCTTGCTGGTAATCCCGCAGGAATCCCGCAGCGTGGTACCTGCTCGGAGAGTCTTCCTGGTGACTGGGTTGGTACTGGGACTTCTGATAATTTGGGTTGAAAAGGGCCTGCTGGGAGAGTAATAAGTAAGTTAAATGATGTATCAAGAAGCCACTTTTGGCGATGGTTGATGTGTATAAGGCCGATGTATCAAGAAGCCACTTTTGGAGATGGTTGATGTATCAAGATACCACTTTTGCCGAGAGTTTATGTATCAAGAAGCCACTTTTGGAGATGGTTGATGTATCAAGATACCACTTTTGCCGAGAGTTTATGTATCAAGAAGCCACTTTTGGCAATGGTTGATGAATCAAGATGCCACTTTTGCCGAGAGTTTATGTATCAAGAAGCCACTTTTGGCAATGGTTGATGAATCAAGATGCCACTTTTGCCGAGAGTTTATGTATCAAGAAGCCACTTTGGCAATGGTTGATGTATCAAGAAGCCACTTTTGGCAATGGTTGATGAATTAAGATGCCACTTTTGGATATGGTTGATGTGTAAAACGGTTGATGTGTATATATGGTTGATGTATCAAGGAGCCACTTTTGGCATTTATTGTAGTAAACAAAAGCTACTTTACATGAGCTCCACACAGGAACCCCTGAGGAAAATAATTTCCCTCAGGGCCTATGTCATCTTTGGGGATGCTGTGTGGAGATTAAGAAACTACTTATTTAGAATTTATCAAGAAGCCATTTTGGTTATTTATTAATGATGTATCAAGAAGCCACTTTTGGTAACGATTGATGTACTAAAAAGCTACTTTTTGTGGTGGTTGATTATCAAGAAACCATTTTTGGCTACATTAGACGTATCAAGATGTCATTTTTGTTATAGTTTATGAATCAAGAAGCCACGTTTGGCAATTTTTTGCGTAAACAGCAACCACTTTTGTCAGTTGTATTTTATTTGGATGTGTCAACAAGCCACTTTTGGCAAATTATTGCTAAGAAAGAAGCCACTTTTGGCGGTTTTTGATGTATGAAGAAGCCTCTTTTGATAATTGCTGATGTAATAAGAAGCCACTTTCAAGTCACAATGAAGATATAGCCAATTTTGACGGTTATTAAGAAGTACAAGCTAAGTTAGTACATATATATGAAGAAGCCACTTGGGCGATTGAAAAATGGTTTTGTAAGGAGTATTAGAAACAGCTTTTGGAGTAACATTTATCAAAAAGCAGTATTGGCGACTGTTGAAAAACTATTAACCTGTAGCAGCCAGCCTCTGCTACTACATGCTCTGGTTTGTTTCCGAAAAATATTGATCTTTCCAGAAGCGTCGCCCATATTAAAATGTTCGGATGCCGAACTAACAAGAACGTTCCGGCCACCGCTAGTAAGACGCCTAGCGCCGGCATTACGTGACTGGATAGTAGGTACCTATCACATCGATACTAAGCTGCAGATCTACCTACCTCTCACGCGTTCTAGAAAAGGTAAGGTACAAACCATTGCGTGCCTGAAATGCACAGTTCGGGCGCTTTCGAGAAATTCGACGAGTGAAGAATTACTGCCACACAAAGCAACACTCCGACTTGTCGGGCTATATAAAGGCGCCCGGCAACACACACAGCATTCAGTGTTACGGTGTTTTCATAGCGTTCAGCAAGCTCACCTCAAGCAACCGCAGTTAACCTTGACCCAGTGAGAAAATACGTTCGTTTTGTTTACCTAAGTGCCGGTAGTCTAGTAAATCTGGTTCGCTGTCCATTCCTGAATTGATTTGCAAATTGTAATTTTGGGTAGAACTCAATAAAGACATCCAACACGCAAACTCATTGTTTTACATTTGCAACCTCCAACCACGAGTTCTACAAATCCTTTTCTATCTATAGGGTTATAAGACTAAATTGGCTTCTTTATGTAATATCAATAAACCACTTATGAAATCTGTTAATTTTTTCCTATAAAACTACTAAAATTATCACAAATACGTCACCTTTGGTTTGGCGTAGTCCTGGCCGGTGAACCTTTGATTCTTTCTCTGTCTTTCTTCGAACCTTTCCCTCGGGGCTTCGTCGTATCTCTGTTTGCCTTCATACTCTCTCGGTCTCTCTTCGTAGTCCCTCTGTCTCTCTTCCTGTCTCTCTTTAGGCCTCTCTCCGTGGATGAACTTGTCCACGTATTGTTCTTCGTCACGAACGGGTTCGTACTCCTGCGGTTGCCGATATTTATTGTCATTCTCTTCAGGGTATTGAGCTTGGGGTGCTTTGTAGTTTTTCCTGTACTCTGGAGGTTGGTATTCGTCGATTGGTTCGACGGCCTGTGGTTGACGAGGAATGTGATCTCCTTCAATTATCTGAAAAAAAAGTATACATATTGAACTGTGTGAAAAAATGTCTGCATATAGAACTGTGTGAAAAAATATTTATATGTATATTTTAACTGTGTGAAAAACTTTAAAAAATGTCTATACATTGAACTGTGTTGAAAAATTGCTGTATATTGAACTGTGTGAAAAAATGTCTATATTCTAAACTGTGTGAAAAATGTCAATATATTTAACTGTGTGAAAAAATGTCTACATATTGAAGTGTGCGAAAAAATCTTTATATTGAACTGCGTGAAAAAATGTTTATATATGTTTTTAACTTTGTGAAAAGGTGAAAAAAAATGTCTATATATTGAACTGTCTGAAAAAATGTCTACATATTGAACTGTGCGAAAAAATCTCCATATCTGTGTGAAAAAATGTTTATATATGTTTTTAACTGTGTGAAAAAGTGAAAAAAATGTCTTTAAATTGAACTGTGTGAAAAAAGGTGTCTATATTAAACTGACTGAAAAAATGTAAATAATTTGAACTATGTGAAAAAATGTAAATAATTTGAACTATGTGAAAAAATGTATCTATATTGAACTGTGTGAAAAACTGTCTATATATTGAATTTGTAGGTATCAGTTAAACGTTGACCGGACAACTCAGAATGAATTCAGCTCAACACCTCCTTTGAAAAGTCGTTAAAATTGGTTAAATAGGTTACGTTAGGTTAGGTTATGGGCTATTTTTCTATTTTTTAATATCTCCACACTGGAGGTCCTGAGAAAAATGATTTTCCTCGAGCGAGTGTCATCTTTGGGGGTGCTGTGTGAAGGGTTTTTTAGGGAAAGGAAGTAGAGAAAGTTCTGGGAATGAAAAAGTATGAGGGGAAGGTAGGAATCTGGGAGTCAGTGTGTCCAGGAGTGATGGACGTATGAATCCATTCCTCCCACTGCGGTGCAAGGCGATAGGTTGAAAGAGTATGTAGGAATCAAAAGGTCTCTCGATTTCACCTGGTCCGGCCCACCAAGCAGTAGGTGGGCAAACGTATCCGCCGCTAAGACCTAGACAAACTGCACCCCGTGAACCCGGGCTCCCCTGCCAAGGCACGAAACGTAGCGAACCATTTAGGGTGACCTATGGCGGGGGTGTTCGTTATCCAATAAATGCTTTCCGAGGCAGTTGTACCCGTACCCACCTCCCAAATTGTAAATGTTATATAAATGATTATGAAAAAAACATTAAAAATATCGCCAGAGACCAAAATTTCGTACATTTTATACTCCAAATAATGTCAGGAATCACTGGTTAAAGTAAGTCAAGTCTAGTGCGTCCATTAAGGCGCCGCGCCGCATCCGCACTCAAAAATAAGAAGATGGAAAGATATGTAATTACAAAGGGAGGCGTCTACTAATATCTACAGGAATTCCAAAAACTGAAAAAATCGAACTAATATCTATGATAACCAAAGTGTTGACGAATATCTACAGCACAAACTGTTGACTAATAGGTATCTATGAGAATCAAAGTGTTGACGAATATCTACAGCACTGTCGGAGGTTGGATTTGCAATTATGCGTAGCATATTGGAATAATGTAATATTGCGTATGCAGTTTAAAAAACTTAATTTATGTAAGTGTGTATGTAAAAATCCGTAATATCGGACTATTGGACACATTTAGCTGATTAGTCCGACCTACGCTCTGTAGATATTAGTTCAACCTACGCTCTGTAGATATTAGTCAACACTCTGAAGTTCGTAGATATTAGTTCAACATATGAGCTGTAGATATTCGTCAGACATACAGGCTGTAGATATTAGTATCTGGAGTCATTACAAAGAGGAGCGCGCTAATATTTAAAGCGATAAAATCGATGCGAAAATTGTGAAAATGTTTAATAATAAAACACGACTCGTTTAAAATAGAGCAAAAATCTCTTGGGGGCTGTCTAAAACAGCATTTAAACACTGTGAATTTTTTCATATACAGGGTGTTAAGGGACGTACTTGACTTACTTTAACCAGTGATTCCTGACATTATTTGGAGTAAAAAATGTAAAAGAAATTTTGTTCTCCGGTGACTTTTTTTGACGACTTTTTTTTTCAAAATTTTTTTCTTCAAAATCAAACAAAATTTTTTTTTTCTGCATTTCGTCACTGGTCACTCAGCCGGGTGTCCGACGAACCCCTTAACCGGTCTCCGGTGACTTTTTTATGACATTTTTTTATTTATTATTTATTTATTTTCTTCAAATTCAAACAAAAAAAAATTCTTCTGCTTGCTGTCATTGGTCACTCAGCCGAGTAACCGACCAACCCCTTACCCCGCCTCCATATGTCAAACACCTAACATTTTTTAATATTTTTGTAGAAAAAAAAAAAGCAACAAAAATGTCACCGGAGACTAAAATTTCATTTACATTTTTTACTCCAAATAATGTCAGGAATCACTGGTTAAAGTAATTCAAGTACGGCCCTTAACACCCTGTATATAACTTGTAAAATAACTGAACAAACGTGTTTATAATAATTTTCGGAGCATACTTTGCGATTTATTTCTATCGAAGGAATTTCATATAATTTGCGTTTCGGCGTCGAATGCGTCTAGATATTATCTTAAAAAATAACATATAACACGTTAGAAGTCGGTAAAAATTCGGATAGCGGCGGCTTAACACCCTGTATAATAGTAGGGAGGTTCGTTCCAGAATGGTAGATATTCTCGGTATCGCCCTGGTAAAAGGCATGGTATCTAAACAGTCAGGTACTCGGTCACCTTCCTCCTTCCCATCTCATTCCCATCCACACTACATTCATCCTCACAATAGCCCCGATTGAGAATGCCATAGTCTCACTGACTCCAGACGGTTGCGAGCAGTTGGAACTCTTGTACGGTATTCACATAAAAAAAGTTATTTTGTCAAAGAACACAAGACTCCTAGCCCCAATTTCGACATTTAAATAAACGTTTGTTCGCTCACGCGCGAAGTGAGGGAAAATTGACCTTATTTCGTTCGCACGTACAAGCTGACAACACCCATTTGTTCATCGAACTTCTCAGTGCGTAATTATATGATGCGATAAACAATTTCCATTGATATGCTTGGTGTAACTCTGAGTGATAGATTCTAAACCTTTTTTTGCCCACCGCCCACTTTGAGAATATTTTTATTTCTAGCGCCCCCTACCTCGTGACTCCGAACGGAGGGGGCGTAATGGGATACCGCGACAGGTTACATTTGCCACAACGGAGGGGACGCAACGGGATACCACGACGGAGGGGGCGTAATGGGATAACACGATGGGGTTATTTATGGTTGGCCCCTGTGGGATAGATTTCTCTGGGTCTCCTACCGCCCCTTCTGAAAGTCTGAAACGCCCCCCCCAATTTTCTCTTGGTCTTCTACCGCCCCCTGAAGTTCTCAAAATGCCCCCGAGGGGGCGTTATCGCCCACGTTGAGAACCTATGCTCTAAGAGTAAGTTGAAAAGAAGATAACACTAATAATAATCTAAACGAAAACATGAAAGAGAACAAGACATAGGAAAGTAAAAAGATAACCGGGATGAGCGCCTTACCAATTAGGACACTGCCACCTCATATCAAATCGTCATATTTGTCAATCTTATGTTTAAAATTAACAATATTATCTTCGTTATTTGTTTTTGGGGTGTTATGCAGTGTTGCGCTACCTCCTTCTTTAGCCAACGTTTCGGACAGCTTTGCAGTGTCCATCATCAGGGCAGATCCGGCAGATCTGGTAGATGTGTGATCTGCAACGCTGTCCGAAACGTTGGCTAAAGAAGGAGGTGGCGCAACACGGCATAACACCCCCAAAACAAATAACGAACTTTTGCCATATTTTCTGCAAAAACTACCTTTTTCCATTGGAAATAATCGTTCTAAGACCTGGTTTGTAACCCTGAAAAACAAAAAACGATTGTGCTTTAGATCACACGACCGAAGTAAAACTTATTTAGCTCCATCTATATGATAAGAAGAGAGAGAGAAAATGTGCGCGCGCACTGCTCTCTCTTGCTCCTACAGTGTGATACAGACAACAGGCCTGCACTGTGTCTGAAGACGTACGAAATACGCAACTGGCTATGAGAGATGTATGAGACGATGTATGAGACGATGTATGAATGTAAGCGAGGCAAAGGGTGTGTGCCAAGACCGAATTGTTCGGCGGTCCGTCCTCTCTACCAACCCCTGCGGGGAAACGGCGTGATGGTTAGTTAGTTAGTTTTGATAAGAGATGACAGTGGCCTAATTGGTAGAGGCGCTCGTCCCGATAAGACGACAGGTTTTGGGTTCGAGACCCAGTTGCGACAATTATCTT
Source organism: Limnephilus marmoratus (assembly GCA_917880885.1). Classification (NCBI taxonomy): domain Eukaryota; kingdom Metazoa; phylum Arthropoda; class Insecta; order Trichoptera; family Limnephilidae; genus Limnephilus; species Limnephilus marmoratus. The sequence goes on from OU862913.1 coordinate 44,897,390, forward strand.
TTTATATTAAAGTAAAACTTTTTTACGCACGCTTGACTTGGGGAGTAAGCTGGTGAATGCATGACGAGAGCGTTACGAAAAGTGTGACGGGGGAGGCGAACGGTCGGGCCTTTACGCATGCTTGACTTGTAAGCTGGTGAATGCGTGACGAGAGCATTATGAAAAGTGTGATCGGGAGAGGCGAACGGAAGGTGAGAGGGAGATATAATATATATATCTGCGTTTGCCCTCCTCTAGAAAAAAAAGAACAAATAAAGTATCTAGGAATCATAATTGACAATAACCTTAGATGGACAGATCACATCCAACAAGTCACAAATAAACTCCTCAAAACGATACACATTTTCCTAAACATAAGAAACATTTACAAAATACAACAAATGAAAACAATATATTTTGCTCTATGTCAGTCTATAATAGAATATGGAATAATTGCTTGGGGAGGAGCAACAAACTCAGCTACCGAACACCTGGAAATTGCGCAGAAAACGATCTTAAAGGTAATACTTAAAAAACATAGACTTACTGATACAGACCAAATATTCAACCGTTGTGACGTACTAGACATACGACAATTATACGTTAAATCGCTACTAAATTACATTTTTGACAAAAAAAAAAACAACCTTCAACAAACACAAAATATCACAAACAGACCAGTTAGACAAGCATACAAAGAAAACTTAAGAACTCCGACGGTAAATACAAGCTTTGGACAAAGACACTACCAATATCACGCTATAAAAGCATTCAACAGTCTAACACTTGAAAATAAAATTGAGGAAAACAAAAATAAATTCCGACACAAAATTACAAAATGTATTAAAGACCAAAATAGACAATACTACCAAAATATCATAGCATAAAATAAAAAAAATTTAAGTAACACACAAAACCAACTTAAAACACAAACACAAAATACTTATTAAAAATATCGTTTTTAACCTTATACATATAATATTATTTATTTTCAAATTTACATTAATTTTAAATCTCTACTTTTTAAGTTTAATTTATCTTAATCATATGTTTTTTTATTTACTTTATTCCGTTTTTTCACCAATATTATTTATATGTATTGTATAATTTTGTGTATAATTTATGTGTATAATTTTGTATATGAAATGGAGGCCTCAGCACGGGTAAACCACCCAGCGAGGCCAACATCATTGAATTGTTTTTTATAATGTAAATATATTGCATCAAATAAAATAAAATAAATAAGTTAGTGAAGTTTTACTTCAGTCGCGTGGTCTAATAAAGCACACTCGTTTTTTTTCTGTGTCTTGTTCTCTTTTACATTTTCGTTTAATATATTTGTTTTCTTCTTCAACAAAATCACATTGCTTAGTAGTGAATACCTTAATGTAAAAAATATTATATACCTACGTCGGGAACAGATTGTTCCAATTTTCACGATTCAGTGAATTTAATTGGATGGTCTTAGGTAATGCATCTATAACAAAACTGATTACTTTTCAGAGAAAGTCATTGGGAATATTGTTATTTTAACGCACGAATGCGCACGTAACCGATACAATGCACTTTCAACGAGAAATTCCTATGCATTTTTTGTTAAAGTAGGTAAAAGCGTGTTCGTTATAATATTGTCATAAAGATTGTTGTATAAGAATCGTAAGAAATGGTTTTGTTGCATAACGGGCCACTTGCATGGATTTCATAACGACTTGGAAAAAATCGTGTGGTTAGATTTTTTTACTAAGATTACGAAAATGTTAGTAAAATTTTTAGAAATGTACAGTTTTTTGAAATTATTGAAATAAATAAATTCACTATTTGGGCTCGTGACGTCACTAAAATGCCCTGTCTCCGATAATGTTCTATTCATTTTCTAAAATTCCATACTGATTTTTTTTTAATATGGTAACACTTTGATTTCAGGCGAATTTTTGAATTTGACATTTAACATTCACTAGATTAATTTACTGTTTGTTCTCTGCGAACTTATCATTTTGTTTGACGTTTTGACAGATGTTACAAAGAGAACCCCGAACATTTTATGCCTTCCGTACCTGTTTTAGAGGTTTTTATTTTACAGTGAATACCGCACAAGAATCTCAACTGCTCCCGTCTGGAGCCAGTGAGACTATGGCATCCCCAATTGGGGTATGTTGTGAGGCTGAAGGTAGCGGGGAGGGGAAGGAGGTGGAGAAGAGGAAGGTTGGGAAGTACCTGGCTATTCACATCTGGTCACTAAACACGGCTAAAGCCATTTTCAAGCAACGTTTCAATTCTGAATGGTGGTCTTACACCAGGGCGATACTGATAGTATTGTTGAAAGTTGTTTTGAGGGCCAGGAATTACCAATGTGGGATTGGTTCCAGAGGCTGAGGAGCTGAGGGAGGATGTTGACCTGTGCTCCGTCTTTGCATCAGACGGGTGTATATACTTAACCATGAGAAATATTCAGGCTCCTGGAGGTCGCGGTACTTTCAGGCCCGATCCTGTGTTCAATGATTATACGGGATGATGATTGATAACACTGTAATCTCATTTGAGTGATTTACCAATTTATTTAAGACTTTAATTATTTACACGATTAGTGTTCACGTATTACACGGGTAGAGAGGTATCAAAAAGAAACCGGCGGTCAGATCGAGTGCTAGGTACGGAATGATCCGAATCATCTGCTCGGTAATCCTCGAAGCGGTCCCGAGATATTCGGAGAGGTGGCAGTGATGACACATGTAAAAATGAATAAGTGATGCCCATAGTATCTTCCACTCTGGAACATGCCGCAAATATACTATATATTATTTTAAATGAATTAATTGTGAAATAACACAAATTAATCAAATAAAATTTATTTGCGCATGCCGGGTTCGAACCCGCGACCTCCGGAATGTGAGTCAAGAGTCTTAGCCACTGGACTACGGAGGTCGTCAAGAGAGGTTAAATGGTAATAGCGCTAATTTTAACAAAATCAATTTTTATAATATTTTTAATATTAGGTAGATATTATAATTTACAAGTACAAGAATATTACATTGGACTTAGTCATTTATAGAGACGTTGAACATTATAATATAATCAATAAGATGGATCAAGAAAAAAATATTTATGTGATGTAATATTTTTGGTATGCCTCGTTACTCTCCTGTGCCAATCGTATAGAAAACGTTATTTTTTTTTAAATAATTTTCGGCAATGTAAATTATAATTATCGTTTTTTGGCACCCATAAAATTATGTCCCGTTTTTCCGCTTTATAAAAAAATGGTCTGATTTTTCGGATTGAAATTTTCAAAAGATCGCCAGGGTTTCAAAAATACGATTAAAAAAAATATATATAGAATGTCTTAGAATATTTGCCTAAACCGGGTTTTTTTTTTTAAAATGTGATGCAAGTTGATTAGAGACAAAATCAACCGGGAAATTGAAAACTTTTATTTTTAATCACTGAAGACCATATTTTACAATTTTTCAATTCAATTTAACCTTATCCAAACAATAAATGCTGAAAACTTATCCAAAGCCTAGTCCTCTTCAGTACAGGATCTCCTAGTGAGGAGGACTACGAATTCATTTTCTATTTCATATATATACCTAACATTTTTCATATAAAAATGTAAAAAATAATAAATGTATAGTTACTAAATAAAAAAATAAAAAAATTAAATTTATTCATTTTAAAAACATAAAAATTTTTAATTTCAAAGCGTTTTGAAAAAAAAAATAGATGAGATAAGCAAATTTAAAAACTAACAGCAACAAAGATTGCAATTTGAATTATGCTTCATTGAAGTTAAACACGTGGTGCATAGTCGGGAAACACGCCAAATACCCGACCAACACGGTTGACATTTTTGTCACATGAGAATAAAGAGATAGACGAATAATCCAGGCGCCATACAAGAATGATAAGACAATGATACAAAAGAAGCCAGTTTAAGACAAGGGTGCTCTCTGTCACCTGTTCTTTTTAACGCTTATATATATACAAAGTGCGATTGATGACTTGAGAGAGAGAATGAGTAACAGAAAAGGTGTAAAGATACACGGGCAAACGGTGGATATGATAAGGTTTGCTGACGATACTACTTTGGTTGCTGAATGAAAAGAAGAACTGCAAGAGGCCTTAACAACCATGCAAAGCATTCTTCAAAACAATGACAACATGAAGATAAATAAAGACAAAACAAAGCTGCTGACTGTAGGCCGAACGCAACATCAGATGAGAATAGAGATGTCAGGAGTTCCACTAAAGAACACCTAAGAGTTTGCATACCTCGGGGGCAAAATAACATGGGACGGTCGGTCTAAGAGCGAAGTCGACAGCCGTATACACCAGGCTAGGCTAGGCAGAACCTAACCTAACCTAGCCCAAACTAACCCAACCAGTCAGTTTTTTGATTATACATTCGGTCGCTTCTTAGACTCGTTCTTGTGTTCAACAGCTCGGCTGTGGAATGATTTGTCGGCCTCTGTTTTTCCTCCTTCCTACGACATGGGTCTCTTCAAGACCAATGTTCATTACTTCCTCTCCTCAAAAAGACCCTCCACACAGCATCTCAGGTAAATTATGGTAAGGGCTAATGTAAATTATTTTCATCAGGGGCTCCTACGTGGAGTTGATGCAAAAAAACGATATTTAATTCTATTTAACAATACGACAGCTCTCCCCACTGGAATGTTCATTGACAAGTTAGTTCCGCAAGCCGGGAGATAAAACTGTCTATGCTGTCAGTGACGCAGATAACCATTTTACATTTGGGTACCGCTGCCCCGGGAACCATTTATTTTAATAACCAACACCTCTGATTTAGCAGAGGTGTGTTCAGATGTTGGCGGTGCACACGCTGCATGGCGGACCGGATCGGGAGAAGCCGGTTTGATCAGCTGGTTCCTTTTTTCAGCTGGTCCATATCGACCCATCGTCTTGCACCGCAGTGGGAGGGATAGATTCAAACGTACATCACTCCTGAACACATTGATAACTAGATCCCTACCCGCCCTTCATGCATTTTACTTCCCAGACCTTCCTCTCCTTCCTTTCATTGCAAATACCCTCCGTACAGCATCCCCAAAGATGATATAGGCCCCGAGGGATATTTTTTCCTCAGGGCCTCCTGTGTGGAGCTAATGTAAAAAAATGTATAAATATTAAATGAATTACAGAGAATTTAAAGGTAAAACAGAAGAGGGAGAGAGGAAATTAACTTTGGTGGGGGCGAGAAGGAGGTATCTTTGAGAGAGAATATTTGACAAGACCAATTTGTTTATATAGTTAACTATCTGGTTCCCTGCATGCGTTGCAAAGCCATAATCAAAGAAATTAATTTCCCGTGCGTCCCGTTCCCCTCCCGTGTCCCTTCCCCCTTCCACCTTCGCCGCCTTACCTCTCCCCTTTCCCGCTCTCCCGTCAAGCCAACACCCTCCCGCGTTCCAAATATTAGTTTTCAAACAGCTCGCGTGCCACCTCATACAATTTTTTTTATTCAAATTTTAATTTTTCATATACTCCAAATATTCATTCTTGTATATTATAAGAACAATCAATCAAATTTGGTACCTAACATAGGTACCTAATTAAAATATCTATAATTCTTGATTCGATTCAAAGTGTTACGTAAATATTTAAAATAAATTCAATAATTTAAAGAGTTTACGAAATTGAATTTTGATTTAACAATCATTGTTTTACAAAACGCCATTCTCAGATTGTGACATTTTTGACAGTTTCGTAAGAGATTTTGCATTGATTTAAAAGTCTTTTCAGATGTATTGTCGCAGGGAGAAACAATAATATTTATATAGAAATCTATAAAAACATTATTGCTTCTCCCTGCGTGTCCTTTCCTATTCATCCCCGTTCCCCTTACTTTCCCTGCTCTTTGCCTTCCCCTCTCCCTCGGCACCTCTACCGCGAATCCCCCCCATTCATTCCCCTCTCCCTCCCGACTACCCTCCTTGTCACTAAACTCCATGAAATACACTTATTTTTCAAACAACTCGTGCGCCACCTATTACAAAATAATTATATTCAAATTTCATAACGACAGAGCTCACCAGTGTATACTATAGAAACACTCTTCTGCTAAAATGCAAAGTTCTGTAAAAATTTTGAGTCAATCCACCGATTATATTCCGAGATTTTCGAATGCCAAAATACGAAACCTAATTTTTTTATCTACGAGTATATATAGATTTATAAGATAAGATAAGATAAGATATGAAGATAGATAAATTGGTTTTATTTAATTTTAATGATTTTTTTTCTGGAGATTCTTCTGTTAAACCGCGGTATTCCGAATTTCCACCGTTTTATAACATACTAGCTGACCCGACAAACTTCGTACCGCCTTAGAATCAATAACTGTTTTTTTTATTAAGTTAAAAATTACGTAATGAATTGAAAATTACGATGGCCGGCGTAGTGCAGCGGTAAGGCGCTTGACTAGCATTCCGAAGGTCGCGGGATCGAATCCCGGCGTGGCAAATAAATTTTATTTGATTAATTTGTGTTATTTCACAATTTATTCATTTAAAATAATATATAGTATATTTGCGGCACGTTCCAGAGTGGAAGATACTCTCAGTATCGCCCTGGTGTAAGACCACCATTCAGAATTGAAACGTTGCCTGAAGTGGCTTTCGCCGTGTTTGGTGACCAGATCTGAATAGCTAGGTACTTCCCCACCTTCCTTTTCCCTATCTCCTTCCCTTCTCACAACATAGCCTCACAAAATACCCCAATTGGGGATGCCATAGTCTCACTGGCTCCAGACAGGAGCAGTTGGGAATCTTGTGCGGTATTCATGTAAAAAAAAAAAAAATCGATGAGGAACTGTCCGTGTTTAGTTTTTGTCAGTATCAGAGACGGCGTTGCTTACGGATAATGGGATGACGTTTGTCCGGGTCTTGGCGGCGAATGCATCTGCCCACCTGCTGCGTGGCGAGCCGGATCGAGATATTGAATTTTGCTTTTTGTTTGAGCAAAGGCCAGACGTTTTAGAATTTTTGAAATTCACTCACTATTTTATATTATACTTATCACAATATTGCTGCAGCTCTTTCAAAAGATGAAAATTCGTTGCATACAAAATGTACGAAAAAATGAATTTTCTGACTTAGTTTTATATATTAAGATTTTTCATCAACACTTATTTTTAAGGCGATCCACTAGTTCACTACTGTGCCGTGGACAGTAGTCCTTCGGTGGACGCCATAGGGGTCACTTTGAATAATCGAATTCGTCGACTAGCGGCCGTATTGTAAAATATCAACGCGAAAATGCATATTTTATTTTATTTTGGGAAGATTGGGTGTAAATATCAACTTTTTTTGCGATTATTATAAAATAAACTGAATTTGCCACATTACACGATAAAACCATATCCGAAAAGGGGTTTATAAATAGGAGAGTTTGGACTTGTGAAATTGTTGTTGGAAGTGTGTTTTTTAGACCTTATACTTTATTTTTTTATAGGCTTATTAAAAAACTTATAAAAAAATGACCGATATTTTTAAGGGCCAAGGTATGTTCTACACGCAGTATTTAATTGAAGCATCTACAATACTTCTAAGCGATCAAATTTTCAAAACAAAAACATATGATTTTGCATTATTTACTATGACTTCATCTTAAGAAGGAATAACAAGACAAAACCGGGAATATGTCATTTTCAAATCAAATTTTAGACGTATTGACTCTTTTCCACAAAAAAATATAAATTGATTTCGAAAGATTGTTCTTTTATCTAGTAAAACTATGCTTTAAATTTTGAGAAAATATGTTTATTTTTAGTACAATAAGGTTTTACCGTAGGTCGTTGGCAGATTTGTAAAATTTTAAAACAAAATTTTGTATTATACCACACCCATTTCAAATCATATAATCATGCAGTAAAATAAATCAATACATTATCTGAGAAAGCTGTGTTTCAGAATTTTAAATTTAGTTTAAATAAAATCATTTAAAAAAACACCTGTTTTGTGACGAAAATACTTCAGTTTGTCTATTTATTTACGGTCTTACAAACTAATTTATTTAAGATTTGTTTTACATTCTTATTTTGCTTTGACATTATTGAAAAATTATAAATACTTAATTAAAGTACATAATTTTAATAGTTTTATCATCATGCCTTTCAGCATTTTTGAATGTAGGTATAAATTAAAGCAAATCTTGAACGAAATTAAATCGATATTGAGTTATAATTTTAAAAAGCTGGTACGGAGAATAATTTTTTTTCTCATTGGAACCGCCCTGTACGATCGTGAGAACATCTTTCGACGAAACATGAATTTTCGGCCGCTGGCTGGTTAATAGGGTATTTATTACCAGAGAAAACCAGAAAAAATATGTTATTTTCAAATCAGATTTTAGACGTATTGACTCTTTTCCACAAAAAATTATAAATGGAATTCGAAAGATTGTTCTTTTATCTAGCATTCGCATGTTTTAAATTTTGAGAAAAAATATTTGTTTTTAGTATAATAAGGTTATTCCATATGTCGTTGGCAGATTATTAAATTTTCAAAAAAGATTTTGTATTACACCACACCCATTTCAAATCATATAATCATGCAGTAAAATAAATCAATACATTATCTGGGTATCGCATATTTTAGAATTTTAATTTTAATTTGAATAAAATCATAAAAAAATATATACGTACATGTGTTTCTTGACGAAAATTGGTCCGTTTGTGTATTTATTTGCACACTTGCAAACTAATATATATCAGATTTTTTTACATTCTTATTTAATTTAGACATTATTGAAAAAGTGCATTATTTTAATAGTTTTATCATCACGCCTTTCAGCATTTTTGAATGTATAGTCTGTCAAAAAAGAGTTGAAAATATATGAGGGCGCCACTGTTGATCAAATGGCAATACTAAACACATAACTCATGGTGTTAAAGTAAAGCTGTGTAACCTACATTTTCATAAAAAATTAAAAAGGCATAATAGTGGAAAAAATATTTTTTCATTGCAGTATAGATACTCGCCGATCTCATAATTAGAATTGAATATAGGTGTATTATTATTATACCTTTGCAATTTTGTGTTAACATAATGAAGAATAACTATAGTGTAATAAAATATAAAGCACAGGTTAGAAATTGCTCAACTGGGCTTTAGATCATGTCTCTAATTTTAGATCTGAATATATTTAACTCATTCAGATCTAAAATTAGTCTAACTAAACTCACCATTAGTGATTCTTCCTTTCTATCTATTGTTAAATTCAAATGTATGTTAAATTAAATTAAAGCAAATCGCTTAATTAATCACCTTTTAATAAAATTTATGTCATGAAGAATTTTTTTTTTTTTTAAATGTGGTGTACTGTGTTCTATACATTCAGTGTCATTGCACTTCAAAGAAATATTTGACAGTTAAATTGGTGTTGCCAGTCTACAAATTTAGTAGTTCCAGTTTTTATATTTTCTACTCTATTTTGACAGACTATAGGTGTCAATAATAGCAAATTTTAAAATGAAATAAAATCGAAATTCAGTTATTATTTTAAAAAGTTCGTACGGAGAATAATTAATCTTTCTCACTGGAACAGCCGCTGGCTCTTAAGTGTCTAAAAAATTGAACGTACGTTTTATTATTTTTTTATTCCGTCAAGGTGCCGTAATCGTGAATCGTGACGGTAATAATAAAAACGCTCATTATGCAAAATTCTAGAAACTTCTGTGATATTACATGTTTGTCCCGTGCATGTTATAAAATAATATGGGCAAAAAGTCGGTCACACGCGAGTCTCTTTGTAAAAGCGTAGAGTCGTGGGAAATGTTTGGTATTGCAAACAACGACGTTATATATTGCAAAACAATAAAACAGAAAGAATATTGGGGATGGGAATGAGCACGGGTGTGAAAAAAATAATAACACATACATCACACATCAATTATACAATAAGCAGCTCCAGTGAAAAATATTATGGCTTTAAAAAAATATGGTCATACAGACCAATAAACGCTGATTCTTAATATATAAGTTTTATTTAACAATATTAAACGCAGAGTTTTTAAAAAATTATGAAAAAGTCCATTTTTAATCGGGTCGTAAAAACACGCCGTCAAGTTGACATTATTGAAATGTTTAGTGGTGACGTCACCGAACACGATAAAGTCGTTGTATGGGAATGTAGGTATGACACAAGCCATCGTATTATCAACGTTTCATCTTATTCGTTTATTTACATACTGTTTATAGAGATTTAGTTGTTGTGTTTATTGAAACATTATTCAGGCCTAAATAATTCAGTTTCAAAAATAAAGGTATATCTTATTATTTTCGTAATTTGTTTTTGGGGTGTTATGCCGTGTTGCGCTACCTCCTTCTTTAGCCAACGTTTCGGACATCGTTGTAGTGTCCATCATCAGGGCAGATCCGGCAGATCCGGTAGATGTGTCTGTAGATCCACACTGCAACGATGTCCGAAACGTTGGCCAAAGAAGGAGGTAGCGCAACACGGCATAACACCCCAAAAACAAATAACGAAAATGCTTTTGGCCGTGAAAATCTTAACTCGTATCTCTTATTAGTTTATTTCTATTATTGAAAATATTGAAAAACTACCACACAAAAAAAAAATAGTAATGCTAAGTACTATAGGGAGAATACATCGAACTCTGAATTTCAAAATGGCGCCAGTTGAACAGCTGATTGCCCGATCTTATGGTAAATTTTCGGGAGTGATGACGTCACATGATTCACCATACATGCGGTGGTTTTCGGGGATTTTGAAAAATTAAAACTTTGACAATTATATTAACTACTAGCTGACCCGACGAACTTCGTACCGCCTCAGAATCAATAGCTGTTGATTTAAATTCAGTTTTTTTATTAAGTTAAAAATTACGCAATGAAGCTATTATCAATGCGCAACTGTCCGTGTTTTGTTTTTGTCAGTATCAGAGATGGCGTTGTGCACGGATCTACATTTTTGTGATTTTCTTACTTTTACAATTACTTACGGGAATTCCGGAGGCGGATACGGGTGCCGCCGCCCCGGGAACCATTTATTGAATAACCAACACATCCGCCATAGATCGCTCCAAGTGGTTCGCTACGTTTGGTGATTTAGCAGGGGTGCCCGGGTTCATGCGCCTGCCCACCTGCTGCGGGCCGGATCGAGAGAGATTGGTCGAGGGAGGCCTTTTGACCTTTCCAGCCGGACTCTCTCGACCCATTGCCTTGCACCACAGTTGGAGGGATGGATTCATACGTCCGTCACTCCCGGATTTCCTTTCCTTTCCAGAACTTTCAATCCTCCCCATTCCTTAAAAAGATCCTCCACACAGCATCCCCTAAGATGACATAGGTACTGAGAGAAATTATTTTCCTCAGGGCCAAAAATGCGTTTCATTTCAGAGATTTATTATAATTACTGTATTTTTCCTTTGGAGGTGTGTAGACATACGTTCATCATTTGTTTCATTTTCGACTATTGACATTGAGTGTGTAAGAAAGAAGGGCAGCATTATATGATTAAAAACAAATGCACAACAATCAACGCATTGACATTTGAAGTTTTTGAGTGTTTTGGAATTGAAGCAAACTGCAATATTATACCTACCTACCCAATGACGTTACATACTATATTAGACGAGGGGTAGAAATCTCAAAGTGGGAAGACAATCGCAAGACAATTGTACCGGTCTCGATATCTAGTACTTTAGTACTAAACTGCTACGCGTCGAGTAAGGTTGCGTCTTACCAGTACTTACCAGTAAGGTTGCGTCTTACCAGTACTTACCAGTAAGTAGATTGCATTTTAAAAAGTGTCAAAATGCCCTCCTGTGTGATGAGAAAATGTTTCAATTACACTGCAAATAATAGTAAAGGCGAAGGAATGACACTTCATTTGTAAGTACACGCAAATTACTTAATATTATCGATTATTATAAATATTACAATAAATTTTCATGTTTCCCGCTCGCGGTTTTACACGTCATTACGAGACAGAGAACGTTACATCAAAAAGTAACGAGCATAACAAAGACAACCTGCTAACAGTAGGTCGGTTCACACAGCGTCCCGCACTCGTTTTCTTCTGTTGGGAAAGATGGGGTAAAACGTACACAGGGTAAATCGTTAAGCGAGCTTCCTTGCTGACAATGACAAGACACTATAATTTAATACAAGTAAACACGCTAGTTGTAGTTAAGCTCTATTAATAATTATAATTTACGCTGTGACTTTATAAACGTAAAATGACCGACAATTAATTCAATATAAATTTATTATGACTTATCAAATATGAATTTTAGGTTTCCCCGTGATCAACTACGACGACAGAAATGGATCACTGTTGTTCGCATTCAAAGATGCGAACATGATTGGACACCTTCGCTTTACAGCACAATATATTCAGTTCATTTCAATAAAGACGATTTACATACCACGGTCAAAGGAAAGCGTTTTATAATGTCGTTGATGAAAATTGTAAATAGATTTGTATACTCATTTGAACCTATGACCTGTACTGTATAATAAAATATGTTTTTAACAATACTACTATAATAGTACCAATATTGTATTACTAATGATAACTCATATAATTATAATAAAAAATATTTGCCCGTGTGTCTTGTTTTACCCGCCTTTACCCTCCCCTGTGCGTAGTGTAACCGAGTGAGAGTATCTTGTTATCTCAGTCACACCCGTGATGTGAAAGCAGTATTCGGCAAAGAAATTAATACGCCGCCCGCTAATGTATCCGTGCCATTCATACATACACATTATTTGATTGTCTATCTTTATCACACAGGAATTAACTTTTGAATTGAGAAATTATTGAAAATCGCAGAAAACAAAAGAGTGTTCTTTACTTTCCACATTATATTGTGAGTATGTGAGACTATAACGAGTCTATTTATTTTATATAACGTCATTGTACCTACCACAATATTCCTTCAGCTCTTTCAAAAGATGAAAATTCGTTCCATATTAAATGTATGAGGAAATTAATTATCGTCATAACTTTCTTTTTCGTGAATTTTTGCGATGTTTTAATAGTTATTATGTTATCCGGGGCGGAGACAAATCCAACAAATCAAAGATCATCAAAATCGGTTCAGCCGTTCTCGAGTTATAAATAGTGTAACTAACCCGACTTTGTTTTATATATTAAGATTAAAACTAACTCTAAAAATAAAAATAAAAATGCAGTTATTTAAGTTAGAAGGTCACCATTCATTAAAAAAATTGGACTAGTGTTCTCTATTATAAAGAATTTTTCCTGTTATTTTTGGTAAATGTGTTTTGGTAAATATGCATAGAGTCCACCTCACGGAGAATACGGAACGTTCATGTTGTTGAAGTTTGATGCACGGAAAAACTAACTAACCATCACGCCGTTCCGCAGGGGTAGGCAGAGAGGAAGGACCGCCAAACAACTCGATCTTGGCACACACTCCTTGCCTCGTTCACATTCATACAACGTCTCATACATGCTCTTCTATTATTCCGACTCTTCACATGGCCTGAATGAAGTATCTGATTCACTTGATCATGCCATGTCTTCCTCGTGCGTCCCCTACTTCTTCTACATTCACATTTGCGTCATATATTCTCTTTTGACTCCTTTCCTCGTTCATTCGCTCTACATGCCCAAACCACCTGAGCGTCCCTTTCTTAATCTTACTCATTACGCCTTGCATTCTTCGCGGTTCTCCACATTTCTCACATGATCGTACATGGTTTTACCACACATACACCCCAGGGATCTCATTTCAACAGCATTCAGTTTACTTTCATCCTTCCTCTGCCAGTTCCATGCCTTAATGCCATACATCAGGGTAGGTACCAGCACTCCATTATGGACGGGAATGGAGTTGCCTGCATTTACCCTTCTTTCGATATCTATATCAGCCTTCCCATCTCTCGTAAACATACTTCCCAAGTACACAAATTCATCCACCTGCTCCAAATACTCGTCATCCACAACTCACATATATTGATGCACGGATAATATTTGGAATATTCCTTTTTTAACTAATAGACAAGAAAGTAGGTACCTACTTCGAATTATTGGGTTGAGATTCAAACAACGAAAGCTTGTCATTATAATTTAGATATACATCCCAGGTTTTGAATGGTTTGTTTAGCAAAGCAGAGTTTGTCTAACGGGTTTGTGTAATTATTCTAATACATTTTTTTTCCATGTTCTACTGTTATAAATACAAACTTGTCAATAATGCATTCACTTAATAACCTCAATGCGGTAGAAGTGAAATCTTTAGAAAACTAGAAGAAGAGGCTACGAAGCACCGCACAAAGAGAAGACCGATTATTCGATCTCATTCTCTCGCAGGCTAAATCCTATATATGTATGTGACTGTCTCTTTTTAGTGTCGTTATTTTTCGTTTCATTGAGTTTCAAATCATAACAGAGCCAAAGAATTTTTCACTTAAAAAAATTACGAAATTCAAATGGGATGGAGATCTCAGATATCAGGTAAGTGTAAGTGAGATAGAACGCTGGCAGCTGGACTAAATGTAACATTTGTTTGCATTCAAATTTGTATGGAACTTCTGGTGTTATATATTCTTTACTAGCCTTTTCCCGCGGCTTCGCACGCATGGTATTCCCCCCCCCCATCCCCCACTTAAAAAAAAGTAATGATATAGGTAACGTCGTTCTGAAGTTATGGAGTGACCAAGGGAATCAAGGATTCATTTTTATATACATAGATGACATTTGTATAGCGCAATTTTGTGTTATTAATACAGTTAAAAATAATCGAGTATTTAGTAAAATTATTCCTGCACCTAGTGCTTAATGATATAAAAATTTACAATACAAAGCAATGACAAGTATAATATAATTTGATACAAAATGTACAGTAACAGTGCTATTATAGCACAGGACAATAATAATACCTAGGATGACATAAAAAAAATGTACAGTACATTATAAAGCAATGATAAGAGAACTACAAATAATCATTAGTAAGAGTGATATAGCACAGGAAAATAGGACAAAAGTACAGGATTCTAGCGTTTTTAGTCTATGTATTATCTATGTCAGTTTATTTTTCATTGTCATTATTGAGGTCGCTTAATGTATTTGAAAATGTATTTTGAAGCCATAAGTATTTGAAATACAAATTAAAAAATACCTCAGCAGCACGTAATTGAAATACCAATTACAAAATACATTTTTAGGAAGTAATTGAAATACAAATACAAAATACGTATTTGTATTTCAAATACGTATTTCAATTACAAGTATTTCAAATACTGCCCAGCCCTGTGTATGGAGTATCTTGATGTACGGTTGCGAAACATGGTGCCTATCCGAAAGAGATAAACGGAGACTAGAGGCTTTTGAGATGTAGTCCTATAGAAGACTATTAGGAATTTCCTGGAGAGACCACATTTCAAATGAGGAGGTTCTCCAAAGAATCGAAGGAGGAAGGTACCTGCTCAGGACCTTGTCCGAAAGGCGTGCAAGATGGATCGCCCATGTAATACGACAAGAAGGCCTCTTGCATGCCATAATGGAGGGTATGACCGAGGGGACAAACGCTAGGGGACGCCCACGCCGATAGTACCTGGAGGACCTGCTGGTGGACGTGCGCTACTCATCATATGCAAACTTCAAAAGAGCCGCCCAAGACAGGGAAGAATGGAAGAGACGAATAGAGGAAATTGCTGCAAACCAATCCCAGGATTGAAACCAGAGAGAGATAAGTGGTTCAAACAAAGTAACATTGTTTTATTTAAATACTTAACATTTCAGAATATGCCTAAACATGCAAATAGAACCATATGCAACCAGCTAGTGTATAATTAATCATTGCTTGAAGTTTTAATTACATTTGCCTAATGCGAATCCAAGCTAGGGCCACGTCATATTTAAATATTTTCCTTTAAAATACGATAAACTAAAAAACTTTGACTAAAATTGTTACACAGATTACGAAAATTTATCTTTGCAAACTTTGCAACCTCAGAACATGGTAATGCGAAGTTAGACCCCTCTACAGCCAAAGTGATGAACGATAATGCGCCTCGTAATTTAGATCAACTAAGTACTGTCAGATATAAATAAAATAGAGAGTGTAAGTGACGATGGAACTTTGTGAAATAAATGATTATTTAAATTGCTTGATGTTATAACTTGTCATACATAGGTATATCTACAAAAATACAACACAGATGGTTCTGAAAATTATTTTGGGTGCAGAAATGAGCAAAATAAATGCTTTGGCATTCAAAGGTCATTTTTGAAAAAGTATCAGTCAGAATCCTATCCAAATGAGGTATATGACAGAAACCTATCTAAGTTGTTGAGATAATTATAGATTTTGTAATAAAACACTTTAATGGGTACAAATCAAGAATAAAAACATGGCTGAAAGAGTTTAACGAAAACACTCTAATGAAGACACTAAAAACGACATGGAAGACAAATCTATCTATCTATCTATCTATCTTCTTCTTCTATATAAATAAAAATGAATCGCTGAAATGTATGTACGCGCATAACTTCCGAACGACTACACCAAATTGGATAATTCTTTTTTTGTTGTGTTTGTTATTGTCAGGACAAGGTTTGTATAAATTTACTGGTGAGCTCTCACATTATGAAATTTGTATAAAAAAATTGCAAGAGGCTGCACCCGAGCTGTTTGAAAACAGAATGTAACGGGACTGAATGTATGAAATTCTGGAGGGGGTGGGGGGAGGAAAACTCGGGAGGGGGGTTCGTGGGATGGGGGAAGGGGGGAGTGGAATTGGCAGAGGGAAGGTGGAGGAGGCGGAGTGGGAACGCGAGAGGGGAAGAGGACGCGGGAGGCGAAAATGGAACGGGATGAATGGGAAAGGACACGCAGGGACAAACAATTTCTTTGTTTAATGGCATAGCAACGCATGCCGGGAACCAGCTAGTAATCTAAAATTAAACAATTTTGGTCCGCCTCGGCACAGGAACCCCTAGTGAGGAGGAAGAAATACAATATCTTTACCTAACATAACCATTATATTTTGTATACCTACTTATAGAATTATTTTATATAGTCGCTTCAATTAAAAAAAAAAAGTTTTGTATAATTTTTCAATTGAGTGAGATTTTTTAATATCATTAAGAACTTTTATGTAGATACTAGCTGACCCGGACACGCGTTGCTGTGGCTAACCAAACACAACACCGACATCTGTTAATTTTCATACAAATCAATTCGATCGTCGCTCCATTTATATTATTATAGTGCGTTCCCGGTATGCGTTTCTGTACCACTTAATAAAGAAATCGTTTCTCCCTGCGTGTCCTTTCCCATTCGTTCTATTCCCCTTCTGCCTACCCTTCCTCTCCCGCGTCGCCTTCCCCTCACGTGTTCCCACTCCGCCTTTCCTCTCCCTACTCTCCTCGCCGCTTCCTCCATCCCGCGAACCCCCCTCCCCCGAGTTTCCATCCCCCCCTCCCGAGTTTCTTCTCCCCTCCGCCCTTTCGGTTTCCCCTCCCCCTTCCTACATTCCCGGGTTACGAATAACCCAACAATGTTTGAAAATCTCCTACTACCACCACAAAAAGCCGAAAATGTTGCTTGTGTTGTGATGAAGGACTTAGCCAGCCGAGGAATTGAACACGCGACGCCCGGATGGGATCCAAGCGCTATGCCCACTCAACCACCGACCAGTCGATGCCCATTCCATTAATTCGTTCCGTAACACTCAGTTTTTAAACAGCTCGCGTGCCACCTATTGCAATTTTTTATACAAAATTAGTGGTTAGTTAGTTTAGTTAGTTAGTTTTACGTCCTAAATGTGAATTAACATTTCTTGACTAAATAAAACATTTAAAGAAAAGAAAAATTACAAATATTAACTAAACTAACCTAATCTAACTCGCTACTTAAAAACGTCCAAAGAAGCGAAGCTTAGCAATTCACAATGGATTTTTGATACCAACACCTGTGTACGACAGTGAAGCATGGAATTGGTAGAGTATGGATGAAAGTAGACTAAATGATGTACAAATGAGAACATTGAGTCGTATACGAGGTAAAACCGATGTATGGACAATGTATGACGTAATGATTGCATGTTGTTGATTTGGGAGGCGGATGTAGGTACCGCCGTCCCGGGAATCATTTGATCGATAACTTACACCTCTGCCTTAAGTCACCCAAGTGGTTCGCTACGTTGGTGACTTAGCAGGGGTGCCCGGGTTGATGGAATGGCGTTGGTGTCGGGCCGGATCGGGAGGGACCGGTTGAGGGAGATTATTAGGCCTCTCCGGCAGGACTCTTTCGACCCATCGCCTTGCACCGCAGTTAGTGATGTATTCATACGTCCGTCACTCTTGGTCCCACTGACCCCAGATTCCTACCCAACCCTCTAACCTTTTTCCTTCCCAGAACTTCCTATCATTCCTTTTTTTAAGAGTTTCTCCACACAGCATCCCCAAAGCTGACATGGGCCCTGAGGGACATTATTTTTCTCTGGGCCTCCTGTCTGAAGCGATTGTAAAAAAAAACATTAAATGTATGACCATGTTAAAAATGTTGAGAAACAAGCGACCATTTGAGAATGTAGAGAGGATAAGAAAGAAAGGAGTGTAAGAATTGTGGGATAAGTAGGGGACGACTGAAGAAGTCCTGGCACAATCAATTGAATTAAATACTTGAGTCTGGTCATGTCAAGCATCAAAATAACAGAAAAAATATTCATAGGACGATGTATCGATGTTATAAAGCAAGGGTTATGTGCCAAGTCAGAGTTGTGTGGCTGTTTATCCTCTCTGCCTACTCCTGCGGAGAGACGGCGTGTTGGTTAGTTAGTTAGTTAGTTAAGAATGAAGCAGGCTTACCTTAAATCCGTCTTTTCCTGCAGTGTATTTTACAGAGATTGTTTTTCCACTTGGGTCAATATATTCGTATGCTCCGGTCCTGGTACCATCTGGAGAGATTGATTCTCCCTGCTTCAGTCCATTGTCGGCCGCGAATACATAGTTGAACACCCCATCTGCGATCAAAAGAAAAACCGTTAAAATTTAAACTAAACAAAACTTAACACTTACGACTTCATATTTGAGATCAAAGTATTATTGCTGGATATCATACGTCAATGATTATTGTCAATGTTTTTGATGACGTTGAGAGGCGGGTTAAAGAAGAGGCTCTTGTAATATAAAAGTTGAAGCGGATATTGAAGAGGAACGGATTTAATGAGCGAGAAAAAGTTTATTCTGTTCAAATCATCAAAGCCACCAATGGTGTTCCTCAAGGTCGCCATTTGGGGTACTCTTTTAGGGTTTATTAATAACAATAAAAAAGATGTCGAAAGGGGAAGAAGATGAAGAATTGTAGAAGATATAGATAACGAGTATGGTCTATTTACGATTTAATATTGATATATTTTTGAATGTAGCTATTACTTTGTGGTTATCCATTATAGAAAAATGAAATAATTTAACTTTGTATAAACCACTTATTTGATGCGCAAATCCGACTGGTTTCGGAACAAACGTTCCTTCGTCAGGGAAAGCTTATACTAATTTGACAGTTTCGAACAATGTTTTATTATGGTAGGGGTGGAGCCGTTGCTAGATCCACATATCTCTTCCATAGTAAAACATTGTTTAAAAGGGGTGATTTTGAATTAAAAACAGTTGTTTCCAAATCATTCATAAATATATCAGCAATAATATACATGAGCCCTCACCAGCCCTCTTATTGCTGATATATTTATGAATTATTTGGAAACAACTGTTTTTAATTCAAAATCACCCCATTTAAACAATGTTTTACTATGGAAGAGATATGTGGATCTAGCAACGGCTCCACCCCTACCATAATAAAACATTGTTCGAAACTGTCAAATTAGTATAAGCTTTCCCTGACGAAGGAACGTTTGTTCCGAAACCGGTCGGATTTGCGCATCAAATAAGTGGTTTATACAAAGTTAAATTATTTAATTTTTCTAATTTTGATATATTTTAAACTTTCGAATAATGGCTAGTGGTTATAAATCGGATAAATTGACCAAAATATGTACCTATTGAGAGAATTTATTTGTTTGTTTATTAACAAATGTTATCTACGGATAAACTATCAAGAGAATGTTGGAATACCCGCTTGACTGAATAAATTTTACGGTAATTCATCAAAAGCCCTGAGTAACATTCCTAAAGAGAACGCTGTCATTTTTTAGGAATATGGTTTTAATAGTACGTATTAAATGTTAAAAACCATTCAATATTCAAACCACAATACTACTATGGTTAGTATAATAGTTTTAAACAGTACCATGATATAGGGAATCATTCAAAAACATATTCTTATTATATGACTACTTACCATTAGTGACAGCTTGTTTGTGTCTTAATATAGCAGAAGGTGGGGCTCTGGGTGCTTCGTGGGCCTAAAACAAACAAATAGATCATTATTTTAATTATTTTTTAGGTTATTATGCCGTGTAACGCTTCCTCCTTTTTTAGCCAACGTTTATATGAACTATAACGCTGTTTTAAAAGATGACGCTGGCTGAAGATGGAAAAAGTGCAACGCAAAACGGCAAAATTAACTAAAACTTATTCAAGATAATACGTCTGGTCGTGAAAATCACAAATTATATCAAATATAGAGGGTCTAAAAGAGAGTCACGTAGTAGTAGAAGGACATAAGAAACACATAAAAAAGGAGGAAAGAAGAAAAGGAGAAAAGGAAAAAAAGAAAAAAAGAGAAAGGAGAAAAGGAGAAAACGAGAAAAAAGAGAAGAGGAGAAAAGGAGAAAACGAGAAAACGAGAAAAAGAGAAGAGGAGAAAAGGAGAAAAGGAGAAAAGGAGAAAAGGAGAAAAGGAGAAAAGGAGAAAAGGAAAAAAGGAGAAAAGGAGAAAAGGAGAAAAGGAGAAAAGGAGAAAAGGAGAAAAGGAGAAAAGGAGAAAAGGAGAAAAGGAGAAAAGGAGAAAAGGAGAAAAGGAGAAAAGGAGAAAAGGAGAAAAGGAGAAAAGGAGAAAAGGAGAAAAGGAGAAAAGGAGAAAAGGAGAAAAGGAGAAAAGGAGAAAAGGAGAAAAGGAGAAAAGGAGAAAAGGAGAAAAGGAGAAAAGGAGAAAAGGAGAAAAGGAGAAAAGGAGAAAAGGAGAAAAGTAGAAAAGGAGAAAGGAGAAAAGGAGAAAAGAAGAAAAAGAGAAAAGGAGAAAAGGAGAAAAGGAGAAAAGGAGAAAAGGAGAAAAGGAGAAAAGGAGAAAAGGAGAAAAGGAGAAAAGGAGAAAAGGAGAAAAGGAGAAAAGGAGAAAAGGAGAAAAGAAGAAAGGAGAAAAGGAGAAAAGGGTAAAAGGAGAAAAGGAGAAAAGGAGAAAGGAGAAAAGGAGGAAAGGAGAAAAGAAGAAAAGGAGAAAAGAAGAAAAGGAGAAAAGAAGAAAAGGAGAAAAGGAGAAAAGGAGAAAAAGAGAAAAAGAGAAAAAGAGAAAAGGATTTGTTAATTTTTCGTGCGCACACCCGCGAAGGTTTGCATATATACTGGTGAGCCCTAGCGTTATGAAATTTGTATTTAAATTTATCAATAGGTGGCACGCGAGTTGTTTGAATAATAAGTGTATTTCAATTAGTTTAGCGTGAGACGGGGGAAACAGGAGAGGGGAGAATGAGAGGAATCGTAACTTATTAAGTGGCATTACAACGCATGCCGGGAACTCGCTAGTATTATGTAAAGTTACAAATAATGGTACAGTAGGTACATACCGGTTCTGCATAGTCATTGAAGGTTTGTGGGCCGCGGAATTCGTTTCTTTGTCCAAACGATCCAACAATCAAAAGACCCAAGCAACAAATCTGAAGTTTCTGAAAACAAACAAAAAATTAACATTTATATTAAAAAAAATCAAACCTAAAAACTAAAGTAGACAAGAGTGGGGAGACTGCGAAGCAATTTGATGATTTTTTCTATATTTTTGTCGTTGAATTCCAGTGCACCTTTTCCTATATATTTGGTCATCTTATTAGTTTTTTGTTTTCTACTTCGGATAGATGTCGCTTTCTTTTGTGTTTTCTTTGTATGTTCATTTTGGAATAGTTAGAATATTGGATATTGATTTTCGAAAATAAAAATATCTATTTTTTTTGAATTTCGTAAGTTTCGATCTTGGTCAGCTGAATTTCTGGCCGCTAAGGTGCCATGTGCTTTATACCACTAGACTATATGAGACTTGCGTGGGACTATGGATTTATCGTATTATTATATTGGAACCGAGTACCTGTGAATTTTTTTTTATTGTTATCTCATTCTCTCGCAAACTAAATTTTATAGATGTGTTTGTCTCTTTTTAGTGTCGCTCGCTTCCGTTTCATCGCTAAAGAAGTTTTCACTTCCCCCTCCCTCTTCACCTTCCCTGCCTTCCCTCTCTCCTCTCCCGTTCCTTCGTCCTACCAACCCCCTTCCCGCTATCCATTATTCAGTCTCGGTATATTCAGTTTTCAAACAGTTCGCTTGCTACCTATTGCAAATTTTCATTTTTCATATTATTGCAAACATAATTTTTGTATATTATATGAACAATCAATCAAATTTACTACCCAATATAGGCACCTATTGAAAATAGTATAATAGAGAACCCCAGTCCAATTTTAATTTTTTTTTAATGAACCTTCTAACTTAAATAACTGCATTTTTAATTTTATTTTTAAAGTTAGTTTTAATAGTTAAAATAATTGTCAAAGTTTTCATTTTTCAAGATCCCCGAAAACCACCGTATGTATGGTGAATTGTGTGACGTCATCACTCCTGAAAAGTTACTATAGGATCAGGCAATCAGCTGATCAACTGGCGACATTTTGAATTTCGTTGTTCGAAGTATTATCCCTAGAGTAGCATTACTATTTTTTTGTGCAGTAGTTAATTTTCAATAATAGAGATAAACTAATAAGAGAAACCTTTATTTTTGAAACATTATTTAGGCCTAAATTTGTAAATAAACGAAGAAGATGAAACGTTGTTTATACGATGGCTTGTATCATACCTCCATTCCCATACAATGACTTTACGGTGACGTCACGACAAGAGGAACAGTGACGTCACCAATAAACATTTCAATAATGCCAATGGACTTTTTAATAATTTTTAAAAAAACTCTGCGTTCAATATTATTAAATAAAACTTATATATTCAGAATCAGCGTTTATTGGTCTATATGAACATATTTTTTAAATTCATAATATTTTTCAGTGGAGTTCCTTATTCTTTGTTAGATTTCGATTTTGTTTACTATCAAAGGTGAGTACTTAAATTAAATTCATAATTTAAAGAGTTTATTCAAAAATTTAAATTTGATTTAAAAATCATTGGTTTCCAAAATGTAGTCTTTCTCAAATTGTGAAATTTTTGATAGTTTCGTAAGAGTTTTGTAATGATTTTAAAAACTTTTCAGATGATTGTCATGTGGTTGTAATAATCCAGAAACCTTCACGAGGATGGAAAGAAGGTATTTTGAAAGTTTAAAACATTTCCGAAGCAATACATAAACAATATACATACATACATACATGCAAGCAAACACACATTCATTTTTATATTTATAGAATTAGTTTATCATTATTTTTAATTTACCTTTATAGTCATTGTGACCAATTATTTTGTGATAGCGTCCAGAGAGAATCTGAAAAATATAAATGTTTTAGTTAGTGCAACGATTTTAGAGGTATGAAGGTTGGTGCGGTAGCTCAGTGAGTAGACCATATGCTCGGTGGGGGAAGTATCAAGTTAAAGACCCGGCCCTAACAATAATAGGGCCCTAACAACGCAGGGGTAGGCAGAGAGAACGGGCCGCCAAACAACTCGGTCTTAGCACACACTCTTTGCCTAACTCACATTCATATATCATCTCATACATTCTCTTCTATTATTCTGACTTTTGACATGGCCCGACTCAAGTATCTGATTCACTTGATCGTGCCATGTCTACCTCGGGCGTCCCCGACTTCTTCTACCATTCACATTCGCGTCGTATATTCTTCTTACACTGCTTTCTTCGTTCATTCTCTCTACATGTCCAAATCCCTTTCTTAATCTTACTCATTATGCTTACATCAGCCTTACATTCTTTGCAGATATCCACATTTCACACACGATCATACATTGCTTTACCACACATACGTCTCAGGGATCTCATTTCAACAGTTTATTTTCAGCCTTCCTTTACCAGTTCCATGCCTCACTGCCATACATCATAGGTACCAGTACTCCATTATGGACTGCTAGCTTCGCTTGTTTTGACAGTTTTTTCATTAGCGCCAACGGCATTCAGTCCACCATTAATAGGGTTACCGGCATTCACCCTTCTTTCAATGCTTCTATCAGCCTTCCATTCTCTCGTAAACATACTACCCAGATGCACAAACTCAACCATCTGCTCCAAGTATTCATCATTCACAACTATATTGCACACTGTTTTCGTGCTCTCTCTTTCAAACGCCATGACTTTAGATTTACTTACATTCTCTCGTGTCTAGGATGAACCAAGTATGTATGAAGAATGAGTTAATGATGAATGTAAGTAAGTCTAAAGTCACGGTGTTTGAGAGAGAGAGAGTACGAAAACAATGTGCAATAGTTGTGAATGATGAATAGGTACTTGGAGCAGGTGGATGAGTTTGTGTATTTGGGAAGTATGTTTACGAAAGATGTGAAGGCTCATAGAGATATTTAAAGGAGGGTGAATGCAGGTAACTCCATTAATGGAGGACTGAACAAAAAACTGTTCAAAGAAGCGAAGCTAGCCGTCCATAATGGAGTATTGGTACATTCCTGATGTATAGCAGTGAGGCATGGAACTGGCAGAGCAAGGATGAAAGTAGACTGAATGCTGTAGAAATGAGATCCCTGGGGTGCATGTGTGGTAAAACCATGTACGATCGCGTGAGAAACGTGGAGATCCACAAAGAACGCAAGGCTGATGTAAGCGTAATGAGTAAGGTTTAGAAACGGACGGTCAGATAGTTTGGCCGAACGAACGAACGAGGAGAAGAGTATAAGGAGAATATACGATGCAAACGTAAATGGTAAAAGAAGTCGAGTACACCCGAGGAAGACATGACACGACCAAGTGAATAAGATACTTGAGTGGGGCCATGTCAAGAGTCAGAGCCATATGAGACGATGTAGAATATGCGAAGAGTGTGTGCCAAGACCGAGTTGTTTGGCGGTCTGTCCTCTCTGCTTTCCCCTGCGGGAAATGGCGCGGGCGTGATGGTTAGTTAGTTAGTTAGTTACAAGAAAATATTATATGTTTAATACGTTTTGCTTTTTTAAAAATATGTTGTCTAGTTTGTATGTTGAACGTAATTTAATGGCGTTAAAACCGGGCAAGTTTAATGATTTTTGGAGAGTACGAGAAGTAACTTAGGGAACGTACCCATACTACGTGACCAGCTTTTTGCAATTTGTAACCCCCCCCCCCCCGGTGACAAAAAAACCTAAGCCCATCGCCGCTCATTTGTACCAAGCGTGGTATTTTGAAGACCCCCCCCCCGAACAGGTCACGTAGTATGGGTACGTTCCCTTATCAAAAAAATTAAAACCTACTGACAAGCTAGTGGTCAATATCTTTATTATGTTAAAAATAATTTGCACTAGTGTCAAATTCAGAGAGGAAATTGGGAGTATGGAATTATGGAAGAAACGCCGCCCAGTTCCCTCTAAATGAAGATATTTTATTAACCCTAGAAAGATTCTGCCGTACATAAAAGATAACCATACGCCGCAGAGGCGCATAATATATTAATGATTTTTTTTTATTAAATACCTACGTAATGTATTTATTTAGGTGATTATTTTAATGTGTGGTTACTGAACTAATAATAAAAAAACTTTTTTAGTGAAATTATTTATTTGTTTTAAACATTAAACTTAAATCAAAAAACCTCTAGAAAAAATCAACAAAATTAACCCTTTTCTGTTTACAGGAAAATATTATCACAAATTTATATATTTTTTTTTATAAAACTAATTAAGCTATTTTAATTTACTAATCAATTATAAAATAATCGGTCAAAACTATAATTATTTCGCTAAAAATTTGGTTTAGAGGCATTCAAAGCAAACATCTTTTTGTAAACTGTTTTTTTGCATTTGGAGCAAGTCATCATTGACAATCTTTTTTTTTACTTAAGCAAAAGCTGCAATACCGTCTTTTCTTGGCTGGAGGTTCTTCTTCATTATCTCTAGAGCTCTGCACATCCAGATTCGGAAGAATATTGGTGATATTGTCTTTCCTTCATCCACGGTTCAGATAACTGAGTGCTTAACTTTTTCATATATTCCCTTCTATTTAGAGGCTTTTCATTTTTCGCTAGAACGTTGTGACAGTATATGACATAAGAATTGACGAATGCCATGTTCAGTATGCCATAAAGCATAGCCATTGGCCATCTATTGGTTTGCTTGAACATGATATTGAGGAACACATTTGATCGAATGTGTCCACCCCGCCTTTTCCAGGCTCTGAAGATACTGGTGGAGTTATAATGTCTTCATTTGGTGTATCATTCAATTCTTCTGGCACCTCATCATCGATGAATTCATCTTCATAGTCACTCTGCATTTCATCTTCACTCACATGATCTTCTGTTTCACTACCACTTTCCTGATGTCCATCATGCTCGTTCTCTTCTTCTTCAGCCATAAATCTCAATATTGCATCATCAGATAGTATTCTTCGGCCAGTCATGATGAAGGTAAAAAAATTTCATGCTTAAACAACAAAAATATACCTATAATAAACATGTATTGTAAGTATAAACAAATTTATACTTTTACTAAAAGTCACTCAAAAGATAACCATACGCCTTCGGAGCGCATTACCTGGTCATAACTGCAAAAATCTGGTACTTATCGCGTAAAAACGGACGTCCCGTGCACCTGTGCACCGACGACTGAGCTAACAAAAAAGGACAGCTAGATGCGCGCGGTCATTAGAAAGAGACAGCGTTTTCTTACCGTCGCGGGCGCCTCTGAGGCGTAGGTTATCTTTCTAGGGTTAACATTAACTCTGTACAAGGGCCTTTGAAGAAAATAATTTCTCTCGTAGCTTATGTCATTTTCCGGATGGTGTGTGGAGAGTCTTTTTAAGGAATGGAGGGAGAAGAAGTTCAAGAAAGGAAAAGGGTATAAAAGGTGGGTAGGAATCTGGGGTTCAATAGGTCCAGGAGCGACGGACGTATGAGTATTCTTCGCACTGCGGTGCAAGTATTCTTTATTCAGCCTCTCCAACTCAGTACCGCCACACAGTAGATGGGCAGATGCCACCCCGCGAACCCCTGCTAAGTCACCAAGCGTAGCGAACCATTTGTGGAGACCTATGGCAGAGGTGTTTGATATCAAATGGTTTCCGAGGCGGTACCCATGCCCGCGTCATAATTTGAAAATCTGTATTTTAATTTCTTTTTTTTTCACGTGTGCATTTTTTATCCATTGCA
Organism: Limnephilus marmoratus; assembly: GCA_917880885.1. Taxonomy (NCBI): domain Eukaryota; kingdom Metazoa; phylum Arthropoda; class Insecta; order Trichoptera; family Limnephilidae; genus Limnephilus; species Limnephilus marmoratus. The sequence goes on from OU862913.1 coordinate 44,924,794, forward strand.
ATTTTATTTTTTAATATTTATTTAATATAAGGTCCTTACATATAAAAAATTGGCGTTTTGCCGTACTGGCAACTTTGATCTCAAATATCATCTCTTTGGTTAGGAATTCCAAATACAAATTTATACAGCTATTTACTCATATATATGTGTTTCGAAAATTATAATTCATTTGTTTTTTCCTTAATTGTTTTTTTTCTTTGCGTCACTTAGTTTACAAAATGGAAAACTTCAATATCACGTTATTTACGAGTACGAGTTCCACCGTGGCACCAGTGCTGCAGAAACGGCTCGAAGGATTAATGATGTGTGTGGCGACGGTGCCGCAAAAGAAAACACAGTGCGTTTCTGGTTCCAACGTTTTCGTTCTGGAAATTTCGACCTGCAGAACAAGCCCCGTGAACGGCCGGAGACCAAAGTCGATAATGAAGAATTGAAGGCTATTGTGGAAGCGGATCCATCGCAAACCACGTCAGAGTTAGCTGCAGGCTGCGGTGTTAGTGATAAAACTGTTTTAATCCACTTGAAGCAAATTGGGAAGGTGAAAAAGTTTGAAAGGTGGGTACCTCACGAATTGAGTGAAGCAAACCAACAAACGCGCGTTGACCGCTAGACCACACACTGCACAACAGACGGCTACCAAATTAGAGGAGCTTGAATTGGAATGTCTAAGACATCCACCGTACTCTCCGGCCCTTGCCCCAACAGATTACCATTTTTTTCAAAATTTGGATAACTTCTTGCAAGGGAAAAAAATCAACTCCTATGGGGCAGTCCAAACTGCCTTCAAAGATTTTATTGATTCCCGTCCGAATGGTTTTTTTAGTAAAGAGATTGATGAACTACCTATGAGATGGCAAAAATGCATAGATAGCAATGGTATATACTTTGATTAAATAAATATATTATATTAAAAAAAATCGACTTTATGTTCCACTCATACAAAACGCCAATTTCATATTATGCAAGGACCTTATATTATATCTCACGTTAATGTGAAAATATCCACATTATTTGACTAATTAAATAAACACATATTAATCATAAAAAATGTATTTAACTTAAAAAAAATACAAGCCGATGGTCTCCATGGCCGAGAGGCAAGATTTTCCACTAGCAATCCAGAGATATGGTGTTCAAATCCTGGCGTGTGCAAATAAATTTTATTCAATTAATTTGTGTTATTTCACAATTAATCTCTACATATCTATCACTATTTCTATCTCTACATATTATTAATTAAAGTCCTCCGCGTCGTCTGTCTGTCTGTCTGTCGGTCTGTTCGCGATAAACTCGAAAACTACTGAACGGATTTTCATGCGGTTTTCACCAATAGATAGAGTGTTTTGTGAGAAAGGTTTAGGTATGTAATTTGTTAAGGATTTGTGTAAATTGGTTGAAACATAACGTTAATTGTTAGAAGTGTCGGAAAAAGTCAAGCCGCCTGGTACTTTTCATCGAAAACGCTGCCTAATCCTTTTGGGATATAACAAAACAATGCATGGTGGGATATTCCTCTTTTATAGATCTACAAAAAAGTCCGCGAAGACATATTATCTATCTTTTACGGATAGCTTACTATACACATTATATCTTCTAAAAAAATGGTCACGTACATTGCGGTAATTGAAAAGTTATTTAGACGGATACAGTATTAATCCTTATTAACTTAAATACGTTAGTTACCCCAAGCATTTCATGCACATTATTTATAATCTTTCACACCATCTCTACCTATTATAAATTAAAGTCCTCCGCGGCATCTGTCTGTCTCTTCGCGATAAACTCAAAGACGGTGGTGGTTATAAAGGTTGAATAACCATCCAGTAGATGACGTTGTGTTTTATTAGCCACAACAACGCGTGGCCGGGTCAGCTAGTTAATTAATAATAAAAATATAAAGCAACACGTTCCAGAGTGGAAGATACTTTCAGTATCGCCCTGGTATAAGATCACAATTCAGAATTGAAACGTTACTTAAATGGCTTAAAGCCGTTTTTGGTGACTAGATCTGAATAGCCAACTTCCTCTTCCCCATCTCCTTTCTTCTCCAATATCCTCAGCCTGTTGGGGATGCCGAGACCTACTTTTTTTTTTTTCTTTTTTATTGTAAATAAAAATTAATAATGTTTTATTTTTTTATTATTGTGACAGCTGTTTCGGCTCAAGGACCATTATCCAAATTGTTTTAAAATGGCCTCGAAAGCTGAAACAGCTTTTTTTCCACTTTACCTCCACGCAGGAGGCTCCGAGAAAAATAATTTCCCTCAGGGCCTATGTCATCTTTGGGGATGCTGTGTGGAGGGTATTTTTAGAAAAGAAAGGAGAGGAAATTCTTAGAAGGAAAAGGGTATGAGGGGTGGGTAGAATGGAAGCATGAATCCATCCCTCCCACTGCGGTGCAAGGCAATATACCGAGAAGTTGGCTGGAGAAGTCAAAAGACTCACTGGGTGGGCAGATATGCATCCGCCGCAAGACCCGGACAAAACTCACCCCATGAACCCGGGCACCCATGCTAAGTCACCAAACTTGGGGTGACCTATGGCAGATGTTTGAGTTATCCAATAAATGGTTCCCGGGGCAGTGGTGTGCATACCCGCCTCACAAATTTGCAAAGGCATCGCAATAATAAAAAAAAAACTTGATAATATAGTACCACTAAGAATGATTTAAGTACATTAAAATTTTTTAAAATTAAATAAAGTTCTACAAATTAAACACAAAAACAAGTAATATGCCACAATACCACTGCCTCCAGAAGGGGGCAGTTGGAACTCTTGTGCAGAATTCACATAAAATAATAAATAAATTACTCACCTATTCTATTAATATTTTTAACTAAATTCGAAACACTTGTTGCACGAAATCACTTTTCAGTATGATATTAATGTTTTTCAAAACTTATAAAACAGAAATTTTGCTTTAATTTTAAATATTTAATATTTGTATACTGCGCCTTGTAATACCGTTCACCTGTACTGTCAAACACTAAATGCAATTGGCTTCAATATAATTCTCTATTATATAGAGGTATGTCTTGTACATTCATTTCTACATAGCGTCACCTCAGTTGGACGGGGTTCTAACATCAGTTTACGCTGTTATTTTATTTATTGGCTCGCCAACACATTATAATTAAGCCCTTGCCCGAAAGAATGTTTCATAATCCTTATCCTCCTTATCCTTATCCTTCCTTCCTTATCCTTACATAGTATAAAATGAAGTCGCTCAAAATGGATGTGCGCGTTAATCATTTAAACTACGCAACGGATTTTCATACGGTTTTCTCCAATAGATAGAGTGATTGAAGAGGAATGTTTATATGTATAAAGCATGTAAATTATATTAGGGAAAAGCCGAGAAATTCAAAGAAAACATATTTTTGTGCGATTTAAAACGGCTGGCGGGCCGTACTATAGTCACTTTTGAAATTCGTTCTACGGAAGAAATTGGAAAATAGATATCCTAGAGTAAGTAGGTATTTGATTTTCCCATTTCAAATATCCAGTGTTGCATTGCAAGCATTATATAATTAGTGGAGAGTTAATTAGTTTATATGTATAATACATGCTTATTATAAGTAGAGAAAAGCCGATAAATTCAAATAATCAATTCAGGCAGCGGGCAGCGGGCAGCTGGCAAGCGGGTGGTGTGGATTTTATAAAGATTGGGTAATGGCGTTGTCTTTCGTTAGCCACAGCAACGTGTGGCCGGGTCTGCTAGTCTATAATATAAAAATGAATCGCTGAATGTGTTGCTAAGCGCAAAACTTTCGAACGACTGCACCAAATTGGATAATTCTTTTTTTTGTTGGTTCGTTATTGTCAGGACAAGGTTTTTATAAAATTTCAGGTGAGCTCTGGCATTATGAAATTTGTATACAAAAATTGTTATTGGTGGCACGCGAGGAAGCGGCTATTGCAATGGAAAGCGGGAGGGAGGGAGAAATGGGGGAGGGGAACCAGGGAGGGGAAGGGAAACCTGGGAGGGGGGAGGGGGACCTGGGAGGGGGGAGGGGAACTCAGGAGGGGGTTCGCGGGACGGGGGAAGGGAGGGGGGAGTGGAGTGGGGAGAAGGAAGGTGGGGGTGACGAAGTGGGAACGCGAGAGGGGAAGAGGACGCAATAGAAGAAGGAGTGGCAGAAGGGGAACGGGATAAATGGGAAAGGACACTCAGGGAGAAATAATGTCTTTATTAAATGGCATAGCAACGCATGCCGGGTACCAGCTAGTATTTTATATTTAAAATACATAAAATATACAATTCTCAAGAATTTTCATTGAAAAGTCGTCTAGAAAGGCAATTAAATCATCTAACAGTATTAATATCCTTGCATCTGCGTGGTTGAATTCCAGAACCGAAGTTCCATTGCATGTCTGACGCCGCGCCTTATCGCCGCGCTACAAATAATATCTGTGTTCGTGAAATTTAAAGCAAAGCTACCATTGTAATTCGGTTTTTAATTGAAGAATCTGCCAAACGATGACGCCACTTCTGACAGCAGCTCGTGGTATAACAGCTACGAATTTGTGAATATGTGGTATCTCTCCGGATATCAAAAGATTGACGGTAATACATGTTGTACGAGTATGTATCAAGTGGCTATATAGTACATATGACGTCATTGCTCTGTCTCAGTGACTAGCTGTTAGCTACAGTGGATACGAGGAACGGGCTGTCTTTGGAATCAGTTCATATATCTTTAAAATGGTCACCAACACTAGCTGGGCGAAGACAAACCAAAAGCCGCCTGCAGGGCCTAACACTAAATACCTGCGGAGCGAGTTTTTAGCAGCTAGTTATAGTTTATTACCTAAATTTTCTCTGAATTTGTGGAATAATGTTGTAAATAAACAATTTCACATACAACGTTATTCCACAAAACGTTTTTTTTACTCTTCGTACCTTACAGAAAGCAACATGCTCTTCTAACATAAATGTACATATTTTTTTTATTTTTTTATTTAATAAATTTTACAAAAATTTCATGTTTTTGTGTATAAATAAAGTTTTTTGAAAAAAAAATATACATTATTTAATACGTCTTACACCTTTTTTTTAGCAAAGCTCGTGTTAAAAAGGCGGTGACAACGAATGTAGATATTAATTTTTATATAAGTTTAAATAATATATAATTTTTTTTTATATACATATAGATCAATTGATGGATAATTAACAGCATACAAAGAAAAAAAAATCGTATATATCATATAATATGCATCTATAGTTTTATATAATATATAAAACATAAGCAGAATGAAGAGGATATAAAAAAGAAAGCTGAAAATTAAAGAAAGAAAAAGGATATCAGATATTACAATTATTGTGTTTATAAATAAAATATTATAAGATGTAGTGATTGTGATAAGTTATATACATATAAAGAGCTTTAATTGATTTTTTGAATTTTTTATAATTTGTTTCCATTCTTAAATTAACTGGTAATTGGTTAAACCATTTAACTCCAATATATTTATAGTATTGTTGAGCTGTGGTGGTGTTACAACGCGGGACAGTCATAGAGCCCAGGATATTTGTTCTCATGCTGCTTGAAAAAGGAGTGAAGCTCTCATTATTGAAGCAATCTTTGTGTATTTGTAGAATTGTAATTTTTTTATAAATAACATGAAGTGAAGGTACTTTAAAATCTTGAAATAATTTGATAGTGGGGTAATCATATGGCTTTTTTAAAATTATTTTTATAATTAATTTTTGAATGATTTCCAATGGTAAAAGAGAAGTTTTGAATGCACCGCCCCAACCAACAATTCCATACTGTAGCACTGATTGGATTAAGGAAAAGTAAATAGTTCTTAACATACTAATATTTAAAATGTTTCGAATTCTAATGAAAATGTACACTAATTTTCTTAGTCTCTCAACTGTTGTGCTGATTTGCATCTTCCACTTTATGTTACTGTCTATAGTTACCCCGAGGTATTTAACATTGATTTTAATAGTGAGTACAGAGCAATCAGGTTTACATATATATGAATTTAAATTACAATTATATGAGTGTATACATATATTTAGATTTTCAGGGGTAGCCTTTTTAGTCAGAGTGAAAGGAATTACAAAAGTTTTATCTGTATTTAGAGATAGTAAATTTTGATCAAACCATTTTTTAATTAAATTTATATCTGATTCCGCCGTTCTCTGAGTTTCATTCCACGTTGATCCCTCAGCTAAAATTGCTGTGTCATCAGCGTAAGATATTATTTTGGATTTTATGGTGAGTTTAAAAATATCATTAACATAAATGATAAAGAGAATTGGTCCCAATACTGTTCCCTGCGGGATTCCAAATTTACTGATTTGAGAATCGCTGAGAAAACCATTTAATTTGACAAATTGCTCTCTATGAAATAGGTAATTTTCGATCCACGTTAGGGCATTATTGGTTATACCAATTTTCTTTAGTTTAGAGATAAGATTCGAATGTGAATGTCATTGATGTTTTTGAACTTAAAACGCAAAAAAACGATATGAATAAATTATACCATTTACGTTCTAGATTGTGTTGAGATACACATAATATAACATTATTCCACAAAACTGTTTCAACGGCTAAAAAACAGGCTTAATAATATTTTTTTCTGAACAAATTCTACTTTCCTGCTTTTTTTAGCTTCTTAACTTTCTAGTCGAAGTCATAAGACCCATAAATTAAAACATGCGCCGTAATTTTGATAAATGGCATTATACAACATTCTTCCATAAACCAAACTTCAAAATGCTGCCACAAGGACTAAAAAAAATGCATTACCTTAAGGCTCTGCAACCGGGCCCGAAAAGAAGAATATGGAGAGATACGAAATTACGAATGTTAGAGGAGAGCGCTAACATTTACAGCGACAAAATCGATGCGAAAATTGCGAAAATGTTTAATAAAACGCGACTCGTTTAAAATAGCGCATAAATCTCGCGGGCATTGTCTTAAACAGCATTTAAAGAAACACTGTGAATTTTTTCATACATATAACTTGTAAAATAACTGAAACAAACGTGTTTATAATAATTTTTGGAACATACTTTGCGATTTTTTTCTATGGAGGGAATTTTATATAATTTGCGTTTCGGCGCGGGCAATGTCTACATATTATCTTCAAGAAAAACATACATTTTTTTAAGAGCTTTAAAACTTACCGTGTTTAAGGGAAATATGTAAGAAATCGGTAGAAATTTGGGTTGCGGGCCCTTAAGTATTGGTGACTATTTGATAAATACGGTAGGAACTGGTTCAAAAAATATCTGGTTCCTCTGATCCAGTGACAGCTAGTCACCGAGAAAAAGTAATCGTGACAGGCAATGTCGTCGTATATACCATTTTAGTACATACTTAAACATTCAAATAGAACAATTTGCAACAAGCAGCAGGCATAATAATTCATTGCATGAGGTTCTAATTACATTTTCCTAAGGCTACGAACGCACAGGCAGGTGGCTGGCTTAGCGCCTAGAGCCTAGTGGCTTGCACTCTGGCTACTTGCTAGGATACATGGTGGCCGCACTGAAGGTGGTTTGCGTGGTGGGTCGCTAGGTGCCTTGGTCATTTGCTTGTCGGCACGTTGACGGGATGTCACTTTCAAAAATAGTTCTAAAACTGCTACTTACAGAAAATTCATATTTTAAAATATTCCATTTCACGGTCTTATCCATCATGTTGGGTTCATGACATAAATAAGTCACGGTCAAGCCATGGGGAGTTAAATGTTCTGTATAAACGATGTAGATTTTTAAACAGTGCATTACAAACCAGAGAGATTTTGTTGAATTATTTCAACGGAATTGTATTGTTTACCTGGCAGAACAACTCATTGCCTGAAAACATAATCCAACGCCATAACCATAATATACATTCATATCCATGTATGTTTTTGGATTTTCACGGCCAAAAGTATTTTCGTTATTTGTTTTTGGGGTGTTATGCCGTGTTACGCCGTCTCCTTCTTTAGTCAACGTTTCGGGCAGCGTTACAGTGTCCAGCATCAGGGCAGATGAGCTGCAACACGGCATAACACCCCAAAAAACAAATAACCTAAATTCATAACCTTCTTCTTCATTCTTAACTTCTCAATGTAAAAAAAATCTCATCATAAATATATCACTTTTCAGTACAAATCATCTTTTTCTACTTCGATTGCTACCTCTTCCTATAGTTTGCATTTATATGGAGCTTTTTTATTAGCTGGATTCAACATCATAGATAAGGTTCTCTTTTTAAAACTGATGCAATTAATATTTCATACATTTTTTACTTCTAAAATGCCTCGCGCCTAGTGGCAAAAAACCAACACGTTGGTTTACTTCGATAGACGCTAGGCAAGACTTGCAGTGTCTAGGCACCAAGCGCGCAGTGCGGACGGTCGCGAAAATTCGAGAACGTTCGTTTTACTAAGCTACTCGCTAGTTAACTCTCTAGGCTCTAGGCGCTAAGCAAGCCGCTTGCCTATGCGGACGTGGCCTAATGCAATTTTCAGATAGGGCCAAGTTCTATTTAAATATTTTTCATTAAAATAGATTAAAAATAATTTTCGCAAGATTGAACCTGAAAATCAAAAATTGTTAAATACAGGATGTCCCAAAAGAAAGTTGATATTTTTTTTGCTTTCTGTGTGAACGCAACTTTAACGAGGGGCGCGGGGGGGGGGGGGGGGGGTATGTCAATCAGTAGTCTGGCTCTTGGGAATTTATTCGCTAAGAAGCATTTCTCGGGAGCGTCCGCGCGTTGTGCGTGCGTGAAGTGTAAAAAAATGGTGATTCGGCGACTGTAGCGCGTAGAATATTCTGCAATATTTGAGGTTTTCGTCAATTCAATGATGCGCCAAGCATTCCTCTCATAGAAAAATGGGTCAAAAAGTTTAAATAGATCGGTACACCCTACAAACTTACTGGCTATAACCAAAAAACATGGTTTCAGCAAGACGGAGCAACATTACATACGTCCAATGCGTCTCTGCTATGAGTTAATGAAATTTTCCCTGGCAAATTGATCTCCAGGAGAGGCGACATAAATTGGCCTCCTCGTCGTCCTGACCTAACACCTACGGACTTTTTCCTGTGGGGTTATCTCAAATCTAAAGTGTACGCCAAAAATCTGACTTCCCTGATGCAATTAAAAGAAAATATCCGTCACGAAATGGCAGCCAACCATCGTCATAAGAAATTTTACTCTTCGATTAAATGAATACTGCGAACATGATGGTTTAAATTTGGACGATATTATTTTTCAGAAATAAATTTCCAAATTATGTATTTTAGTATTAAATAAATATTTTTTCGATAGAACCCTTACTTTTTTAAAAATCGATCCACTAAATATCAACTTTCTTTTGGGACACCCAGATTACGAAAATTCGTCTCTGCAAACTTCGAAGCTTCAGAACATGGTAAGTTGAAGTTAGAATCTTATGCAAACAAAGTGATGAACTATAAAGCGCCTCGTAATAACGATCAACTGTCAGATACAAACAAAATAGAGAGTGTAAGTGATGTTAGAGCCTTGTAAAATAAATGATTATTTAAAAGTAGCAGACCCGGCCACACGTTGCTGTGGCTAACGAAACACAATGCCATTACCCAACCTTTATAAAATCCACACCACCCGCTTGCTAGCTGCCCGCTGCCCGCTGCCTGAATTGAATATTTGAATTTCTCGGATTTTCTCTACTATAATAAGCATGTATTATACATATAAACCTTCTTCTTGAATCATTCTATCTATTGGTTTCGCAGTTTAAAAGATCTATGCGCACATACATTTTGAGCAACTTCATTTTATACTATATAGGCCACTTGCATGGATTTCATAACGACTTTTTCGTAATCTTATTTCGTAATCGTAATTTAAAATGTCCCGTCTCCGAAAATGTTCCTATTAATTTTGTAAAATTCCACACTGATTTATTTTTTTATATGGCATCACTTTGATTTCAGGCGAATTTTTGAATTCGTTCACTAGATTTATTGTTTATTCTCTGCGAACTTATCATTTGGTTCGACTTTTTGACAGATGTTCTGAAGAGAACCCCGTACAATTAATGTTGTACGGGAGAACCCCGTACAATTAATGATGTACGGGGTTCTCTTCAGAGCGTGAAGATGATGTCGGTACGTGTTTTAGAGGTATAATGATTATGGTGCTGATTTTAACAAAATTAAATTTTATAATATTCTTATTATTGTTATAATTTACAAGTACAGGTATATTACATTGAATTAAGTAATATAGACGCTGTACATTATAATAATTTATGATCAATAAGATGGATCAAAGAAAAAACATATTTATGAGATGTAATATTTTTGGTATGCTTCGTTATTCTCATGTGACATTCGTGTGGAAAAAGTTCTTTTATTTAAAAATGATTTTCGGCTATGTAATTATCGTTTTTTCACACCTATAAAATTATGTCCCGTCCTTCCGGTTTATAAAAAATGGTCTGATTTTTCGGATTGAAATTTTCAAAAAATCGCCAGGGTTTCAAAAATACGATTAAAAAAAAATACAGAATGTCTTAGAATATTTGCCTCAACCGGAAAAAAAATTTAAAAAAATGTGATGCAAGTGGCCTATTATACAATGTTTGCAATGCAACACTGGAGATTTAAAAAGTGAAAATCAAATACCTACTTACTCTAGGACATCTATTTTCCAATTTCTTCCGTAGAACGAATTTCAAAAGTGACTATAGTACGGCCCGCCAGCCGTTTTAAATCGCACAAAAATATGTTTTCTTTGAATTTCTCGGCTTTTATCTAATATAATTTACATGTATTATACATATAAACATTCCTCTTCAATCACTCTATATATTGGTGAAAACCGTATGAAAATCCGTTGCGTAGTTTAAAAGATTAACGCGTACATACATTTTGAGCGACTTCATTTTATACTATGTAATGATGATGATGATGATGCTTGATGTGAACTTTGTCATACGAAAATACAACACAGATGGTTCTGAAAATTATTTTGGGTGTAGAAATGAGCAAAATAAATGCTTTGGCATTCAAAGGTAATTTTTGAAAAATGTCAGTTAGAACTCTATCCAAATGAGGTGACAAGTACAAGGAATATTTTAACCTTCCCATATTGGCGCGTTGGTCTCTCAGACCGAACAATCAATAATTCGTTGATTTCTCAAAAATTAACAACAATAGGACTTTCAGGTTTTTAGTAGTATCTTAAGGCGCCGTATCTGCACTCAAAAAGAAGACTGTGGAGAGATATGTAATTACGAATGTTAGATGAGCGCGCTAATATTTGAAGCGATAAAATCGATGCGAAAATTGCGAAAATGTTTAATAAAACACGACTCGTTTAAAATAGAGCAAAAATCTCGCGGGCATTATCTTAAACAGCATTAAAAAAAAACACTGTTAATTTTTTCATACATATAACTTGTAAAATAACGGAAACAAACGTGTAAATAATAATTTTTGGAGCATACTTTGCGATTTTTTTTCTATCGAGGGAATTTTATATAATTTGCGTTTCGGCGCGGGCAAAGTCTAAATATTATATTCAAGAATAACATATATTTTTTAAGAGCATTATAACTTACCGTAAAAAGGGGGGAGGGAGGAGGAACATATAATAGGATTAAGACGCCGCTACCCGAATTTCTGCAAACTTCAAAAAAATTTGAAGTTTTTAAGCTGTTAAAAAAATTTGTGCTATTTTTGAAGATAATATCTAGACATTCGTCGCGCCGAAACGCAAATTATATAAAATTCCCTCGATAGAAAAAAATTGCAAAGTATGCTTAAAAATAATTATAAACACGTTTGTTTTAGTTATTTTACAAGTTATATGCATGAAATAATTCACAGTGATTCTTTTTAAATGCTGTATAAGACAACCCCGTGAGATTTTTGCTCTATTTTAAACGAGTCGTGTTTTATTAAACATTTTCGCAATTTTCGTATCGATTTTGTCGCTGTAATTGTTAGCGCTCTCCTCTAACATTCGTAATTTCGTATCTCTCCATCTTCTTCTTTTCGGGCCCGGTTGCAGAGCCTTAAAGGGATTAGGCATTGTTTTTGATGAAAACTCCCAGGCGGCTTGACTTTTTCCGACACTTCTAACAATTATCATTTTGTTTCAACCAATTTACACAAATCCTCAACAAATTATGTACCTAAACCTTCCTCACGAATCACTCTATCTAATAGTGAAAACCGCATGAAAATCCGTTCAGTAGTTTTTGAGTTTATCGCGAACAGACAGATAGGCAGACACGGCGGAGGACTTTAATTTATAATATATAGAGATATATGGAAAGGGGGATGGGGGGGGGGGGGGGGGAGGAACATTGGAATAGGAATAAGAGGCAAAGGACGGGAATATATAGGGATTGAACTATAACTATTGAATAGTTTATTAAACTTGGTACTCTAATTTATTAGATTTCAGAGTTTTTTTTAATTAACACATGAAAAAAATTATTTTTGTTATGAAAGTAAGAGGCTGAGTTAAAAGTCTGTTTCCAGTAAATAAAGTTTAAAAAAAATATATTTTTTAAATTCAATTATACCCCTTCAATATAATTGAGACCACATTACAAATGAGGAGGTTCTCCAAAGAATCGAAGGAGGAAGGCACCTGCTCAGGACCTTGTCCGAAAGGCGCGCAAGATGGATCGGCCATGTAATAAAACAAGAAGGCCTCTTGCATGCCATAATGGAGGGTATGACCGAGGGGACAAACTCTAGAGGACGCCCACGCCGAGAGTACCTGGAGGACCTGCTGGTGGACGTGCGCTGCTCATCATATGCAGACTTCAAAAGAGCCGCACAAGACAGGGAAGAGTGGAAGAGACGAATAGAGGAAATTGCTGCCAACCAATCCCAGGATTGAAACCAGAGAGAGAGACATATTTAAGGCGGTACACAATCTTAATAATTTTTTTATGCTCAAAACTCACATTTTAATCATTTCCGGCGAATCCATAACTATAATAACTTTTTTATTTCCATGCCGCACAAGAAATGCGAGTTATTTATATATTAGATTAATAAAAACAGTACCTTACCATTAACATATTTTACGTACAACGATTTCAAAACTATATAACCCGTTTTTCAACTATAAAGTTAGCGGTAAGCACCAGATTTTATTTTTATGGACGATGAATTAATAATTTCGGGAGGACAACATGGAGACACATTTTAAATATTTGTAGCACGTTCTTCAGAATTAATTAAAATGAACGCGACAGAAAGGTCGAATCTCCAGACCTGGTAGGGCGAATTCGACCGTAGGTTCGTACAATCAAATTATAAACTATTACATTGACAGCCCATACCTCTTAGAATGCTAGTAATTGTTCGTACCGAACAACTACTGCCAGGGTCGCCACCATGACTTGCTCTATATCCCTCATGGCAGAACAGACGTTGTGGCCCAACATAGCATGACAAGAGGTATGGTGCTGCTAAATGATATTTCTAGGTCTCTTGACATTTTCAACATTAGTCTTGAAGGTTTCAAGAATAATTTCAAGCAAGGACTCTAAAATATGTATTTTTGTAATTTTGTAATTTCTTTTCTCATGTATATGTTATGTGTATTGTAATAGGATTAAATCAATCTGTAATGCACAAAAAAAAAAAAAAAAATACGCCGTGCCGCAGCGTATATTTGTTTACACGCTTTCTTCGCTTACGTCGTTAAGATTCCCACATTATTTATCTTCTTCTTCTTTTCTTTGATACGGCAAATTCGACAGTAGGTCCGTCCAGTGCACGGGACGCGAGTCGCAATTTGTATACACGACATCTTTACTTACGTCGTTAAGATTCTGAATATATTTTACGGTATATTGTCGTCTTAATACCAATAATGCTTAAAAAATATACAATTAAAATAATACAGACGAGATGAAATCTCGGTCTGAGACACCGTGCGCGAATATATTATGTGTTATGCCATTGGGAGCGAGTAGACGAAGGTTAAACAGACGTTGAAAGTCGAATGGATGCCACAAGTCCGGAATATCAAATGGTTTTTGAGATAGATAGATTTTTGAGATTTTTGAGAAAGATATAGTGTATAAAACACTTATCAGACCAGTACTTACGTACGCAGCTGAGACTTGGGTACTAACTAAGAGGAATTAGCGAGCACTGGACGTTTTGAAAGGAAAATTTTGAGGGGAAGACTCGAAATATTGAGATAAGATTAACGATATTTGACAACTCTGTGCAACTATTGGCTTACGCTGATGATATCGACATTATTGTGAAAACTCCAGATGCTTTACGTAACGCCTTCATAAATCTTGAAAGTTCTGCCAAAAATATGGGTCTCATAGTAAACCAGCAAAAGACCAAATACATGGCCGTCGTATGCACCCAACAAATCCCAACTCTCTCACGTGGAAACCAAAATTTCGAAACGGTATCAATATTCACATACCTATACTCACCGATAACAAACGACAATAATACCACAGAGGAGATTCAGAAGCGCATAGCGAACGCAAATCGCTGTTATTTCCACCTACAAAACCAATTAAAATCCAGACTGCTGTCCAGAAACACGAAGTTATTAGTGTATAAAACACTTATCAGACTAGTACGCAGCTGAGACTTGGGTAATAACTAAGAGGTATGAGCGAGCACTGGACGTTTTTGAAAGGAAAATTTTGAGGCGCATCTTCGGACCGGTTCTAGAAAATGGATTTTGGCGCAGACGTTATAACAATGAGCTCTATATTTTGTTTAAGGAGCTAAACGTCGCAAAATTTAAAAAACTGGGAAGACTTCGGTGGCTGAGAGAATGACTGAGCATCAAGCACCAAAGTCCCTGCTGAACTCAAGACCAATAGGGCGAAGGAGCCTGGGAAGACCAAGACTAAGATGGAGCGACAACGTCCTCAAAGACATATCTATCTTGGAGCTTCTAAACTGGAGAGAGCTGGCACAAAACCGAGATGAGTGGAGGAAGATTCTGGAGGAGGCCAAGACCCACCAGGGGTTGTAGAGCCAATAGTGATGATGATTTTTTTCATCTTATATCTAGTATATTCTATTCTAAAACCGCTATAATATAACTAGTTGACCCAGAAAACGTTGTTCTGCCATATAAATTATTTGTAGTGAATATTTTGGTTGTTAAATAAAAAATGACGAATGTATTGTAAGTGTGTGGGGATGGGATCTATGACAGAAAGAGGAATGGAGCGCTGTAGACGATGACCGCCGATAAAAACAAAAAAAACACCAAACATTCATTTTCTAAATTCTATGTATTTCATTCAAGTAACGGACACATTCATTGTTTGATATAAATTTTTTATCCTGAAGTAGGAAAATGAAATAAAGAAAATCAATATTAATAGGTCACTTGCATCACATTTAAAAAAAAAATTCCGGTTGAGGCAAATATTCTAAGACATTCTGTATTTTTTTTTAATCGTATTTTTGAAACCCTGGGGATTTTTTGAAAATTTCAAACCGAAAAATCAGACCATTTTTTATAAACCGGAAAGACGGGACATAATTTTATAGGTGTGAAAAAACGATAATTACATAGCCGAAAATCATTCAAATAAAGAACGTTTTCTACACGAATGGCACAGGAGAATAACGAGGCATACCAAAAATATTACATCTCATAAATATTTTTTTCCTTGATTCATCTTATTGATCATAAATCATTATAATGTACAGCGTCTATATTACTAAATTCAATGTAATATACTTGAACTTGTAAATTGTAATAATAATAAGAATATTATAAAATTTTATTTTGTTAAAATCAGCACCATAATCATTATACCTCTAAAACATGTACCGACATCATCTTCACGTTCTGAAGAGAACCCCGTACCCATTAATTGTACGGGGTTCTCTTCAGGACATCTGTCAAAAAATCAAACCAAATGATAAGTTCGCAGAGAACAAACAATAAATCTAGTGAACGAATTCAAAAATTCGCCTGAAATCAAAGTGATGCCATATAAAAAAATAAATCAGAGTGGAATTTTTTTAAATTAATAGGAACATTTTCGGCGACGGGACATTTTCGTGTAGTGACGTCACGAGCCCAAATAATGGATTTATTTATTTAAAAAGAAAAAAAAACTGTACATTTCTAAAAATTTTTACCAACATTTTCGTAATTTTAGTACAAAACTCTATCCACACGTTTTTTTCAAGTCGTTATGAAGTCCATGCAAGTGGCCTATTGCGTTCTGTTTACAATACGAACGATGGTTAAATTTGTTCATACAATAATACTGAAATTACAATAAAAAATTGGAGGGTCCCCATTAAAAAGTAGGAGGGTGGGGGTAGAAGGGGGAAAATTTGGGGTTATAGATATTTTGTGATGCCAAAAATACAATACAATTTTTTTTTATTTTCAAATTCAAAAAAATTTTTTTTTTCCAAATTTTTTTTTCTGAAT
Organism: Limnephilus marmoratus; assembly: GCA_917880885.1. Classification (NCBI taxonomy): domain Eukaryota; kingdom Metazoa; phylum Arthropoda; class Insecta; order Trichoptera; family Limnephilidae; genus Limnephilus; species Limnephilus marmoratus. The sequence goes on from OU862913.1 coordinate 44,941,209, forward strand.
AGGGACACCCCAATAACCCAGCGGTATGAAATATACTTTACGACCATAGACATATGAATATATGTAGACCTGCCCTAAGTGATAAAAGCGTATTACTTCCCCCTCCCCATACCGGTCCCATGGAACCGGCTGGGCTTACGAGAGCCTCGCTTGAAACTAAAAAATGTGACGTCATCATTCTTGTCCTGACCAGCGTCGAGCTCTGATCGTACATTTTACGAAATAACATGGCAAAAATGGTAGCTTGTGCTATACATTATACCCTAAAATATGTCGATCATAACGAATGTGGGCGGTTCTCCTGTGAGCTCGTCACTGGTTACAGGGGTAAGTAAATTATGAAACATTTGTAAAAGTGTCTTAACTAAATATTTGTCTGTGGAAAGTGGCGAACTTTGCTTTTCCGTATTTGGACTTCGCAAATATGTTAATAACGTGGCGAGCAATTCGCGCTTCCATGTAAAAAGGTCTATTCATTCAAAAGCAGATTTTTCTTTTATGAACTAAATGGTGATATTATAATGCGAGATGCCTATATACTGTCAGATTGATTTTTTTAACGATTCACAGTCATCTTTCCCCTCTTCGTCCCCCATAGTTTGGTTTTACCCCCTCATCTGTATCTTTTCGTCTATTAAATTTGGATGTCTATGTTTACGACCTATTCTCATACCTACCAAATATACATAAAAATTTCATAAAAATCGGTTGAGCCGTTTCGGAGGAGTGCGACCACAAACACCGTGACATGAAATTTTTATATACTCGTATATAGATTTACTACCTGCTTACTAAAATTTTGACTTTCCAACATTGAGACAGAGGTTCGGTATATCAGTCTTGCTAGGTACGACATTCCTCGCTAAAATTTAAGCCACGCATTCCGAATTTCTACCTTTTTTTAGCATATTTCTGTTGACCAGTTTTTAAGTTTCTAAAAAAATATGTCCAAATTTTTAAGATAATATCTATACATTTGCCGTGCCTAAACGGTAATTATCGGAAACTAGCTGGTACCCGGCATGCGTTGCTATGCCATTTTATAAAGAAATTGTTTCTTTCTGCGTGTCCTTTCCTATTCGTCCCTTTCCCCTTCCACCTCCCGTTCCTCTCCCGCGTCCTCTTCCCCTCTCGCGTTCCCGCTCCGCCTTCTCCACCTTCCCTCTCCCCACTCCTCTCCCTCCCTTCCCCCGTCCCGTGAACCCCCCTCCCGAGTTCCCCTCCCCCTCCCAGGTTCCTCTCCTCCTCCCTGGTTCCTCTCCACCCTCACTCCCGCGAATCCCCTTCGCGAGTTCCCCTCCCCTCTCCCCCCCTACCGCATTCCATACATTCAGTCCTGGTACATTCAGTTTTTAAACAGCTCGCGTGCCACCAATCGCAATTTTTTATTCAAATGTCATAATGCCAGAGCTCACCAGTAGTTTTATAATAACTTTGTACGGATAATAACAAACACAAAAAAAGAATTATCCCATTTGGTGCATTCAGTCGGAAGTTATGCGCATACATACATTTCGGCGATTCGTTTTTATTTATAAAAAAAAGAAGATAGATATAGATTTATTTATATATAAGATGGAAGATTCCCTCAATAGAAAAGAAATCGCAAAGTATGCTCCGACATTTATCATAAGCACGTTTTTTTCATTTATTTTACAAGTTACATTTGTACGAAAAAATTAACAGTGTTTCATAAAATGCAGCTAAATGAAGATATTTCGGAGGCGGGTATAGGTACTGCCGCCCCGGGAACCATTTATTGGATAACCAACACCTCTTAAGGGCCTTTAACCAGCTAGCGGCCGAGAATCCAAATTTCGTCGAAAGATGTTCTTACGATCGTAGCGGCTCCAATGAGAAAGATTAATTATTCTCCGTACCAGCTTTTTTATTATAACTCAATATCGTTTTTGTTTCATTCAAAATTTGCTTTACATAATTTATACATACATCCAAAAATGCTGAAAAGCGGGATGATAAAACTATTAAAATTATATAATTTTTGTAATTATTTTTTGATAATAAGTTTTTATATTTTTTCAATAATGTCTAAGCAAAATAAGAATGTAAAAAAAACTTAAATATATTAGTTTGTAAGACCGTAAATAAATAGACAAACCGAAGTATTTACGTCACAAAACACGTGTGCGGATCTTTTTTTTACGATTTTAATTAAACTAAAATTAAAATTCTGAAACATAGCTTTCCCAGATAACGTATTGATTTATTTTACAGCAAAATTTTGTTTGAAAATTTAACAAATCTGCCAACGACCTACGGTATAACCACAGATAAGAGAATTGTTTCTCTTATCTAAGGGTACCTTTATACTAAAAATAAACATTTTTTCTCAAAATTTAAAGCATGCGTTTACTAGATAAAAGAACAATATTTCGAAATAAATTTATATTTTTTTAATTATTATTTTTAATTGTAAAACTAACGTTTTTAAGACAAGATTTTTTATGCATAGCACAAAGGGTAACAATTATTATAAGTAAGCAATAATTATCAGCCTGAAACACTCATCCACATTGAAAAATCTTCCGAGAAAAGATACATGACGCCAACGGGACTTGAACCCGTGTCCTCTCGATTGCCGGTCGAATGCTCTGACCACTGAGCTATGGCGGCTTATCTCGTACCCGCCAAATGATTCAATATATGCTAGTGTTTCATTCAACAATTACTGCTTATTATATTTTTTCCACCTGAAAACAACCAACTTTATTTTTGCGAGAGAAACATTGTTAGTGTTAAGTCCCTCGCTAGGTGGCGTCGAGACAAATTATGTCTTCATTTAAAAATCTTCCGAGAAAAGATTTTCTCGGAAGATTTTTCAATGTGGATGAGTGTTTCAGGCTGATAATTATTGCTTATAATAATTGTTACCCTTTGTGCTATACATAAAAAATCTTGTCTTAAAAACGTTAGTTTTACAATTAAAAATAATAATTAATATTTGACAAGTTTCAGTATTTCCCCAATAAATGAAGACATAATTTGTCTCGACGCCACCTAGCGAGGGATTTAACACTAACAATGTTTCTCTCGCATAAATAAAGTTGGTTGTTTTCAGGTGGAAAAAATATAATAAGCAGTAATTGTTGAATGAAACACTAGCATATATTGAATCATTTGGCGGGTACGAGATAAGCCGCCATAGCTCAGTGGTCAGAGCATTCGACCGGCAATCGGGAGGACACGGGTTTAAGTCCCGTTGGCGTCATGTATCTTTTCTCGGAAGATTTTTCAATGTGGATGAGTGTTTCAGGCTGATAATTATAGCTTATAATAATTATATTTTTTTATGGAAAAGAGTCAATACGTCTTAAATCTTCTCTCTTCTCTAAAAATAAAAATGAATCGCCGAAATGTATGTACGCGCATAACTTCCGAACGACTGCATCAAATTGGATAATTCTTTTATTTTTGTGTTCGTTATTGTCAGGACAAGGTTTGTATAAGGTACTACTGGTAAGCTCTGGCATTTATAAATTTGCAATAGGTGGCACGCGAGCTGTTAAAAACTGAATGTTCCGGGACTGAATGTATGGAATGCGGGAGGGGGAGGGGAACCTGGGAGGGGGGAGGGAAACTCGGGAGGGGAGTTCGCGGGACGGGGGGAGGGGGGAGTGGAGTGGGGAGTGGGGAGAGGGAAGGGGAGGCGAAAGGGGAACGGGACGAATTGGAAAGGACACGCTGGGAGAAACTATTTCTTAATTAAATGGCATAGCAACGCATGCCGGGTACCAGCTAGTTTGATTTAAAAATGACGTATTTCCGGTTTTCTCTGGTTATTTTCACATATTTATTGGCTGCTATATTTATGATCCAGTCCCAGCCAGATGTGCCAATATCTTTTCTGATTTTTCTGTCTCCAGATTTTCGATTGAGTTTCGCTTATATTGTCTTCACGTAATTAAATATTACAATTTGAGGTTTTTCACATTGAGTTAAAAATAAAAATGGGTGAAATGCAGATCAGGGCACCATTTGGAAATTTAATAAAAATGCACTTTCTAGATGAGAAAAGTGTAGAAAAGTTGAATAAAAAAGAAATTAAGGCGCGCTCGGCAAAATTGAGGGAGATACAGCCGTTTAAAGAATGTATGAAATGACACTTCATGAACAGATAATGTCCGCCATTTGATACTAATTTGTTGGTAGGGATACCTGATACAAGAGCCTAGATACGATTGTAGGGAATAAATAATAAGGCGCGTAGGTACTGGAATGGAGACAAACCATTCAAATCCTGGGATGTTTTTTAAAATAAAGATAACATACACAATCCCGTTAGACAAACCATTTAAAACGTAGATTGTTTTTTAAAGTAAAGATAATAGGTATTATACACAATCCTGCTAGACAAACCAGTGCCTGAAGTGGCACGGGATTCGATCGTTCTGAAGTGTGCGTGTAAACGGCGCTTTAGTATACATACGAAGGGGGCACTTTCTTTTCTATCACAAACCATGTTACACAAACCTAGCGTAGCCGCTAAACTACTTGAAAACTGGGATGTTTTTTTGCCGTGACGCGAGTAGGCGCTACGAAGGGGGCACTTTCTTTTCTATCACAAACCATGTTACAAAAACCTAGCGTAGCCGCTAAACTACTTGAAAACTGGGATTATTTTTTGCCGTGACGCGAGTAGGCGTTATAAAGGGGCACTTTCTTTTGAATCACAAACCATATTACACAAACCTAGCGTATTTGATGTTTTAAATAATTTATAAATAAAGATTATTAAAAAACATTACAGCTTATCATTTATTCATTATTATTCATTATTTTTACAAAAAAAAAAATTTTAGGGGTATTTTCAAGTAATTTGCCGGTTTCTAGGGGTTTTTGAGTTTAGTTTAGGGATAAATATTTTTGGGAGTTGACAACACCGACTTTCTTTTCTTAGGTTAGTATGACTGGTTTATTTATAAAATGGCGGGCGTACTGACATAATCTGTTCGTGAAGTGAAATTTTACTTAACGTAATTGAAAATTAATTAGTTATTCAATTTTTTTTTTATTGCTTTCCGCACTTTTTTTAACCTTCCAGGTTAAAGTTCTCAACTTAAAACGCGGTGAAAACATGGTTTTCTGCCAAAAAAAAGTGGTGCCCGGATCTGCATTCCTCCCATAAAAATAAATACAAATTTCATTTCACTGATCCAGATTTATAATTTCACGCACTAATATTTCCTGGGGATAAGCAATTAACGTCAATTAATAACGATTTACAAATCAAAGCAAATAGAAAAATACGACAAGATTATGACAAATAAGAGAAAACAATATTGAATAAAAAACGGTACTTACTTTGGTAGTTATTGCAATTATTTTATAGAACACAAATGCAATCTATAAATATATTATTATTTTTATTTATTTATTTATTTATTTAACGCCCAAAGGACTTTTACATGTTTGGTAGTACAAATAATTCATGATAGATGATTTTGACTCCAGATACTAATATCTACAGCCTGTACGTCGGACGAAAATCTACAGCTCATATGTTGAACTAATATCTACGAACTTCAGAATGTTGACTAATCAGCTAAATGTGTCCAAGAGTCCGATATCAGGGATTTTTACATACATACTTACATAAATTAAGTTTTTTAAACTGCATACGCAATATTACGTTATTCCAAAATGCTATACATAATTGCAAATCCAACCTCTGCCAGTGCTGTAGATATTCGTCAACAGTTTGAGTTGTAGATATTCGTCAACACTTTCCTTCTCATAGATATTAGTTCGATTTTTTCAGTTTTTGGAATTCCTGTAGATATTAGTAGACGCCTCCATGATTTTTAAACAAATACAGAAATAATAAAAATAAAATTAGATAAAAAAGCGCACAAGTCATAAAAATACAAAAATATAGCAATTTCATAGGTTTACAAAAATACAGATATGTTTAGGAATAGTTTTGGAATAAGTTTTTTACAAGATCAACAAAATTCGCCAAGTTTATGTTAAATGGGTCAATATCACCTAAGTACTGATTTCTCATAGTGTGAAAACGTTGTATCGGAGAGTGGGCAATGTAGTTCCGCTTATGAATGCTACAGTAGAATAGTGTATTTTGTCGTGTTGTTACTGTCGGTATTCGTAAGTTTATGAATTGCAGTAGTTCGCAAGGAGAGTTAAGTATTTTGAATAAAAATGTTAAGTCGTTTATTTTATGTCTGTCTTCTAGTGTATGTTGTGTATTTTTAGAATATTTAATAATAAATTATATTTTAAGTCTTCTAGTAAGATATTTAATTTCAAATTTATAAAACGCAGAATTTTTTTTTGTATTCGCTCAATGTTATTAATGTGAATTTTGTAAGATGGAGACCAAACTACCGAACTATATTCCATTAGGCTTCTAACTACAGATACATATAATTTAATGGCTTGTATGGAATTAAAGTTTTTGAGTTGAAATTTAAAGTTAAGTATTTTGAATAAAAATGTTTATTTTACGTCTGTCTCCTAGTGTGTGTATTTAATTTATAAAACGCTGAACTTTTTTTGTATTCGCTCAATGTTATTAATGTGAATTTTGTAAGATGGAGACCAAACTACCGAGCTATATTCCATTAGGCTTCGAACTACAGATACATATAATAATTTAATGGCTTGTATGGAATTAAAGTTTTTGAGTTGAAATTTAAAGTTAAGTATTTTGAATAAAAATGTTTATTTTACGTCGTCTTCTAGTGTGTGTATTTAATTTAAAATTAATAAAACGCTGATTTTTTTTTGTATTCGCTCAATGTTATAAATGTGAATTTTGTAAGATGGAGACCAAACTACCGAGCTATATTCCATTAGGCTTCTAACTACAGATACATATAATAATTTAATGACTTGTATGGAATTAAAGTTTTTGAGTTGCAGTAGTTCGCAACAGTCAAATTTAAAGTTAGGTAAGTATTTTGAATAAAAATGTTAATTTTAAGTCTGTCTTCTAGTGTGTGTATTTAATTTAAAATTTACAAAACGCAGAATAATTTTTGTATTCGCTCAATGTTATTAATGTGAATTTTGTAAGATGGAGACCAAACTACCGAGTTATATTCCATTCGGCTTATATTATTATTTTACTAGCGAGTTCCCGGCGTGCGTTACAACGCCACGCTCGATAGTAAGTTAAGAATAAGAAGGAGAAATATGTAAATACGAATATTGATAAAGAGAGCGCTATTATCAAAAAAACGATAAACTTTAGCTAAGATTGTGAAAATCCTACTAATTCCATCCTAATAATATTATTAGGCGAAAGTTTGTATGGATGTATGTTTGTAACTCTTTCACGCAAAAACTACTGAATGGACTTTCATGAAACTTTACAATAATATAGCTCATACATCAGAATAAGATATAGGCTATAGCTCAGAGCTCTGGCATTATGAAATTTGTATAAAAAAATTTCAATAGGTGGCACGATTAGTGAGATATCTATAATTCTTTATTCGATTTAAATTATTAGGGGAGTACTTTAAATACATGCGGGAGGGGGAAGGTGGAGGGGAGGAGGGGTTTGAAAGGAGAGGAAGAGGGGGAGGGAGAGGGGGGGGGGAGGAAAAAAGTGGGGTTAAGGGGGAGTGGGGGGGAGGGAGGGGGCGGAGGAGGTGGAGGAGGCGGAGTGGCAACCCCCCCTAATATCACGCGAGCGAAGCCGAGGGAAAAAGCTAGTAATTAATAAAACACGACTGGGAATGTTTTTTCTTTACATTAGCTTCACACAGGAGGTTCTGAGGAAAATAATTCGTAAATTTTTTTTTTTTTTTTAAATTAGATATTTAAAAAAACTGAAATTTGATTTCTCGTTAAATACATAAAATTTATAAACACGAATACTACACAAGAGTACCTACCAAATGCCATATAATAGAGTTTGAGGTGAAGGAGATGGGGAGAGGAAGGTTGGGCAGTACTTACCTGTATAAAAAGGCGTAAAACAAACTTATAGATAAAAGCAAAACATGATAATACTCGTATTGTTCAGTAACCTAATCTGTAAGTCACAAAGGATAACTTACTTACAGATTCCAACAATAAGAAAAATCAGATATATTCCTAAATTATGTTTTTAACAAAATTGATTAACTTTTTTAATGGATTGAACTGTTAAAACGATGGGAGGCAATTCAGCAAATCACTAAGATATAAAATTAATGGTTTTCTTTAATGATTTTAACCACGGACATACGAATATATCTGGACCTGCCCTAAGTGATAAAAACGTATTATTTCCCCCTCCCCATGGAGCCAGCTGGAGATCCTCCTTGGAGCCAGCTGGGCTTACGAGAGCCTCGCTTGAATCTAAAAAATGTGACGTCATCATTCTTGTCCTGACCAGCGCCCAGCTAACATCCATACATTTTACCAAATAACACAGCAAAATATGAGAGCTTTTGTGATACATTATACCTATAATATGTGAACATATCGAATGTGGACGTTTCTCCAGTAAGCTCGTTGCTGGTTACAGGGGTAAGTAAACTATGAAACATTTGTAAAAGTGTCTTAACTAAATACGGCAACAAAATATTGCTATGTGAATAGGGGCGAACCTTTTCGGGGCGAGCATTTGGCCTTCGCAAATATGTTATTAACGTGGCAAGCAATTCGCGCTCCCATGTAAAAAGGTCTTTTCATTCAAAAGCAGATCTTGCTTTTAAGAACTAAATGGTGATATTATAATGCGAGATGCCTATATACCTGACGACCTCCATAGTCCAGTGGCTAAGACTCTTGACTCACATTCCGGAGGTCGCGGGTTCGAACCCGGCATGCGCAAATAAATTTTATTTGATTAATTTGTGTTATTTCACAATTAATTAATTTAAAATATTTCACAATTAATTAATTTAAAATAATATATAGTATATTTGCGGCATGTTCCAGAGTGGAAGATACTATCAGCATCGCCCTGGTGTAAGACCACCATTCAGAATTGAAACGTTGCTTGAAAATGGCTTTAGCCGTATTTAGTGACCAGATCTGAATAGCCAGGTACTTCCCAACCTTCCTCTTCCCCACCTCCTTCCCCTCCCCGCTACCTTCAGCCTCACAACATACCCCAATTGGGGATGCCATAGTCTCACTGGCTCCAGACGGGAGCAATTGAGATTCTTGTGCGGTATTCACTGTAAAAAAAAAAAAAAGTACCTACTGTCTGATTGATTTTTTAACGAATTACAGTCATCTTTTCCCCTCTTCGCCTCCCATAGTTTGATTTTACCCCCCATCTGTATCTTCTGGTCTATTGAATTTGGAAGTCTATGTTTTTAACTTTATTTCCAGTATGTGTTTTAGTTTTTAAAGTAAAAGCTTCTTTAACAGATCTGAGGTGGCAGCCTAATTTAACAGTGGGGCGCACTTGTGATTTGTACAGGGCTAGCAGTTGTGTACTATTTGCGATATCAGCGGGCCCTGTACAGTACGCCCAGTTTTTGAGACACTAATTTAGCTCTGGCTTTGATGGAGCGCCGTAGACATATGAATATTACTAGACCAGAACGTAAAGGTGAGGGGGAGAAACCAACTACAGCGGAGCGCAGAGCGGGAAGATGAATTTGGTGATATGTGATTCGTCAATAACTCAATCTGAGAGTATATGGGCATCTCGCTTTATAATATCACCATTTAGTTCTTAAAAGTAAAATCTGCTTTTGAATGAATAGACCTTTTTACATGGGAGCGCGCATTGCTCGCCGAGTAATGAACAAATTTGCGAATTCCAAATACCGCAAAGAAGAGTTCGCCTATTTTCATAGTCCAATATTTAGTGACGTATTTAGTTAAGACATTTTTACAAATGTTTCATAATTTACTTACCCCACTAAACAGCGACGAGCACACGCCATGTATCTCGAGTGATAGTGTGTGTTACAAAAACGAACATATTATGTGATCTGAATAAGCTTTAAATAAAGTAAAATAATGCTTGCCTATGGAATGTAATACGACAGTTGGGTTTATTCTTTTTTTCACTTCTATTTTTAAACGTTTTCAAAACACAGCCACTATTTTTGCAGTGGTATTTCGTAAAATCCACCCATGAGTGCTCGACGCTGGCTCGCAGAAGAATGATGACGTCACATTTTTTAGATTCACGCGAAGCCATACTTGATCCCAGCCGGTTCCAATGGAACCGGTATGGGGAGGGGGAAATAATACGCTTTTATCGCTTAGGGCAGGTCTATTAATATTCATATGTCTATGTGGAGCCCCCATATCTGAGCTGGTCACTTATAGTTACACCAAGCATATCAATATTCATACAAAAAAGATAAAAAAATCGTCCTCGTAAATTTTTCACATTAATTGTATTTTGTGTAATTATAACACTCTCTTGTTATTAACCTCGGTCTCTCGATGAGAGTTTTGATCCTATAGATGTAAGTGTTTGTCTCTTTTTAGTGTCGCTCGTTTCCGTTTCATCGAGTTTCAAATCACAACGGGGCTAAAGAAGTTTTCACTAAAAAGAAGAACCTGAAATAATACAGTTATCTATTTATATTATGTACAAATCAAAATTTGCTTGCTTATGTATATATGAGATGTCTATGTATTGCTATATTAAGTATAGGAAATTTTTGAAACTTTCAAAATACCTTCTTTCCACCCTTGCGAAGGTTTCAGGAGTATTACAACCACATGACAATACATCTGAAATATTTTTTAATCGTTACAAAACCTCTTACGAAACTGTCAAAATTCACAATTTGAGAATGACATTTTGCAAACCATCGATTGTTGAATCAAAATTCAATTTTCGAATAAACTGTTAAAATTAATGAATTTACTTGAAGTATCGAGCAAGATATCATTATATTTATATTAGGTATCTACATGTGTTACGTACCAAATTTGTTTGATTGTGCATATAATAAACAAATTGAATATTTGTAATATATGAGAAAATAAAAATTCGAATAAAAAAATTGTAATAGGTGGCACGCGAGCTTTTCTAAAACTGAATGTACTGGGACTAAATATATGGAACGCGGGAGGGTGATTAGTGGGACGAGCAACCGGGAGAGGGGAGAGAGAAGGTGGGGAAGGTGGAGGGGGAACGCGTGAGGGGAAAGGTATGAATGGGAAAGGACACGCAGGGAAAAACAATTTATTTATTAAATTGCATTGCAACGAATGCCTGGAAATCGCTAGTAAACTTATAAATATGATGATTTTAGATAAAAATTTGGTTTGATTTATCATAATATGAAAGATCCACTGTTCATTTCTAAAAAATACTAATTTTTCTTATTTATTCTATATATCAACAGAATTGCCCCCGACACGAAATCAGTCAATCGAGTTACAACGTCATTGTAATTTTATAATTGCTTCATTTTTCCTACCGACAGGCCAATGTCCTACTAAAGAAAGTGCCCAGAACGTGACTGGCGCAGCGACTCAAGTCAAATAAAACAAAAACAAAAACATTATACTTACAAGAACCTGCATAACTTTAGAATTATATAACAAGTATAATAGATTATAAGATTATTATTTTCTTTATTGAGGAAATAAATAAATGTGGTTTCTTTACGATAATGAGAAATTCCATGTTTTTAAATCAAATGTAATTTAAATAAGTTGATACCCAACCAATATACATGTTTTTATTTTAATTTTAAATCTTTATATATAAAAATGAGTGTAGGTTTGCTTGCTTGTATGTTTGATATTTATGTATTGCTTAAGCATAGGAAATGTTTGAAACTTTCAAAATATCTTCTTTCCACCCACACAAAGGTTTCTGGATTATTACAGCCACATGACAAAGCATCTGAAAAGTTTTTTTAATCATTAAAAAAACTCTAACGAAACTGTCAAACATGTCACAGTTTGAGAATGACATTTTGAAAAACTATGATTGTTCAATCAAAATTCAATTTTTGAATAAAATCTTAAAAATTAATGAATTTATTTGAAGTACTCGCCTAATACTTTGAATCGAATCAAGAATTATTGATATTCCCGTCTGCTTTTTAAACGACTTCGAAAAGGAGGAGGTTCTCAATTTGACTGTATTTTTTTATTTTTTTTAATGTTTGTTACCTCAGAACTTTCGACTGGGTGAACCGATATTGATGATTCTTTTTTTATTTGAAAGCTGGTGCTTCCCGTGTGGTTCCATTTTAATTTGGTCCAGTTCTGATAATGGCATCCATGAGAAAATCATATAAGTCTTAAATTTGCATCAAGTATGTGCGCGACAAATGGACGAATAACTCAATATCACGCCAACCGATTTCGATGATTCTTTTTTTATTGGAAAGGATGTACTTTAAGGGTAGTTTGATGAGAGTTTGGTTAGGTTCTGATTATGGGATCCATGACAAAGTAACGGAAGTCTCCAATTCTGAAGAACAAATTTACGATACTCGGCCGAATCTTAATCGAATTAGTTAGTGTACTTCAGATTCACTAAAAATCAAAAAATAAACAAAAATTTTAACAAAACAAAAAAACGACTTCAAAAAATGCACTAAAAAGTAAAAAAATAATTTCGTATTCTTCTACAACTTTATAAACAACTTACCTTTTCTACTCATCAATATGTAGGTACGATTGTTATTTTTGGAGTCGGTGTCAACCGAGGTACCCGCGGCCCGGCGTATTCACTTGACAGCTCCTATATACTTTCATAAGAGCAAAAACGTCCCGAGCGAATTTACATTTTAAAAGCCATATATCTCACTTCCTCTCATGCAAATATATGTATATTTTTTTTTAACCAGAAAGAGAACGAAATAATGCTTCTTATTATCTTTGAAATATGAAAGCTTTCTTGCATAGATATTTTACAATCTCGATCCGAAGTGACGGTTTCAGAATTTACGAGCGAAACTAAGGCTTCCGGATTGTGAGGTGCGAATATATTGAACCAAGCAGACGGGTTAAATAGTTGCCTATGTTATGTACCAAATTTGATTGATTGTTCTTATAATATACCTGCAAATATAAATATTGCAATAGGTGGCACGCGAGCTGTTTGAAAACTGAATGTACCAGTACTGAATATATGGAACGCGGGAGAGGAGAGGGGATCGTGGGCGGTGGTTCGCGGAGCGGAAAAGGGTAGAGGGAAGGCGGGGAAGGTGAAGGGGAACGGGACGAATAGGAAAGGACATGCAGGGAGAAACAATATCTTTATTTAAGTGGCATTCCAACGCATGCCGGGAATTCGCTAGTGTTTAATATATCGACCGTAAAGTTGTTTAGTCAGACATCTTCAAATACAAAATTTTGAGATAATGAGGAAAACAATACAAGATTGCTTTCAATAAATTAAATATTATTTACTTGTCTCTGTTTTTAACATATTAAATATGCTTTAAAATGACAACGGGAAGCATAACGGTCTGGTACATTAGTATGACATTTTGAAATAAACTACTATTGACCCATAAAACATCAAATTTTTTGTTTAATTCACTACAAGTTTTAGTGCATGTCTAATAGATGTTGGAGGTGTTTATGATTAGGTAATCTGAGTATAGTAGCAGATAGAGGGTGCACTAACACAGCAACGCATACTCCAATCATTTTTTTTAAACGGAGATGTCTGATTAATTAACTGGACGATCGACAGGGTGTCCGGAAATTAGTGGTAAAATCGAAAATAGTTTGTAACATTGCTTGGTGGTCAAGGTCTCTCAGAAGCTGAGCGTACTGAACGGAGCCCACAGATTCTTTAATAGTACACAACTGTTGACACTATACAAAGTGTTGAATTTAGAATTTAGAAGCCACCTCTTGTCTGGAGTCCCAAAATGCTTGAATCTCCTTGAATCTATGCAGAAACCGGCGTTTCGTTATCTTAACAAACGGATTGCAATCTTTAATGCAGAGACGTCGAAACTAGTCTCATTGATCCCTTTGTCACCGGTGCATAATAGGGAAACACGCAAGACGCGTGCCCAACACTTGTCCGCCGTTTGTTAAGTGGAGAACGGGTTGTTTTTACGACTCGTTTTTGAGTTCAACAGCTCTGTGTTTCCACTTTCCTACATTATGGGTCCTTTCAAAACCATGCTCTCCTCATAAATACCCTCCACACAGCATCCCCAAAGCTGAAAGTTATGCCACAAAATCGACCTTAAATGTGACACCATGTATTCTTGTCTTTATTGTGATTTTAGCAGCCTACAATGGAGTGTTGGTACCAACCCTGATGTATGGCAGTGAGGCGTGGAACAAGCAGAGGAAGAATGAAAGTTGACTGAATGCTGTAAATATGAGATTCCTAAGGCGTATTTGTGGTAAAACCATGTAGACTGTATTACTTATTATGTACTAGCGAGTTCCCAACATGCGTTGCTATGCCACTTAATAAAGAAATTGTTTATCCCTGCGTGTCCTTTCCCATTCGTCCCATTCCCTTTCCGCCTCCCCTTCCTCTCCCGTGAGCCCCTTTCCCCTCCCGCATTTCATACATTCAATCCCGGTACATTCAGTTTTCAAACAGCCTACGTGCTACCTATTGCAATTTTTTAATACAAATTTCATAATGCCAGAGTTCAATAGTATGAATAGAATCTTTCGTGGGCATGCGCACATCAAATCCCCAAAGTTTCATCGCAATCGGATGAATGGTTTAGCAACGCACGGACATCTCGTATACACATATACACCCAAGCAAACATATTTTGATTTTTATGTATATAGATGTCTATAACAATGTGATATACACCGTTATTCCGCGTTGCGCACCCGGCGTTGCTCGTGCAACAAGTCTAGCACGCCAGGCGCGTCGGCCAACCGGAGAGACAGTTATGTAAATTCATAGAATGCGGGCACCTTTTGCAAAACTGGCACGATCAAGCGGAACAAATTTTGAAAGAGCAATGTCAGAGTAGTGATATTTATTTATTTATCAATGGCCCTTACGACAGCTGTGTGGTCATTTTTCTAAGGTCTGTGAAGCTTGTAGGTCGCGCAATTGGATTTGATGCGAACAACATACTTGTTTGTATTTGTGCATAATAATATTTTAATATTTTATAACAGCATAATAATATTTTATAACAGGCAGTCTCTGCGAAACGTCACTGAGAAAAATCAAGTGGACGGCCCCGATGGTTGAGAGGCCCCTCCGAATTTTCGAAAATATTCGCTTTTGGTGTCTTAAACGAAATGACATTTTACGAAAACTTTTTGTTATTACCGCTTCACAATTAAAGCTCTATAAATGAAACATTTCTGAACGTAGCCGAATAGTAAATACTGTTTTAGAAAGGTTACAAAATAGGATTTTATTATTATTATATCTATAATATAAAAATGAATCGCTAAATGTGTTGGTAAGTGCAAATCTCGAGATCAGCTGAACCGATTTCGCTAATTCTTTTTTTAGAATATTCCTTGAAGTACCAGGATGGTTATTACGGAAAGAAAAATCAAGAAAATTGCGTAGAAAATTGGATAATTTCAGAAAACATCGCACGTTTGACAGATTGCGTGTTTGAGAATGAAATTTTGCAAAACAATGATTATTTATTAAATCAGGATTCTAATTTTGAAAATCCTTAGTTGATAAATTTATTTAAAGTAGGTACTCCCCTAATAGTTTGAATCGAATCAAGAATTTTAGATATTTTAAATAGGTACCTATGTTAGGTACCAAATTTAATATACATGAGAAATAGAAATTTGAAAAAAAAATGTAAAAGGTGGCAGGCGGGCTGTTTAAAAACTGAATGTACTGGGATTGAATATATGGAACGCGGGAGGAGGGTTGGAGGGACGAGGGAGCGGGAAAGGGAAGAGGGAAGGCGGGGAAGGTGGAAGGGGAACGGGGAGGGGAAGGGGACTTGTGAGGGGGAGGGGAACTCGGAAGGGGGGTTCGCGGGACGGGGGAAAGGGGGGAGTGGAGTGGGGAGAAGGAAGGTGGAGGTGACGGAATGGGAACGCGAGAGAGGAAGAGGACGCAGGAGAAGAAGGGGAGGCGGAAGGGGAACGGGACGAATGGGAAAGGACACTCAGGGAGAAACAATTTCTTTATTAAATGGCATAGCAACGCATGCCGGGAACAGCTAGTTACAAATAAATATTAGCATTTGTAAATATTAAAATTTAGAACGCAAACATTAAGAATAGGTAAAAATGACTCACGTGATGTTTTTATGTGAAAACAGTACTTAAATCACAGATTATGTAAACAACAATACTTATTCTATTGTATAAATGTGTAATAAACACTTTTGTCACCTCACTTTTTTATCATTTCATATAAAAATTTAAAATGTGGAGCGCGGTGGAGCCGCCTGTAGCAAATTTGCGCGGGTAAATATTTTTGTCAACTACACGATTGACAGCTGATTCCTGTTATGTATTTCCATAGACAACTTGATAGGGATGTGTAGCTTGATCTACTATCGATTTTTTACTTTTAGTTTTAGGGATGTAACTAACACAATAACGGAGTTAGAACGATTTGTATGGAAACACACGCGCTGACGTATAAACACGCTTATTGTACTTGACTGCTGTTCTATTTTTAACGCTTATATCTGCTTACGTTGCGGAGGGGTTTATCCTAGGCAACAAATCTTGAGGTCGTGGGTTCGGTGCGCAAGTAAATTTTCTTTAAACATATTGTGTTATTTCACAATTTATAAACTAAAAATATTATATGGTATATTTGCGGTACGTTCCAGAGTGGTATCTGATTCTCTTAGTATCGCCATATACACATTTATTCAAAATTGAATCATGGCTTACCGCATTTCTACCGATTTATTACTTTTTTCCATAAATACTATGTTTTAAAGCTATTAAAAAAATATGATACGCTGTATTCTTGAAGATAATCTCTATACTTTTCCCACGCTGAAACGGCAATTCTATGAAATTATCTTGATAGAAAAAAAATCGCAAAGTACGTTCCGAAAATGTTTATAAACAGGTTTATATGTTATTTTACAAGTTATGTATATAAAAACATTCATAGTGTTTCATTAAATGTTAATTTGGATATTTCGCAGGATATTTTTTCTCTATTTTAAATAAGTCTTGTTTTATTAAAGATTTTCTCAATTTTCGCAAAAATATTATCGTTTTTAATATTAACTATTTTTACTATTATTCGTATTTACATATCTCTCCTTCTTTTTCTTTTTGAGCCGGTACTTCTACCGGGCTTTACCACTAAAATGGCTTTAGACGTGTTTGGTGACCTGATCTGATCAGCCAAGTACTCTCCCATCTCCTTCACCTCTAATACCTTCAACCTCACAACCTACCCCTTTTAAGCCTTTTGTGTTGAATTTACCACAAGAACGTGTGGATTTAATCTTTAAAAACATCATAATCTCTTTGTTTATATATACAAACGCAATTTTTCCATAAAAGGCTTACAAATACAATATTGAATAGATCCGAAAAATGCATACAAATACATTATTGGAAAGATCCGAAAAATGCATACAAATAGAATAATGGAAAGATCCGAAATATGCATACAAATACAATATTGGATAGATCCGAAAAATGCATACAAATACAATATTGGATACATCCAAAAGGCATACTAATACAATATTGGTTAGATCAAAAAAGGCATACAAATACAATATTGGATATATCCAAAAAACGCATAAAAATGAAATATTGGATAGATCCAAAAAAGGCATACAAATACAATATTGGATATATCCAAAAAACGCATACAAATGAAATATTGGATAGATCCAAAAAAAGCATAAAAATACAATATTGGACAGATCCAAAAAAGGCATACAAATGCAATATTGGATAGATCCAAAAAGGCAAACAAATACAATATTGGATAGATTCAAAAAGGCATACTAATACAATATTGGATAGATCCAAAAAGGCATACAAATGCAATATTGGATAGATCCAAAAAGGGCCTACAAATAAAATATTTGATACATTCAAAAAAGTCATACAAAGACAATGTTGGATAGATCCAAAAAAGATAAAAAAAATACAATATTGGCTAGATCCAAAAATGGCATACAAATACAATATTGGATAGATTCAAAAAAGGCATAAAAATACAATATTGGATAGATCCAAAAAAGACATACAAATACAATATTGGATAAATCCAAAAAGGGCATACTAATACAATATAGGATAGATCCAAAAAGGCATACAAATACAATATTGGATAGATCCAAAAAAGGCATACAAATACAATATTAGATAGATCCAAAAAGGCATACAAATACAATATTGAATAGATCCAAAGTAGCATACAAATACAATATTGGAAAGATCCAAAATAGCATATAAATAAAATATTGGATAGATCCAAAAAAGGCATACAAAAACAATATTGGATAAGACAAGACAGACAAGTATTCGAAATACTAAGTTTTGAGAAAATGAGAAAACCAATATTGGAACGCATGAATCTAATAATATTTACACATGGCTTTGTTTTACATATTAAATATTCTATAAAATTACAACGGGAGGCATTACGGTCCAGTATACTAGTACGACGTTTTGCAATATCTTACCTAGAAAATATGAACATTTTGTTTATTTCACTACAACTTTTTGTGAATTATAATTGTTTATGAATAACTTGAGTATTGTAACCAAATTTACCAGATAGAAGTTACACTTTACATATTACTGCATACTCAACTTAAATTACGATTTTTTGTAGATCTTTGACTAACACCGTATATTAAGCGGGCATTACCAGAGAAAACCAGAAATATGTCATATTCAAATCAGATTTTAGACGTATTGACTCTTTTCCACAAAAAATTTTAAATGGATTTCGAAAGATTGTTCTTTTATCTAGCATTCGCATGTAATAAATTTTGAGATTTTTTTTTAATTTTTAGTATAATAAGGTTATTCCATAGGTCGTTGGCAGATTTGTTAAATTTTCAAAAAAAGATTTTGTTAATATTATACCACACCCATTTCAAATCATATAATCATGCAGTAAAATAAATCAATACATTATCTAGCAAACGCGTGTTTTAGAATTTTAATTTTAGTTTCAATAAAATCATTAAAAAATATGTACGTACATGTGTTTCTTGACGAAAATTGGTCCATTCGTGTATTTATTTGCGCACTTACAAACAAATATATTTCAGATTTTTTTAACATTCTTATTTAACCTAGACATTATTGAAAAATGATAAATACTTATAATCAAAAAATAACTACAAAAAGTACATTATTTTAATAGTTTTATCATCACGCCTTTCAGCATTTTTGGATGAAGGTATAAATTAAAGCTAATTTGGATTGAAATAAATTCGTTATTGAGTTATAATTTTAAAAAGCCGCTACGGAGAATAATTAATCTTTCTCATTGTAACCGCCCTGCATGATCGTAAGAACAACTTTCGACGAAATGTGGATTTTCGTCCGCTGGCTGTTTAAACGCTCTTAACCGTCCAGAACATTTACTTCATCTTAATATTTTTCAGATTAACTTGCTAAGAGGGTTTATTCCTTAAATAATTAAATAACCGCCATCTATGAACGAGCGGATTATGAATTATTTTAAGCCTACCCTTTACATTAATAATAAATTAGGCTTCCGTGCCGCCTTCCAAAGACTAAAATCATTGTAAATTAATGAAGCATAGACAAGACAATTTTCGTCTAGCAATAAATCATCCGATACTATAAAACACTTCTGTGATCGTTACATATAATATATGCAAAGTCATCGATTATGCTCTTACGAACCACTTAAGTTAACTTACAAATCAATTAAAAATTATTTAGGTTACGACTAAAATACATCAATACTTCAAGACTAAAATACAGCAACCGGGCTCGAAAAGAAGAAGATGGAGAGATACGAAATTACGAATGAGAGGAGAGCGCCAACATTTACAGCGACAAAATCGATGTGAAAATTGCGAAAATGTTTAATAAAACACGACTCGTTTAAAATAGAGCAAAAATGTTAAGGGCATTATCTTAAAAAGCATGCAAAGAAACACTGTAAAATAACTGAAACTTTCATACATATAACTTGTAAAATAACTGAAACAAACGTGATTATAATCATTTTTGGAGCATACTTTGCGATTTTTTTCCATTGGGGGAATTTTATATAATTTGCGTTTCGGTGCGGGGAATGTCTAGATATTATCTTCAAGAATAACATATTTTTTTAAGAGCTTTAAAACTTGCCGTGTTTAAGGGAGATATGTAAGAAATCGGTAGAAATTCGGGTTGCGGGCCCTTAAGGGCGTTTAACCAGCCAGCGGCCGAAAATCCACATTTCGTCGAAAGATCGTTCTTACGATCGAGAAAGATTAATTATTCTCCGTACCAGCTTTTTAAAATTATAACTCAATATCTATTTTATTTCATTCCAAATTTGTTTTAATTTATACCTACATTCAAAAATGATGAAAGGCGTCATGATAAAACTATTTAATATTTATGTACTTTTTGTAATTATTGTTTGATTATAAGAATTTATCATTTTTCAATAATGTCAAAGCAAAATAAGAATGTAAAAAAAACTTAAATATATTAGTTTGTAGGACCGTAAATAAACAGATAAACTGAAGAATTTTCGTCACAAAACACGCGTGCGGATCTTTTTTTAAATGATTTTATTTAAACTAAAATTAAAATTCTGAAACATAGCTTTCCCAGATAATTTATTGGTTTATTTTGCTGCATTATTATATGATTTGATGTGTGTTGTTGAATACAAAATTTGGTTTGAAAATTCAACAAATCTGCCGACGACCTACGGTGTAACCTTATTGTACTAAAAATAAACATATTTTCTCAAAATTTAAAACATGGCCTTACTACGAGTAGTTAAAAGTTCTTTCGAAATCATTTTATAATTTTTTGTGGAAAAGAGTCAATACGTCTAAAATTTGATTTAAAAATGACATATTTGCGGTTTTGTCTGGTTATTCCCTCTTAAAAGAGTTAAAATTATGACTTAATAATGCAAATGTTGAAACTTATTATTGCACTGAATAAACCAAGAATCAAAAATACTAATTTGGGCCGTGTGTTTGTCCTTCGTAACTCTGGTGCAATGTACTCAAATTTGCTTTGAATTCAAGTTTAATTTTAAATTTGGAACAGCTTTTTTACCATTTTCAAAGTTGGAATTGATTTGACAAGAATTCAGAATATCCCGTGATTTATCATGTGTCCTCGATAGCAATAAATAAATTAATAAATTAACACTACGAGGAAGATTGTCCATTGTTGGAATTAAATTAATATGTTTTTAGTATTTTTGCTTAGATGTTTTTCCCGTTTGGTAAATACTTCCGATCTTCAGCCCCCTCCCTCACTCACCCTTCCTCCTGCCCTTCTCCGGAGATAGAGCCATAATCCGGCGTCACGTCCCGCGGAGGAATGCCTGAATTCCAAGAAGAGGATCGTACCGAGAATTTTGAACGAATTCTTCAAATCGATCTGCCGCTTCTCAAACTGTTTTTGCCATGTTCATAGCTTTCACTCGTAAGTATGTATATTAGAAATACTAGTTCTTAGAGTCAAACATATTTCCAACAAGTAAAACCATCAGTAATGTCGTCATTAGAAAAGACGTAATCAAAATTTAAATTGTTCTTTGCCAATCATTTTTAGAATATGGTATTTTCGTATGGGGCAGTGCAAATGATCATATCTATACCAAATCCACTAATTCAAACCCAAAAAGCAATAATGGAAATTATACTGAAAGTCCCTGCAAGAACCAGCACTGATGAAATCTTCCAAAATCTTAAAATCATGTC
The DNA here is from genome assembly GCA_917880885.1 of Limnephilus marmoratus. NCBI lineage: Eukaryota > Metazoa > Arthropoda > Insecta > Trichoptera > Limnephilidae > Limnephilus > Limnephilus marmoratus. The sequence continues at coordinate 44,962,964 of OU862913.1, forward strand.
AATTAGACAACTTTATTCTAAAACTGTACTCCTTTATAAACACAAAACACAAGAAATAACAACTAACAGCGTAAAAAACATTTCAAAAAAGCAAAACCAACCGGAATGTCGTCATTAAAAAAGACGTAATCAAAATTTACATGGTTCTTTGCCACTCACTTTTAATATATGGTATTATCGTATGGGGCAGTGGAAATGAGGATATATACTAAATCCACTAATTAAAAACCAAAAAGCCATAATGAAAATCATACCTACGTCCCTGTAAGAACTAGCACTGATGAAACCTTAAAAAATCTAAATATCATATCAATTAAACAACTTTATTCTAAAACTGTACTCCTTTATAAATACAAAACATAAGAAATAACAACTAACGCGTATGTAATGTATTAAAAACACTAGATCTCAGAGTCAAAAACATATCAAAAAAGCAAAACCACCAGTAATGTCGTCATTAGAAAAGACGTAATCAAAATTTACATGGTTCTTTGCCACTCACTTTTAGTGTATGGTATTATCGTATGGGGCAGTGGAAATGATCATATAGGTACTAAATACACTAATTAAAAACCAAAAATCCATAATGAAAATCATACGTAAGTCCCTGAAAGCACTAGCACTGATGAAATCTTGAAAAATCTAAATGTCATGTCAATTTAACAACTTTATTCCAAAACTGACCTCCTTTATAAATACAAAACATAAGGAAGAAGAAATAACTGTTAATTGTTTCAAGCTGATAATTATTGCTTATAATAATTGTTACCCTTTGTGCTATGCATAAAAAACTTGTCCAAACGTTAGTTTATAAATTAAAAAATCATAATTAATATTTGACAAGTTTAAGTATTTCCCCAATAAATGTAGACATAATTTGTCTCAACGCCACCTAGAGAGGGATTTAACACTAACAATGTCTCTCTCGCAAAAATAAAGTTGGTTGTTTTCAGGTGAAAAAAATATAATAAGCAGTAATTGTTTAATGAAACACTAGTATATATTGAATTATTTGCGGGTATTTGATAAGCCGCCATAGGTCAGTGGTCAAGAGCAGCTGACCGGCAATCAGAAGGACACGGGTTCAAGTCCCGTTGGCGGCAAGTATCTTTTCTCGGAAGATTTTTCAATATAGATGAGTGTTTCAGGCTGATAATTATTGCTTATAATAAAAATAACTGTTAGTTATTTGTATGAAACACTAGATCTCAGAGTCCAAAACATATCAAAAAAGCAAAACCATCATGTCGAACTAGCACTGACGAAACCTTCAACAATCTTAACATAATGTCAATAAAACAAATTTATTCTAAAACTATACTAATCAAATGACCATATACTAAGTTCACTAATTCACACCCAAAAACCAATCATGGAAATTATACTTAAAGTTCCTGCAAGAACCAGCATTGACGAAATCTTCAACAATATTAATATCATGTCAAAAAACAGATTTATTCTAAAACTATACTACTTTATAAATACAAAAAACAGAAATAAAAACTAACCCTTATATTAGAAACACTCGATCTCAGGGTCAAAAACATATCCAAAAAGCAAAAAAACAGTAATGTCATCATTAAAAAAGACGTTAATCTAGATTTATATGGTTCTTTGCCAATCAATGTTCGAATATGGTATTATCGTATGGGGCAGTGCAAATGACCATATACTAAATCCACTAATTAAAAACCAAAAAGCCTCCCCAAAGATGACATAGGCCCCGAGGGAAATTATTTTCCTCAGGGCCTCCTGTGTGGAGCTCATGTAAAAAAAATTACTGTAATGTATAGAAAATAAAATATGTCAAAAGAAACGTATTGCCAGAGAAGGTATTCAAAAAATATTATGTAGAGTTTGACAGTTTGAGAAGCTTTATCTTTTCCGATAAGTATGCCGGGTATTTAGAGCTCGGATGTCACCCACTTTATTACCGCGAGATAAAATTATAACGGGTGGGAAGATCACACGTTCTATCCTCCGTCATACGTGCTAACCTACATGCATGCCTACTATTGTTGTATTATGGGAAACTCAATAGGTATTATGCAATCGGTGTAAGGAGTTATGTTGGAAAAACGATCAGTCATGGGACATTGTGTAAGAACTCTTACAGCGATAGGTCTACTTAAAAAAGAGATTATTATCTAATTATTGTTTGGTAAGTTTTAAAATGCTGGCACTAATTAATTATCTACTTTTTGTTTTGTTTTTAGTATCGTTTCGACTTAATTGCTTAGTTAAGAGGAAACACGGTCGCTAAGAAATTAGAAGTATTCCAGTCAATGTAGGGTGTAACCTCGGAATAAAACGGAACAAGCTCAAAATTTGTATTAATCTTTATTATAGTATTTTAAATGTTGTCTCAAAAGTTTTATAAAGTCACATGTCCGCGTCCTTAGATATTTTAGGTCAAAGGTCGTGAAAATCAGTTTTTGGGAAATATCTTGCTTCCTTTGCCTCAAATTGTATTTGCATTCCTTATACAAGTTGTAGAGTATAAAATTTACTAAAAAATTTGTTTTAAATATTTTTTTATACGCTTAACCGCTTTTAAGATAGAGCGTGAAGAGTGCGGAGCGTTCAGCCATATATAGCGCAAGGTCAATCGCGAATCCCAGTAACTATAGGCATTAGTAGTTTGCCCAGTAACTATGGGTAAACGCATCCGCCACCAAGACCTAGACAACTCTCTCCCCCATGAATCCGGGTACCACTGCTTAGTCACCAAACGTAGCGATTGGGGTGACCTATGGCAGGGGTGTTGGTTATCCAATAAATGGTTCCCGATACCCACACCCGCCTCCCAAATTGTATAGACGACCTCCGTAGTCCAGTGGGTAAGACTCTTGACTCACAATCCGGAGGTCGCGGGTTCGAACCCGGCATGCGCAAATAAATTTTATTTGATTAATTTGTGTTATTTCACAATTAATTCATTTAAAAGAATATATAGTATATTTGCGGCATGTTCCAGAGTGGAAGATACTATCAGTATCGCCCTGGTGTAAGACCACCATTCAGAATTAAAAAGTTGCTTGAAAATGGCTTTAGCCGTGTTTGGTGACCAGATCTGAATAGCCAGGTACTTCCCAACCTTCCTCTTCCCCACTACCTTCAGCCTCACAACACACCCCAATTGGGGATGCCATAGTCTCACTGGCTCCAGACGGGAGCAGTTGAGATTCTTGTGCGGTATACACTGTAAAAAAAAAAAAAATTAGAATGTCTTAATTTTATCGTTTCTTCGATCATTTCACGATTTTTAGCATCGATTAAATCAGAAATTATAAATGACTTTTTCTAATTTCTTTTTAAACATTTAACAAGGTTACAATTTTACAACATAATATAACATCAATTTTTTCAATCACTCTCCTAATAAAGCAGCTGCTTGCGTTTAGGAGAGGAAAACTAAATAATTTTACATTGGTTTAAATTAAAACAAAAATATTAGTAATTTAACAAAAAATATTTGTGATTTTATGAGAAAATACAGATAAAAGTAATAAAAATATAGGTTAGTTAATTAATTATTTAAAGAATTGATAAGGTAAAAACATACTTCTAAACAATAAGTAAAGTTATGATATTTATCGTAGTTTTCTTCCAATCGTATATCAAGGGGTAATTTATTAAATAATTTTATACCCTTGAATATATAGTGATGCAGTGTTGTTGTGGTTCTTACAAGTGGCAGGGTTAGTCCTCCAACAGATATTATTCTTTTGCTAATATTTAATTGTGGTAAATTATTTTTATTAAAGAAATCTTTATGTATTTGTAGTAGTGCAATTTTGTCATAAATTTTTGTAAGTGGGGCAATCGGGAAATCTTGAAAAACATTTATTGTTAGGTAGGGCTTTTTCCAATGGAAGTAGGGATGATTTATGTGAACCCCCCCAAGCCACGATTCCATATTGTAGTACAGAGTGCTCAAGTGCATAATAAATATCTTTTAGTATTTTTAATGATACAGTATTTCTCAGTCTAAAAAATATATAGATCAGTTTTCTCATTCTGTCTACTTTTATTTTAAGTACCTATTTTTTACGACACTTCTTCCCATCTTCACCTACAGTATATCCGACACTACATAGCTAAGACTTAAGCTTAACTTAGTACGTGACTTGAGTAAAATCTCACGCATTTATGTCGTGGCTTAACTACCGGCTAGAATTTATAATGGATTATCTACAGTACGACCAAAAACAACTTTTACGAAAAAGTAAAATAAGAATTCGTTTTTATCATGTCTGATTAAAAGGGATCGAAATGAAAATCTGATCTCCTTTCCCAGAAGATCATTTTTTAAATTTTTCGCTGACATTAAAAAAATCATACCTTCGTATTTTAACATGTAACATAAAAACTTATTATAGTGCTATATAGCCAATGAATTAACCTGTATTTTACCGTTTATCTTATATTTGTAGGATTTATACAAAATATATTAAAAAAAATGTAAAGATTATAACCGCGCAAATCCGCGCAAAGTATTTTTTTTTACTTTGAAACTTTTTTTTACATTAATTCCACACAGGAGGCCCTGAGGAAAATAATTTCCCTCAGGGCCTATGTCATATTTGTAGGTGCTGTGTGAAGGGTATTTTTGAGGAAAGGAAGGAGTGAACATGGGTCTTGAAGAGACCCATGTTGTAGGAGGGAGGAAACACAGAGGCCGGCAAATCGTTCCACAGCCGAGCCGTTGAACTCAAGAACGAATCATAGAAACGACCCGTTCTCATGTGACTAATGTCAACGGTGTACACATGTTGGGCACATGGGATTTGCGACATCTATGGTCATAATAGATAAAGCATTTCAATAGCTTTGTTTTAAAATAAATGGCTGTCCATGGAAATGTTTGAAATAATTACAATAAATGTTTTACGAATGGTAGGAAAATGTGGTCCAATTTTGGACTGCTATCAATCGCAGAAAAATAAAAGTGGTCCATTTTTCGACCATAATCGCTCCAGTGGTTCAATGGAAGCAATCTTCCGAATATGCCCTCCATTGATATGCTTGGTGTAACTCTAAGTGACCAGCTCAGATATGGGGACTCCATCGAAGCCAGAGTAAAGTTAGCCTCCCAAAAACTGGGCGTACTGTACAGGGCCCGCAGATACTGCAGATAGTACACAACTGCTAACCATGTACAAATCACAAGTGCGCCCCATGGTTGAATTTGGCTGGTCTGGAGCCCCAAAAGACCTGAACCTTCGACTCTGTGCAGAAATGGGCTGTCCGTCTAAAAGATTTTCCCATCTTAACAGACGTATTTCAATCTTTAGAGCACAGGCGTCAGATGGGAAAGCTATTTTTGTTCTACCAGTATTTCAAAGGAAGATGCTCCGAGGAACAAGCGTCATTGATCCCATCGGCACATGTGCATAGTCAACGGCGCGCCCAACATACGTACATGATTGACATTTGTCACACGAGAACGGGTCCCTTCTTCGACTCGTTCTTGTGTTCGACAGCTCGGCTGTGGAACGATTTGCCGGTCTCTGTGTTTCCTCCTTCCTACAACACAGGTCTCTTCAAGACCAATGTTCATTCCTTCTCTCCTCAAAAAAACCCTCCACACAGCATCTCAGATGACATAGGCCCTGAGGGAAATTATTTTCCGCAGACATCCCAAATGTGCCCATATCATTTTTTGATTTTTCTGTTTTCAGATTTTCGATTGAGTTTCGCTAATATTGTCCTTATTTAAGAGGGAATAACCAGACACAACCGGAAATACGTCCATTTTAAATCAAAATTCTAGACGTATTGACTTTTTTCCACAAAAAAATATAAATCGTTTTCAAAAGATTTTTCTTTTATCTAGTAAAGGTATGTTTTAAATTTTGAGAAAATATGTTTATTTCTCGTATAATAAGGTTACATTGTAGGTCGTTGGCAGATTTGTTAAATTTTATCAAACAAAATTTTGTACTACACAACATGCATTTCAAATCATATTATCATGCAGTAAAATTGTGACGTATGTGTATGAGGGTGACGGCATGAGAGCGAGATAGCGAGTATGGGAAGTATAAAAGGGATGTACCGCTATTGAGCGCTCTCTCCTTATTAATCTGGCAACCAATAAACATTGTAACATTAACAGATGTTATATTTACTACCCGATCCAAGACACCACAGTTGGCGCAGCCGGTAGTTCGTAAATTTTTACGTAAATTGGAAGGATCTACGCGGTAGATTTCGGAATCTGAAGGATTGTCAGGAAATTGGCCGATCGCAGGAGCGATCGCGTTAAGAAGAATTTGGAGCAGCCACACGCAAGTATACGCGTGTGTGGGTACGGCAATTTGCAAGATTATTGTCGTTGGGTACACCGTGTAACGGGGTACAGGATCGTGTCAAGGATACACAAGGGTGCACCGTGTAACGGGGTACGAGGATCAAAGATCGGGTCAAGATCAAGGTCAGGATCGGATCATCGAGTGGATTAGCCGGGAACCAGGACTTGGTTTCCGTCGCTGCAGTCTGGGAAGGAAGACCTCGGAGTAGGGATTGGATCCGCAGCTGTCGGGAGACGGAGCCAGACGGGGACGGTGATCTACGGCTCTGGGTGGCGTGCACGTGGAACGTGGAACGTGGACCTCGGAGTGTAGCCTTCTTGGAGGTGCTGAGATAAGTAGTCTTGATTATTTTGTTTCAGCTCTTCCCCCAATGGAGGGTGTTTGTAAAAATTTGGGGACGTTCTGTTACAGAACGGGAAACTGGTCATTGTTCAAGGAACGACTGGATCAGGCCCTCATTTTACATGATGACAAAGTGTTATCACAAGAACGCAAAAGAGCATTTTTGCTGAGTTGCCTCACCGAAGAAACTTTCTCTTTATTATGTGATCTATGTTTCCCTAAAAAGGTTTCTGTTTGTTCTTTTGATGATTTATGTAAATTATTTGATTCACATTGCAAACCTATTCAAAATATTTTCGAGTCGCGTGAGTTGTTTTATAAGTGTAAACAGCTAGCTAACGAATCTATTAAAGATTACGCTGCTAGGTTGCGAGGACTTAGTTTGACGTGCAATTTTGAATTAAGGTTGGAACCTTGTTTAAAAGACATATTCATTATTGGAATTTTCAATTAAAAGTTGAAACATAAGTTGTTCGTTGAGGGGGTAAATACTTCTTTTTCGGAATGCGTTCAGTTAGCAGCTTCATGGGAACATGTTGTTAATTTTAAGAAAGTTGATACGAATTTAAATGTTGTGCATAAGGATAGTAATGTTGTCCGTAAATCCAGGTCGGATAGTCCGATCAGATTTAAAAGTGCAGTGCGTAGTAAGACGCCAGTAAATATTGCATTAAAAAAATGTTTTTTGTGCGGAAAAACGAATCATTTGCAGAAAGATTGTTGGAAGAATATTTTTTGTAATCGGTGCAATAAATCGGGTCATCCTAGTAATGTGTGTAAAAACAGTAAAATTAATGTAGGTAATAAGAATAAACGATTAAATTCGGTTTTTATGTTGCATGACGGCACGGGGCCGGAACCGATATTCGTAGATCTCATTATTGGTAACACTGTTCTGCGAGCGATTGTTGACACCGGCGCTGAGATTAATGCAATTCCACATGAAGTGTATTTAAAAGATTTTGTTTCTTGTAAATTGGAAAGATGCGATATTCAATTGTCAGGATATGACGGGAAACGGTTAAATATTGTAGGTAAAGTTAATTTAAGTGTGTTATTTTTAAATAAAAGTGTAGATACGCAGTTTATAATAATTAAAAACGGTAATTCTACGATTGTTGGTAGAAATTTTTTACAAGTTTTCGGTATCGGATTAAGTGGAATAAATTTGGTAAATACCAGTGAGACTAGTTGTGATAATCAATTAAATTTTCGTGATAGTTTAAAGAAAAAATATGCTCATGTGTTTTCAGAAAAATCGGGTAGGCTTATAGGTTATGAAGCTAACATCGAAGTTATTTCGGAGTTCAGGCCAAAGTTTGTGAATCCAAGATCGTTACCTTTTAGTTTACGTGGAAAGGTAGAGGAGGAATTAAATAAGATGTTACGTGAAGATATAATTGAAAAGGTAGAAATAAGTGATATGGCTAGTCCGATTGTTGTTGTAAAAAAGAAAGACGGTTCAATTAGAATTTGTACTGATTTTAAAACCACATTAAACCCTATGTTAGCGAAGTTGAAATAACCATTGCCTCGTATAGAAGATTTAATTTCATCTTTAAATGGTGCGAAATTTTTGGCGAAAATAGATTTGCGTAATGCTTTTGGTCAGATTTCGTTGAACGAGAAGTCGAGAAAATTATGTGTGATAAGTACGCATGTAGGTTTATTCAGGTATAAAGTGTTGCCTTTCGGTTTGACCACAAGCCCGGCTATATTTATGCAAGTTATTCAGGCGGTAGTAGGTAGACTTCGTAACGTTCGTATATTTCTAGATGATATTTTGTTGTTTGGAAATTCTGAAGAGGAATTATTCTCTATTTGTGAATCTGTACTTAGCAAGTTAAGTGATTGTGGTTTAACTATTAATGAAAATAAGTGTTCTTTTCTAGAAACTGAGATAGAATATTTATGTTTTAAAATTTCGCGGAAAGGAGTTATGCCTTTAGAAAATAAAATCTGTGCGATTACTCAAATGGCAGTACCGAAAAATGTTTCGGAACTTAGGAGTTTACTTGGGGTTATTTCATATTATAGAACTTTTGTTCATAATATTTCAGGTATTTTGTCTCCATTGTATAACTTGTTAAAAAGGGGAGTAAAATATGTGTGGTCTGAGGAATGTAATATTGCGTTTGAGCGAGTTAAGAAACTGCTGACGTCAGATAATATTTTAGTGCATTTTGATCCTAATTTACCAATTAAACTTATTTCAGACGCATCTGAAAAAACGTTATCAGCGGTGATTTGCCATGTATATGATAATGGTTTAGAGAGACCTATCGCATTTGCTAGCCGATTATTGTCAGAAACAGAATTAAAGTACTCTATTTTAGATAAGGAAGCGTGTGCTATAATTTTTGGGTTGAAGAAATTCTTTCAGTATTTATACGGCAATAAATTTGTTTTGGCTTGCGACAATAAATCGTTAGTACACATTTTGAACACGGATAAGCAAGTACCTGTGCTGGCCGCTAACCGTCTGCAGAGGTACGCCCTAATACTCCAGACTTTTGACTATAGTATAGAGCATATTAAGTCAGGTGATAACAAAGCGGATTTCTTATCACGAATGCCGATTAATAATAAGGATAATTTAGATGTGTGTAGCGACGATATTGATGCTAGCGATTATTTTTTAAATTATATTGATTCTTTAAACGTGAATACGGTTGAGTCAGAGTTTGTGAACATAATCGAGTCAGAAACAACATTAAATGCGGAAACGATGAAACAGTTTTCGATTAATGATGTAAATATAGCGAGCATTATCGAGTTCACAGCAAATGGTTGGCCGGATAAAAAGTTCTTAAAGGATGATTTATTGAAATTCTGGTATTTTAGGGATAAATTATCGACTTATAATTCATGTTTATCTTATAATAATAAATTTGTAGTTCCAAGGGAATTAAGGGAAATTATATTGAATTTTTTACATCAATCACATTTAGGCATTGTAAAATCGAAAAGTCTTGCTAGAAATTATTTTTTTTGGCTCGGAATGAACAATGATATAGAAGTAACTGTGAAACAGTGTGCTCGATGCATGGAATGTTTACCTACTCCATGTAAAGTTGAGTTGGCACCTTGGCCAATCAATGGGTTAATCTGGAGTAGATTGCATAATTAATAAATTATCTGGGAAAGCTATGTTTCAGAATTTTAATTTTAGTTTTAATAAAATCTTTAAAAAAGATCCGAGCACGTGTTTTGTGACGAAAATACTTCAGTTTGTCTATTTATTTACGGTCTTACAAACAGATATCAGTTTTTTTTACATTCTTATTTTTTAGACGTTATTTAAAAAAAAAAATATATATATATATATGATCAAAAAATAATTACAAAAAGTACACAATTTTAACAGTTTTATCATCACACGTTCGAGCATTTTTGAATATAGGTTTACATCATAGCAAATTCTGATTGAAATAAAATCGATATTGATATTGAGTTATTATTTTAAAACGCTGGTACGGAGAATAATTAATCTGTATCATCGGGACCGCCCTGTACAGTTGCAAGGGTACAATCGTAAGACCGTCTTTCGACGAAATTCGAATTCTCGGCCGCTGGTTAATCGCCCTTGAGTAAATATTACAATTTGAGATTTTACTCATAAAGTTATAAAAAAAATCATCTTATACTTCTTGTGCCCTGTCCTTAATTAATTTAAAAAAAAATTAAACAAAATTAATTAGCACTTGCCGGGATTTGAAACCGTGATCTTCGGATTCACAACCAAAACAACGTAGGCTATCAAAACCATTTTTATTTCCTTTGCCAGTTCCACAATTAGTAAAATTGTGAAATTAATAAAAAAAATAAAAATGCTTGCTAGAAATCAATTAGATATTTTTTTTATGCTCCTAATATTTAAATTCTCTCTTGACCCTAACTCTCCACCTTTTGGCTCCCCCCACACCCCCCCCCCCCCACAAGGCCGTGGCCGAAACACAATTTATCACGACGCCCCTAGGATCTACCCAGTCAATTTTATTCAATACGTTACGAGTAATTTCACCGGCAGCACACCCCGTGGCACAATGGTAAAAGCCCATCAATTTTATTTATTTACTATCTGGTCTCGGCATGCGTTGCTATGCCATTTAATAAAGAAATTGTTTCTCCCTGATTGTCCTTTCCCATTCGTCCCTTTCCCCTTCCGCCTCCCCTTCTTCTCCTGCGTCCTCTCGCATTCCCGCTCCGCCACCTCCACCTTCCCTCTCGCCACTCTACTCCCCCCCCCCCTCCCCCGTCTCGCGAACCCCCCTCCCGAGTTTCCCTCCCCCCTCCCAGGTCCCCCTTCCCCTTCCCGCCAACCCTCCTCCCGCGTTCCATATATTCAATCCCAGTACATTCAGTTTTTAAACAGCCCGTGTGCCACCTTTTACAATGTTTATTCAAACTTCCGTTTTTCGTGTATATTAAATTTGGTACCTAACATAGGTACCTATTTAAAATACCTAAAATTCTTGATTCAATTCAAACTATTAGGGGAGTACCTACTTTAAATAAATTTATTAAAGATTTTCAAAAATAGAATCCTGATTGAACAATCAATGTTTTGCAAAATGTCATTCTCAAACACGCGAACTGTCAAACATACTCATGTTTTCTGAAATTATCCAATTTTCTGCGCAATTTTCTTAATTTTTCTCTCCGTAAGAACCATCCTCGTACTTCAAGGAATATTCTAAAAAAAGAATTAGCGAAATCGGTTCAGCGGATCTCGAGATTTGCGCTATTCCAATACATTTAGCGATTCATTTTTATAATATAGACTAGCAGACCCGGCCACACGTTGCTGTGGCTAACGAAATACAACGCTATTACCCAACCTTTATAAAATCCACACCACCCGCTTGCCAGCTGCGCGCTGCCCGCTGCCTGAATTGAATATTTTAATTTATCGGCTTTTCTCTACTATAAAATATAAACGAATTAACTCGCCACTAATTATACAATGCTTGCAATGCAACACTGGATATTTGAAAAGGGAAAATCAAATACCTACTTATTTTCCAATTTCTTCCGTAGAACGAATTTCAAAAGCGACTATAGTACGGCCCGCCAGCCGTTTTAAATCGCACAAAAATATGTTTTCTTTAAATTTCTCGGCTTTTCTCTAATATAATTTGCATGTATTATACATATAAACATTCCTCTTCAATCACTCTATCTATTGGTGAAAACCGTATGAAAATCTGTTGCGTAGTTTAAAAGATTAACGCGCACATCCATTTTGAGTGACTTCATTTTATACTATGTAATAAAATAATGATAATGATGATGATGATGATGATAATGATGATGATGATTAGCTGGTTAGAACTGAATAAAAATAAAACAAAATACATACTTGTTCCCGCATTTTATATGGGATTGAGTGGGTATTGCATTCGCAGACTTGGTGGGTAGCATATGTCAAAATCCTGAATTTATCTCACCTACCTAATCTTTCCTTCCTAAATGTCACCATTAAAATTGTTGCAAGAAAGTACTCAACTTTGGAGAGGTGACAGTGTGCTTTTCTGCTCAGTACAGAATAACATCTCAGACAGGGCGCATGTATCGTAACCTCTTGTTGTAAGAATATTGCGGTTTTTAAATTAAACAGTGAGAAGTGTACACCAAAACTGGAGATCAGCGAGGCCCCATCTGCAACGGTGATTCATATTTTACTTATTCCAATCTGGGCTTATCTAATTTTCCAAAAGCCCAGATCTGAACTATCGACTGACTATCCATCAGGTTTTGCGAGTGTATGCTATTTAATCGTCCCGTATAACTTAGCGATTTCACGTAGTTTCGGGACTGGTCCTTTGAGGGTTGCATAGGCTTTGCTCTGCATCAATTACCGCCAATTTGCAGTGGAGTCGCAGTTTCATAAGCAAAAATAACGCATTGAATGAAAATATTTATTTAATTAAATGAAGACAAATTAGCAAAACTCAACCGAAAATCTGGAGACAGAAAAATCAGAAAAAGATATTGGCTCCACTGGGACTCGAGGACCCATTGCTTACAATATGGCAAGTGTTCTACTGATTGAGCTACAGAACCCATATCAAATTCGGTCACTTTTAACTGTATCATACTTCGACTAAGAACTACCAACATTATCTTCATTTTCTTAACGTACATATTATTGGCTGCTATCTTTAGCGGAGCCAATATCTTTTTCTGATTTTTCTGTCTCCAGATTTTCGATTGAGCTTCGCTAATATTGTCTTCATTTAATTAAATATCATAATTTGTGATTTTACTCATAAATTTAAAAAAATTAAAATAAAATAAAATTATATTGCTGGAACAAAACTAGAGAAGGTACAGAGTATTGTAATTATTTTATAGTATTTACTAGCAGTTAAAAACCCGCTCCACAGGTTTTTGCTGCTAGGCCCTGCGGGCGGATTTTAGTTCCCCTCCTCCTCCTCTCCTTCGCACCCTTCCGAGTTCCTCCTTTTCCCCCTCCCCTTCCCCTCCCCCACCCCTCTCCACCCGCCACCCTACCCCTACCACCACACCTACCCTTACCACCCCTGCACCTCCACCCCTCCCTCCTCCACCCCATCTCCCCGTACCTCCCCGCTCCCCTCTCCCTTCTCCCTTCTCCCCTCTCCCTTCTCCCTTCTCCCTTCTTCCTTCTCCCTTCTCCCTTCTCCCTTCTCCCCCCTCCCTAAAGAAGCTAGAAGTCTTTGATGTAAGTCACTAGTTATAATTCGGCCCCTTAGAGTCAAAGAAACGTATCTCAATTTTTATCGATTTTGAGTTACGGATGGTACTAGACACAAAATAACACATTACGTTAAGTGACAAAGACACGTATCTATAGGTTCAACGGTTACAAATTTACATCGTTGCGTATCTACAGAAAACCATTTATTGTTAATGTCAGTAGAGTGTATCGCGTTACTTGCGTTTTTTAAACTTGAATAAAAAGATATTTGCTTGCGAGTCAAAGAAACGCATCTTTAGTTACGTTCGATTCACCCGCATAGATTATGCAACTGTTTTACTGAATTGTCACTTACGCGTCATTCATTTACGATTTGGCGGCATTTATTTATTTTAACGAGTGGTTTGAATATTAGTTTGGTTATTTTTTGTGTGTTTTGACTCAATATAAATCGAATATGAAAAGGAAAACACACAAAACACGGATTCAGTGAATAATGGAAGTGGCATTGTTGAATAATAAGGAAGATTTTTCAAGTGCCAAAAATATCTTATTTCAGAGGCGGGTATGGGTACCACCGCCCCGGGAATCATTTATTGGATAACGTTTGGTGACTTAGCAGGGGTACCCGGGTTTATGCGGTCAGATTTGTCCGGATCTTGGTGGCAGATGTGTCTGCCATCAACAGCGTGGCAGGCCGGGTCGGGAGAAACTGAGGGAGATCTTTTGACCTCTCCAGCAGGACTCTCTCAGTACATTCTCTTGCATCGCAGTGGAAAGGATGGATTCATTCGTCCGTCACACTGGCCCCCAAATTCCTAACCACCCCTTATACCTTATTCCTTCTAAGAATTTCTTATCCTTCCTTCCCCTAATCTACATAGCATCCCCAAAAACGAAATTGATGTTACCACAACTGCTACCAAAATAAAAATAGCAGAAAATCAGGATTCAGGATGCCAAAAGTCAAGAGTTCTTCTTCTTTAAGAGCGATTCGAGAATCCAAGAATGCCAAGAATTTTTTTTGACTTCATTGGATATTACTGAAACCTTTTTTAGAAATATAATTAATAATAGCTTGGAAAATGGAAAAGTTCTCCAAAACAAAAGGGGAAAACATTTACCTGGAGATAAAAGACCAGAAGAATCTAAAAAAAATCATTAAGGACCACATTATGTCTTTTCCAACAGTACCGTCACATTACTGTAGGGCGAACACTTCATTTAAATATTTAGCCGCCGATTTGACATTACACATACGTAATGTACACTATGTATGTTGACTTGTGTAAGGATACAAATTATGTTCCTGTAAAAACATGGTTAAACCGAAACATATTTAACACCTGTAACCTATAGTTCCAACAACCACGCGAAGATATGTGCGGCTCGTGTGTTAAATACGAAAATGCTAATACGGAAGAAAAATATCTCTTTTGGATGAGTATGATCGCCACAGACAACGCAAAATTGCTGTACAGAATTGTAAAATCCAATCTAAAACCCTTGCTTCTGAATCCACTGTTAATTTCATCGAGTTTAATTTAGAATACGTTCGAAGATAATTTTTTATAGACGACACCTGGCAGTTTATAATTAAACTTTTTTTAATGTTCGGAGCAATGAAGCTAGAAATTACATGTGACATGAATGAGTGGCTGGTCGTGGCTCAGATGAAATCGCTTCATGTATGTATAAGTAATTGGTAGCTAATGCTAATGGAAAGAAGTTCATTCTGATGAGTGATACCTGTTGATATATCAAAACTTCTACAAAGAAAATAAATATATTTGATCCTTCATGGTGGTACCCAGCAGTTAGATTAGCTTCCAGAAAATCCAAATATGATGTCATTGAGATGGGACAAGAGTATTTCTTCAGTTTCATCAACTTGAGGAAACAATTAATTAAAAACAAAAAGACAGAAAAATGGCATGGATGTAAACTAGTTAAAAATCACATTCAAAAGAAGATCCTGACCATATTTATTAAGTTCCTAAAACAAGGCAATGAGTTGAACTTATTTTTTTAAATGCGCTCCACACAGGAGGCCCTGAGGAAAATAATTTACCTCAGGTCCTATTTCATCTTTGGGGATGCTGTGAGGAGGGTTTTTTTAGGAAATAATATTTTAGTCTTGACCTAGAAAAACCTCACCCCATGAACCAGGGCACACCTTCTAAATCACCATACGTAGCGAACCCCTTGGAGTGACCTATGGAAGAGGTGTTGGTTGAAGTAAAGTGAGTGAAGCACAGAGTGTGTGCTAAGACTGAGTTGTTTGGCGGTCCGTCCTCTCTGCCTACCCCTGCGGAGAGACGGCGTGATGGTTAGTTAGGTAGTTAGTAAGTTAGTCAGGTACAAGATTCCAGTTTTTTAAGCAAGTTACAATATTATGTAGCATATTAAGTTTTTTTTTTTGACAATAGTATCAGTTGGAAAATAGTTACCTAAATATTTTATATGTTTTTCTGTTTTAAATAAGTTTTTCAATAAAAATTTCTAGACTTGAAATATTTTTATTACTGTTCCACCACTATCCTAATTCCTTAAAATCATCTTTACAAATTTTCGGGTGTAAAAAAAGTCAAATATCGAAGGAAGTTTTTCGTAACTTGAGTTCAGTGATTGCAATTTTCAATTTGGTTAGGATCAAAGAAACGTAACTGAGATATAGCTGCACTCAAATTAAAAAAAAAAATATGAAAATGAATTACTATTTTATATTTAAAAGATGATTTAGAAGCATAAAATACCACCCTTTAACTAAACGAGAAGAAATTATTAATATATTCCATTTGTTTAAAAGTAGACAACATTGATTGATTGAGGACTATGTTTTTTTGCTCTCCTGTAAAGTAGAGAAAAATGAGATACGTTTTTTTGACCCTAAGGGGCCGAATTGTAAATCTTAGTTGTAAACCAGAAATATAAGTCACTAGCTATAAGTCTGAGATATAAGTCACTAGTTATAATTGTAAATCTTAGTTGTAAACCAGAAATATAAGTCACTAGCTATAAATCTTAGAGGTAAGTCACTAGCTATAAGTCTGAGATGTAAGTCACTAGTTATAATTGTAAATCTTAGTTGTAAACCAGAAATATAAGTTTTTTGTTTTTTAAATAGTTTTATTAAATGTACATTTGTTACTTAAATTTAAGTAACAAATGTACATTTAATAAAACTCTTTAAAAAACAAAATGTCTAGAAATTGTTACATAGTTAATGCCCAAGAAATACAAAAAAAAATTCAGAAATATAAGTCACTAGCTATAAGTCTTAGACGTAAGTCACTAGCTATAAGTCTGAGATGTAAGTCACTAGTTATAATTGTAAATCTTAGTTGTAAACCAGAAATATAAGTCACTAGCTATAAGTCTTAGACGTAAGTCACTAGCTATAAGTCTGAGATGTAAATCACTAGTTGTAATTGTATATTTTAGTTGTAAGCCAGTAATATTATTTTTTTTAAATATTTATTTGTACAGCGCCCTTGAGGTGATTTTTCACGAAAATGGCGGAATACAAATTCCTAAAAAAATTTAAGGCTTATGTCATATTAGGGGTTGCTACGTGGAGGGTCTTTTTAAAGAAATATGGTCCGGATGGAGATGTCAAAAGATGGCCTCCCTCAACAAGTCTCTCTCGATCCGGCCCGCCACGCAGCATCAAGACCCGGACAAACCCCACCCCATGAATCCGGCACCCCTACCAAGTCACCAAACGCAGCGAACCACTCGGGGTGACCTATGACAGGGGCAATTTTTTTACCACTTATTTGTAGTGATAAAAAAGTTTTTTTATTAAAATTAATTTGTACATATATTAGGTTTTGTAATTAAGTAAAATATTGTCAAATTAGGTGAACTGTTTAAAACAGCGTAGTGATATTGCCTATCTCTTATGAGGCCCATTGAGCGGACCCTTTTAGAGTGTTTCTTCATGTATATCTGCCTCTCGCTCTAGCCAACCAACCCCACCATCCTCTCCTCATCTCCCCACCTAGACATCTCCTTACCCTCCCTTAATACATACTCGTATATATAATATTATTACACGGGTGTATGAGATGGTATTGCAGAGTGGCTAACACAATGCTTTCTAATATTTATTTAATTTTCTTTGTGAATACCAAGAATCCCAACGGTCTGGATCCATTGGGACTATGACATTCCCAATGTGGTAGAGGTGTGTACAGATGATTAATAACATATTTGTAGATGTTTAAAAATTTGTTTTCAGATGATTGATAACGTGTTGCCGATGGAAAAAATGATGAATAATAAATAAATAATGAAGGATAATAAACCAGATGAATAATAAAATGTTTGCGGATGGTTTAAAATATGGTTTCGGATGATTAATAACTACTTTGCAGACAGTTAAAAATATTTTTAAGATTTTCACGGCCAAAAGCATTTTCGTTGTTTGTTTTTGGGGTGTTATGCCGTGTTGCGCTACCTCCTTCTTTAGCCAACGTTTCGGACATCGTTGCAGTGTCCATCATCAGGGCAGATTCGGCAGATCCGATAGATGTGACACATCTGCCCTGATGATGGACACTGCAACAATATGTTTGCAGATAGTTAAAAGTATGTTTTTAGATGAATAATAATATGTTTGCAGGTAGTTTAAAGTATGTATTCAGATGAATAATGATATGTTTGCAGATAGTCAAAAGTATGTTTTCAGATGAAAAATAATATGTTTGCAGATGGGTAAAAATATGGTGTCAGATGATTACCAACATGTTTTCAGATGATTAATAACAGGTTTGCAGGTACTTAAAAATATGTTTCACATGAATATCTAATATAATGTTAGCAGATGGTTAAAAATATATTTGCAGATGGCTGAAAATATGCTTTCAGTTGAATAATAATATACTTTTGAATGTAGCTATAACTTTGTGGTTATCCATTATATATAAATGAATCAATTTAACTTTGTAATTTTAATATTAATACATTGTTCCCGTCCATATTTCAAAACTGTCAAATCATTATACATTTGCCCTGAAGAAGACAAGACAGAGAGACATTTTCAAGAGCGATCGCCAACGTTGGGGGGACCTGATACGGATCACAAAGAAGAAGAAGAATAACATGTTTGCAGATGGTTAAAAAAACGTATCCATAATATGATTTTTAATAATATCTTTTCAGATGGTTATAAACTTTTTTCAGGTGATGATTAATAAATGATAATTATACCTTTTGAGTAGTTAGGTATTTTTTTCTCCATCGAAGTGGTGAGAAAGCCAATCTTTTCCGTGTTCCCGAGTCGTAAAGAGATATGTACTTACAGGTCTTCCAGATCGATGGACGCGAACAGATACGACTTCTGACTGCCTCTCTCCTCGTTTCTTCTCCGCCACATACCTCCCCCCTAGCTTCCCATCAACCACCCTCCGACCCCCGTCACCCTACTCACTACCGTCTATCAGGTCCCTTAGGAGGGGAGGAAAGAATAGGTATATACTCAAATTATACAAATATATATATATTTTAATTTCTGATGATCATGAACTGACAGACAAAGGATAAAATTAGGCAGAATTTTTAATATATTAAGAGCGTTTAACCAGCCAGCGGACGAAAATCCACATTTCGTCGAAAGTTGTTCTTCCGATCGTGCAAGGCGGTTACAATGAGAAAGATTGATTATTCTCCGTACCAGCTTTTTTAAATTATAACTCAATATCGAATTTATTTCAATCCAAATTAGCTTTAATTTATACCTTCATCCAAAAATGCTGAAAGGCGTGATGATAAAACTATTAAAATAGTGTACTTTTTGTAGTTATTTTTTGATTATAATTATTTATCATTTTTCAATAATGTCTAAATTTAATAAGAATGTTAAAAAAATCTGAAATATATTAGTTTGTAAGTGCGCAAATAAATACACAAATGGACCAATTTTCGTCAAGAAACACATGTACGTACATATTTTTTTATGATTTTATTGGAACTAAAATTAAAATTCTAATACATAACTTTGCTAGATAATGTATTGATTTATTTTACTGCATGATTACATTATTTGAAATGGGTGTGGTATAATACAAAAACTTTTTTGAAAATTTAACAAATCTGCCAACGACCTATGGAATAACCTTATTATACTAAAAATTAAAAAAAATTCTAAAAATTTATTACATAACTATGCTAGATAAAAGAACAGTCTTTCGAAATCCATTTATAATTTTTTGTGGAAAAGAGTCAATACGTCTAAAAACTTTTTTGAAAATGACGTATTTCCGGCTTTCTCTGGTAATGCCCTCTTAATAGCTCCACACAGGAGGCTCGAGGAAAATAATTCCCTTCAGGGCCATGTCATATTTGGGATGCTATGTGTAGGGTCATTTTAGGGAAGGGAAGGAGAGGAAATCATGGGAAGGAAAAAGGTATGATAGGTGGATAGGAATCTGGGGTCAGTGTCTCCAAGAGTGACGGAAGTATTGTGAATCAATCCCCCCACTGCGGGTAAGGTGATGTTCTGAAATTCCTGCTGGAGAGGTCTACTGTTCTTCCTCAACCAGTCTCTCCCGATCCGCAGTTGGTGGGCAGACGCATCCGGAGCAAAGATTTGAATAAACCTCACCCCATGAATGCAGGCACCCCTACCAAATAAATGTAGTGAACTATTGCTGCATAAATGAGATCTCTGAGGCGTTTGTATGGTAAGGTTAATAAGACCGTGTTAAAATGAGGAGATCCGGCAATAACGCAAAGTTTTTTGAATTTTTATATTAATACCGAACGAGAGTTTCAATTGTTCCTGTCTGGAGCCAATGAGACTATGGTATCCCCAATTCGGGTATGCTGCAAGGCTGAAGGTAATGGGGGGGGGGGGGGGGGGGGGTGGTGGGGTTCAGATAATTGAATTGGATTACCAATAAATGGTTCCTGTCATTGGTCCCCCCAAGTGGTTCGCTACATTTGGTGACTTAGCAGGGATGCCCAGGTTCATGGTGTGAGGTTTGTCCGGATCTTGGAGTCTGCCCACCAACTGCGTAGCAGGCCGGTAGAGACTGGTTGAGAAACACTTGCAGACCTCTCCAGCAGGACTTTCGGAACATCGCCTTGCCCGCAGTGGGGGGGGGATTAATTCCTGACACACTGACCCCCAGATTCCTACCCACCTCTCATACCTTTTCCTTCCCACGACTTCCTTTCCCTAAAAATACCTTTCACACGGCATCCCCAAAGATGACATTGGATTTGAGGGGAACTATTTTACTCAGGGCCTCCTGTGTGGAGCTAATGTAAAAAGAAAAAAAAATAAAGTGCACTTCTCAAATTAAAGAAAAAATATGAGTAACTTGCAGAACAACACACCTACAATACAAGGATGAAATCCTCAAAACTACTGAACATTCATTACTACACTACATCATTCTTGTCCGGACCAGCGTCGGGCTCTCATCATACATTTTACGAAATAACACGCTAAAAATGGTAGCTTGTGCTATACATTATATCCTAAAATATGTCGATCATAACGAATGTGGGCGGTCCTCCAGTGTGCTCGTCGCTGGTTACAGGGGTAAGTAAATTATTAAACATTTGTAAAAGTGTCTTTCC
This sequence comes from Limnephilus marmoratus, assembly GCA_917880885.1. NCBI lineage: Eukaryota > Metazoa > Arthropoda > Insecta > Trichoptera > Limnephilidae > Limnephilus > Limnephilus marmoratus. Next base: position 44,983,895 of record OU862913.1, read on the forward strand.
TAAATACGGCAACAAAATATTCGTCTGTGAAAAGTAGCGAATTTTACTTTGCCGTATTTGGACTTCGCAAATGTGTTAAAACGTGGCGAGCAATTCCTGTTCCCATGTAAAAAGGTCTATTCATTCAAAAGCAGTTTTTGCTTTTAAGAACTAAATGGTGATATTATAATGCGAGATGCCTATATACTGTCAGATTGATTTTTTAACGAATCACAGACATTTTTCCCCTCTTCGCCCTCCATAGTTTGGTTTTACCCCTCACCTGTATTTTCTCGTCTATTAAATTTGGATGTCTATGTATAATGCCCTTCCAATTGATGTTAAAAACACCATGGAGTCCCAAAAGTTTAAAAACGACATCAAATTATGGCTAAGTAAACACGAAGATGTAGAAATAATTACAATTATGAAGGAACACCAATTGCCCAAGCTGCCCAAGCATATTTTGATTTTTATATATATCTATATATAAGATTTGTTTTGAGGAAACCAACAAATTCGAAGATGGGAAAATATCGATCAACACCCAAACATCAACATACAGTCTGCTTCGGTAAAGGAATACCTAGTGAGGAGGACTGTGAATAAACAACTTCTTTTTAAAAACTTTTATATTGTCGTTAAATATGTATATAAAAAAAGTCTGGATACAGAAAAGTCAGAAAAAGATATTGTTAGTTCTGGGACTCGAACCCAGGACCTTCGGATTTCCGGGCCACAGCTCTACCAACTGAGCTAAGGTGTCTTTATCCGATTCGGTCATATTTAACTGCCAACATTATCTTCACTTTCTTAGCGCATATTTTATTGGCTGATATCTTTATGTATACGACCTACGACCTACGACCTCCGTAGTCCAGTGGCTAAGACTCTTGACGCACATTCCAGAGGTCGCGGGTTCGAACCCGGCATGCGCAAATAAATTTTATTTGATTAATTTGTGTTATTTCACAATTAATTCATTTAAAATAATATATAGTATATTTGCGGCATGTTCCAGAGTGGAAGATACTATTAGTATCGCCCTGGTGTAAGACCACCATTCAGAATTGAAACGTTGCTTGAAAATGGCTTTAGCCGTGTTTAGTGACCAGATCTGAATAGCCAGGTACTTCCCAACCTTCCTCTTCCCCACCTCCTTCCCCTCCCCGCTACCTTCAGCCTCACAACATACCCCAATTGGGGATGCCATAGTCTCACTGGCTCCAGACGGGAGCAGTTGAGATTCTTGTGAGGTATTCACTGTAAAAAAAAATAAAAATGTATGATTGCAAGAAAAGTAGAAGTAGAAAGAAAAGTGGTAAAAGTAGTGTTCGAGTCCCAGAGTTGCAAATATTTTTTTCTGATTTTTCTGTTTCCAGATTTTCGATTGACTTTCGCTAATATTGTCTTCATTTAATTAAATATTACAATTGGAGGTAAAATTTAAAAATTAAAAAGTGTTAAAAAAATACTTTCAGGTATGAATGTAAAGCAAGAAGTACGTGCCAGACAGAGTTGTGTAACAGTCTATCCTCTCTGCCAACTCCTGCAGTAATGGTCTGATGTTTAGTTTAGTCCAGTCAAGTTAAACATGAAAAAGGGGTTGTGCTTGCAAAATATCAATCTTGTCTTAATTGAAAGCTAATTAAATTTACTACAACTTTATTTCCTATAATATTTGACGTGTGATGCGTGTTTTAGAAAATATTTTACAAAATAAGCGACCATTTCGAAAAAATTTAACTTTTTGGAAAAAATGGCCTATTTTCGAAGAACTGTATCTTGGAAACCAATGGCTTAATATAGCTCGTTTTGGTTTCAAATTGTAGCAAATTTAGTCTACTTTAAAAATATGTAACATGACTATACAGGTCAGACTCTTCCTTCACTGAGATATTGAGCAAAAACTGAAAAAAATCCGAAAATTTCTTGGTTTTTTGGGTCCACTGCCGCTCGCACAGCACTTTTGAAGTTGCAAATTTTTTTTTTTAATACTGGTTTAGGTCCTAATAACAGATAAAAAATTCAAAACGACTGGACCTTTTGCAAGCGCGGATGTACATCTTGACTGGAGTATTAGTTTTACTCTAGTTTCAATCAGGTAATAGATACCTCGGCAGTATTCTCACGGAGACTCTTGACCCAGATGTGGAGGTTAGATGCAGAATTGAAGCAGCAAGAACTGCGTTCATTAAAATGAAATCCCTCTTCTGCAATGACAATATCAGCTTAATAAAAAACTAAGGCAGAAAATGCTAAAATGTTATGTGTGGTCGGTCTTGCTCTATGGATGTGAAACATGGACCTTGAAAGTAAATACCATGAACAGGTTAGAGGCTTTTGAAATGTGGCTTCACCGGAGAATGCTCAAGGTCCCATGGACCGACATGATCACCAACACAGAAATTCTCAGGCGGGCTAGAGCAGATAGAGAACTGCTTACATTAATAAAAGTCAGGAAAATTTCATATCTGGGTAATGTACTTCGAGGGGAGAAGTATCACTTGCTCCATTTGATATTGAAAGGCAAGATAGAGGGTCGCCGAGGGCCTGGTAGGAGACAAATGTCTTGGCTGCGTAATATACGAGAGTGGACCGGCATCAGAAGTGTGGAGGAGCTATTCCGGGCAGCGCAAGACAGGGAGACATTCTCAAGAGAGATCGCCAACATCGGGGGGACCTGATACGGCACACAAAGAAGAATAGAAAAAGATTAACTTAAAATGCGCCGGTGGGTAGAAATTTTCATAGCATGATGTTATGAAAATTACTGTCGTTTTTTTGTAGGCGCTTTGCAAATATCACACGATAGCTTTGAAACATTTGAAGTTTTGAGAAGGAAAACTGTATGTGGGGTGGGTAGGAATCTGGCGGCCAGCGTGTCCAGGAGTAACGAACGAATGAATCCAACCTTCCCACCGGCGTGCAAGGCGATGTCCCGAGAGAGTCCTGCTGGAGAAGTCAAAGGGACTGCCTAAACCATTCTCTTCCGATTCGGCCTGCCATGCAGCTGATAGGCAAGCGCATCCGCTGCCAAGACGAAACACTTTTTTTTAAATGTGAATACCTCACAAGAGTCCCAGCTGCTCCTGTGTGGAGCCAGTGAGACTATGGCATCCCCAATTAAGGCATGTTGTGAGACTGAAGGTAGCGGGGTGGGGGAGGGAAAGAGGAAGGTGTGGAAGTACCTGGCTATTCAGATCTGGTCACCAAACACGGCTAAAGCCATTTCAAGCAACGTTTCAATTCTGAATGGTGGTCTTACACCAGGGCGATACTAAGAGAATCTTCCACTCTGTAAAATGCCGCAAATATCTTGTATATTATTGCGTTAATTAAAGACGGCCGGCGTAGTCCAGCGGTAAGGCTCTTGACTAGCACTCCGAAGGTCGCGGGATCGAATCCCGGCGTGGCAAATGAATTTTATTTGTTTAATTTGTGTTATTTCACAATTTGTTCATTTAAAATAATATTTAGTATATTTGCGGCACGTTCCAGAGTGGAAGATTCTATTAGTATCGCCCCGGTGTAAGACCACCATTCAGAATTGAAACGTTGCTTGAAATGGCTTTAGCCGTGTTTGGTGACCAGATATGAATAGCCAGGTACTATCCCCACCTTCCTCTTCCCTATCTCCTTCTCCTCCCCACTACCTTCAGCCTCACAACATACCCCAATAATTGGGGATGCTATAGTTCCACTGGCTCCAGTTTTTTTCAGAGCAGTTTTTTTTTATTTTTTATAAGAGCTCCACACAGGAGGCCCTTAGGAAAATAATTTCCCTCAGGAACCATGTCATCTGTGGGGATGCTGTGTGGAGGGTTTTTTTAAGGAAAGGAAGGAGGAGAGATTTTTGGGAAGGAAAAGGATTTAAGGAGTGGGTAGGAATCTGGGGTTTAGTATGTCCTGGTCATCTTATTGTCCAAGACTATTGAGACAAACCTCACCTCATGAACCCGGGCACCCCTGTTAAATCACCAAACGTAGCGAACCATTTGGGGCGACCTAAGGCAGAGTTGGGACTCTTGTACGGTATTCATTAAAAAAAAAAATTGTGATGTAATACAAATTAATCAATAAAATTTATTTGCGCACGCTGGGATTTGAACCCGCGACCTTCGGATTGCTATCCCGTCCGATACGCCGACATTTTTAATGGGATTTATAATTTTATTATAAATAGATGAACGTGTGTCTTCCTACAACATTGGTCTTTTTAAGACCTATGTTCACTTCTTCCTCTCCTCCAAAAGGCCCTCCACACAGCATCTTCAAAGATGTCATAGGCCCTGAGGGAAATTATTTTATTCAGGACCTCCTGTGTGGATTTAATGTAAAAAAAAATCAGGGTGCGCAATTCATACGTGGTAGAAGTGAAACCTTCAGAAAACTTTAGCAGACAATTTAATTTTTTCAATTTGGGAGGCGGGTATGGTTACCGCCGAATTTATTGGATAACCAACACCTCTGCCGTAGGTCACCCCAAGTGGTTCGTTACGTTTGGTGACTTAGCAGGGGAGCCCGGGTTCATGGGGTGAGGTTTGTCTGGGTCTTGGCGGCGGATGCGCCTGCCTATCAGCTGCATAGCAGGGCGGATCGGGAGAGAATGGTTTAGGCAGTCCTTTGAATTCTCCAGCCGAACTCTCTCGAAACATTGCCTTGCACCGCAGCGGGAGGGCTGGATTCATACTTCCGTCACTCCTGGACACCCCATTTTCTTACCCATTGCGAATACCATTTTTCTTACCAAAACTTCCTCTCCTTCCTTTCCTAAAAATACCCTCCACATAGCATTCTCAAAAGATGACATAGGCCCTGAGAAGAATTACTTTCCTCAGGGCCTCCTGTGTGGAGCTAATGTAAAAAAAACAGATAATAGTGGGGAGGCTACGAAGCACCGCACAAAGAGGAGACCGAATAAACTATATCATTCTCTCGCAGGCTAAATCCTATAGACGTATCTGTTTTTTTTTACATTAACTCCACACAGGAGGCCTTGAGGAAAATAATTTCCCTCAGGGCCTATGTCATCTGGGATGCTGTGTGGAGGGTCTTTTTGAAGAGAGAAAGGAATGAACATTGGTCTTGAAGAGACCCGTGTTGTAGGAAGGAGGAAATATAGAGGCCGGCAAATCATTCCACAGCCGAGCTGTTGAACACAAGAACGAGTCGAAGAAACGACCCGTTCTCATGTGACAAATGTCAACCGTGTACAACTGTTGGGCACGCGTTTGGCGTGTTTCCCGACTATGCACCGGTGCCAAAGGGATCAATGATGCTAGTTTCTCGGAGCATCTTCCATTGTAATACCGGTAGAACAAGGATAGCATTCCCACCCGACGCCTGTGCTCTAAAGATTGCAATCCGTCTGTTAAGATGGGAGAATCTATTAAACGGACCGCCCGTTTCTGCACAGAGTCTCTTTTTATCGTCACTATTTTTCGTTTAATCAAATATCATATCACAAGGGTGCTTAAAAAATTTTCACCTCAAAATTATGAAGTTGGCTAGTTGAATAATTGAACCCACAACGTCGCGGTTGGAAACCATTACATTTGTTCACTCAGCTAATAAGCGATCATTATTAGGTACGTTTGTAAGAGATGTTAGTAAACATATTATTATTGGTTATCCAACAAAAGGAATGGAATTCAGACGAAATCTTATTCGATCAACAGGTTGCTACTAAACGTTTCCAAGGTCAGTTCCATGGGAATGTTAGCTTTATACAGTTCAGGAGGTCATGACACAACTTTTTTAATAGTGTCGTTCGTTATGTAAAATACCTGGCTTGTGAATGAATAGATAAAAAACGATAATAATACTTTATGATATGCATACTATTTTTTCATCCTTGGCCTTTTTTTAAATAATAAAAAAAAACATATTTTAAAATAATAAGATTTTTTTTTAATAATATTTGTTTTTTAAATAAAAAGATATATACAGGGTGTCCGGGGGTAAAGTGCATTAACTTCGGGAGGTGATTCTACATGATAGTGTAAGTAAAAAAGATAAATAACTTTTTTCGAAATTCCAACTTTTAGGGGTAGTTTTGTGGTAAAAACGTAAAATTTGACCGGCGTGCGCGGCCAGCTTTATTATTTTCCGCTGTTACGATACGGGCCAATTGCCACCATTTATTGTTGCCACGATCGTGCCGGGTAGGCTCCCGGCAAGTAAGATCGTACCTCACACTAAGGATTTTTAGTAGGTAGATCTTTTTGTATGGGAAAAAAAATGTCGGAATTTCGAAAAAAGTTATTAATCTTTTTTACTCCTACCATCATGTAGAATCACCTCCCGAAGTTAATGCACTTTACCCCCGGATACCCTGTATATATATATATTTTTTTTTTTAAATAACCAGATTTTATTTGAGTCCCATTTGTAAAAATCGGAGTGTCACCCTAGTTGTTTTGAACTACCTTTGTTTCTTGGTGGGTATAGTAATTAAGGATTTGTTTTATGGTCTATATTGTTACAAATTACCCATCTGGTCACCAATATAATATTGTTATTTCTTACTTTCCGCATATAATATTTTAGTGTTTTGGATGTAGTGTTTTGTATTTTAGTGATTTGTGTGTAAATGCACCACTCAAATTTATGAATTTAACCTCAATACAGGCTGCTAGCCTAGTGAGGTTAATATTTTTGTAAAAAAAAAAATAAGAACACATGTATGGTGAGAAATTATAAATAAATACTACATAGAAGATCCAGATGCGCATAGTGAACGCAAATAGCTGTTATTTCCGCCTACAAAACCTATTAGAGTCCAGACTGCTGTCCAGAAACACGAAGATATTAGTGTTCAAAACACTTATCAGACCAGTACTTACGTACGCAGCTGAGACTTGGGTACTAACTAAGAGGAATGAGCGAGCACTGGACGTTTTTGAAAGAAAATTTTTGAGGTGTATCTTCGGACCGGTTCTAGAAAATGGATTTTGGCGCAGGCGTTATAACAATGAGCTCTATACTTTGTTTAAGAGGGCATTACCAGTGAAAACCAGAAATATGTCATTTTCAAATCAGTTTTTAGACGTATTGACTCTTCCACAAAAAATTATAAATGGATTTTGAAAGATTGTTCTTTTATCTAGCATTCGCATGTAATAAATTTTGAGAATTTTTAAAATTTTTTAGTATAATAAGGTTATTCCATAGGTCGTTGGCAGATTTGTTAAATTTTCAAAAAAGATTTTGTATTATACCACACCCATTTCAAATAATATAATCATGCAGTAAAATAAAACAATACATTATCAGCAAACGCATGTTTTTAGAATTTTAATTTTAGTTTCAATAAAATCATTAAAAAATATGTACGTACATGTGTTTCTTGATGAAAATTGGTCCATTTGTGTATTTATTTGCGCATTTACAAATTAATATATAAAAATCTGAAATATATTTATAATCTTATAATCCAAAAATAATTACAAAAAGTTCATTATTTTAATAGTTTTATCATCACGCCTTTCAGCATTTTTGGATGAAGGTATAAATTAAAGCTAATTTGAATTGAAATAAATTCGATATTGAGTTATAATTTAAAAAAGCTGGTACGGAGAATAATTAATCATTCTCATTGTAACCGCCCTGCACGATCGTAAGAACAACTTTCGACGAAATGTGGATTTTCGTCCGCTGGCTGGTTAAACGCTCTTAAGGAGCTAAACGTCGCAAAATTTATAAAACAGGGACGACTTCGGTGGCTGGGTCATGTAGAGAGAGTGACCGAGCATCAAGCACCAAAGTCCCTGCTGAACTCAAGACCAATAGGGCGAAGGAGCCTGGGAAGACCAAGACTAAGATGGAGTGACAACGTCCTCAAAGACATATCTATCTTGGAGCTTCAAAACTGGAGAGAGCTGGCACAAAACTGAGATGAGTGGAGGAAGACTCTTGAGGAGGCCAAGACCCACCAGGGGTTGTAGAGCCAATAGTGATGATGATGATGATGATGAATGAATAGAGGTGAACTGACGAGGTACTTAGAATTGAAAGAAATCATATACGCGATCCACGGAATTAATTAATTAATCTTAGACACGGTAAATTCAATCTGTTCGATCTTCGTAAAAGTACTTCGAGTCGTACAAATGTGACTAAAACGTAATTTTATTTTATTTTTTAATAGCTGACCCGGCCACGCGTTTATGTGGCTAATAAAACACAACGTCATCTACTGGATGGTTATACAACCTTTATAACCACCGCCGTCTTTGAGTTTATCGCGAAGAGGCAGACAGATGCCGCGGAGGATCAATTATATTTTCTGTTTCCTGTGTTTCGTTAACTCTTTAATTTACAAACAAATTTACCACACAGCATTAAAAAGCACTCTGGGCGTTGAAATACAAAAGATAAATACTCTTACATCTTTACATAGTATAAAATGAAGTCGCACACAAAATTGCGGTTGAAAACTTTGGTTTCATAGAGGTGCACATTTAAATTTTTCTGTAATTAAATTCATGATTTGAATATAACGTGTGGAGTTTCCTCTTTCTAACACCTTTTAGATCATATTTCTCACTATGATAGTAAGGGAGATACAACGATTTATATGACACCGTTATGAGTTGGCACAAATTTAATATGGTCTACTGTGTTTATACGGTAAGGGGGGTCATTTAAAAAAAAAGATTTTTTTTTTAAGTTCTAAGTGCGATAAAAAGATACCAAATGGGTTCAAAACGACGCACGTTTAAAATTTTTCAAATTTCTGATACGAACTTCTTCCTTCGATTCACCTCAAAGTTTTGAAAATTTATTATATTAAGGAACTAGCTGACCCGACGAACTTCGTACCGCCTTAGAATCAATAACTGTTGAATTAAATTTAGTTTTTTTATTAAGTTAAAAATTACACAATGAAGCAATTATCGATGCCCAACTGTCCGTGTTTTGTTTTTGTTCATATCGAAGATGGCGTGTATATGGATTTATATTTTATGTGATTTTCTTACTTTTCCACTTACTTACGGGAATTTTTGAAAGGAAGCGGGTACGGGGGCCGCCGCTCCGGGAACCATTTATTGGATAACCAACAACTCAGCCATAGGTCCAAGTGGTTTTCTATGTTTGTTGATTTAGCAGGGGTGCCTGGGGTTCGGATTCATGGGGTGACTTTTGTGCGGGTTTTGGCGGTGGATGCGTCTGCCCACCTGCTGCGTGGCGGGCCAGATCGAGAGAGACTGGGAGCTCCCTTTTACCTTTCCAGCCGGATTCTCTCGACCAATGGGTCGAAAGAGTCCGGCTGGAAAGGTCAAGGTAAAAGGTCAATTCTGGTCAAGGCAATGGCCTTGCACCGCAGTTGGAGGGATGGATTCACTTCCGGATACACTGACCTCCAGATTCCTACCCACTCCTTATGCCCTTTTCCTTCCCAGAACAACCTATTCTACCCTTCCTTAAAAAGACCCTCCACACATCATCTCCTAAGATGACATAGGTCCTGAGTGGAGCTTACGTAATAAAATGCGTTTCATTTCAGAAATTTATTATTATTGTATTTTTCCTTTGGAGGGGTGCAGAGACATACGTTCACCGTTTGTCTCATTTTCGACTATTGATATTTAGTGTGTAAGAAAGAGGGGCAGTATTATTTGATTAAGAACAAAAGCGAAACAATCAGCGCATTGACATTTGACGTTTTTGAATTTTTGTAAAATACCTATCACAATATTACTGCAGTTCTTTCAAAATATGAGAATTCGTTCCATATAAAATGTATGAAAAATTTAATTTTCTTCATAACTTTCTTTTTCGTGAATTTTTGCGATGTTTTAGTAGTTATTATGTTATCCGGAGCGGAGGCAAATCCAACAAATCAAAGATCATCAAAATCGGTCCAGCCGATCTCGAGTTATAAATAGTGTAACTAACCCGACTTTGTTTTATATATTAAGATTATTCCTAGCGTACGGGTATATAAAAGTTACAATGAATCCTTTAAACCATATTTTTTGTTTTCTTTCATGGGAATAGTATTTAATATATTTAAGGAGAAGAAGTCGGGGACGCCCGAGAAAGACATGGCACGATCAAGTGAATCAGATACTTAAGACGGGCCATGTCAAAAGTCAGAATAATAGAAGAGTATGTATGAGACGATGTATGAATGTGAGTGAGGCAAAGAGTGTGTGCCAAGACCGAGTTGTTTGGCGGTCCGTCCTCACTGCCTACCCCTGCGGGGAAACGGCGTGATGGTTAGTTAGTTAGTTAGTAAGGAAATATTATATTGTGTCTTTGTCTATATATATTTGGTGATACAATTTGTTTTATGATAGAGGTCTGCAAATTTTGTACGTACTTAATATAAGCGATGCTTGTATTTCCCCAGCTTCGAATTCCATATCTGAGAATAGATTCCATCAATGAAAAATACACTAGTTTGAGAGTGCTATGAGGCAAGACAAATTTTAATTTATAGAAATTGTACGTTAGAGCTCGCAACTGGTTACATATTAAAATAACTGGTTACATAAATCTTCTTACCCTAAACACCTCGAAAACCAAGTTTTTAACATTCAGTAAAACCAATACTGGGCAACCAAAAACCATCCCGCTTTTACATCTGCATCCATGTAATACATTACATTAAAAAATTGAGCACTCGGATAGTATTAAATATCTTGGTTTAACAGTGGATTGCAAACTAAAATGGGAACTTCACATAAATTCACTTGTAATGAGAATCCGGAAACAAATATACATTTTTAAAACGATTAGAAACATTATGTCACCTAAACTATTAAAAGGTGTATATTTTTACCTTTGTCAAAGCATTTTAATTTATGGTATATCGGCATGGGGTGGAGCCGCAGACACATACATTAAGCTACTACAGCTCATAAATCACTTATTAGAACTATGTTCAAAAAACCATATCTTCATCCCACTGAAAATCTTTTAATTAAAAATAAAATATTTGATATCAGGAAGCTATTCATTAAAAAAATTATCCATACAAATTGCATAAAATCGTCACCTTCCCACATTTCTCACTCCCAGAACACTAGAGCTAAATCTAACAATCATTTACAAGTGCCAAAAATTAAATCCACTCTTGCTAAAAAACATGAATCTTACCTTGCGCCTTCCATATTCAACATTTTCTTAAAAGAAACACAACATATAACTCAAACTAACAGAAAACGTACATATAAAAACTTTAATACGTGGTTAATGAACAAAAAAAGGAATTGCATTAACAAGTTACTTGCAAACCGACCATGTTAATTTTTTATACGTTGAATATTGTTATTTAAACATACATATATTAAAATTAAAAAAAAAAAAAAAGTTCACACTAAAAAATGTTCAATTATTTTATACATGTTTGTAATATTTCATATTTAGATTATTTTATGTAGATAATCATTTGTATTTTTATTTAAGTTTTTCTTTTATATTTTGAATTTTTATTTAAGTTTTTCTTTGGTACTCTGTATTTTTATTTATTATCTTTTGTATTTTTATTTAATTTAATCTTTATGAATATATGTAATGATATATACAGCTACCCGGTTCAGAACAGACATTGTCTAGTGAGTCGGGTAGCGCACATTTCTGTAAATAACTATTGATGTTAAGATGAAGCCATAGTAAATTATGCAAAATCATATGTTTTTGTTTTGAAAATTTGATCGCTTAGAAGTATTGTAGATGCTTCAATTAAATACTGCGTGTAGAACATACCTTGGCCCTTAAAAATATCGGTCATTTTTTTATAAGTCTTTTAATAAGCCTATAAAAAAATAAAGTATAAGGTCTAAAAAACACACTTTCAAGTCCAAACTCTCCTATTTATAAACCCCTTTTCGGATATGGTTTTATTGTGTAATGTGGCAAATTCAGTTTATTTTATAATGATCGCAAAAAAGTTGATATTTACACCCAATCTTCCCAAAATAAAATAAAATATGCATTTTCGCGTTGATATTTTACAATACGGCCGCTAGTCGACGATTCAAAGTGAACCCTATGGCGTCCACCGAAGAACTACTGTCCACGGCACAGTAGTGAACTAGTGGATCGCCTTAATAAACGCCCGGGTTACCGGCAACTTTAAAAAAAATATATATATATTCGAGTAACTTGCTTATCCCATTTAAATGTGTTATCTACTTTTAACCCCAGGTAAGTATAAGTATACTCCTTGACAAAGTCTATTTTTTCACATTGGCAATTTATTGTTATTTTCCTATGAATGCATTCAAGGTTGTGTGCGGTTAAATTCGGAATATTCCATATTTTCAATCTTGGTGATCTGATATCCATGCATTTTGTTTTTTTTTTTTTTACATTTATAACTAATCCTACATCATGTGCCCATTTTAGCAGTTCATCGAAGTCGGTTTGTAATTTTTGAATCGCTATTTGTGGATTTTCATTTGATGCTATAAGTGCGGTGTCATCTGCGAAAATGAATCTACGCGCTTTTCGAAATAGTTTCGACATAGCTATAACATAATTATTTTATGTAAGTATTTAATATATTTTTACAAAGATCATTTACAAAAAGTCCCAAGATTGAATCTCGCAAAAGAATGCCGAAATTTGAGATTAAGAAGGATTTTGCTGATATTTGAATACACTGTCTTGAGATAATTTGAATTATAATCATATATATTTTTTAACAAATAAATCAAAATATTCCCTCTATTTTGTTTTTTATTAAAAACTAGCTTTTGCCCCCGGCTTCGCACGCGCCACTCGCCCCCCCCCCCCCCCCCCCCCTCTCCAGCCCCGCTCCTAACCTGAACAAATAACAAAATGACAGCGCACGTCAAACAATTACTTAGCGACGCTTTGCTTTTCGTCTGGACAATAAACGTATAATAAATAATTGTATAACGCTAGAGCTTACCAACATAAGCCTATAGTACTCGCAAATAATGTAGCTTTCTATAAGTGAAAGAATTTTTAATATCCATTCGGTAGTTTTTGTGTGAAAGAGTAACAAACATACATACATAAAAAAAACTTTCGCCTTTATAATATTATAATACGATAGTTCATTTTTAATGATTTATCTAACATTTTTTTAAGGTTTAACAAGGGTGGATTTTTCTCTATTATGTGAAATTTCAAAGTCTTAAAAAAATTACGTGATTTTATATCACCATTTAACACCATTTTATCACTATTAGACATATCAAAACAAGATTTATTTTCCCCATACTGTCGTGACCCACCCTAATATACGGGTTGAACTAGTTTTACAATAGTCCGGTAAGATGACATATTAAAAAATATAAATTATTCACGCCTTCAAGGCTTTTACGCGTGGGTGAACCATTATTATAAGAAAGTTGTACAAAGGCATATAAAAATACACGAATAGAACATAACGTAAAAAAATGGTATGAAAGAAATAAGCAGGTTCAATACAAGTGGGTGTTTTGATACATTATAATAAAAAAATTGTACAAAGGTGTTCAATTTTTTCTTCTATTTAAATATACAGGGTGTTAACGTGGGTGACCCGACAGTGATCCACAGACAATTGGACCCGCCAAATAATACATACTATCTCTACATCTCTCTCTCTAAATCTCCACATCTCTACATACATACTTTTTATACGCACCAGATTTAAATGTCCGGGTTAAATTTTCCCCACAGGAAAAACTAAACCCTTTCACACACTTCCCCAAATGATCATCTAGTCAACCCACGCTATGCAATTGCACTATATAAGTATTATAAATACAAAACAATACAAGAACATGTCAACCTACTAGAGACCAAATGGGAATATAATTCACCGACTCCAGATATTTTCATATCAGAGGGTTCGGCTCTGTGGCATTTCTAATTGAACCTATAAATCCTACTGATCCCTCAATATAAATATTTAAAAAATCTTTTGTAATCCTACATGTATTTAAAATTACTGATTTTTGCATTTTTATATACAAATTCTTTGACAAATCTAATATGCCTAAATTTTGAATGAGAGACCTAGGTATAATGCCAGTAGCCGAAATAACAAATGGTAATATTTTTATAGTCCGAGAATGCCAAATTCTTTTAATCTCATTTCCTAAATCTGTGTATTTTCTAATTTTTTCAGAAACGGTTTTTTGAATATTACAGGAATTTGGAATAGCTACATCAATGATATAAGTTATTTTTTTTAATTTTGTCATGTAAAACTATATCAGGTCTATTATGACTAATTGTTCTGTCTGTTAGTATAGTTTTATCATAATATATTTTATAAAATTCATTTTATATAAATGAATTTGGTTCATATTTATAATATGGTACTACATAACGGCAATCAATCAAGTTATGTTTAATTACCAAACTTTGGTGAATTATTTTTAAAATCTGATTGTGCCTAAATGTATACTCGGACGGCGCTATTATAGAACATCCCGATATAATATGTTCTATAGTTTCCGGAAAAGCCAAACATTTTCTACATAAATCATCAATTTGATTTATATCTTTGATTATATGCTTCCTATAATTTTTAGTATTAATGACTCTATCTTGAATGGCAAGCATAAATCCTTCTATTTCTGCGCTCAACTCTCCAATACTCAACCATTTGTTTGACGAAAGTTTGTCAACATACGTTTGGTTGAGATAATTGAAGTGTTTTGCATGAATAATTTTATTTGACCAGGAATCTAATAATTCCTGGTTAGTATTTATAAGAATGTTGGCATTCTCGTCATATAAAAAATTTATCTCGTCATACACATTATTATTATTATTATATTATTATTATATAATTATAAATTAAAGTACTCCGCGTCGTCTGTCTGTCTGTCTGTTCGCAATAAACTCGAAAACTACTGAACGGATTTTCATGCGATTTTCACCAATAGATAGAGTGTTTTGTGAGGAAGGTTTAGGTATGTAATTTGTCAAGGATTTGTGTAAATTGGTTGAAACATAACGATAATTGTTGGAAGTGTCGGAAAAAGTCGAACCGCCTGGTAGCTTTCATCGAAAACGCTGCCTAATCCTTTACGGATATAACAAAATAATGCATGGTGGAATATTCCTCTTTTATAGATCTACAAAAAAGTTCGCGAAGGCATATATCTATTTTTTACGGATAGCTTACTATTCTTTATGTATGGCAGTGAGGCATGAAACTAGCAGAGGAAGAATGAAACCGGACTAAATGCTGTAGAAATGAGATCCCTGAGACGTGTGTGTGGTAGATCCACCTATTAATGTATTAAGAATGGCTTACCTAGTTTTGCCTATTTCAGCGATGTCCGCGATGAGAGCTGTGCGGCGGTGTGCGTGGCGTGTCCGTGTCGGTACGGGACAACGGTTGCCATGGCAACCGTGGGAGATCCTACCACCCCTATCCCACCCCATTCACCCTCATATCCTTTGTGATAGAAAGCTGCGCTAGGGACCAGCCAACGCGGTGTTGCCAGGAAGACAAAAATTTAATTTAAATGTTTTACGTGATGAAAATGATTATCAGTAAAACAAAAATTAAAAAAAAAAAAACGAAAAGAAATGAGAAGAAAAATAAAAATAGAAATCGTGAATAAAATGAGATGAATGAAATAAAAATCATAAAAAAAAACAGATAAATGAAACAAAAGAAAAGATTCAAGAGAAATGAAACAAAATAAATGAAAGAAAGAAATACAAAGAAATGAAAAGAATAAAAAAAATAGTTCCTACAGTTCACACGCTGCAGAAGTGAAACCTTCAGAAAACTAAAACAGACAAGAGTGGGAAGGCTACGAAGCAATGCACAAAGAGGAGAGCAATTATTCTATCTCATTAATGTCATAGACTGCGGCGTGGCGGGCCGGATCGAGACAGACTGGATGAGGGAGGCCTTCTGACTTTTGACCTTTCCAGCCGTACTCTCTCGACCCATCGCATTACACCGCAGTTGGAGGGATGGATTCATACGCCCGTCACTCCTGGACACAAGTGACCCTCAGATTTTTCATTTCAGAATTTCCTATCCTTTCCTTCCTTAAAAAGATCCTCCACACAGCATCCTCTAAGATGACATAGGCCCTGGCGGAAAATATTTTCCTCAGGGCCAGGAGATTTTTTTTACATCCTCCACACATCCTGTGTGGAGCGAATGTAAAAAAAAATCTCTCGCAGACTAAATCTTTTAGATGATGTTTATATGTTTCTTTTTAGTGTCGCTTTTTCGTTTCATCGAGTTTCAAATCACAACCGTGATAAAGACGATTTCACTTCAAAAATAATGGCACAGAGTGTGTTATTATAATATGGTAGAGTTAGTTCTCTGTCGTATGTTACCGAACAGTTAGTGGCTGAGTTGGCATCGCGTTAGGGTCCCACCCAGGCGTCGTGAGTTCAATTCTTCGATTGGCTAAGTCCTCATTCATGACGCAAGCAAAATTTTCCACTTACTGTAGACGCAGTGAGAGATTTTTAATGTGTTTTGATAGTAATACTTATTGCAAATATGTAATTTTTAGCAATACAGAGTTTTAAAAAAAATATATTAAAAAGTCTATTTTTAATCGGGTCGTAAAAATACGCCGTCAAGTTGGCATTTTGTTCAAAGGCGAAACGTTATCACGTGTAAAATCCGTGAAAGATCTCGGTGTCGTCTTTGATCCCGAACTGACACTCTCTTGCCATATATCGCAGCTCACTCAGTCTTGCTACAAACTTCTTGGGTTCATCATCAGGACTTGTAAGCAATTTGATAACCAAGAAGCTATGCTAGCGTTATTCGATGGCATACTGAGAAGCAAACTGGAGTACGCGAGCGATGTTTGGACCCCGTACCACCAGAAGTACATTGACATGTTAGAGCAAATCCAAAAGAAATTCCTCAGGTATGTTTATATGCGGAAGCATGGAACCTATCCAAGGTTCATGCACCATATTGACTTACTTGAGGAAACTGATTCTGTGAGTCTAGAAACTAGATGGAAAGCAAGTCTTGCTATTCTGTCTTTCAAAATTTGGAACAATTTCATCAATAGCCCATTTCTCTTGGGATGATATGATTTATATGTACCAGACCACTACAGCCGAAGTCGACATCATGACTTATTTAAAGTACCGAACGGCAGAACAGACGTCTTGGCAAAGCATAGCATGACGAGGGGAGTGGTGCTGTTAAATGAAATTGCAAACCATTTGGATGTAAGTGACTGTTCTTTATATGCCTTAAAAACATTATAGAAGAGTCACTTGCCTAAATGCTGATAGGGTAACTAAATTGTACTGTAATTGGAATTATTCTGTTATACAATAATAATAATAATAATAAAATTATTTAAATTTTAGTGGTGTCGTGACGTCACCGAGAAGTCATTGTATGGGAATGTAGGTATGACACTAGCCATCGTATTAATTTATTCGTTTATTTACATAATGTTTATAGAGATTTAGTTGTTGTGTTTATTATAACATTATTTAGGCCTAAATAATGTTTCAAAAATAAAGGTATCTCTTATTTGTTTATCTCTATTATTGAAAATATTCAAAAACTACTACACAAAAAATATTTATGCTACTGCTAGGGAGAATACTTCGAACAACGAAATTCAAAATGGTGGCAGTTGATCAGCTGGTTTCCCGATCCTATAGCAACTTTTCAGGAGTGATGACGTCACACGATTCACCACACATACGGTGTTTTCGTGGGATCTTAAAAAATTAAAACTTTGACATTTATTTTAAATATTAAAACTAACTCTAAAAATAATCTCATTATTCATTAAAAAAATTAAAAAATTGGATTGGAGTTCTCTATTCAAAGGATATGCATTTTTCTTCTTCCTGACAACACTGGAACATTTCACACTCTCTTTTATTTCCTCGCCAGTCAATTATACCACCTCCTTCCCCTTCCCACTCCACCAGGCCGCTTCAAGGGGGTGCGCGCGCATCCCTTGTCCCTCCTCTCTCACCACTAGCCACCCTAGCATCTGCTCCGAAGCTAGATACTTCATTGACACCAATACAGACATCGCTGTGTGCGTTATAACAGGTGGGTGTAATTTGCGTTGCAACCAAAATAATTGCAATTTCACCACGAATTTTCAACTATATTGACTGTCCAGAATCAGTTAGTAAAAAAAAAGAAAAATAACGGCTATAACTAGTCGAAGAAACCTTCTGAAAATAAAATAAGCATACCCGTTACATTCATTTTTCAAACAGCTCGCGTGCCACCTATTAAAACCTAACTATCAAACACGCGCAGTTTCGCATTTATAATATTAATATAGGTAGCTGTCGGCTTTTTTTTGCATTATCTCCACACAGGAGACCTTGAGGAAAATAATTTCCCTCAGGGCCTATGTCATCTGGGATGCTGTGTGGAGGGCTAGGATCAAAGTGTAGATTAGTACCAATTTTATACTTACATATTTGAAGTTTTTCATAAAAGGAATCTCCATAGTAATCTAAACAAATAACAAAATGACAGCGCACGTCAAACAATTACTTTGCGACGCCTTGCTTTTCGTCCGGACAATACACGTATAATAAATAATTTCATAACGCCAGAGCTTACCAATATATACAGCCTATATTACTCGCAAATAATGTAGCTTTCTACTAGAGAAAGAATTTTTAAAGTCCATTCAGTAGTTTTTGTGTGAAAGAGTAACAAACATACATCCATACAAACTTTCGCCTTTATAATATTATTAATGAATTAATTATTAATAATTAATTAATATTAATTAATGTAAGTAATAGGCCACTTGCATCACATTTAAAAAAAATCCGGTGTAGGCAAATATTCTAAGACATTCTGTATTTTTTTTTAATCGTATTTTTGAAACCCTGGCGATTTTTTCATAATTTCAATCCGAAAAATCAGACCATTTTTTATAAACCGGAAAGACGGGACATAATTTTATAGGTGCGAAAAAACGATAATTACGTAGTCGAAAATCATTTAAAAAAAGAACGTTTTCCACACGAATGGCACAGGAGAATAACGAGGCATATCAAAAATATTACATTTCATAAAGATTTCATAACACATGATTTTTTTTTTTTCAACTTATTTCATGTTTGAAGCTTAAAATACTGCAATTTTTAAATACGAAAGTATATTTCAAATACAAAAGCCTAAAAGGTAATTTAATCTACTTTCTAAAATGGTATTTATTTTTCCGATATCATAAAAAATAAGTTAGATAGAGAAAATTTAAAATATCTTGGAAAAAATCCGAAATTCGTTGAGACATCTTTACATCTTATAAAACAAAATCCTCCGCCGCGTCTGTCTGTTTAGCTGTTCGTGATAAACTCAAAAACTACTGAACGGATTTTCATTCGGTTTTCACCAACATATAGAGTGATTCATAAGGAAGGATTAGGTATATAATTTGTAAAGGTTTTTGTGTAAATTGATTTAAATATATAATGTGGGCGGTGTGGATTTTATTTGTCCGCAAATCTACAGTTTTATGCCGAGGTTGATTTAAATTTACAAGAGGAAGGTCGCCATCTACATCATTGGGATGCTGTGTGGAGAGTCAGAAGCTCCAGCACTGTCATATGAATAACTTTACAATATCGGCAAGATCGGCGTAACTTCAGATGATTTTATATTGATATACAGAGCATAGTTGCTCTGTTGACAGCCGAACCGATAATGACAGGGAATAAATAAAAAATCGATATATGCTGGCAAGACTGAAGATATTTTCCACGAATTTACACTCTGAATTGTCAAAAAATTACGTAAAAATATTAATAAATATGCAATGTTGAATTGAAATACCAACCCAAATATGCATTGGCAGTCCGCATTTAATTTTTGACATGAAACGGAAATTAATAAGTTAATGAGGTCTTTAGTCAAATTTCAACCACCTTAGTTTCTCAAGGATCGAACGAAATAAATTGGTCGCGTCTTAGTTGAATTATTTAACCCGGCGGTACTCGCTAGGTATTTACGAACATGAACACTCGCTACCGGGTAATAAATACCACAGAGTTTAATTGCCGTTATTTTCAAAAAGATGCTAGATATTCAATGTTTGACAATGTATTTGTGTTATTGGTACTATTGTTCATAAATAAAACTAAAAATGCAAGTTTTAATGTTTATTTATATATATTAGAGTTTATCCTAAAAAATAATCAAAAAATAATGTTTTTCTTAATACAATGTAATCTTACGAAAATCAACAATAATATTTTTTGTACTTACAAATTTGGCAAAATTGAGATCGGTATCGAAAATAAACTAGGTACACTCCTAAAATACTAAAAAATAATGATACCTTTATACTGAGTGAACATTGAGATAATCAACACTAAACAAACTTTTTCAAATATTTTGCTAAACTTTGCGAAACTACTTCACTCTAACATAGCAATCCTCACATATTGGGGTTGTATGCTCGCGGCATATCTTTTTGGAGTACAATTCGCAAACCAACTTCTGAATCTGAAGGTAGACGGTCAAAAACATCTGAATTTGAGGGCGCGCCTGAACTATCAGCTTCCTGATCAGTTTCACTTTCGTGTTCACTATTCTCCCCAAAATCTTCTATTTCTGACACATTTTCTTCTCCGCTGTCTTCTTCTTGAAGCAGCTCTTCTATTGTACTATCACTTTGAGGAATACTCATTTTATTACAGCTCTAAAACAAAAAACATAGTCATAAACATATCGAAAAATAATGGAACAAGGATCGTCGCTACCGGGTATTTTATACCCATACTCACTTTACACGTCTGTCATTAACAAACGCCGTGCGCGAACTGACTGCCCCGCGGGGTGAGGGCGTGTGAACTATCGGTTTGAAGGTACTTAGAATCTTGAGTTGTCAGAACGCGTAGAAATAAAAATACAACCAATTATTTGTACCCTGTGGTATTTTTTACCCGGTAGCGAGTATCTCCGGGTTAAGTCTATGGATCGCGTATACTCTTTCTTTCAAAATAACTGGCTTATTAATGAATGGAACTAACGAAGCTCTTGGAAGTGAAAGAAATCGTACATTTATGCGATCCGTAGACTTAATTAATTCATCTAAGACGCGATCAATTTAGTCGTTTGATCCTGAAGTGGTTAAAATGTGACTAAAAACCCGTTAAACTATTTTTTAGTAGCACAAAGTTCATGCGGACTGCCAATGTATATTAAAGTTAGTATTTAAATTCGAAACTGTCAATTTATAGGTATTTTAAATTTTTTTTACTAAACTTTTCTTAAAACTTACAGTTTGGCAAGAAAGTGTAGAAAATAAATGATGGTGCTGCGATCGTTTTCTAGTTTTAAATGGCAACACCAAAATGGCTTATAAGATAAAGAACGTATGTTTTAAAAAAACACTTCTGGCAAAATGCATTTTTCATAGCGTATTTGTATTTTCAAAAAATTTGCACAAAAAACTGTAATTTAATAAAAGCAAAATAAAACAAAACAAGTTTTAAGTGGGCGTTTATTTCGATATAAAAACGTAGGTACTTAAAAATTTAAGTCTATTAATTCAACACTCGACATGTAATTATGTGTACATGTGATTCTTCTTCTTCCGTATCTTCTTCTTCATCTAAACGCAGTTCATCGATATCATCATATATAGTACTGCCTCGTGCATAATATTCTGCCTCAATTTTCATCACGTGTTTGCAACAATTTTTCCAATCATCAGCACTTATGCTATTACATATTATTATTAATATGCCCATTTTCCGTTTTCCCGGTGTTTCAAATTTTCCATCTGCCTTTTCCCCTTCCTTGACGATTCGTCTTACCGTTGTTTCAGATTTATCTGTGTGTGAAAAACATCATTAAAATTATTATTATAGAAGGTAGTTTTAAAAACACACACTAGATAATATTCACTTAGAAAGAAAAAAAGAGAAAACGAGAAAAAAGTAACTTTTCTAAGAGTTTAAAGAAGTTGTATATTATTATTTTTTTATTGAGTTATTCCCTTTTTCCTGTGGCCGCATATTAACTGTCAAATCGAAATGTCAAATTCGAATTTTTTAACATAACCTCAAAGCAGATTGTAATGGTTATTATCGCTCGAAAATTGGCATAAATCTTGTAATACTAATGAAATTTATTAAACAAACTATACTACGTACCAGTCATTTCTGCAGTTCGTTTTTAAACATCTTCTAAATCAGGTAGAAGCTTCTTCGCGTGACACTCGGCTAGGCAGCGTTGAAAAACGCAGAATATAACCCCTCTTGCATCACTATGTAATGGTTTATTCATTTTAATTAAATTCAGGCAAACAATGAATAAAAATATTATCAAATCAGCGATCTTCTACTCAGATTTAAGACAATAAATCAACCGTAACACACGATAACATGACAGCCATAGGAAACGTCATATAATTCGGTGTTGCCATAGTAATGAACACGTTTAGTTACGATTGAATTAATTTCTACACTTATTTGCCAAACTATACATCATAATGAGTATACAAAACTTACTTATATCATCAATTAATACCTAAATAAAACTAACTTACATTATGAAATATTTACACAAAGTTTACTTACATCATAAAATGTCTACATGGAACATACTTACATCATCAAATAATACCTACACAAAACTAACTTATATCATCAAATACCTAAACAAAACTGACTTACATTAGGAAATACCTACACAAATCCAACTAACATCATAAAATACCTACATAAAACTGACTTAGATCAACAAATAATATCTACACAAAACTTACTTATCTCATCGAATACCTATACAAAACTAACTTACATAAGAAATACCTACACAAAACTAATTTATAACATCAGAATACCTACACAAAACTATCTTTCATCACCAATTACCTACACAAAACTAACTTACATTATCAAATACTAACACAAAACTAACTTGCATCATTAAAATACTTACCTACTTACATAAAACTAACTTACATCATCAGATACCAAACAAAACTAGCTTACATTATGAAATACCTACAAAGCTAACACAACTTTAGAATACCTACATAAAACCAACGTAAATCATAAACAACCTACACAAAACTAACTTGCATCATCAAATACTTACTGTCACAAAACTTTCTCAGATTATCAAATACCTACACAAAATCAACTTACATCATCAAATACTTACATAACACTCATTTAGATAACCAAAATATATTGTTTGCCAACTATTTCTAACTATTTAATAAACTATTGTAAACACCAAATTTAAACACTTTTATTAATATTATTGTTGAATTGTAGGATATTGGCAGATTTTTACCTAACTTACATTCTATGTTACCTGCTCTTATATTTATGTAAGCAATATTTTGTTTCTTGTATTTTATATTACCTGCATTTTATCAAGTTGTTATTTTCATTGCACTTAATAAAAAAAACATGTACCTACTTACTGCATTATATGTAAAAGTTAAATAAAATAAATAAATAAACACAAAACTCACTTACATATGTGAATATTTATAAGTATCTACACAATACCTCACTTACATAATCAAACATATAAATAAAACTAACTAACACCTCTTTAAACATCTCTTTACCAGCGTATATCTTCGAACACCTACACAAAATTCACATACATCAGCAGATATATCCCAATAGCTAGGAGAACTCTCATACATACAAACTCCTACGCAAAGCTCACTTATATCGTCAAGAACTCATTCCACGTTAGCATTTCCAAGTTGTTAAAGTGTTGGTAAGTTCTCCAATACACCCCGAGTCCTCCAGAAGGTCCCCTCGTGTTCAATACGTAAATATAAGTTCAACAAGTGTTCTAAGGCAAGAATTCTTTTTATTATTTCTTATTTCGCAGCTCAGAAAATCGTTGTTCTAGAATTGAAGGAACAAAGAATTCTATCGCTGTCGGGTCCTCAGAGAAAAGAATTCTTTTTACTATGAAAGCATTACGATATTACGAATATACGACTATATCTTTGGTTAAATGGTGGTTCGTTATGTAAAATAACTAGCTTATTGATGAATGGAAGTGAACTAGCGAAGCTCTTGGAATTGAAAGAAATCGTACAGGCGACCAATAGACTTAATTAATTCATCTAAGATGTGATCAATTTATTAGATCAGAAAATCGTTGTTATAGAATTTAATGTTCATTTAATGAGAATTTAATTTAATTTAATGTTTTTAATTTAATGTTTAATGCAAACCAATCCCAGGATTGAAACCAGAGAGAGAGAGGGTCTGCAGAGAAAATAATTCTTTTTACTATGAAAGCATTACGATATCACGAATACGAATATATATATATATGGTTAAATTAGTTATATTACACATATCTATGCAATTTTTAACCCCCCCCTCCCCGGTGACTAAAAACCTAAGCACCCCGCCGCTCATTTGTACCAAGCGTGGTATTTTGAAGACCCCCCCCTCTGAACGGGTTGCGTAGTATGGGTACGTTCCCTTACTATGAAAGCATTACGATATCACACTGAATCACAGAATCTTACTCAGCCTCAATACTTTTTACTTCCCAGAACTTCTTCTCCTTCCTTGCCTAAAAAGACCCCCACACAGCATCTCCAAAGATTGCATAGGCTCTGACGGAAATTGTTTTTATCAGGGTCTCCTGTGTGGAGCTAATGTAAAAAAATGCCCCGTTGATGAACACTGCAAAGCTGTCCAAAACGTTGGTCAAAGAAGAAAAAGCGCAACACGGCACAAAACCCCGATAATACATCACAATGGAAAATATATTAGAATTTTTATGACATTTAAATAACTGAATAAAGCGGGTAAATAAGTTATGTATGAATAAATGGGTTCATTTGAGGATGTATGTAGGTTGGATGTCCATACATAATTATCTATAACTATTATAATAGTGAAGGTTCGGGTTGTCACCAATACACTCAGCTAGATAAAGTACTGGAAAATGCATAACCTCGTATGTAGGTACAAGGTGGCGCAAAATTAATCAATCACCCTATCAGAAGATGTCATAATTTTTGCAAATGGCGTCGTACGTCAATCATATTTGACATTTGTGAACTAGACAGCTGCAGAATACAAACAGACAAGCAATGGAGCGCTATACTCCGCAAGAGCATGGAATAATTGTGTCGATTTAAGCTTTAACGCTTAGCGATTTTGTATCGAAAGTAACCATGAGCGAAGAGGCGCATTTCTACTTACACGGTTACGCCAATAAGCATAATATTCGTTTCTGGGGCACTGAAAATCCGCGTGTGATACAAAAAAGCCATTACATCCACTCAAAGCCACTGTGTGGTGTGGCGTTGACGCGGGAGGAGTGATGTTGACGCCGACGCCGTTGACGCCATTGGCATTACGGTCACTGTTACAGGCGAACGCTACAGGGCCATGATAAACGTCTTCTTACTTCCGGAATTGGATGAGCGGGCTTGGTGAACATGTGGTTTCAACAAGACGGTGCAACCGCACACACAGCACGAGCTACAATGGATATTGTGAAGGAAGCGTTTCCTGGTCGCATAATCTCTCATTTTGGTGATTTGGTATGGCCAGCAAGGTCGCCCGATTTAACCATTCCAGACTTCTTTCTTTGGGGCTATTTGAAGTCGCGGGTATATGCCAACAAGCCTCAGACAATCGCAGCCCTTAAGGAGAATATTTGACAGGATTGCGAACAGTTATCACCGGAAATCTTGCGGAAAGTCATGGAAAATGCGATAAAACGGGCACAAATTGAATGTGTATCAACACTGGCGGCAACCACTTGACGGATATCATCTTTTCCACTTAACAGAAAAAAATTAAAAGTTCAAATAAAGATTTCTATTACTCAAAATCATTTTTTTTATTTAGTAAAAAAGTTATTCAAAAACAATATTGGATGATTAATTTTTCCGCCATCCTGTATATTACGTGGTTCCTGGACAGTTGTTGGTCCCCCGGCATTTTCAATTTGGGAGGCGGTATGGGAACCGGGAACCTTTTATTGGATAACCAACACCTCTGTCATAAGTCATCCCAAGTGGTTCGCTAAGTTTGATGACTTAGTCCGGGAGGTGAGGTTAGTCCGGTTTTGTGCGGCGGATGCGTCTGCCCACCTATTGCATGGCTGGATCGTGACAGGCTGGTTGAAGGAGGCCTTTTGACTTCTCCAGCCAGACTCTCTCGACCTTCATCGCAGTTGGAAGATTTATACGTCTGTCACTCATGGGGTCGTAGCATGAGCGATTGATTAGGATTGACAGGATAACTTTCGGTAACTTTTGTTTTTATTTTATACTAGCTGGTTACCGGCTTGCGTTGCTATGCCATTTAATAAATAAATTCTTTCTTGCTGCGTGTCCTTTCCCATTCGTCCCGTTCCCTTCCGTCTCCCCTTCCTCTCCCGCATCTCCCCTTCCCCCTTCCGGAGTTCCCCTCCCCCCTCCCGGATTCCCCTCCTTACCCTTCTCCCGCGAACGCCCTACCCGAGTTCTCCTCCCTCCTCCCGCATTTCATACATTCAGTCCCTGTATATTCAGTTTTCAAACAGCTCGCGTGCCACCATTGCAATTTTTTTAATTCAAATTTCATAAAGCCAGAGCTCACCAGTAGTTTTATACAAACCTTGTCCTGACAATAACGAACACGAAAAAAGAATTATCCAATTTGGTGCAGCCGTTCGGAAGTTATGCGCGTACATACATTTCGGCGATTCATTTTTATTTATATAATAATAATAATATAGACAGATGAATACAGCACAACAGTCCCAACTGCTCCCGTCTGGAGCCAGTGAGACTATGGCATTCTCAATTGGGATATGTTGTGAGGCTGAAGGTAGTGGGGAGGGGAAGGAGATGGGTAAGAGGAAGTTGAGAAAATACCTGGATAATCAGTTCTGGTCACCAAACACAGCTAAAGCCATTTAAAGCAACGTTTCAATTCTGAATGGTGGTCTTCATCAGGGCGATACTGAGAGTATCTTCCACTCTGGAACATGCCGCAAATATAATATATATTATTTTAAATGAATTAATTGAGAAATAACACAAATTAATCAAATAAAATTTATTTACAACAAGAGCCTTACCCCTAGACCACGCCGGTCGTCAATTGTCAGATTATGAATGTCATTGAAAATGTTAATATTACAAAAACTTATTACAATTTATTTGCACGAACGAGGTTTTTCAATTTCACCCGGAAAATTCTGAATTATGACATACGCATGCGCCGATCATGGCGTTCATCTTCACAACGCGAAAACTCTGAAAAATTTCCTCAAAACTGTTACCACACATAAAAAGAGACGCGCAAAATACGTATCTAAAAACCAATGCAAGATATAACATGCTTCCCTTTTACTTAGGAACCCTAGGTTGAAAATCAACTGACAATTTCCCTTTAGAATTCACCAGAATCCGTCGAATTCGTAAAACCATCCCCAGTCTTCCGCGGCTCTCCTCCGAGCTCGCTCGACTTGATCATTCCAGCCAGTTTGTCCCACATCCGGGGACGGGAACCGAACCACTAAACCTTCCAAGGTAATCTCATAATATTTACTTATTTACCGCAAAATAGACACAAATATCACATAAGAAACACACACACAAATTGATAATCGTAATAATTTCTATGAACACCTCCTTTAACATTTGATTTATACAATGAAAAAAATGACCAAATTTAGCAGATATTATTATTAAACAATTCAGACAAAGAAATCAGTGGCTATGTTGACAATTGCGTCTGGTTTTGATCTGTTGCACAAGCAATATCGTAGAAGAATTAAAAAAAATATTGTCAGGGAAATTGTCTTCCTAAAACAATATAATCTAATGCAATTTTCTGTTGTTGCTCTGTCTGTCAGTAATTATTGTAACTCTGGTTCAATGAAGAGGGATTTGTTTTGAATCTAAGTGTCATTTTCAAAATTGTAACTGAATGCGTCTTTAATTTGGACAAGCGATAAAGTGCCTACCTATATATTAATATAAATTTTATTTTGCATGTCATTTTAAAATTGGAAACAAGTGATTAAGTACGTACCTACAATTGGTATAACATTTTTTAACTGGAAATTATTTAAATTTATTTAATTATTTGCACTAAGCGATAAAGTACCTGTCTATAAATAATAGGTATAACATTTTTAAACAGAAAATTATTTTATTTGTCATTTTCATAATTGGAGCCAAATGATAAAAGTATCTATAATAGGTATAAAAATTATTTTAATTGTCATTTTCGAAATTGGAACCAAGCGATAAAGTACCTACCTATAATAGGTAGGTATAACATTTTTAAACAGAAAATTATTTTATTTGTCATTTTTAAAATTGGAACCAAGTGATAAAGTATCTATGTATAATAGGTATAACATTTTTAAACAAAAGATTATTTAAATTGTCATTTTCAAAATTGGAATCAAACGGTAAAGTACCTACTCATAATAGGTATAACTTTTTTAACAGAAAATAATTTTAATTGTCATTTTCAAAATTATTGGAATCGAAGTGTCAATAATTCAGAGAAGCGACAACTATCTATAGGTAATATAATATATTTTTACCAGAAAATTATTATTATGTTTTTTTTTTATTATTATTAATATTTTTTTGGGATTTGCATACGAATGGTAACTAGTTATTTTAATTATATTTTTGGTCTAAGGTTTTACGCCAACTGGGCTTATAAATACATTTTAAGTATATATTTGAAATGTGTACCTACGTATTTCTTTTGTTTCAAATTCTTAGGGTTAATCTTGATAAGTAAAGACGAATTTCGTGATTTTTTAACCCCTCTGACCGTAAGCTTGTTTTCACGATAATATTACTTTACCAGAAATGTGTTTGACGTATGAGGCGTACCTGAATTTTAAGGATCTGCGCTTTTTAGAAAACATGCAATTTTCATAAATCCTAAAATTAATTATAATATTCCAATGTTGGTATGTAGAAAAAACGGTTTTTAATAATTAATTTATTTAGAATAATAAAAAAATATATTGTCAATTTTGACATCAACACTCATTTCGTGATAATATAAGGGATGTAATTTGGGAGGCTGGCGTGGGTACCACCGTCCCGGAATCCATTTATTGGTTAACAAACACTCACGCCATAGGTCACACATAAGTGGTTCGCTATGTTTGGTCACATGGGGAGAGATTTTATGGCGGCGGATGCGCTTGCTAGCCTGATGCGTGGCGGGCCGGATCGGGAGAGACTGGTAAGGGAGGCCGTTTTACTTATCCAGACGGACTCTCATAACATATCGCTTTGCACCGTAGTTGGAGGGATGGATTCATACATCCGTCAAATCTGGGCACACTGATCACCAGATTCCTACCCACCCCTAATATTTTTTTATTATTAGTACTTTCTCTCCTTTATTTCCTTGAAAATACCCTCTACACAGCATCCCCAAAGAAGACCAGCTCCTCTGTGGAGCTAATGTAAATAAAATCGCATTTAAATTTACTACCTCATGCCAAATCAAAATTTTATATTTACATTTGGCACTTCTCCCGACTGTCCATCTGTGCCGAAGCGATCAATGAAGCTAGTTGCACCTTCCATTGAAATACCGGTAGATCTCATCTTACGTCTGTGCTCTGAAGATTTTTGTTTTTTTACATTAGCTCCACACATGAGGTACCTATATTTAATCTTAGGGGATTTGAAGGAAATAGGTACGAGGGGTGGGTTGGAGCCTGGGGGTCAGTGTGTCCAGGAGTGACGGACGTAAGAATCCATCCCTCCAACCGCGGTGCAAGGCGACGGGTCGAGAGATTCCGGCTGGAGATGATGAAAGACCTCCCTCAACCAGTCTCTCTCGATCCTGCCCACCACACGGTAGATGGGCAGACGCATCAGCAGCCAAGACCTGGAAAAACCTCACCCTATGAACCCGGGCACCCCTGCTAAGTCACTAAACGTAGCGAACTTGGGTGACCTATGGCAGAGGTGCTGGTTACCCAATAAATGGAGTTGGTTACCCAATAAACGGCGGTACCCATACCGGCCTCCCAATTTAAAAATTGAATCAGTTTGGAAAATTTCAAAGACACGTATTCGTATGTAATCGAACGTGAGAAGTTATTATTATTGATTTTAGTTATGGAAAATGTATTTCTTGCGAAGGTACCTACTAATATGATACGTTTTTTAATCGAACGGTGTTAAACCTAAATTTCAATTCGTACTTATAATGTATTTTTAATGGTTTTAACCACTCCGCACCGAAGGGGGAGTACAGATACCCCAAACGAGTGTTTTGTGCGATATTCAAGTGGTTTTTAATGAGGTGTTCTACGAGTTAGTTAATCCTAGAAAAAACTGTTAGGTAATCAATTTACATTTCATATAAATATCCCGTTTCAATAAGTTATTAAATAATAATATCTGTCCATTTCCGATGAAATTACCCCTCCCCCCACGAACACCATTCACCATTATTTAAAAAGTGCGTCATACTTAATGGGCCACCTTAACCCCTCAGGCCTCGGCCATATTTTGTCGTAAGGTCAAAATATTTCCGCTTTGCGGTAAATTTCAAATAAATGGAATATTTTTGAACATATCCGACTACTAAAAACTGTTATCGAAAGGTGATTAAATACGCTTTCAAATTTTATAAATCAAAATGAACATTTAGTTTTTTTGAGTATAAAATTTTGGATGCAAACTTAAAAACTTTCAAAATTGGCTCACCTTACGTTTTTTCTAACTAGAATTTCTGGAAACGAAAAAAAAAACTCATAAATATTTTATTAAACAAATGTGTCATAAATGTTATTGTCACCTCACTTTTTTCGTTCCATATAAAAATAATTAGTAAAAATTCTTAAAGTTTCAATTTTGTTTTTAAATTCGGATCTAAAACTTCGTTTAAAAAAGATATACATTTTTCTTCTTTTGTTTAACTTTTAGAATCGAATATAAAGCGTGGTTTTTTCCCTTTCTTATGATAGGCTAGTTGCTTCGTGAAAACTAAAATAATCACAGATTTTGAATAGAACTTTAAAAAATTAATAATTTGTACAAATTTTTTTAAACAACCCATCCTAAGCAACCAGCTCAGGCATGGGGGCTTCATCAAAGCCAAAGTCTAACCTATTAGACGCTGGGCGCACTGTACAGGGCCCGCAGGACTATTTGCAGATACTGCAGATAGTAAACAACTGCTGACCCTATACAAATCGCAAGTGCACCCCATTGTTGTATTTAAAATACATGAAAAAACCTAGATAAATAATAAAAAAAATAAATAAATAAATAATACATAAAAAACCTTTTTTTATTATTATTATTATTTTTAAAAGAAAGACAAACATTCTCGGGTTACGAATAACCTAACAATATTTGAAAATCTCCTTCTACCACCACAGTACGCGGAAAATGATCCTTGTATTGTGGTGGAGGACTTAGCCTGCCGAGGAATCGAACACCGGACGCCTGGGTAAGACCCAAACGTGATGCCAATTCATCCACTGACCGTCATTTATTTACGTCGTCTATTTAATAATATCTGATTTTGAGGTTGAATATTGTATAAAGTATTTTAATTGAAGATATTTTAAAGGAAAATATTTAAATAGGACGTAAATTTAAGTCGGGAAACACGCGCACCCAACGGTTGACATTTCTTGTCACATGAGAACGAGTCGCTTCTACAACACGTACTTGAGTTTGTGCAATGATTTGCCAGCTTCTGATAACGTGTTTCCTCCCTCCTACAACATAGGTCCCTTCAAAACCATGTTCACTCTTTCCTCTCTTCAAAAAGACCCCCAACACAGAATGTATAGAGTTAATCTAAAAAAATATATATGTTGAACGTAAACCAATATTAATGTGCTTAACAGTATTTTTCGATAACGAGACGCAGAATGTTAACAATGCGATTCTTTATGTCGTGTTTGAATTTAATTAGGTCGTTTTTTAATAGCCGATAGGATATTGTAAACTAATTATTTGAGTTACGCTGGAATTTGAACCTCTCCTAAACCGATATTGCAAAACTTAATTAACGCCTTTGTCATTACCGTGATGATTCACGGTGACTGTACCATGACGGCAAAAAGCAGTAAACATACGTTCCTTGTCGCTATAATGTTGCAGCTCTTTCAACAGATGAGATACACATTGTCCGTAGTTGTACTGTTTCCTACAAAGGAAAAAAGTGATAATTTTCTTGCATCTTTCTCACACACCATACCGTGACGTCTCCGTAGACCACTACATATACTAGCCGTGAAGATATTTTTGAAAGTATGAAATATAGTTACAAGGATAATATTGAAGTGTGAGTGAATTCCAAAAATTCGATAACTTCAAATTGTCAACGCCCTGACGGTTTTGCTTTTGTTCTTATATAACGTTCTTACACACTAAATAACAATAGTCGAAAATGAGAAAAACCGTCGCCTTAGTTCTTGTATGTTCAATAGACCATTAGAAAATTTTACAGGAGGAGAAGGTTTTCTTTCATTATTTCAATGAAACATTATGAAAGGTGTTTAAGATAGAGCTATTTGCGTAAAGGTAAAGGCCTCATTAGTTTAAATAATTCTTAGTTAAGTGATTAGCTATCATTTTTTATGCATTATTTTTAATTTTAAAGTGGAGATTGAACAAAAACCAAAATGATCTATTGAAAAAACAAGAACTGAGGCGACGAAACGTATTAAGAACATGAAATGCAGTTCTGTCGCCGTGACCGTCACCTGTAATAAGGTATATTTGCTTCCTCCAAAGGAAAAAAAGTAGCACTTTGGACGTATTTTGTGTGTCTCACCCTGTGTGAAAAAGAGTAAGAAAGAGCTACAGCATTACAGCGATAAGGAACGTATATTTATTGGCTTTTTTGCCGTCACGGTACCGTAAACGTGGATTGTCACGGTAATATTAAAAGGGCTCATTATTTATTTCGTATTTGAATTTAGTTAAGTATAATAGCGTAGCCGGTAGTGTATTTGAGTTAAACTTGAATTTGTACCTATCTTTTACCATTTTGCATTACTTAATGGTTGACTGCTTAGTATAAAAATGTGATCAGAATATGATTGTCTATAGAGAGGAGAAAAATACTATCATGAGACAAGATCGCTCCGTGATATATGGGGGTGCCTGGTGACCCCCCTTCGGGTGACATGTGATTTTTACCTAAAGGTGTGTAAAGGCGTATTAAGTACATATATTGTTTGCATTCGTGTAAATACTTACGTATCTAGAAATTTTCTCAATGGCGTTGGTACTTTGTGCCTGCAAACAACCTGTTGATCTTTTTGAACAATTTAAAACGTATTTTGTACTATTTGGAAGAAAAACTTCACGTTTTTTATTTAATTTATTAATTTGAACACGGTACTAGAGTCCCAACTGCAAGGAACCAGTGGGATTACGATATTCGCATTTTTTGTGTGAATACTGCACAATTTTCCCAACTGCTCCCAACCGACGGGAGTCATTTAGATTATGGCATCCCCAACTGGGGTGTGTTGTTAGCATAGAGCTGTACAATAATTAGAGGCGCCTTTGCACATTAATATATCTTAGAAACGTGTTCCACTATTAGAATACTATCGGTGCGCCTAGACCAATTTGGGAGGCGGTATGGGTACCGCCGTCCCGTAAATCATTTATTGGATAACCAACACCTCTGCCATAGGTCACATCAAGTGGTTCGCTACGTTTGGTTTGACT
Organism: Limnephilus marmoratus; assembly: GCA_917880885.1. Taxonomy (NCBI): domain Eukaryota; kingdom Metazoa; phylum Arthropoda; class Insecta; order Trichoptera; family Limnephilidae; genus Limnephilus; species Limnephilus marmoratus. The sequence continues at coordinate 45,017,497 of OU862913.1, forward strand.
TTGCAGGAATGCCCTGGTTAATGGGATGAGGTTTGTCAGGGTCTTGGCGGCCGATGTGTCTACCCATCTGCTGCGTGACGGGACGGATCGGGACAGATTGGTTGAGGGGGACCTTTTGACCTCTTCAATCAGATTTTCGCCACCGCAATGGGGTGGATTCCCTCCCACCCCTCATATCTTGTCCTTTCCAGAACTTGTCCTTCCTTTCCTTAAAAAACTCTCCACACAGCTTTCTCAAAGATGACGCAGGCCCTGAGGGAATTTCGCTTTCTTGAAGGCCTGCTGTGTGGACCTATGTAAAAAAATCGCAATTTTTTTCGTATGAATGCCGCACAACTGCTCCAAACCGTTGGGGGTGAGACTATGGCATTCCCAACAGATTGTTGGTGTGTTGTTAACATGGAGCTATACAATAATAAAAGGCGCTATTACGTATTAATATATTTTAGAAATGTATTCCACTAATAGAACGCGATCGGTGAGCGTAGACCGTATTTTGGAGTTTCCGCTCGATCGGCGTTAGAACGTTTCAATCAATTTTTTTCGCTTGATATCTTATCTAAATAAAATACATCAATGGTTGTGAGGCTTAAAAAGGAAGTGGGTAAAAACAGTACCTGGCTATTAAGATCTTGTCACCAAACAAGGCTAAAAACATTTAAAGCAATGTTTTAATTCTTAATGGTAGTAATATATAACAGGGCGATACTGAGAGTATCTTCCACTCTGGAACATGCCGCAAATCTACTATATATTTTTTAAAATTAATTACTCCCGAAATAACACAAATTAATCAAATATAGTACAGTTCGGCACACTTGGATTTGAATCTGCGACTTGGGGATTACTAGTCGAGAGCTATGTTGCGAATATTGAATTATTATTTGAGAAATTCAATGGAGGATTACGAATTCCCTAGCGGCTAAAGGTTTGAAACCATTTTTGTACTTTACTTTTGCTTAGAAGATAAGAGAGGCAGTAATTCCTTAATACCTTCTCCCAAGTGAATATAGTCTTCTATAATGTCATGTATTTACTGACTTTTTAAATTTTTCTCATTTTCCCACTCGAGAGTTTTGATATATAATGATTTTTTTTATTGAAATAGTGAAATGCTAGCAGTTATATACCAGCTCTGCAGGTTTTTACTGCTAGGCTCTGCGGGCGGCTTTTTGTTCGGCTTCGCACAGTTAGTGTTGGTGATAATGGTGACCCTTATATGAATCTAATGGTATCTGGTTCCAAAAATAGCCCGTTCCTCGGATCCACTGTCATCCAGTCACTAGTCACAGGAGAAAGGGGGAAGGCAATGACAATGGGACAAAGTCACCGAGACAAACAATGACGTTACAACAGTGATGAACATTTTATAAACCCAATAGGAACTGGTTCCAAAAACTGGTGACCATTTTATAAATCCAATAGGAACTTACTTCCGAATTTGATGTATTGATGAAAGAAAAGAAAATGGCACTTTTATGTACGATTGTTACACACAGTTTTAATTTTAATTTAACATCTCATTTAAATAATATAAAAATAAATATTTAATATATACAGGGTGTCAAGGGACGTAGGTAGGTACTTGATTTACTTTAACCATTGATTCCTGACATTATTTGGAGTAAAAAATGTGAATGATATTTTAGTCTACGGTGACTTTATTTTTTTTTTTTTCATCAAATTCATTCAATTCCACACGTCATCAGTGGTCACTCAGCCGAATAACCGCCCAATACATAACCTCGACCCTACCTGTCCTGTACCTACAGATTTTGTAAAGTTAAAAAAAGAAAAAAAAAGTGAATAATAATGTCAGAAAACACTCGTTAAAATCAGTCAAGTAGATCCCTTAACATATAATCTCATCATTATCATCATTATCATTACATAGTATAAAATGAAGTCGCTCAAAATGTATGTGCGCGTTAATCTTTAAAACTACCCAACGGATTTTCATACGGTTTTCGCCAAAAGATAGAGTGATTGAAGAGGAATGTTTATATGTATAATACATGTAAATTGTATTAGAGAAAAGCCGAGAAATTCAAAGAAAACATATTTTTGTGCGATTTAAAACGGCTGGCGGGCCGTACTATAGTCACTTTTGAAATTCGTTCTACGGAAGAAATTGGAAAATAGATATCCTAGAGAAAGTAGATATTTGATTTTCCCTTTTCAAATATCCAGTGTTGCATTGCAAGCATTGTATAATTAGTGGCGAGTTAATTAGTTTATATGTATAATACATGCTTATTATAGTAGAGAAAAGCCGATAAATTCAAATATTCAATTCAGGCAGCGGGCAGCGGGCAGCTGGCAAGCGGGTGGTGTGGATTTTATAAAGATTGGGTAATGGCGTTGTGTTTCGTTAGCCACAGCAACGTGTGGCCGGGTCTGCTAGTATAATAATATAATGTAAACATATAATATAATTATCAACCTATTGATTAGTCAGAAATCTCTAAACTATAAAAACTATAATAACCTCCCTTCTGAATTACGCTGTATCATCAACCAATCAGAACAAATAAATAATATCAAATAATTTTTCAAAAAAAAACTTACAGTAAAAAGTAAATATTTTATACAAAACAGATTATAATTTACAACTTAAGTAAGAATCGATGCTCTATTATCAGGCACAAGAGCCCCTCTTTTCTGATAAGGTATACATGACCAAAAACGACCTTTAATTTAATATTTTTTTAAATATATCCGTATATATATGTAACTCATATTTTTTATATTACAAAAAAATATAAAAAAATATCCAAATACAATTTTTTTTAGATAATGAGAAAAGCAATATTCGAATGTTCTTTACACGTATTAGTGTTTTACATATTAGGTCCTTACATATGAAATTGGCGTTTTGCCTTACTGGCAACTTTGATCTCAAATATCTTCTCTTTGGTTAGGAATTCCAAATTCAAATTTATACAGCTATTTACTCATCTATTTGTGTTTCGAAAATTATAATTCATTTGTTTTTTTCCTTAATTGTTTTTTTTCTTTGCGTCCCTTAGTTTACAAAATGGAAAACTTGAAATACCGCGTTATTTACGAGTACGAGTTCCACTGTGGCACCAGTGCTGCAGAAACGGCTCGAAGGATCAATGATGTGTATGTCGACGGTGCCGCAAAAGAAAACACAGTGCGTTTTTGGTTCCAACGTTTTCGTTCTGGAAATTTCGACCTGCAGAACAAGCCCCGTAGACGGCCGGAGACCAAAGTTGATAATGAAGAATTGAAGGCTATTGAGGAAACGAATCCATCGCAAACCACGTCCGAGTTAGCTGCAGGCTGCGGTGTTAGTGATCAACAGATAAATCAACAAACGCGCGTTGACTGCTGCGTTGCATTACTCAACCGGCACAATAATGAAGGGATTTTAAATCGAATCATTACCTGTGATGAAAAGTGGATCCTGTACGATAATCGGAAGTGCTCATCGCAATGACTGAACCCTGCCGAACCAGCCAAACCATGCCCCAAGCGAAAATTGACTCCAAAAAAGTTACTCGTGAGCGTTTGGTGGACTAGTGCTGGTGTCGTTCACTACAGCTTTCTTAAATCTGGCAAGACGTTTACGGCAGATGTCTATTGTCAGCAACTGCAAATTATGATGGAAAAGCTAGCTGCTAAACAACCAAGGCTGGTTAATCGCTCTAGGCCACTGCTGCTTCATGACAATGCTAGACCACACACTGCACAACAGACGGCAACTTAAATTAGAGGAGATTCGATTGGAATGTCTAAGACATCCACCGTACTCTCTGGACCTTGTCCCAACAGATTACCATTTTTTTCGAAATTTGGATAACTTCCTCAAGGGAAAAAATTCAAATCCGATGGGGCAGTCCAAACCGCCTTCAAAGATTTTATTGATTCCCGTCCGAATGGTTTTTTTAGTAAAGGGATCGATGAACTACCTATGAGATGGCAAAAGTGCACAGATAGCAATGGTACATACTTTGATTAAATAAATATATTATATTAAAAAAAAATCGACTTTATGTTCTTCCCATACAAAACGTCAATTTCATATGTAAGGACCTAATATTATAAATGCTATAAAATAACACTGTGAGGCATAACGGTCCGGTATATTAGCATAACATTTTGAAATATCCCACTAACGATAATGACCAAGACAACATGAAAACTTTGTTCGATTCACTACAAGTCTTTGTGGTGAATTGGTGGCGTTTAAGAGTAATCTGAGTATTGTACCAGAAAGAGGGTACACTAACACATATAACTGCATACTCAGATGAAATTTTGAGTTAACGGAGATGTCTGACTAGTCAATTCGACGATTGATTATCTCTACATCTCTAACTCTCTACTATATTATTATTATAATATCTCACACCTAGATAAAGAATAGCACAACTCGAAATAATCCAAAATCGAGTTATTACCATTTTCGGAATCTGCGTCAAACACTACACAAACCTCAAAGACACCTGTTTAAAAATCTCCATCAATAAAATTGTAGATGGCACTAGTCAGTCTTTCTGAATTGCTCTACGAAAACCCCCACCAACAATAGTAACGCATCACCAGTTACGACATACCAGCTGTAGGGGAAGGTGCTGTCACTACGTTTTTTTTTTTTTTTTTTTTTTTAAATATGTTTATTTAGTTATTAATTATACAATAATTTCTCTTACTTAAATCTTACAAAACTGATCAATCAGTTTGATTGTAAGAAATCTCTCATTTTTCCTGTTTATTCACTTACAACATATAAAATGTTTGATATTTTGGTGCTTAATACATATCTAGTAATTATTTAATAATATAATACTTAATATTAAAATACTTAACTAATTATTATAATGCTTATTACCTATATATACCTATTCGATCAAAATAATATTTGTTTTTCATAGATTTAGGTATTTTTATACAATATTTTAGTTTTCATATTCTATTGAAGTAGAGAGTAGTACTAACTTTAGTTTTGATTTTTGAATATGATGTCTCGTTTTTAATATTTTCATTAAATATTTGCGGAATTTTATGCCTTTTTGTTCTATCACCGTATACATTTTGAGATTTATTAATAATAAACATTTCTGCTTCTCTATGCCTAGTTAGTTATGGTTAACAGGTTTTTTGAATTCTGTATTCCAGAATTCATCTAGAGTTAATTGGTAATCTACCCTACTATGTATAGAGAGCACATTACACAAGGAGAACATTTTTTTATAATCGCCATCACATAATTGAACTTTTTTTTTTTGCCTGATATCAATTTTAGGAAACGGATTTGTATTTGTTCTATTTTATTTAAGTATGTTTTGTAGGTTAATCCGTAACTATTTATTCCGTATCCTGTAATTGATTCTGCTAATGCGTTATATATACAGTATAATATATTTTTATTAACAAAGTTTTTTAGGTGATAAAATTTCCCTAATATGGATCTTAATCTATTACATACATTTTCAATATGAATTGACCAGTTAAAATTGACATCTATTGTAAGACCAAGGTATGTATATTGGTACACTTTTTCTATGTTTGGGCAATTACACTGCAGGGATTGGTTTTTTGTGTGTAAGCAATCATATGAATGACTTTTAATGTGCAATTCCTTATCCTGACAGTTTGCATGTGGTGAATGTATAAGCATGTATATGTTTTTTTTTGCATTGATAATTATGCCATTGTCGTGGGACCATTTAATTATATTATTTAGGTCTGTTTGTAAAATTTCCTGAATTTTTTGTGGATTTTTGTCAGAACATATGATGCAAGTATCGTCTGCAAACATGTAGCATTTACAACGTTTTATTATGTTTGGTAAACTGTTTACTTGCATAATATAACACGTAGGTCCCGATATCGATCCCGTAGCTACCCCAGTGTTTGCCAACATTTCATCACTTAAAATTCCGTCAATTTTAACTTTAATTTTTCTATTAAGCAAATAATTTTAAAAAAAATTATTTAAAGGACCTCTAATACCACATTCCTCCATTGTACAAAGACTGGATTATTTCAACTTAGTCTTGTATTCGTGATTAACCGCAGTCATAGTGCGTGAATATTTTGAGTTGATTTGGCATTCGTGATTGAACTTGTCTTGTTTCTCGGGCGTTCTACATATCAATTCCACTTACTCAGGTATTTTGAAGATTATAAAACAAAATATACAGAATAAGAGTGCATTAATTCAAAATTTATCACTAACATGGAATCAATTTGAGTTGATAACATTATTAAACAATGATTTTGCACAAATACTAAAATAACATGAAATTAATTAATAAACGCATGACGCGTGATTTTGATGGTTAAGTAATTAAACAAATAAATATCCTAGTAAAATAACATACAATATCATATAACAATATTTTTAATCGGTCCAATAGAAATCGAGTAAAACGTTTTTCGCTGTTCCTGAAAAAAGAGGTATTTTGAGTTGTGCTCTTCTTTATCTAGGTATGCGATATTAAGTTAATAATAATAATATTTACATATTATTAATATGTATTTTTTACACACCAGATTTAAATGTCCGGGTTAAATTTTCCCCACAGGAAAAACTAAACCCTTTCACACACTTCCCCAAATGATCATCTAGTCAACCCACGCTATGCAATAGTGTGGGCCGAATTTTTTTTCTTCCGAATTCCTTATGGCGCTAGTAATAAAAAGTTGTCTAGGTACCTAAAACATAAAAAAAAATTAATTAAAAAAAAACAAAAAATATCCTAAGGCTCCGGGGGTCCTTTGAAGTTTGAGAAAATATCGAAATATTTCCATTTTTTCAGCCCCTGCACAAAATATTCTGAAATAGTTTAAAGATATTCATTTATGAGATCTTGTTAAATAAAGTCCATAGCTTTGATGTATATAACTATCATCTATTATTTTTATAGTAATATGGCACTAAAACACCTACGCCCGCAGTCCCAAAACCCGCCCGCGCTTGAGCGGCGCGCCGTATTGGCCGTTCCTTGGTCGACCAAGGACCCCCCATTTCGTGATATTTTTGTGTAGGTAACTAAAATTATTTTGAAAATAAGGGAAGAAGATTATTTGCCAACCATTTTGAAAGAAAGAATTACAAACATTATTTAATTTTATAAACATAAGTATATAAACTTGTTGAAGTCATAAAAAATATGGAAGAAATACAGTTTCCTTCCAAAGAAGAGTCTCTCCATTTAAAACACAAGCTCTCTACTGTTTGATATTAGTTATTGTAAATGTAAAGTCAATAAATGCAATTTATTAATGCAAATTATAGACAATAAATTAAAGTTTCCCTTAAAGAAAAAAACCAAAGAGGTGAGAGAAAAATGTTTATCGGCAGTGTTGGTATACCGACTACGAAACAATTGGAAAAGCCCATGAAAATAAAATGAAAACATCTTACCAAATCAACTGCACAGGTGTGAGAAAAAATTTTTTTAAAATTTGTAGACATTTTGTATCATTGTCTATCATTGCGTCATTATCTTCCACGTTAACATCAAAAACATCTTCTCATGATGCAAAATCAAGTCGGCTACTTAAGACTAATAACACCGCCTTTCCGACAACAAGCGATTCTCCGTCTTTTACAGTTCTCTCCAAGATCTGTGACAGGTTTAGGATATTAAATTGAGCTGGAGCAGCAATCGCTTCTACTATCTTAAATGATTTCAACATAATCACGCAGGATAATAATAATAAAGTAATAGACAAAAATAGACAGCGTCGCGGACGTCTGCGTGCCAGATCTGTACTCATCAAAACTAAGTGCATAAACTAAGTGAATTATTTTTTGATGGTCGAAAGAACAAGACCTTAGCTAACATAAAAAGACACAAATACTATAAAAGCACAGTACTTGAAGAACACGTATCGATTATCTTGGAATCAGGATCTCATTTCTTGTAGCATTTTACGCCTAGGCCAGGCACTCCCGTAAACATAGTCAAACCAATAATGGAATATTTTGCTCATCAAAACATTTCACTCTACCATTTAAAAGCAATTGCGTGTGATGGCACAAATTTTAATACGGTAACAACTGGTGCTGTGATTCGAACGATGAAGAAACACTTGAATGGACCGGTACAGTTGCTGATCTGATTTTTTCATTGCAACGAGCTGCTTCTACGCCTTTCATTTATGAAGTCGGATGGTACAACCACCGGACCTCGTGGTTTTTCCGGCTCCGTAGGTTTGACTTTTCATAATTGCCATAATTTACCGGTACAATCTTTTTTCAAATTGATGTTGAGTATTCAACATCAAAATTTAAGCACCAATCAAAAATACTTGCTTGATATTTTCAAAGCAGTTTTCAGCAGACGGTGTCGTCCTGAAATTGCCAAAAAAACCCAGGAATGATTACTACAGTGAGTTGAATCTAACGATTATATATTGGAAGCGCAATGCCATCAGAAAATTTTGTTATGTTAGCCACGTTTTTCATGAGGGCATACTTTCCTATGTGGTTTGATATAAAACTGCACTTTGATATAGAACTGCAAAAAGGTGCACGGCGTGTTTTTAGCATGATTAAATATTCGCGCTATCTTTCGGACGAATTTAAAGCGATAATTAATCCGGCGATGCAGCGAAACACTTACTTCGCTCATCCTGAAAATTTACTCTTGTCAATGATAACCGATGAATCACCTATCATCTAAGAACATGGAATAAGGCATTTATTGAAAGCCAGAGAGATATCCGGACTGAAAACCGAACATTTAAAGTACCCACATTGAATTTTGATGCACAATCCTACTTTGATATAATATTTTTGCAAGATACGCCAATCACGTATCCTCCTATTTTGGAAGATGTAACGGAAGAAGAATTAGAAGAACTTAACCTAACTTCAGAAGTCAGCTCCATTTTCATCAACTTTGACAGGTTCCCCTGTCTTACACAATCTGTAGAATCTATAGAACAATCTGTAGAACGTTGTGTAAAGGTTGTGACTGAAATATTTTCGAAAGTGCGTGGCAAGAAGAACAGGGAAGGCTTTATAACTACAACAATAAACTCCAGGAAAAATATGCCAAAAATCGTAAAAAACGTGATTTTCAACGGGAATAATTGATCACATTTAATTTTTCATGATTAATGTAATAATTATGATTGTAATTTTTAATATGGTGACTGCTTTAATAGTAAATAAATTGATATCGAGAATTTTTTAATTGTAACTCTTTCATTTCCTTACTACTTGGAAATAATTCACAAAAATATATATTTTAATCATTTTTCGAACGCTTCGGGGAACCTCGAAACGATAATATAATTTTTTTATTTTTATTTTTTATTAACACCAAAGACCTAAGACAACTTTTTATTACTAGCGCTCAAGGAAATAAGACAATTTATTTTTCGCCATACAGTTGCGGCCCATACTACTATGCAATTTCACCATATAAGTATTATAAATACAAAACAATACAAGAACAACATGTCAACCTACTAGAGACCAAATGGGAAAATAATTCACCGACTCCAGATATTTTCATATCAGAGGGTTCGGCTCTGTGGAATTCCTAATTGAACCTATAAATCCTACTGATCCCTCAATATAAATATTTAAAAAAAAATTTGTAATAGTACATGTATTTAAAATTACTGATTTTTGCATTGTTATATACAAATTCTTTGACAAATCTAATATGCTTAAATTTTGAATCAGATTCCTAGGTATTATGCCAGTGGCCGAAATAACAAATGGTAATATTTTTATAGTCCGAGAATGCCAAATTCTTTTAATCTCATTTCCTAAATCTGTGTATTTTCTTATTTTTTCAGAAACAGTTTTTTGAATATTACAGGAATTTGGAATAGCTACATCAATGATTGAAGTTATTTTTAAAAATTTTTAAACTATATCAGGTCTATTACGACTAATTGTTCTGTCTATTAGTATAGTTTTATCATAATATATTTTATAAAATTCATTTTCTAAAAATGAATTTGGTTCATATTCATAATATGGTACTATATTACGGCAGTCAATCAAGTTATGTTTAATTACCAAACTTTGGTTAATTATTTTTAAAACCTGATTGTGCCTAAATGTATACTCGGATGGCGCGATTACAGAACATCCCGATATAATATGTTCTATAGTTTCCGGAAAAGCCAAACATTTTGTACATAAATCATCAATTTGATTTATATCTTTGATTATATATGCTTCCTATAATTTTTAGTATAAATGACTCTTTCTTGAAAGGCAAGCATAAATCCTTCTATTTCTGCGCTCAACTCTCCAATACTAAACCATTTGTTTGACGAAAGTTTGTCAACATACGTTTGGTTGAGATAATTGAAGTGTTTTGCATGAATAATTTTATTTGACCAGGAATCTAATAACTCATGGTTAGTATTTATAAGAATGTTGGCATTTTCGTCATATAAATTTAAAGGGGTAATATTTCTATCTGCCTTGCAAATTATTTTGTGGATTTCTGAGCTATTAGCTTTCCCATGGAAAAAAAGAAAAAAAAAATATTATAATTATAAATTAAAGTCCCCCGCGCCGTCTGTCTGTCTGTCTGTTCGCGATAAACTCGAAAACTACAAAACGGATTTTCATGCGGTTTTCACCAATAGATAGGGTATTTTATGAGGAAGGTTCAGGTATGTAATTTTTGTCAAAAATTTGTGCAAATTGGTTGAAACATAACGATAATTGTTAGAAGTATCGGAAAAAGTCAAGCCGCCTGGTAGCTTTCATCGAAAACGCTATCTAATCCTTTTGGGATATAAAAAAAACAATGCATGGTGGGATATTCCTCTTTTATTGATCTACAAAAAAGTCCGGGAAGGCATATATCTATCTTTTACGGATAGCTTACTACACCCATTCTATCTTCTAACGAAATGGTCACGTACATTGCGGTAATTGAAAAGTTATTTAGATGGATACAGTAATAATCCTTATTAACTTAAATACGTTAGTTACCCCAATCATTTCATGCACATTATTATAATCTTTCACACCATTTTTACGTATTATAAATTAAAGTACTCCACGGCATCTGTCTGTCTCTTCGTTATAAACTCAAAGACGGCGGTGGTAACAAAGGTTGGATTTTACAAAGTGTTTTATTAGCCACAGCAACGCGTGGCCGAGTCAGTTAGTCATATTATAGTTCGTAAATCTTTGACAAGTTCCATGCATCCGAAATTAATAAATTCAATTAATTTTAACATTATAAAATTGACCCTGGTAAAGTAGGCCAGTAGCGATGGAATGCCAGCTTTGTGATTAAAATCTCTTTGAACCACAAAAGGGTACAACTTCTGCGGGGATACTCCTTCTGGTTCCGGCGCTTTGTGGGTTAACCCTTTGAGAAGTTCTTTGTGCCAGTCAAGGGGTTAAACAAGAGATTGAAAAGTGTAGTTTAAATCTAGAGTTAAATGGAATTGTGTGCACTCAACTGCAATATATCTCACTTAGCAATATTATAAGAGAAACGGCTGACTTTCACTTCGTTCCATGTTCATGTGAAAATCTATTTGCTTAAGGGCACACAACCCGGATTTGTACCGATTTATTACATATTTCCCTTAAACACGGTAAGTTTTAAAGCTCTTAAAAAAATATATGTTATTCTTGAAGATAGCATCTAGACTTTGCCCGCGCCGAAACGCAAATTATATAAAATTCCTTCTATAGAAAAAATCGAAAAGTATGCTCCAAAAATTATTATTAACATGTTTGTTTCAATTATTTTACAAGTTATATGTATGAAAAAATTCACAGTGTTTCTTTAAATGCTGTTTAAGATAATGCCCGCGAGATTTTTGCTCTATTTTAAACGAGTCATGTTTTATTAAACATTTTCGCAATTTTCGCATCGATTTTGTCGCTGTAAATGTTAGCGCTCTCCTCTAACATTCGTAATTTCGTATCTCTCCATCTTCTTCTTTTCGGGCCCGGTTGCAGGGCCTTAAAGCACCGTATTCCCGCTCAAAAAGAAGAAAATGGAGAGATATGTAATTACAAATGTCGGAGAGAACGCCTTAATATTTAAAATGATAAAATTGAAACGAAAATTGTTAAAAAGTTTAAAAACACGACTCGTTAAAAATAGAGCAAAAATCTCTTGGGGGCTGTCTAAAACAGCATTTAAAGAATCACTGTGAATTTTTCATACATATAACTTGTAAAATAACTGAAACAGACTTGAAGATAATAATTTTCGAAGTATATTTTGTGATTTATTTATTTTGAGGGAATTTCATATAATTTGCGTTTCGGCGTGGAACGCGTCTAGATATTATTTGTTTTTAAGAACCTGAAAAATTTCAAATGTAATATGTAAGAAATCGGTTGAAATTCGGGTAGCAGTGGCGGCTTGAATATCAAATATTCGCTTGCTTATATGAGTTATGCGTTTCATATATTCAGACTCAGAAAATTCAGTTTTCAAACAGCTCGCGCGCCACCTACTACAATAATTTTCCTTTTTGATATATATTTAAAATATTAATATTACCGCAAACATGGATCGTAACGGTAATAATAAAATATCTCATTGACTGAATTAAAATTTTTTCAGTATTAAACAATTTAATAAATATTTATCACGTAGATATATGAAAAACCATAGACATATGAATATATCTGGACTTGCCCTAAGTGATAAAAGCGTATTATGTTCCCCTCCCCAAACCGGTTCCATGGAGCCGGCTGGGCTTACGAGAGCCTCGCTTGAATCTAAAAAATGTAACGTCATCATTCTTGTCCTGACCAGCGCCGAGCTAACATCGTACATTTTACGGACGAAAATGAGAGCTTGTGCTATACATTATACCCTAATATAGTGAACATAGCGAATGTGGTCGTTTCTCCAGTGAGCTCGTCGCTGGTTACAGGGGTAAATAAATTATGAAAGATTTGTAGAAGTGTCTCAAATATGTTAATAACGTGGCGGGCAATTCACGCTCCCTTGTAAAAAGGTCTATTCATTGAAAAGCAGATTTTGCTTTTAAGAACTAAATGGTGATATTATAATGCGAGATGCCTATATACTGTCAGATTGATTTTTTAATGAATCACAGCCATCTTCCTCCTCTTCGCCCACATAGTTTGGTTTTACCACCTCATCTGTATGTTCTCATCTATTAAATTTGGATGTCTATGTGAAAAACCATTATTTTATTTTTATTAACCTTCAAATAGGCCATAGGTAGTTGGTAATGTCAATGTCAGGTGACACATATTAAATCTGTGTTGCCATAACCCGTCAGTTCCTAACTTTATGGATAGCGTAATGTAGGGCTGATATATCGGTAATTTTTAGTAATGGTACCCCTAGGGATATATTGTCAGGGCTCCTACCAGAGAGCAACTTGACGAACGTAAATTTGTCTCATAGCGACCACTAAAAGCAACTACCATCCCATAGGGTCGTTAAAACGCATTTTCATAAAAAGGCAGGTACCTTTTAGTTACAATCTTATTAATAAATTTTATAAACAAAAAGAGACAAACACATACATCTACAGGATTCAGCCTGCGAGGGACTGAGGGAGTGAGATGTAATAATCGGTCTCCTCTTTGTGCGGTGCTTCGAAGCCTTCCCACTTTTTTCTACTTTAGTTTTCTTAAGGATTTACTTCTCGGATTTTTTTAAATTGTAAGAATTTCAATTTAAATTTGTACGGCCTTTATTCAATGTATAACAAAAACACCGTTGAACGCTTGAGAAGTGTTTTTTTTATTGGTCGGGTGTTTTTAGTATATATCCTTGGTGAAAGGTTTAGGTATAATTAGTATAGTGACCATACATCCCATTTTCACTTGGACAGTCTCGTTTTCAGGCAGAGTGAACCGGTGGCCCCGAATACAGCTTCGGGACGCCAAAACGTCCCGTTTTCGAAAAGAAAGCGTACTACGCCCAATTATATTTTCGTCTTTCGTTCCTAGAGCCAATACCTTTGGAGGACCCACCACTTACCCGCCCTGGTATAGGTAACAGATGGTTACCCCTTCAAGGCTCTTGCAAGGACTTTAATTTTTTTGGGTAAAAACGACTCTACATTTGATAACGAAACTAGACCTCCAATGTCCCTGCATATGTTGTTAGTAAGCAGTTTGCAAGTGCTTAGCGGGAAATACAGATACAACATGTGTTAGTATGACAAAATAATTAAATTGTTAATAAACCTGTAAGTAATGTACCGACATCTTACTTATTTGATTTACCACACCCTTTACACACTTTAAAACACATAACACATCATTAATATTTAACTATTATCATCACCCTGTAGCTGGTGACCGTTCCAATAAAATACATACCTCCATAAAACATGACCCTCTATACTCTATACCCTGTTACCTATATTTTTTTGTGATTTAAGACACTTGAAATATATACATATTGGCTTATGTATTGAGTCAAAGCAAAATTCATAACATTATGACGAAATAATAGTTGAAAAAAACTGTTTTCACATTAGATTTTTTTAAATTACTCTAACACTTTACACACGGCTTTTGAATATCGTAATTTAACAATGAATAAATGTCGTCAAAATTCCACATCACCGAAGTACTATGTCCAGGCATGGCGAGAGAGTCTCAAGCTTGTGCTGGCGATTTTGTACATCATCCTGCTGCTGGTCAATATGTTGCTCATTGCTCAATTATGTTGGTGTTTTGTATTGCAGGCATGGCAGTTGGAGGGCGGCTGCAGGCATGGCGAGAGAGTCGCAAGCTGTTGCCGGCGATCGTGACCATTATCCAGTTTCTGGTCAATATGTTGCTCGTTGCTCATGGGTGTTTTGTGTTGCAGGCATGGCAGTTGGAGGGCGGCTGCAGGCATGGCGAGAGAGTCGCAAGCTGGTGCTGGCGATCGTGACCGTTATCCTGTTTCTGGTCAATATGTTGCTCGTTGCTCATGTGTATTTTGTGTTGCAGGCATGGCAGTTGGAGGGCGGCTGCAGGCATGGCGAGAGAGTCGCAAGCTGGTGCTGGCGATCGTGACCATTATCCAGTTTCTGGTCAATATGTTGCTCGTTGCTCATGGGTGTTTTGTGTTGCAGGCATGGCAGTTGGAGGGCGGCTGCAGGCATGGCGAGAGAGTCGCAAGCTGGTGCTGGCGATTGTGGCCATCGCCCTGCTGCTGGACAATATGTTGCTCACCACTGTCGGTAAGCCAAGAACCCCCTCTTCCTATCATTCTACGAGGGTCAGTCAAAAACTAATGCCTCCAATTATTTTCTACTTATATAAAGTTAGTTGAACGAAAAAAAATTATTTTGTCGCTATTCCACCAACATTCTTCTACAATCTACTGGGGTTAGAGCATTCAACTTTAAATGGCCGACATCGATGTTCGTATTATACAACGTTCTGTGATTGAATTCTTGAATGCAGAAGGTGAAACGCCTATGAACATTCGTGAAAGACTGAAAAATGTTTACGTTGTTACAACTGTACAAAAATTGTGACTGGAGACGAAACTAGGGTTCATTTTTTTGAACCTGAATCAATGAGGCAGTCAGTGTAATGGCATCACGCAAGCTCACCGAGAACGAAAAAAATCAAAACTGTGCGATCGACAGGGAAAGTTATGGCGACAGTGTTCTGGGATGCAAAGCGTTTGATTATGGCTGAGTTTTTAAGGCTCTGCAACCGGGCCCGAAAAGAAGAAGATGGAGAGATACGAAATTACGAATGTTAGAGGAGAGCGCTAACATTTACAGCGACAAAATGGATGCGAAAATTGCGAAAATGTTTAATAAAACACGACTCGTTTCAAAGAGAGCAAAAATCTCGCGGGCATTATCTTAAACAGCATTTAAAGAAACACTGTGAATTTTTTCGAACATATAACTTGTAAAATAACTGAAACAAACGTGTTAATAATAATTTTTGGAGCATACTTTGCGATTTTTTTCTATCGAGTGAATTTTATATAATTTGTGTTTCGGGCAAAGTCTAGATATTATCTTCAAGAAAAACATATATTTTTTTAAGAGCTTTAAAACTTACCGTGTTTAAAGGAAATATGTAATAAATCGGTACAAATCCGGGTTGCGGGCCCTTAAAGAAGGGATGTACAAAAAATTCTGTCCAATACGTCACAACCCATAAAAAGCTTAAAGCAAGTCTGTCGCCCAATATGGCGCCCATGGCGGATGTTCTTCTTTTGCATGACAATGCAAGACCACACACCAGTGTAACGGTGTAACGGTGTAACGATTGTGAAAATTGGACGGATAGTCTTGCCCCATATAGCCTGATCTGGGGCCATCTGTTCGGGTTGCTAAAAGAAGCTCATCGTGAGATATGAAGATAGGCCGTGAAAACTTCCAGGCGTCAATGGCTTAGGAAGCAGAACTGTGCTTTTTACCACTCTGGGATACATGCCCTTGTTAAAAGATGGATAAAAGCTGTGGAAATGGATGTAGATCATATATTTTTATTTTTAATTTTTTTTTTATTTAAATAAAACATACAACGAAGTTGCATTCCCATGAGTTATCAAAATTCATTAAGGGATCGCCAATTGGTAATTTTGAAAAGTTAAACCCAACCCAACCCAATATGCAGACACAATAAATGAAAAAAAAAATTACAAAACATTTCACAGCAGCAATATAGAGAAACAAAATATGAAGAATCACTTTACAAATATTTCACAGAAACATGTCTTATAAGATTTTGTGAATAATTATAACCACTCATTTGATTTATGTACTGTTGGCGTCAAAAAGTTCAAATAAAGTATCCTCCATGATGGACTATAGAAATGCATAAAAAAATACAAAATTAGGAAAATACAATAAAAGGTACGGGCTCAAAAATATACAGACCTAATACAAGATGTTTACATACAAAATACATGACAAGATTTTAAAAAGATGTAAACTGCGCCCATCATATCTGGATGTACAAAGTTTGGTACAGGATAGCTATCAGAACAGAGTTTGTACCTACTTATGACTCGTTTTCCAAATAACATTTGAAAAAATAGGATTTCAATATATCGTTTCGAGATTTGTTAGAGGCTTAATTCTTCAGGCAATTTGTTATAGTTAGTGTAGGCAATGTATTTTAATGATTTCAGTCCGAACTTTGTTGAGTGTATTTTTGATATATGTAGTTTGTTGTGTTGTCGTGTATTATATTGGTGAACGTCGTTATTATAGTTCAGTTTTATATTTGTGTGGGTGTTGCACTGAATAATATTTAAGATGGTGTTTGTTATCTCAAAGCTAGGAACAATCTTAAATGGCAATACAAGTGCGTGACGGTAAATATCTTTAACATGTGTATCCCAAGGCAAGCCAAAAATGTTACGTAGGGCTCTATTTTGGATTATTTGCGCCTCCGATATCACTTTTTTGGTAGCAAAACCCCAGATACTCGAAAGGTATGCCAAGTGGGAGTGAATCAAAGCATAGTACAATGATCGCAGTATGGCTGAAAAAGCGACAATTTAATCGTCAATAGTGTGTTTTTCAACATATGTAATTACATTTTTATTTCTGGACAAGGAGAAGGAAAAAGGAAGCATTAGTTTTTGACTGACCCTTGTATTAATTTTGCGTCCTTTTCAATAACAAAATTTTCGTTTCACTCTTTTTTCTTCACTTACGACTTTCCTTTATTTTCTTCATACATTTTTTCTACTCCTGCTTCAGAAGCTTTCTGGAGTTCACAAGTGGGTCCAGTTCTTTGACTGGCAGTAATGTTTAGGTCGTTATCCAACCAGCTTTGCTTGTGGTTTGGCTGTATCTATGTATGCCAATGCAGGAGTGTCAGTTGTAAGTTACTTTAACTTCTGGCTTACTTAGAGTTAAAAACGTAGATCTCATTTGATGATACAAACGATATTATATACCTACATATTTTTCCGTCACAATTACAATTAAGCACCTAAAACAAAGAGGACCAAATTAAATATAAGTAATTATTTTTATTTTTATAAGCAGTAATTGTTTAATGCCCAATTTGCTTGTAAAATCTTGAAACATTAAAATCTTTAATAGACTATATCTTATAATTTAAAGTAAAAATGAATAAAGTAGCTCATATCAGTACTAGATATTTGATTTACCTTTTGATTACAAAAATAATTTTTCAGTTTGGTTGAGTATTTTGATCTCAAATCCAAAATGGCCGAAACGGGCCGCGCGAACGTCCCACTTAAGATTTACTTGAGTAATTAAACCAGAATCATTATATTATTAATTAATAATTACTAATTACTATTAATCTGGTGTTATGTTGGTAGATTGTTAGATGTTGCTTTATTTGAGGCATACAATAATAATTAGTAATTTGTGCCAGTTATTTTCCTTCGCATTAATTCGATCTTCCAAAGCTAAACCGCTTGCAAATTAATTTCTCGAGCCATATTCAATTATAAGTTAGCACGACAAAGTATTCATATTGCCTTCGGAAGAGCGCTTCCAAAACTGTGTGTTCTGTGTAACTCTAGATTGGAGTGTATCACGGAAATTGAAATGTAACAATGCGCCGGCTGACACTATTTTCGTAATAACTTTAAAATTATGCAAAACGTTTACCATTATAAGATTCTTCAAAATCAACAAATTGTTAATTTGGTGCAATAAAACAGACTTTTCTTAAATATCTCCAAATGCCAAATAGTTAGATTTTCTCGAATAAAAAATCCAGTCACATCAAATTATATCTTCTTCTATCTATATAAATAAAAATGAATCGCCGAAATGTATGTACGCGCATAACTTCCGAACGACTGCACCAAATTCGATAATTCTTTTTTTTGTGTGTTCGTTGTTGCCAGGATAAGGTTTGTATAAAACTACTGGTGAGCTCTGGCATTATGAAATTTGTATAAAAAAATGCAATAGGTGGCACGCGAGCTGTTTGAAAACTGAATGTACCGGGACTGAATGTATGAAATGCGGGAGGTGGGAGGGGGGTTCGCGGGACGGAGGAAGGGGGAGAGTGGAGTGGGGAGAGGAAAGGTGGAGGAGACGGAGTGTGAACGCAAAGGGGAAGGGGACGCGGCAGAGGAAGGGGAGGAGGAAGGGGAACGGGAACGGGACGAATAGGAAAGGATACGCAGGGAGAAACAATTTATTTATTAAATGGCATAGCAACGCATGCCGGGAACCAGCTAGTTATTGATAATGCTCTCCAGACATAAACAGAAATTAATAATATTTAATTAAATGAAGACAATATTAGCGAAACTCAATCGAAAATCTGGAGACAGAAAAATCAGAAAAGACATTGGCTCCACTGGGACTCGAACCCAGGACCCTTTGCTTACATGGCAAGAGCTCTACCGATTGAGCTACTGAACCCATATCAATTCGGTCACTTATATTTCGACTAAGAACTACCGTCATTATCTTCATTTTTGGCATCATTGGCTGCTATCTTTATATATGATTGCAAGATTCAACTCGAACTAAATGCAATCTAGATAGTATCTGGATAAAATTTTTATCCATTTTATTTTTAATACGCGACATCTATTGACTTTTTTGCAAGTCTAGGATGAATATTAATAATTAATAACTTGTAAATCACTTTTCAATCAAATCTTTCAGTTCTGTTGTTTGTTTTTGGGGTGTTATGCCGTGTTACGCTACCTCCTCCTTTAGGAGAGACACATCTGCCCTGATGATGGACACTGTAACGCTGTCCGAAACGTTGGCTAAAGGAGGAGGTAGCGTAACACGGCATAACACCCCAAAAACAAACAACAAAAATACTTTTGGCCGTGAAAATCTAAAATCATATCAAATCTTTCATTTGTTAACCACATAACGGAAATCTCTAATGAGGATTAACAAATTTTAAGATTTATAACCAGGCTAACTTGAAATTTCGACAAATTAAGTGTACCTATAATATTTTATATTTTGCCTACGTTAGAAGTCAACATGAATACAATTCTCCCATCTGGAACCCACATTATAATACTCATGTACAAGTTGTTGAAAGAATCTTACTAATATTATAAACGCAAAAGTTTGTATGGATGTATGTGTGTTTGTTACTCTTTCATTTTAATGACACTTTACAATAACGTAGCTCATATATCAGAATAACACATGGGCTATAATTTATAAAGCTAGCTAGGAAGGGGGGACGCAGAAGGGGAACGGGGACGCACGGGAAAGAGGATTCAGGGAGAAACACATTATTTCTTTGAATGTAGCATTGCAACGCATGCCGGGAACCAGCTATTACTAAATAAATTCTTACGTTTTCTACATTTTAAAATGGGTATTCCAGCAATTATGTTGACCTTCAACAATTTAAATGATACGAATTCGCTTAAATTGTCAGACAAAAGGATTTTCATTTACTTGGTATCTTTATTACATAGTATAAAGCAAAGTCGCTCCCGCTGTCTGTACGCTTAGATCTTTTAAACTATGCACCTGATTTTTATGTGGTTTTCATCAATAGATATAGTGATCCACGAGGAAGGTTAAGGCATATAATTTGTTAAAGTTACGTGTAAATTGGTTGAAATATAATATATTATAATCTATAAAGCGGGCTGGCAAGCGGGCGGTGTGGATTCGATATGTATGCAAATTAAAAGATGACGTTGGTTAAAAGGTTGGGTAATGGCGTTGTCAGTAGATGGCGTTGTGTTTCATTAGCCACAGCAACGTGTGTCCGGGTCTGCTGGTTTCTATATAAAATATTAAACGATGTAGCTGAAAATCCATAATTGCTTGCATTGATAAGCTTTCAGATTCCACTACGTAATACCAAAAATCTGTATTTATTTCAGTGCAGAAATTCTACTACATGTGTTCCTCTTTGCCCAGAATACTTTTTTTTTTGATTCACTAGATTCTTATGTATCTTGAAGAGATGAATCATTTAAATTTACTGAATTTAAAGTTAATGTTCCTTATACAAATAGAACGGCGTCATATGCGCCTTGCAATTTTTACCTCATGTGGGATTTCAAAATAGTACCTGGCTATTATAGACTTAGAGGTCATGTGTTTTGTCGGTAGGGAAAATCGTTATGTAAAAAACCCTACTAAAAATAGAAGGAAATACTTATATCAATTCAGTAGACATCTTCAATTCGTCACTAAAATACAAACGGTTGTTACTGAAGATGGAATAACTAGACACAACCGGAAATATTAGGTCCTTACATATGAAATTGGCGTTTGGTATGGGAGGAACATAAAGTCGATTTTTTTTTAATATAATATATATATATTTACTCAAAGTATGTACCATTGCTATCTATGCACTTTTGCCGTCTCATAGGTAGTTCATCGATCCCTTTACTAAAAAAACGATTCGGACGGGAATCAATAAAATCTTTGAAGGCGGTTTGGACTGCCCCATCGGAGTTGAATTTTTTCCCTTGCAAGAAGTTATCCGAATTTAGAAAAACATGATAATCTATTGGGGAAAGGTCCGGAGACTACGGTGGATGTCTTAGACATTCCAATTGAAGCTCCTATAATTTGGTGGCCGTCTGTTGTGCAGTGTGTGGTTTAGCGTTGTCATGAAGCAGCAGTGGCCTAAAGTGATTAACCAGCCTCGGTTGTTTAGCAGCTAGCTTTTCCATCATGGTTTGCAGTTGCTGACAATAGACATCTGCCGTAATCGTCTGGCCAGATTTAAGAAAGCTGTATACACGAACGACACCAGCACTACTCCACCAAACGCTCAAAAGTAACTTTTTTGGAATCAATTTTCGCTTGGGGCATGGTTTGGCTGGTTCGGCAGGGTTCAGCCATTGCGATGAGCCCTTCCGATTATCGTACAGGATCCACTTTTCATCACAGTTAATGATTCGATTTAAAATCCCTTCATTATTGTGCCGGTTGAGTAATGCAACGCAGCAGTCAACGAGCGTTTGTTGATTTGCTTCACTCAATTCGTGAGGTACCCACCTTTCAAAAATTTTCACCTTCCCAATTTGCTTCAAGTGTATTAAAACAGTTTTATCACTAACACCGCAGCCCGCAGCTAACTCGGACGTGGTTTGTGATGGATCCGCTTCCACAATAGCTTTCAATTCTTCATGATCAACTTTGGTCTCCGGCCGTCCACGGAGCTTATTCTGCGGGTCGAAATTTCCAGAACGAAAACGTTGGAAGCAAAAACGCACTGTGTTTTCTTTTGCGGCACCGTCGCCATACACATCATTAATCCTTCGAGCCGTTTCTGCAGCACTGGTGCTACGGTGGAACTCGTACTCGTAAATAACGCGATATTTCAAGTTTTCCATTTTGTAAACTAAGTGAGGCAAATAAAAAACCAATTAGGGAAAAAACAAACGAATTATAATTTTCGTAACAAAAATACATGAGTAAATAGCTGTATAAATTTGAATTACGAATTCTCAACCAAAGAGAAGATATTTGAGATCAAAGTTGCACGGCAAAATGCCAATTTCATATGTAAGGACAAATATGTCATTTTTAAATCAAATTCTAGACGTATTGACTCTTTTCCACAAAAAAGTATAAATTGATTTCGAAAGATTGTTCTTATATCTAGTGTAGTTATGTTTTAAATAATGAGAAAATATGTTTATTTCTAGTACAATAAGGTTAAACCGTAGGTCATTGGCAGATTTGTTAAATTTTCAAACAAAATTTTGTATAATACAACACACATTATATTATTACACAATATAATCATGCAGTAAAATAAACCAATAAATTATCTGGGTAAGCTACTTTTCACAATTTTAATTTTAGTTTAAATAAAATCATTAAAAAAAAGATCCGCGCACGTGCTTTGTGATGAAAATACTTCAGTTTGTCTGTTTATTTACGTTCTTACAAACTAATATATTTAAGATTTTTTTACATTCTTATTTTGCTTAAACGTTATTGAAAAATCATGATAATAAATAATTACAAAAAGTACGTAATTTTAATAGTTTTATCATCACGCCTTTCAGCATTTTTGAATGTAGGTATAAATTAAAGCAAATCTTGAATGAGATACAATCGATATTGAGTTATAATTTTAAAAAGCTGGCAAGGAGAATAAGTAATCTTTCTCACTGGAACCGCCCTGTACGATCGTAAGAACGTCTTTCGACGAAATGTGGATTTTCGGCCGCTGGCTGGTTAAAGGCCCTTAAACAGCCGAGTTGTTGAACACGTGTCGTAAAAGTGACCAGTCCTCATGTGACAAATTTCAACCGTACACAAATCTTATAATGATAGTATCCCGTGATTTTTCACAGATCTGTAAAAATAAATAAATCTTGTCATAATATTTTTCAATGTAACTTCTCGCAGAAAGAGATTTTTTTAACTTGGAAAAGGTTTAGAACCATTGGTTTAGAGATCAAATTATAAGTCCTTCGCCACCACTGGAGTCAGTTTGGGAAACTGTCATAGGAGCTAAAGTTGTGAACTAACTAAGAGTCAAGCCAGTTCCCCGCAGGAGTAGGCAGTGAGGACAGACCGCCATACAACTCTGACTAGGAACACACTACTTGCTTCATCCACATTCATACATAATGATATTTACTGTCATATTGACTCCACCAGTATTGAGTCCGATCATGTATTGAGTCCGATCACGTATTGAGTATTGAGTCGGTTCCTGCATTAAGTATTGGGTCGCGTAATGTTGTTTTAAGTATTGAGTAGGTTCATTTATTATGTATTGAGTCGGTTCGTGTATTGTATTAAGTCGGGTAATGTATTAAGTGACTTCATGTATTAAATATTGACTGATCTTGTATTAAGTATTGAGCCAGTTCATGTATTAAGTATTGAGTCGGCCATGTATTAAGTATTGACTCGGGCCATGTATTAAATATTGAATCTGGTCTTTTAAGTACTGAGTCAGTTCCTGTATTAAGTATTGAGTCGGATCACATATTAAGTAGTATTGAGTCAGTTCATGTATAAAGTATTGAGTCGGTTCGTATATTAAGTATTGAGTCGGGTCAAAGTATTGATTTGGTTCGTGTATAAGGTATTGTGCCCGTTCATGCATTAAGTATCGAGTCGGGTCATTTTTGGCAGAGGTGTTGGTTAACCAATAAATGGTTCCTCGGGCGGCGGTACCCGTACCCGCCTCACAAATTATAAAAACATCCAACACACTTGCAATACACATTATTGGATAGGTGATTGTATTTCTAAGATTCTTTCAAAGTACATTATATTTGATAACGTAGAACTGTTATTCTCAGAAAAACTATCAAACTTTTTAAATTTTATTTACCAAAACCATAGATTAAGCGCTTTAAAAATTACCGTGACATTTCACGATTACGGTACCGTGACGGCAAAAAGGCAATAAACATACGTTCCTTATCGCTATAATACTGCAGCTCTATCTTATACATTAAATAAGGGTGATACACACAACATACGTGTGACTGTTTCCTCAAAAATACTACTTTTTTGCGACGGGAATTGCGTTTCATTTTATTGGATAACCAACACCCCTCTACGCTACATTTGGTGACTTAGCAGAGGTGCCCGGGTTTGTGGAGTGAGTTTCGCCCGGGTCCTGGCAGCGGATGCGTCTGCCCACCGGCTGCATGGTAGGTGGGAGATAATGGTTGAGGGAGTCCATTTGACTTCTCCAGCCATACTCTCTCGGAACATCGACTTACACTGCAGTAAAGATGGATTCATATGTCCGTCACTCCTGGACATGCTGTTCTCCAGATTCCTGCCAACCCCTAATACCCTTTTCCTTCCAAGAACTTCCTCTCCTTCCTTTTCTAAAAAAAAACCCCACAGAGTATTCCCAAAGATGACATAGGCCCTGAGGGGAATTATTTTCCCCAGGGCCTCCTGTGTGAAACTAATGCAAAAAAATATGTGTGAGTGAGATGTTTGATAATGATTGTATGTTACCTTTGGGGCGGTGTAGATATATGTACTCATTTTTAACCCCCGACGCAAGGAGCGGTGTTATAAGTTAGACTTTCTGTGTATCTGTCTGTCTGTCTGCGTGTCTGTGGCATTGTAGCTCCTAAACGAATAGACCGATTGTGGTACGTTTTTTTTGTTTGAAAGCTGACGAGATGGTTCTTAGCTACAATTCGTGAAAAACTGTTCAGACGTTTCAAGGTCATCAGCTCTTTTTTGTGTCGGGGGTTGCTTAGAATTTTGAAAATTTTACTTAAGTATTATTGTTGTTAATTAGTGTTGTTGTTATTTAGTGTGTAAGAAAGAGCTGCTGCATTATAATATGTTTAAGAGCGAAAGAAAAACCAGCAGCGCATTGAAATTTGACGTTTTTGAATTTTTGGAATTCACTCACACTTCAATAATATCCTTGTAACTGCATTCCATACTTTCAAAATTATCGCGACGGCTAGTTGTATTGTAGTGGTCTACGGAGACATCACGGTGCAGTGTATGAGAGAGATGCAAGAAAATAATGACAATTTTTCCTTTGGAGGGAAGAGGGAACAGACCTACGTACATTGTGTATCTCATCTTTTGAAAGAGCTGCAGTATTATTGTAATAAGGAACGTATGTTTTTTGCCTTTTTTGCCGTCACGGTACCGTAATCGTGAATCGTCACGGTAATTATAAAGCGCTCATTCACTATTCCTGACATATACCCCTTTACCCGAGAGCCATATAATCCATTTGCGAATAGCACATATGCGAAATCTCCACATGTGTGATAGCAGCGCTTCGGTGAGCTATGTGACCCTCTTCAGGAATGGAGACTGGAAAGGGGAAGATCTGTCATCGCCAGTACCCTCATAATGCTGGCGGCTAATCCAGGAATGGTCAAAGCCTTCAAATGTAGGGTCGCAATGAGATTAATTAATATATGGATAAATAAAATATTCATTTTTGCTTGCAAATTTACAGAATTTTTTTACGGGTACTGCCGCCCCAGAAATCATTTATTGGATAATCAACACTCATGTCACAGGTCACCCCAAGCAGTTCGCTACGTTTGGTGTCTTAGCAAGGGTGCCTGGGTGAGGTTTGTCTAGGACTTGGCAACGAATGCGTTTGCCCACCTGCTGCGTGGAGGGCCAGATTGGGATTGACTACTAAGTCATCAAACGTAGCGAACCACTTGGGGTGACCTATGGCAGGAATGTTGGTTATCCAATAAATGGTTCCCGGGGCGGTGGTACCCATATACATGGGGGTTCATCCATGCTACCTCGGGGGTTTATGGGGTGAGGTTTGTCTAGATCTTGGTGGCCAATGCGTTTGCTCACCTATTGCATGGCGGGCCGGATCGAGACGTTGGTTGAGGGAGACCTCTCCAGCCAGACTCTCTCGCCTTGAACCGCATTTGGAAGGATGGATTCATACGTCCGTCACTTTTAGACACATTGACCCTCAGATTCCTGACCACCCCTCATACCCTTTTCCTTCCCAGAACTTCCTCTCCTTCCTTTACCTAAAAATACCCTCACCACAGCATCCAAAAAGAGGACAATAACTATGGAGCTAATGTACTTAATTAAAAAAAAAAATAAACAGTTTGAGATCCTACTTTTGTTAACCTGAAAATAAACAATTTTGAAATTTAAACGCGTATAGAAACAGCCACTTTCATTTATTTTTACATGAATACCGCACAAGAGTCCCAACTGCTCCCGTCTGGAGCCAGTGAGACTATGACATCCCCAGTGGGGGTATGTTGTGAGGCTGAAGGTAGTGGGGAGGGAAGGAGAAAGGGAAGAGGAAGGCGGGGAAGTACCTGGCTATTCAGATCTGGTCAACAAACACGGCGAAAGCCACTTCAGGCAACGTTTCAATTCTGAATGGTGGTATTACGCCAGGGCGACACTGAGAGTATCTTCCACTCTGGAACGTGCCGCAAATATACTATATATTATTTAAAATGAATAAATTGTGAAATACACCAATTAATCCAAGAAAATTTAATTGCCAATTGATTCCGCGACCTTCGGAATTCGAGTCAAGCGCCTTACCTCTGCACTACGCCGGCCGTCCCTGGAATTCAATAGGTGTATAAAATAAAATGGGAATAGTATTAGGTATATTAATTTTCTTAAACGCAAACTGCAGATCGAGGGATGCTTTGAAAAACTATTTAAAATGTTTTACGAAAGATATACAAATTTACCACTTTTTGTTTAAGAAGACATACACAGTAGGTTTATTATTTTAGTTAGTATTTTAGTTTAGTTAAGTTGTAATGAATATTTAATAACATTATCACGTGGTAATAGTACCTACTAGCAGATCCGGCCACACGTTGATGTGGCTAGCGAAACCTTTATAACCAACGCCATCTGTTAAATTAAATCCACAGAAAGTGGCGTCACACCAATTCCCCCATATGTCAAAAAATTGAAAACCGCAATTTCGTGCAAAAAAAATCATGGCCCCAGTGTTTTGGGACCGAAAAGGCATCATTTTGGTTGAATTTCGGCCTGGGCCTACATTAAACGCCAGTCGGTGAATACGAAAACACTCGTCACCTACAGAAAGACGTGCGCTTCGCAGTACTATTTATGAACAACTGGCAGGCGCCGACAGGATACAGGATACTAGGATAGCCCTCCACTGTCATGGATTATAACTTCGTTATTATTATGTATATTATAACCATATTATTTGTTGTACCTTCTTGTTAAGCAAGTTAAAAGGCAATTCTTTTTTATTTTAAGTACCGGTTTGCTACTTCCTTCCTTCGTATATTCATGATAAAGTGTCAATTCTCTCATTTTTTTATCTGCACACGCCCTCACTGAGCTATCTCAACACCCCCAAATTTTCTCTGGGTCTTCTACCGCCCCTCCTGGAAGTCTGAAATACCCCCTTGACCAAAAGAAAATTAGGGGGCGATTCAGAATTTCAGGGGGGCGGTAGGAGACCCAGAGAAACCCATACCATCTTGCCCCATCCTATCCCATTACTCCGTTGTGGTTAATATAATCGTGACGACAATTGCTGTTTCAGATTTTCAGATTCACGAGTTAGGGGGCGGTAGAAAAAAAAATCTCAAAGTGGGCGGTGGGCAAAAAAAGGTTGAGAATCTATGGTTTAAACCAATGACGGATCGCAATTTGGGATTATCTATTTGATTATTAAGCAGGTTATGTAGATAATACTGCGAGAGATTTCTCAAGTCGTTTTGCAAACTTGCCACAATTTGCTAAAAATCGGTCGAGTGCACCTCTAACAACTCGAGTGGTTAGAAAGAATTAGAGAGACGATCAGAAATTTACATTTCCTACGAACACTGTTAGCATTCTTGAAAATTCATGATGTGCGTCAAAATTAAAAAGAGAAGAAATACACATTTCAAATATCTCTACATCTCTTCTCTACATCTTCGCTTATCTACATCTCTACATAATAATATTACAAATTAAAGTCCTCCGCGTCGTCTGTCTGTCTGTCTCTTCGCGATAAACTCGAAAACTACTGAACGGATTTTCATGCGGTTTTCACCAATAGATAGAGTGTTTTGTGAGGAAGGTTTAGATGTGTAATTTGTCAAGGATTTGTGTAAATTGGTTGAAACATAACGATCATTGTTAGAAGTGTCGGAAAAAATCAAGCCGCCTGGTAGCTTTCATAGAAAACGCTGCCTAATCCTTTTGGGATATAACAAAACAATGCATGGTGGGATATTCCTCTTTTATAGATCTACAAAAAAGTCCGCGAAGGCATATATCTATCTTTTACGGATAGCTTACTATACCCATTCTATCTTCTAAAAAAATGGTCACGTACATGGCGGTAATTGGAAAGTTATTTAGACGGATACAGTATTAATCCTTGTCAAGTTAAATACGTTAGTTACCTCAAGCATTTCATGCACATTATTATAATCTTTCACACCATCTTTACGTATTATAAATTAAAGTCCTCCGCGGCATCTGTCTGTCTCTTCGTTATAAACTCAAAGACGGCGGTGGTTAAAAAGGTTGGATAACCATTCAGTAGATGACGTTGTGTTTTATTAGCCACAGCAACTTGTGGCCGGGTCAGCTAGTAGAATTATAAATTAATCAATTAAAAGAAAATAATTTTGTGACAATAGGTATATACAAGGTACGCAGTCGGTTTAGTCAAAATACGGTATACCTAACTAACTAACTAACCATCACGCCGTTTCCCGCAGGGGTAGGCAGAGAGGACGAACCTAACACAAACACCTCGGTCTTGGCACACACTATTTGCCTCATTATATACTCTTTTATTATTCAGACTTTTGTATCTGATTCACTTGATCCTGTCATGTCTTCCTCGGACGTCCCTGACTTCTTCTACCATTCACAATTGCGTCATATAGTCTTCTTTCACATCACGCACAACATCAGACAACCGAAATTACAACAATGTTTGATGATATCATAGTATTTAATGTGATATCGACCATAACGCCATCTATAGTTAGGTCTAGGTAATATCAGTGAGATTGGCCGTAAAGCTTCGAGGAAACGATCACAGGTGGCAGCAGGGTAGAGCGGCTAGCATTAATTAATAATTAAATTGTAAGCGCCAAGGTAATGGCTTTTTGATACCTAACAGGTAATTGCCTCTCAGAGAGCTTCAGAGAATCCATATCTACAGTCTGTCAACAAATTATTCGAGAAATTTTATCGGAACTCAACTTCTTATAACTAGATATTACGCAACATTTCTATGATTAAACATAACAGTGAAAGTGTAAAAGAAAAGAATAAAAATAAGGTTAAACAACTTTACCAAAAAGAAAGGTTACTAACCTAACATTAACCTTACCTTAATTAACTTAACTATAACTAAACTAACCTATCTTAACTAAACCTAACGTAACTTAACCTAACTTCACCCAAACTTACCTAATCAAACCAAACTAACTTAGTTTATCACTTAATTTTATTTATGTTTTAATTTACATGTATGTTTTAATTTATATCTTTGTATAGAACACATGAGTTCTTAAAACTTAGTCTTTATTATTAGTTTATGTATTTCAAAATTTTCATTTTCATTTTTATTTCTAATTTTATTTAAAACATGATTTTTTTTTCTTTATTTTTCACTCACTTTTATGTATGTATTTCTTAATTTTTATTTTGCATGTTTAACTATCTGTTTCACTTAAATAGTATTTTTTAATTCCTATTTAAAATATCAAATGTATGTTAAAAAAAGATCTGTAACCAATAAACTTTTAAGAAAAAAAAACTTAACCTAATCTAACCTAACCTAACCTTACCATAATAACCTTAACTAACCTAACTTAATCTAATCGAACCTTACGTAACCTAACCTAATTTAACATAACCTAACCTTTATTTATGTGAATACCGCACAAGAGTCCCAACTGTCCCCAACCGCTTGGAGCCAGTGAGACTATGTCATCCCCAATTGGGGTATATTACTGTACTGGGGAGGGGAAGGA
This sequence comes from Limnephilus marmoratus, assembly GCA_917880885.1. Lineage (NCBI taxonomy): Eukaryota > Metazoa > Arthropoda > Insecta > Trichoptera > Limnephilidae > Limnephilus > Limnephilus marmoratus. The sequence continues at coordinate 45,047,832 of OU862913.1, forward strand.
GATGGAGGAAAGGAAGGTGGGGACGTTCCTGGCTATTCAGATCTGGTCACCAAACACGGTTAAAGACATTTTAAGCAAAATTTCAATTATTATAGGTAGTATTACTTAAATCAGGGCGATACTGAGAGTTTCATTCCACTTTAAAACGTGCCGCAAATGTATCTTATATTATTTTATATGATTAAGTAAATTGTGGAATAACAAAAATCAATCATTGAAATTAATCAAATAAAATTAACTTGCGCACGCCGGGATTTGAACCCCCAACCTTCGGAATGCTATTCAAGTGGCAAACCTAATCTAAACTAAACAAATCTAACTTGAGGCGATGCCCTACCAAGTATCGCTAAATCATTTGATTTTGGTTTGAAAATTAGATCACTTTGAAATATTTTAGATGCTTTAATTAGATAATCGAGTAGAACACATCTTTGCCTTTGAAATGATACAGTACTGTTTTGATTAGTCATTTTCTATGCCCAGAAAAAAAATAATGCATCAGGCCTATAAAAACTGATGGAAAGTTCAACATCTTCTACTTACGGACGCCTTTTTGGTTATGGTTTAATCGTATAATATGGTATACACGGTGTCCGGAAACTCGTAGTACAAGCGGGAAACTGGTAAATCTACATCACATTCGGAGTCGATTTGTGATATAACTTTTTTGATTTGAGCTTTCGATTTCGAGTAAATCGGATCCGACGTTGGAATTTTTTTGGTTAAATTTGAAAAAAATTTTCACTAGGGGGTTGATTTCAGCTGTGTAAAGTCTTATAAAATGCATCGAAGGGTAAACCGGGCTCAAAAATTTTGTTAACCCTTTAGTTGCCGAAAAAATGGAAAAATAGAAAAAAAAATAATATTAAAATCGAAATGCTCAGATCGAAAAAAATAAGTTTTTTGGGTTCTCTACGTGATGTAGATTCACCAGTTTCCCGCTTGTACTACGAGTTTCCGGACACGTTGTATAAAGTTCTTTAGAAAATGATCGTAAAAGATTTCAATATTTGTGCCCGAGCTTCACAAAATAAATTAAACTTGCTTTTTTGCCATGTTTTTTTCGAGAATAAATCAAAACAGGTGGCTGGTGTTAAACGGGAATTTACACCTTATCGCCATCTACATTAGGTGTGTTATTGTAAGCGGCCCAATCCCGAATTTTACACGGTGTAACTAGGGTACTTCACAATCCAATTAATAACTTATCCATGGGATAACGATAAGACCGAGTTTATTATTTGATACTTGAACCCACGAATTGTACGTCGGATATTTTGAGCGGCACTTAAGGCGCGGTGTACCCGCTCAAAAAGAAGAAGAAAAGAAGTAAAAACGAATGTTAGAGATAGTGCGATAATATTAAAAACGATAATATTTAAGCAAAATTGTAAAAATGTTTTATAAAACACGACTCGTTTAAAATAGAGCAAAAATCTTTTCATTTTTTTTTACATGAGCTCCACACAGGAGGCCCTGAGGAAAATAATTTCCCTAAGGGCCTATGTCATCTTTGGGGATGCTGTGTGGAGGGTTTTTAGGGAAAGGAAGGAGAGGAGAGTTCTGGGAAGGAAAAGGGGTTAAGGGGTGGGTAGGAATTTGGGGTTCAGAGTGTCCTGGTCATCAGACCTAGAAAAACCTCATTCCATGAACCCGGGCACCCTTGCTAAATCACCAAACGTAGCGAACCACTTGGGGTGACCTATGGCAGAGGTGTTGGTTATCCAATAAAAGTTCCCGGGGCGGCGGAACCCATTCCCGCCTCCCAAATTGAAAGATGGGGAATGTCTATAATATCATTTAAGGAAACACTGTGAATTTTTTCAAACATATAACTTGTAAAATAACTGAAACCAACGTGTTTAAAATAATTTTCGGAGCATACATTGCGATTTTATTCTATCGAGGGAATTTCATATAATAAGGAACTCCAGTGAAAAATATTATGGCATTAAAAAAATATGTTCATATGGACCAGTGGTTCCCAACCTTTTCTGACCAGGGACCATTTATACGTTTATTTTTTCGACAGGGGCCACAAGGTAGGTAGGTGCCACCCGACCGAGTTTCACCCCCCAAGACCCCAAGCCACCCCCCCCCCCAGGACGGACCAATTTTTTATGATGTGAGGGGGGGGGGAGGGGTATGATGTGAGGGGGAGAGGGGAGGGACACCACGTTATCCGCCCATGCCAGCCTAAGCCACTAGGTACTTGTAATCAATGGCGTAGGCTAGCATGGGTGGCACCCGGCACGGATAGCATAACGGGACGGGGCGGGGGGGGGTAATGGGATAGGGAAGGACGGGTTCTAGCAGAATATTTACCACAACGGAGGGGGTAGAACGGGGTAGCATGGCGTGGGGCGAAACGGAATACCGTAATGGCCACTGACCACAAGGAACAATAATGATAAACTGAATATTGTCCCGATTTTTTCCGATGAGGACCTGCCACGCACTGGCTCGCTTATTGACTCGCGGACCATCTCCTAGCCTCTACGGACCACTAGTGGTCCGCGGACCACTGGTTGGGAAACCCTGATATAGACCAATAAACGCTGATTCTGAATATATAAATTTAATTTTATAATATTAAAACCAGAGTTTTTAAAAAATTATTAAAAAGTCCATTTTTAATCGGGTCGTAAAAACACGCCGTCAAGTTGGCATTATTGAAATTTTAGTGGTGACGTCACCGTAAAGTCATTGTATGGGAATGTATGATGTGACACAAGCCATCATATTAATTTATTCGTTTATTTACATACTGTTTATAGAGATTTAGTTGTTGTGTTTATTGAAACATTATTTAGGCCTAAATAATATTTTGAAAATAAAGGTATCTCTTATTAGTATCTCTATTATTGAAAATATTCAAAAACTACTGCACAAAAAAAATAGTAATATGCTATTTCTAGGGAGAATGCTTCGAACAACGGAATTTAAATGGCGGCAGTCGACAAACTGATTGCCGGTCCTATAGTAATTTTTCAGGAGTGATGACGTCACACGTTTCACCATTAGTACGGTGGTTTTCGGGGGGTCTTAAAAAATTAAAACTTTGACAATTATTTTAATTATTCAAACTAACTCTAAAAATAAAAAAAAATGCAGTTATTTAAGTTAGAATCAACAATTTTTTTTTTTAATTGGACTGGAGTTCTCTATTGCCCTTTTGGGGAAAGTATAGATTTTATCAGACCGCTCAGTGGTTGAGTGGGCATCGCGTTTGGGTCCCACCCAGGCGTTCCGTGTTCGATTCCTCGGCTGGCTAAGTCCTCTAACACGACTCAAGCAACATTTTCGGCTTACTGTGGTGGTAGTAGGAGATTTTCAAATATTGTCAGTTTTTTCGTAACCCGGGAATGTTTGTCTTTCTTAAAAAAAAAAGTTATCTTCAAGAATAAAATACATTTTTGTAAGAGCTTTAAAACTTCAAATATTTAAGAAAGATACGTAATAAACCGGTAGAAATGCGGGAAGCCTGGCCATTCTTTATTCGATGGTTGAAACTATCGTAGCGCCCTTCATTTTTATCTCTACAATTTCTTGACAGACTGTACAGTGTTCAGCACTAACTAATGGAGGAGAGGGGACGTGGGGCAACCTGTTACAATTTTATTTAAACAGGCCATTGATAAAATCGACCTCAAATAATAGCAGTGCCATTAAATAACGGTGACTAAAATCGATTTGGCCAAAATAACAGTGACAAAATCACCCCAGTATTCATAAAATTTTATGGTTGGCTGATGGCTGTGGGATTTTTATGTGTTTTTCTTAACTTATGAGATAACTTGATATAAGTGTATTATGAGCGTGTTTTTTAATACGAATACCTCACAAGAGTCCCAACTGCTCCCGTTTGGAGCCAGTAAGAGTATGGCATCTCCAATTGGGGTATGTATTGAGGCTGAAGGTAATGGGGAGGGGGAAGGATATAACGAAGAGGAAGGTGGGGAAGAACCTGGCTATTCAGATCTGGCCACCAAACACGGTTAGTGCCATATCAAGCAACGTTTCGATTCTGAATGGTGGTCTTACACCAGGGCGATAGTGAGAGTATATTTTACTCTGGAACGTGTCGCAAATATACTATATATTATTTTTAATTAATTAATTGTGAAATAATACAAATTAATCAAATGAAATTTATTGGCCCACGCCGGGATTCGTTCCCGCGACCTTTGGATTGCGAGTCAAGAGCCTTACCGCTGTAAATGCGCACGTCCCGGTTAGACGATAGGTTCTGGGTTCGAGACCCAATTGCGACCATTATCTTTTTATTTTTTTCTATCTCTTGTTCTCTTTCATATTTTCGTTTAGATTATTAGTTTTATCTTATTCTTAAATGATATATTACATTGAAGAGAATAACCTTCAAAAGTTAAAAAAAGAGAGTTTTCATTAAAACAATGGATAAATTAATAGTTGACGATCATATTGGTATTGTTACCTAATAACACTTTGATCTAACGCTGAATTGGACCGAGCATTTAAAATGTCGCCTTGTTCCAGTGCCGATCATCCCCGAGTTCCTGTACGACATCAGGCATCCAGACGCGCCGCTCAGCGGGCCTGCCTCTCCGATACTTCAGAAGCAAGAACCGCCCACACCCTGTCCTTGTCTGCCGCCTGGATTCAACGCCTCCAGGGACCTGCCGCCCACCCCGCCCAGCAATGAGACGGCTGGTGAGTACTGATTCGATGAAGTTCTAACCTAACCTAATCTAACTTTTATCCTGTATGTAGGTTTAAGGTCTATGCCCACTACACCGTTCCATACCATGACCGTACTATGAACGTATAAGACACGAAATAAACACGCTACGCCCTATTATGCCCACTAGAACGTGCTAACACCGTATTATACGGGTATAGTGACCGTATGATAACCGTACACACCGCAGTTAGTGTCCGTACCATCCCCGTTCAAATGTCTGTCTACCGCTGACGCACGTCTCACAGAACTGAACACAAATAATTACGAACTGACGGAGTGGCAACGCGGTTAGAACGGGGATCATCCGCGTATGATCCCCGTTCTAACACCGTCGCGTGCCATGCATAGAGCGGACCGGCACCCGCAAAATATTGTCATCGAGAATTCGCCGTCAGTCCGGCCATGGTACGTGACGGTGTTGGTCGGTGACGCGACGGGCTAGTGGGCAGCGTTTCACACTGATCGTAACAAAGAATATTTTTTTGCATGCGCCGCTACGGTTACGGTCATGGTATGGAACGGTGTAGTGGGCATAGACCTTAATCCTATATGATCCGAAATCGAGGACTTTTGCCTATCAGAACGAGCCAATCAACAGAGAGACTCAACTGCTCAACAATTCTGCATAACCATCGATATTTTCGACTTTAAGTTACTTACTTAAAGCAATCGTAAAACGACGTTTCAGTAAGGTTTTTCTACATTTGGTCACTTAGCAGAGTTGCCCGGGTTCATGGGGTGAGGTTTGTTCAGGTCTTGGCGGCCTATGCGTCTGCCCATCGGCGTGGCAGGCCTGATCGAGGGAGATTCGAACGCTTCAATAGTTTGGGCATGAACGAGAAAAGAAAAAAAAAACAAGAAAAGAAGTGTAAGGAGAATATATGACGCTAATGTGAATGGTAGAAGAAGTCGGGGACGCCCGAGAAAGACATGGCACAACCAAGTGAATACTTGAGTCGGGCCATGTCATGAGTCATAATAATAGAAGAGTATGTATGAGACAATGCTTGAATGTGAACGAGGCGGGGGGTGTGTGCCAAGATCGAGTTGTTTGGCGGTCCATCCTTTCTGCCTACCCCTGCGGGGAAACGGCGTGATGGTTAGTTAGTTAAGTTTTCAAGTTTGAATTTTATGGTCTATTTATTAGAATATTTCATGAAAGCGATGTTTTTTTATTACATAAATGTCTAATACATGTGTTGGTACCAGTTGGTACACATACCTAGGATCCCTGATAACAAACGACAATAATACCACAGAGGAGATCCAGAAGCGCGTAGTGAACGCAAATCGCTGTTATTTCCGCCAACAAAACAAAATAAAATCCAGACTGCTGTCCAGAAACACCAAGAGATTAGTATACAAAACACTTACCAGGCCAGTACTTACGAACGCAACTGAGACTTGGGTACTAACTAAGAGGAATGAGCGAGCACTGGACGTTTTTGTAAGGAAAATTTTGAGGCGCATCTTCGGACCGGTTCTAGAAAATGGATTTTGACGCAGACGTTACAACAATGAGCTATATACTTTGTTTAAGGAGCTAAACGTCGCAAAATTTATAAAACTGGGAAGACTACGGTGGCTGGGTCATGTAGAGAGAATGACCGAGCATCAAGCACCAAAGTCCCTGCTGAACTCAAGACCAATAGGGCGAAGGAGCCTGGAAACTGGGAAGACCAAGATTAAGCTGGAGCGACAACGTCCTCAAAGACATATCTATCTTGGAGCTTCTAAACTGGAAAGAGCTGGTACAAAACCAAGATGAGTGGAGGAAGACTCTTGAGGAGGCCAAGACCCACCAGGGGTTGTAGAGACAATAGTGATGACGATGATGATGATATGTGTTGGTAAACGTATCAAAGAAATTTACATTTTTGAATATGCTAGCAATCCGTTATTTTATTTTTAGGTTATTTTTGGGAATAAAAGCAACATCAAAACTTTTTTTATTGTATGAACGAGGAAAAGTTTATTAGTTAGTTTTCTGCAAATTCTTAAATAAAAGGTGGTCATGTTGACGACATTTATGAAGCAATACATTGATTGAGTGTTCTCGTTTCAGTCAACGTTACTGCCCTGGAGGTAATCCGTCACAAGGAACTGGTTGAAGAGACAGTAGAAGTTGGGGTAATGTTTGCTTCTAAAGCCTTCGTACAACTCTTGGCCAACCCCATCGTTGGGCCACTGACACACAAGTAAGTATTTTTTAGTTATATTTAAAGTTAGAGAGGAAATTGAACAAAATTTAAACATTTCTTCTCTAGAAAAACGTAGAAAGGACTCTGATCTAATTTGAATGTTCAAAATTATCAACAGTATTACTGACACACCTGCTTTGTTAAAACTCATCCCTTCCCGTAGACTACCAAAATAATGAATTGCTATCCCTCAATCAACATTCTACTAATTATGGATATCATTCTCCTTTATCCAAAATATCCATACTTGTCAACGCAAATAAAAGCATTGAATTTTTGTTTTAAGCCTAAATGACGACCGGCGTAGTGCAGCGGTAAGGCGCTTGATTAGCATTCCGAAGGTCGCGGGATCGAATCCCGGCGTGGCAAATAAATTTTATTGGATTAATTTGTGTATTTCACAATTTATTAATTTAAAATAATATATATTATATTTGCGGCACGTTCCAGAGTGGAAGATACTCTCAGTATCGCTCTGGTGTTGGACCACAATTCAGAATTGAAACGTTGCTTGAAGTGGCATTAGCCGTGTTTGGTGACCAGATCTGAATAGCCAGGTACTTCCCCACCTTCCTCTTCCCTATCTCCTTCCCCTGCTTGCTGCCTTCAGCCTCACAACATACCCCAATTGGAGATGCCATAGTCCCACTGGCTCCAGACGGAAGCAGTTGGGACTCTTGTGTGGTATTCATGTAAAAAAAAATGACTTTCGGCAGTTGATATATGCAATGTGTACTTTTTAAAGCCTTTCAAATCCATCTTCAAGTTTGGACTTTTTTTTTTATTTAATTTAAAAAGAAAGACAAACATTCCCGGGTTACGAATAACCCAACAATGTTTGAAAATCTCCTACTACCGCCACAGAAAGCCGGAAATGTTGCTTGTGTTGTGATGGAGGACTTAGCCAGCCGAGGAATCGAACATGCGACGCTCGGGTGGGACCCAAGCGCTATGCCCACTCAACCACTGACCAGTCATCTGACTTGTATTTTTACATTATATATTTATATACTTTTACATTATAGATATATGGTCATTGCTCTTCATTTATATGTGTTCTCCTTTCTCTGTCATCTTTGATTTTTTTTCATGTTATTGTTATATTGTTAATGGACTATGCATACTTACATTTACAGTAATTAACTATATAAAGACACGTCAGAGATGTGTTCGATCGTTGATTCAGCATCTAGTTAGAGTGAAACAATATTAGGTCCTTACATATGAAATTGGCGTTTTGTATGAGAGGAACATAAAGTCGATTTTTTTTATATAATATATTTATTTAATCAAAGTATGTACCATTACTATCTATGCACTTTTGCCATCTCATAGGTAGTTCATCGATCCCTTTACTAAAAAAACCATTCGGACGGGAATCAATAAAATCTTTGAAGGCGGTTTGGACTGCCCCATCGGAGTTGAATTGTTTCAAGAATTGTGCAAGAAGTTATCCAAATTTAAAAAAAAATGGTAATCTGTTGGGGCAAAGTCCGGAGAGTACGGTGGATGTCTTAGACAATCAAATTGAAGCTCTTCTAATTTGGTAGCCTTTGTGCAGTGTGTGGTCTAGCGGTCAACGCGCGTTTATTGATTTGCTTCACTCAATTCGTGAGGTACCAACCTTTTAAGGTTTTTCACCTTCCCAATTTGCTTCAAGTGGATTAAAACAGTTTTATCACTAACACCGCAGCCTGCAGCTAACTCGGACGTGGTTTGCGATGGATCCGCTTTTACAATAGCCTTCAATTCTTCATTATCAACTTTGGTATCCGGCCATCCACGGGGCTTGTTCTGCAGGTCGAAATTTCCAGAACGAAAACGTTGGAACCAAAAACGCACTGTGTTTTCTTTTACGGCACCGTCGCCATATACATCATTAATCCTAAACTAAGTGACGCAAAGAAAAAAAAACAATTAAGGAAAAAACAAATGAATTATAATTTTCAAAACACAAATACATGAGTAAATAGCTGTATAAATTTGAATTTGGAATTCCTAACCAAAGAGAAGATATTTGAGATCAAAGTTGCCAGTACGGCAAAACGCCAATTTCATACGTAAGGACCTAATAAATAAATAGAATGAAATATTTACAGGATTAAGTACCTATGATTAAAACCAGCACCAGTAAATAATTTTCTCTTTTTGAATTATTTCACTCTAACTAGATGCTGAACCAACAGTTGAACACATCTCTGATGTGTCTTTATCTTGTTAATTACTGTAAATGTAAGTATGCATCACGGACATATGAATATATCTGGACCTGCCCTAAGTGATAAAAACGTAATATTTCCCCCTCCCCATGGAACCGACTTTAGCACCGCCTTGGCGCCAGCTCGCTCCATGGGGAGGGGAGAGATCCACGCTTGAATCTAAAATATGTGACGTCATCATTCTTGTAGTGACCAGCGCGAAACTAACGTCCATACGTTTTAAGAAAAAATAACACGCCAAAAAACGGCAGCTTGCGCTATACATTATAGGTACATATTATATAGACAAAGCGAATGTGGGCGGTTCTCCAGTGTCCTCGTCGCTGGTTACAGGGGTAAGTAAATTATGAAACATTTGTAAAAGTGTCTTAACTAAACACGGCAACAAAATATTGCTATGTGAATTGGGGCGAATGTTTTTGGGACAGCATTTGGCCTTAGCAAATATGTTATTGACGTGGCAAGCAATTCGCGCTCCCATGTAAAAAGGTCTATTCATTCAAAGCAGATTTTGCTTTTAAGAACTAAATGGTGATATTATAATTCGAGATGCCTATATACTGTCAGATTGATTTTTCAACGAATCACAGTATCTTTCCTCTCTTCGCCCCCCATAGTTTGGTTTTACCCCTCACCTGTGTCTTCTGCTCTATTCATTCTGATGTCTATGGTATGCATACATTCTTCTTGTTATATTATTTTGTGCAGCAGTGTGTTGTGATTTTCCCTATTAAATATTCTCAAAACACTCACACTAATCACTAATCAAAATTGTTTAAACGAATTCTTCGCCAAAGAGACGAGTTGTCATTTTGTACTCTTCGAAACACTGACCGAGTATATTCCAAATAACAATGAAAGATAATAGGTATCTAAATATTGAATGTTTTTTTGCAGAATCGGGTACAGCGTTCCCATGTTCACAGGATTCATCATTATGTTCCTTTCTACACTGAGTAAGCTTATATAATATTATGAATAACTTATTACTTTGTATAAAACCACTATATTTAAAACAATATCAACATGTTTCGACAACAATGTTGTCTTCATCAGGATATGTTACTATGATACAATAAATGAAAAACAAGTATAGACAAATTAAAATAAATTATAACATAGACAAAATATTAAAAAGTAGAGGTGATTAATTACTTACTAATCATAAAAATAGTTATACAAAATTAAATTTAAAAATTATTTAAGGAAAAATAAAATTGCATTTAGATAATAAAATTTTTTTAAGAATAATTAATTAAAATAATTAGTCTAAATCAAAAAATCAATAATTATAATTAGTTGTAAGTATTAATAAGAAAATAAATTTAAAAGATGGATATTTTTAAAAAAGGTTTGGTTATTTATAATATTTAATTTACTATTAATGCTTTTTCTAATTTCTAAAATTTCTAAATTATCCAATTGTATGCCCGTAGTGTTAGTATGTAAAATTTTAAGAAAATATTAATATTTTATATTAATTTTAATATTATTTAATTTAATTTAATTTAATTTAAATATTAATTTTAATATTATTCATTATTTAATTATTAATACCATTTATGGGCATAGAGGGCAGTACCTACATATTTAAAAAAAATTGCAATGAAAATAAAGAGTTGTTTTCCGCAACGCCTCCTGTGTGGAGTTAATGTAACAAAAGTCTCCAAATCAACGATAGTTTTAATAAAAATAGATAAAATTGTTCAAAAATAATTTATAAACTAGATTATTGGTGCCAGTGGAAGAGGGGGGGGGGGTTGAAGATTTGGGGAAGGGGTTTGGGCATGGCGTTGAGCATTGACCTGTCACAAGCCAGGAAAAACACGGAAACAAAGCACCACTTTGAATTTTGAATTGAATGTTTTGTGGATTAATTTTGAGCTATCGAATATTTTATTTACCGAAACACATTCCTAGAACAATAAACTATGTACCAAAATAACATTACTTGCGTTAATTAAGTAAATTGATAGGTTTTACGATGTTTTCGTCAAGTAGCACGCATCGGACTATGACAAAAAGAATCGCGGCAAATTTGACACTTCGATGCCACAGATAAAATCATTTAAAAATATTCTGGGATTGTCAGGTGAATGAAATTTTTGCCTGTCTCATGGGTAAATATTGGCGCCAGCGATTTTGACCTTGTCCTACACACAAATTCTGTACATAGAAGGGTCAAAATCGCAGACAAACATATTTTTTTCGAAATTTTTTCCGCGCGCATGCGCACAAACCGCGCGTGGATGCACTTAAATTATTTCAATTTGGGAGATAGGGTTAAAAAGGAGGCGAAGGAGAGGAAAAGGGTGAAGAAAGGGGGTGGACGCATTGGGGAAGGGGGGAAGGACGGGGGAAGTTTTGAGTTATTAATAATTTTTAATGGCTGGAAAGATTTTGAAGTTTGGCGCTAGGACTGGATTACTTTCTAAAAGGGCGGTGAGGGAGGAGGGTAGGGGGGGGGGGGATTTGGGAAAGAGGATTGGGCATGACTTTGAGCATTGAGACATTTAAAATTCTTTAAATTTGGGAGATAGGGGATAGAAAGAGGGGGAAGGGCGGATGGTTTGGTTGGCCAAAATAAACTTCTGAGCTTAGGTGGTTATTTTTCACCGGTATTTCGGTGTCCAAAATGGCTGTTATTGTGAAACCGTGACTTTCAATGTTAGAAGACACCGACTGACTATATAAGCGCCCATGTGGTTTACTTTATTAGTAGCATTGCAACGCATGCCGGAAACTCGCTGGTAGATAAATAAATATTATGTTCTAGCACTGTCAGTTCCATAAGCGTAGCCAGGGGGGGGGGGGGTTGGGGGTACAACCTCCCCCCCCGAAAAGTTAAGATATCAACATCAATAATATTAAATATAAGGAGATGCGAGCGGCATAACTTATTTTATTACTAATTATTACACTAATAAAGTATTTTGGATTCGTCCTCTCTACCACTCGCCGCTGGCCGTCGTCGATTATCCGATCGCATTTATTCGGTACCTATATTTTCGTCCAGTCTAGGGAAATTTGACTAGATCTAGGGGAGATAAATATTTTTTAGGGAAAAGGGAAATCTGCACTAAATCTACGGAAATTTCGACTGGTAAATTTTTTATTGCATATGACAATATTACTGGTATTATATACCCATATGTTTTTTTGGAATTCTCATGAATCTTAAATATTGTTGATGTACTTACAAGCAATTTTTTCAAGCAATGTTATTTTTAACACTGACAACTCAAAATGATATTATGTATCTAAAAAGATAAATGGGGACCTCTGAAAGAAAAAATTTATTTAACTTGCAAGTTCCGTTTTTTCGGTGATTGCGGTTGATTTTTATTTGGAATTCCGTTTCTAATCAGGTGACTGCTTAAAATAAGAAGATTTATTTTCTATATACATTTGTTACTAGTTTTCAACATAAAATGTTTACAAATTGTTATTAGATAATGCTCAAGAAATACAAAGTCGTCGTCTCCGCCCCCCCCCCCCCCCCCCCCCCGACACGAGTTTTGATTTTTGAACCCCCCCCCCCCGATACTAAAACCTGGCTACGCCTGTGGTCAGTTCTAATTCAGGTCTGAAAGGGAAAACAATATTTTTTGCATGTTTTAATAATTTGTTATTTGATGTTCATTTAGTTAATAATAATATAATTAAAACCCATTTTTGTATTTCAGTTTTCGCTCTCGGCCGTTCCTACAGCGTTCTTTTCATAGCCCGAGCCCTTCAAGGTATTGGATCTTCTTGTTCATCTGTTTCTGGAATGGGGATGCTGGCAGAGCGGTATCCTGATGATAAGGTATTTCATGTATTTATTTACACTGGATTTTACAGATGTTATCACTTCCATGAGAAGAATCCAACTATAAATCCTATTAGATTTGTCAAATAGCCCATTTTAAATATATTTCCCTTCCCACATCTAATATTACCCTTTCTGTTAGGTACCTACCTCCCCCTCTCCAAAGTAGCTGTTCTTTCCCTTTTCTAATTTACATTCATTTTTTTTGTATTTCTAGGGCATTAACTATGTAACAATTTCTAGCTTCAACAAAGAAAAAACCAAGTTAAAACATTCCAATATAAATACATATTTTAATATGTGCACTTTAGAAACCTTAGAAATAAACAAAAAAAGGAAATTAAAAAAAAAAATTGTTAATATAATAATAGCACCCCGTAGATCACCCTTATTAACAATGTTTCCATGTATGTTGACTTCTCCCACCGTACTTCCACTTCCCCAAAATCACCCCACCCACTACCCCAACCGAATTAAATCTAATCATTTTTGTACTTGTATAGAATATTTAAGTTAGTTTTGAGATTGCTAGTGAATGACACGGATGTGTCGAAACCGGTAGAAGAAAATTTAAAATTTATAAGTAAAAATGTACCTACGTTGAAAATTGAAACTCTTCGAAACAAAATTACCTTTGGAGCGATCATGCGAAATAAAGCCCCGTATTCATGGTAAACATTAGTTTAGCAACAAAGTTGAATCAACGTGTTGCGGGGTTGCTGTCAACATGTTGCTGCCAATACTGCGTGTTGCGGAGTTGATAACGGCATGTTGACAACATCTAAACCATTATTATGGGATTCTTCTTATTGGGCTATTGACGGACCAATCATTTCCAGAAGATGTTCGAAATCACATTTCGACATTCTCGTAAAGTTAATAAATTATCCATCTGCCATTCTGAGGTCACTCATCAAATTTTCTCTTTGCAGAAGGTTTCGAATCCACCATATTTTTCTCTCTTTTTTAATTGAAATCCTATTCATCAGATACAGAGAACACAACAACACTACTTCCTCGGGCAACATTTTAACGCAGACTGGTGTGTGGACAACCTGTTTTTATTTCAACAAAGTTTCCAGCAACATTCTCTCCGCTCATCAACAATGTTGATCAAATGTTGCTAAACTAATGTTTACCATGAATACGGGGCTTAAGTAAATTTGCTTCGATCGTCAAGATTTCCAAAAGATCATTTTTTTAAAGTTTTTGCCAACATTAAAAAAATCAAACTTTTCAATTTTAACATGGAGACATAGAAACTAATAGTGCTATATAGCCAATGAATTAATCTGTATTTATAATATATTCGTTTTCTGTATGTTTTCTGTGGTATACTTGATAATGAAAGGGGCATATCTATCGAAAAATGACTTAATTTTAACTTTAACCGTAAACAGCTAATTGGACGTGAATTTTTTTTTTTAATAATTTATTTTTAACATCTTTCTAAACAGTCTTAGAACTTCGGATTTAGAGACAAATTTAATAAAGCATTTAAATAGTTTCGTTTTAAAATAAATGGCTGGTCATGGAAATGTTTTAAATAATAATCACAATAAATGTTTTACGAATGGTAGGAAAATGTGTTGTGGTCCAATTTTGGACCACTATCAATCGCAGAAAAATAAAAATAGTCCATTTTTTTACCGCAATCTTTAATCGCAATTTTTCTGCGATTAAGGTGATTTTTCACAAAAACGGCGCTTTATAAATTATCCAATTATTATTATTATTAAACATTTTAGCTCTATTTTCAATACATAAATTTGGGAGACGGATATGGGCACCGTCGCAATTTATTGGACTACCAACACTTCTGACATGGGTCACCCCAAGTGGTTCACTACGTTTAGTGATTTAGCAGGGGTACCCGAGTTAATTGGGTGAGGTTTGTCCGGATCTTGGCAGCGGATGCGTCGTGGCAGGCCGGGTCGGGAGAGACTGGTTGAGGGAGAACTTTTGAACTCTGCAGAGGGACGCTCCCGGCCCCCCGCCTTGCATTGCGGTGGGAGGAATTCATTCATATGTCCGTCAATCCTGGACAGCTGGACACACTGTCTCCCAGATTCCAACCCCTTTCATATATTTTTTCCAGAACTTCCCCCCTTTTCCTAAAAAACCCTCCACACAGCATCCCCAAAGATGACATAGGCACAAAGTGGAATTATTTTCCTCAAGACCTTCTATTTTGAGCGAATGTAAAAAAAATAGGCATGAAACAATCCTTGAGGTACATAAAAAAATTTGGCTTTCCATTGAATTAAAATCATGTATGATTTCATAATGCTTTCACACAAACGAAGTATTGAATTCCGTAAGTTTAAACTTAAAAGGTCGCACAGTTTACACCCGCGCTGTGCAAGTGGGTTCCTTCATATAAATCTTAAAGTTAGATTTGAGACAATGCTGAAAATTTATTTTTTTCAAATGTACCCACAGATGAAATGCCAAAAGTTCAAATTAAAACAGGAAGCTATTCCTCTCTCCTCCACTAAAACCTTGTTATATTGTCTCTAGGAACGTGGTAACGCCATGGGCATAGCGCTGGGTGGCTGGCATTCAGCGTGCTGATTGGTCCGCCATTTGGCGAGGTCGTGTACGAATTCGTCTCTCCCACTAAAACCTTGTCCTGTTGTCTCTATAGGAACGCGGTAACGCCATGGGTATAGCGCTGGGTGGACTGGCACTCGGCGTGCTGATCGGTCCGCCGTTCGGAGGGGTCATGTACGAGTTCGTCGGCAAGTCTGCCCCGTTCCTGATACTCTCAGCCTTGGCACTTGGAGATGGACGTGAGTAAAATATAACTTAGTAATTATTTGATATCTCATCTTATGTTATCATTTGAGGGTATTTAGGATTCAGATCAAATCAGTAAAAAACACAATTTATTTTACAATAACACGTTTATATGATGATCTTTGCACATTTTATTTCCACCTAAATAAAAAAAAAAACGTCTCAGTCCTCCTGATTTTCTGAAGGACCTGCTTATTACGCTTGCGAATTAGAAGAGAGAATTACTTAAGGAAATATATTGTATTTATAAACAACGGGTTTAAAAACTAACACTAAAAAACTACTGTCAGCGTATTTACAAATAGACCATAACAAAACTCTTCATTACCGACTCAGAGAGGGATTTGTTGGTTCAAATAATAAGTCATCATCATCATCTTCTTCCCTTTATCCCATTCAGGTCGGGGATCCATTACATCGACAAGGCTCCTCCTTATGTCCCTGTCTTGTGCTGATTGTTCGGCCTCCGTCCATGGTAGACCCATCCTCTCCTCACACAGTTTCTGGAGTTGCCTCGCCCAACTGTGTCTGGGGCGGCCCACTGGACGTCTACCCTCTGGAAACGCACTCAGTATCTTCCTCGGAATTCGGTCATCAGACATTCTTAGTACATGCCCAAGCCACCTCAGTTGCGATTTTTCTATGAAGAGTAGCACTGGGTCAATGTTTAGATCATCTCGGATCGTCGAGTTTCTTATATGATCCCATTTCGTAACCCCTGCCACTCCTCTCAAGTACCTCATTTCGGCAGCTTGGACTCTAGAGCGTGTTCGTTCGTTTGGCATCCATGTCTGGTGGCCGTAAGTAAGCGTCGGGCGGTATACCGTTTTAAACACTGCCATCATTGTCTTGATGCTGAGCTCGGCTTTTCAAAATAATAAGTAATTAATCTAAATGACAGTAGGTTTTAGTTAGGTTCCGAACCTAATGCTTTTGAGTTTTTACTCCACAGTGGGCAATGATACATAGTTTACAGGCATATTGCTTTTTATACAGAGAGAAATACATACAAACCTGCCAATTTACATTTTTGAAAAATTTTCAGTGAATACCAAAAAGTTTTTCGACTATAAGTTATTTAAAATATATTTTTTAGAGTTTGCTTATTACTTTAATATGAATATTTGTTACAGTTCTGCAACTTCTAATGCTGCAACCGGCTGTTGTGCGGCAAGAATCGGACCCTCCTTCCCTGAAGGCACTGATCATGGATCCGTACATCATTATTGCAGCTGGTGAGATATCATCTTTCTTATGTCTACTCCACAGTCAAGACTCAAAAACTTTACGCTGCACGTCTGAATTATTTCAAGTTTCATTATATTCACACGATATTCCAAGTTTCGCGAAGTTCACACGATACTTCCATAAATTTACAATGTTCACTCAATAGTCCAACAAGTTTCCCGACGTTCACACAGTACTCCCATGAATCTTACAATATTCCACTATACTCTCACAAATCTTATAATATTCACACGATAGTCCGACCTACTCACGACGTTGAAATTACTCCCATAAATCTTACAATATTCAATATCGCTCACATGATAGTACCAATACATCTAACAATATTCACAAACTACCCCCATAAGTCTTACGATAGTAACACGATAGTCCAACAACTTTCGCGACGTTCGTTTTGCAATATTCACTCGAAATTCTCGTGGAACTGACAACAATGCGTGATAGTCCAACAAGCCTCACGATATTCACACAAAAATCTCTCAAATTTTACAACAATTGGAAGACAGTCCTACACAAGGTTCACTCGAAATCCTCACAAATTTCATTGTACTCACACGATAGCCCAAGAACCTTGCTATATTCGCATAAAAGCGTCGTTAATCTCACGATATTTACACAAAAGCCTCGTAAATTTCTTATTATTGAAAAGCCTCAGATATCTCACTATATTCACACGAAAGCCTCGTAAATCTCACAATATTCACACAAAAGTCTCGTAAATCTCGCAATATTTGCACAAAACTCCGTAAATCTCCCTATTCCCACGAAAGCCTCATAAATCTCACTATATATTCATACGAACGCCTCGTAAATTTCACAATAGTCTCAGAAAATTCTCGCAAATCTCACAATATTCACACGTACGCCTAGTAAATCTCACATTCATACAAACTCCTCGTAAATTTTTATAATATTCACACAAAACATGTAAATCTCACAATATTCAGACCAACGCCTCATAAATCTCAAAATATTTAAACAAAAACCTATGTAGTATCAAACCTAACCTGACAACATTTGCATGATAGTCCCGACATCCAAACAACCCAATGCTAATTTCTTTTTGGTTCCAGGTGCCATAACCTTCGCCAATATGGGTATAGCAATGTTGGAGCCCTCCCTACCTATCTGGATGATGGACACCATGGGTGCAGGAAGGTGGAAGCAAGGAGTCACCTTCCTGCCTGCCAGCATCAGTTACCTTATTGGTACGTCACGATTATCAGATTTATTTATTTAGTTCTATTAAGAGGAACGTTTGCGCGGCCCGTTTTATACAAATCTTATTTTGGATTTCGATCAAAATATTGAAAAAAATCTTATAATTTAAAGCAAGAATAAATACAGTAGCTCACATCCGTGCTAGATATTTGATTCATTTTTTTTTTAGTTCGGTTGGGTATTTTGATCTCAAATCAAATCTTAAGATTTGTATGAAGTGGGCCAAAAATGGCCTCGCATTTCAATAAAACAACATTACTCTTGAGGGTGTTACCAGAGAAAACCAGAAATATGTCATTTTTAAACCAGATTTTAGACAAATTGACTATCTTCCACAAAAAATTATAAATAGATTTCGAAAGATTGTTCTTTTATCTAGCATTCGCATGTTTTAAATTTTGAGAAAAAATGTTTATTTTTAGTATAATAAGGTTATACCATTGGTCGTTGGCATATTTGTTAAATTTTCAAAAAAAGATTTTGTATTATACCACACCCATTTCAAATCATATAATCATGCAGTAAAATAAATCAATATAATTATCTGGGTAACGCATGTTTCAGAATTTTAGTTTTAGTTTAAATAAAATCATTAAAAAACATATACGTACATGTGTTTCTTGACGAAAATTGGTCCGTTTGTATATTTATTTGCGCACTTACAAACTAATATATTTCAGATTTTTTAAACATTCTTATATAACTTAGACATTATTGAAAAATGGCAAAATACTTATAATAAAAAAATAATTACAAAAAGTACATTATTTTAATAGTTTTATCATCACGCCTTTCAGCATTTTTGGATGTAGGTATAAATTAAAGCAAATTTGGAATGAAATAAAATCGATATTGAGTTATAATTTAAAAATAGCTGGTACGGAGAATAATAAATCTTTCTCATTGTAACCACCCTACACGATCGTAAGAACAATTTTGACAACAACGCTCTTAATATACGCTTACACAGGCATTTACAAAACATGTGTGATATGCATTATAATTTTGTAAAACAGCAATCATGAAGTAAAATATACTAATAAAATTATATGGAACCCATGCAGAAAAAAAAGGTATTTTACTAACATATAATATTGTTTGTTAACCCTTCCATGGATTCTATATCTCCGTAGCTGTTGCGCCTGTTATAATTAACCTCAGAAACGCGTAGGCATTGGAGGGGACCCCACCACTTTCCCAACGGCTTTATAAGGAAACATAGGGTTTCCTCCTTCACCGCACACGTCAAGAATCTATTTTATTGAACGAAGCTACATTTATCTGAACGACTTTAACCCTCCAATGTCCATGCATACGAGGTTAGAAAGCAGTATGAAAAGTACTTACATTAACATAAGAAAAGAGAATAATAAATGTGGCAGCCCGTAGAATAATTCTTCTGAAATCTACAGAGAAAAATATATACGGATAAAAGTGTTGATAAATAAAAAGAAAAATAAGAGCTGTGCCCGTTTGAGGAAGCCTGGAATAAGAGAAATAACGAAAAAGTAATAGTGATAATTTAATGCACGTATTTACAATAATAATAGCAGACGAAACCCAGAGTCCGCGCCCTTAAGCCGGCTCCCCGATTTTGCCTCGAAGAAATATATAAGAAAAAGAAGAGAAAGTTGGCGAAAGGTCGCACAGGCACCTGAAAAAGAACATTATATATATTTTTAAATCGTGTTTGTTATTGCAGGAACCAACCTGTTCGGACCTCTCGGCCACAGAATGGGCCGTTGGCTGGCGGCCTGTCTGGGGCTTGTAATTATCGGAGTCTGCCTCATCTTGGTGAGTATCTACTGTTTCCTCGATAAGACTCCACTATCTTCTTAGTAATTATAATTACAGTGGACCTAGTAGGGATCCTTGTGGTACACCAGAAATTCGAATTTTATTCTAATCTGTCTTTCATTTTTCGTCCATACTGTATTTGAAACTTATTTTTAATATCAAAATACATAGTTAATACTAAAACATAAAATTGTAACAATTTCCTCCAACTTCGTTATTTCCGTCCTGTCCTAAAATAAGTTGTGTAACTTATCAGGATTGCCCTATGGTGTCGCGAAACTGCGACTCCACTGTTAATTGGCGGTAAATGCTGCAGAGCAAAGCCTATGCAGCCCTCGAAGGACCAGTCCCGAAACTACGTGAAATCGCTAAGTTATACGGGACGATTAAATAGCATACACTCGCAAAACCTGATGGATAGTCAGTCGATAGTTCAGATCTGGGCTTTTGGAAAATTAGATAAGCCCAGATTGGAATAAGGAAAATAGGACTCACCGTTGCAGATGGGGCCTCGCTGATCTCCAGTTTTGGTGTACACTTCTCACTGTTTAATTTTAAATTTCGCAATATTCTTATAACAAGAGGTTACGATACATGCGCCCTGTCTGAGATGTTATTTTGTACTGAGCAGAAAAGCACACTGTCACCTCTCCAAATTTGAGCACTTTCTTGCAACAATTTTTATGGTGACATTTTGGATGGAAAGATTAGGTAGGTGGGATAAATTCAGGATTTTGACATGCTACCCACCAAGTCTGCGAATGCAATACCCAATCAATCCCATATAAAAAATCCTAGCTAGAAATAAAAACAATAAAGGAAATAAAAAAATTGTGTTACAGTATTTATCAATATAAAATATGCTGATTAAATTATATAGAATAAATGCAGAAGAATAGTAGGTATTATGCTGACATTAATATTTATTGAGGTATGTTATTATATCCTGTTTGTAACTATATTTCGTGCAATTGAACACATCTACTACTTCTGAGAGGGTATTATAAGTAATAACAATTTGGCAATAGGGTATGGGTAGAAGTGGCGGCCGCTGCCCTGAAAACGTGGTGGTTCACTGATAATCCTATATAAACTAATCACATATAAACTATGAGATAACGATTACTAAGCAACATTAGGTAAAAATGATTCCACTAATCTTATTTGGAGAGAAGATCTATTTTAAGCTGTCTTCGAAGTGCGAAAACTTCTACATGTAGCTTTTTAATTAAAATTTTTATTTTTCTGTACTAAGAAAATAAAAACACAATACTATTTTTACGTAAATAAATCTTAAATTTCCAAAAAACTCAATTTTTTTTAACAATTTTTAATCTATTTTATTTTTAATTTCATAAAATAAAATAAATTTGAAAGTAGTGTAAGAAGAGTAGGGTCAGTGGGCCGGTTGTGGCCATTGGGCCGGTTCTGGCCATTTTCAACTTTACAAGTCGAAATATAAGCTAAATAAAATCGAATCTTTTTTTACTCTATGGCAAAATGCATATTTGTCAATGGTCTTCGTTGACAAGTGACACAATAAATTTTATTGTTAACAGTTTGTGTTTGGTCGATGCGAATAAGTGTTGCGGAATTTTTTATTGAGATTGTTATCCAAAACCTTAAGGAACCCACTGTAAGTAATCTTAATATATATTTGTAATCCTTTTGATGTTTTATTTGAAACAAGTTGTACCCATTATAAAAGGGTAAAGTAATATGTTTTTGAGGTTATTTTTAGCAAATTGGTTGTTTAAATATGATTTTTCGATGTGGCCATTACTGACACAAGAATTTATACAAATGTATGGGTTGTGGCCACGTTGGTGGCCACAAGTGGCTCCCATACAGTACTAGTTTTGGCCATTATCTAAAAAAATGTACATATCCGCTAATTTTGTTATTATAACTTAATAAATTATCTTGTTTCTTCTTCAGAACTGTGAAAATGACTCCGGCAAATAAGAAGAAAGATGCTATTGAGCACTCAAAACGCAAATTTTTTTGTTATTCACCATCGAAAGTGATTTTGGCACTCGATGCTATAAAAGAAGGTATGAAGGTATCTACTGCTAGTAAAAACTACAAAGTCCCCGTAGTACTTTGCGTAACAAAATATGTGGACGTGCAAAAAAAAAAAACAAAAAAATATTTAAAAAAAAAAAAAATATGTGGACGTGCGTGTAAATTTGCGCTAAATCTTATTTTTTTATAAGTTTATTGTATAACTTGAATAATAAACATCGATTTATAATCATTACTGTGTTTAATTTAGATAAAAATGTAAGTTCCCTACATAGATTCATGTGGCCAAAACCGGCACACGGGTGTGGCCAGAACTGATTAAATTGTGGCCACAACTAATGCATAGGTCTAGTTCAATGAAAAAAAATAATTTAAAAATAATTAAAGAACTGTTACTAGATATATTTACATATATTAAAGACAGGTATTTTTATTTTACATTAATGTTGGAAAAATTATAATTTACATTTATATGCAAGTTTGGTGCTCATTCAAAAACGAAAAAATCCTTAAGGTGGCCACAACCGGCCCACTGACCCTATACGACGCAAATGTGAATGGTAGAAGAAGTCGGGGACGCCCGAGGAAGACATGGCACGAGCAAGTGAGTCAGATACTTAATTCGGGCCATGTCGAAAGTCGGAATAATAGAAGAGAATGTATGAGACGATGTATGAATGTGAGTGAGGCAAAGAGTGTGTGCCAAGACCGAGTTATTTGGCGGTCCTTCCTCTCTGCCTATCCCTGCGGGGAAACGGCGTGATGGTTGGTGAGTTAGTTTTATATATCATTATAAACAGGATAAAAACAGTATTTTTAAACAATGCATAAACAGCACGTGGGCAAAATTGTCAAAGTTACCTATAAAAAAATTGAATTCCTAAATATTCTGCGTTTTATAATTTAAAACACCAATCAATAAAAAAGCAAATATATATAAAATATAGGTATTTGCTGTACCTTTTAATTAAAAAAGAAATATTCAGTTTGGTAAAGTATTTTTGCCTTAAATCCAAATTTAAGTTTGTATGATAAAGGCCGCCGGGTGGCACACCAATATAGCTTAATTTTTCATACATATGGCCGGCGTTGCGCGCTGGCGATGTTTGGGATATTTGATACAAAAACATAATTCGTTCCGCTTGCAATCGGCCTGCACACCGGACAGGGTAACTTCGCGCGGAACTTTGAGAATTTGCTCTCCCTGTTTCATATTATATTGGCATTATATTGGTAGGTGATATTTTTAATGAAATTCATAGATTTTATATTTTTTGGTAAGATATTATGAAGTTATTTTAGACGATATAATTTACCAGTGCTGCACACAAACTGTGATTGTGTGCAGCACTGGCGGTACGCCCTTGATGGGTAGGTACCGCCCTGGAAACCATTCATTGCATAATCAACACCCCTGTATTAACCAACACACCTGAAGTGGTTCGCTACATTTGTCGACTTCGCAAAGGGTGGCCGGGTTCATGGATGAGGTTTGTCTAGGTATTGGTGGCAGGTGAGTTTGCCCACCTGCTGCGTGAGAGACTAGTTGAGGGACACCTTTTGATCTCTCCAGCGCGACTCTCGGAATAACGCCTTGCACCGCAGTGGGAGGGATGGATTCATACGTCTGTCACACCTGGACATATTGATCCCCAGATTACAATCACCCCTCATACCTCTTTTTTCCCAGAACTTCCTTTCCCTAAAAAGACGTTTCACATAGCATCCCCAAAGATGACATAGTTTTACGATTTTTTTCCACAGGACCTCCTGTCTGAAGCTATTGTAAAAAAAAATTGCCAACTGCATGCAATCTAACC
Organism: Limnephilus marmoratus; assembly: GCA_917880885.1. Lineage (NCBI taxonomy): Eukaryota > Metazoa > Arthropoda > Insecta > Trichoptera > Limnephilidae > Limnephilus > Limnephilus marmoratus. Next base: position 45,071,696 of record OU862913.1, read on the forward strand.
AACAAATGTCCAATTATAAACAAACTTTACAAAAACTCTTCTTGTTTATCGTTGTAATAGGTAATAATAAGAAAATTACTTTAACGGCTTATACTTTGACTAATTTTTAATTGGATTGTAATTAAATACTCGGTTATATTATCGAACTCATTTGTCCTCTCCGTGATAGTTTACTGAAGTATCTGACATTATTTGTTATGTTCCATTTGTTATGTTATCTGAAATGTTCCACGGTATCAGTATAAAGTATTTTGTCTTCTTAAATTGAATTTTGCAGAAATTCTGACGACAATGTAACTGGTCAAAATGGAATCGTTTTGAATATTAATTTTAGTGCGGTTCAAGTCGGTAGTGCGTATTTTTGTTTGAAATCAACTTCGCTATGTATTCAACACATATAAATTACACATATATTAAGAACCCACTCATTATTATTATTTGTTATACATATGTTATGCTATCTGCAGCTCTAAAACTTATTTTTTTCTCTTTATTGTATAATGCTATACATTTTACTTACCAGCTTTACTTCTATGTAATATGTGAAAAGTTTTGTTCTTTGTTCTAAACACACCTGTATGTACTAAAATATATAAAAAAATGTAAATGTATGTAAAAGCCCATAAGGGCGTAATGATAAATAAATAAATAAATAAATTTCTCATAATGTTCTTATTGTTCCAGATCCCAATGGCTACTTCTATCAACCACTTGATCGTGCCCAACGCCGGGTTGGGTTTCGCCATCGGCATGGTGGACTCTTCAATGATGCCGGAACTTGGTTACCTGGTGGATATCCGCCACAGCGCTGTATATGGGTCTGTCTACGCTATCGGGGACATTGCCTTCTGTCTTGGTTTTGCAGTCGGTGAGTCTAACATTAACTACTATCGTCCAAGTTGCCTAGCTGTTGATCTAGCATGGTCCATCGATAAAATCCTACATTGACTAAATACGCCATCTATGGTCATTTATCAATATCAGCAAGTACGGTCAACATTTCGTCATCTCGTTTGGATAAGGTTCTAACTTCACTTTAGCTTATTCTGAGATATGAGGTGTCAAAAGTTTGCAAAGACCTGCCTTCATTATCTATTTACTGATTTCTGATTTTAACCACACGAGCGACAGCGCAATTTAAAACTTTTTTCTCCGATAGCTCGAGATTTTTTGATGATAATTTTGAATATTTTCCGCCCACATTAAAAAAAAACAAACTTCCGAATTTGAATATGGAGACACACAAACTGATTATATTTAATTTTTTTTTTTTAAATGAATACTGCACAAGAGTCCCAACTGCTCCCGTCTGGATCCAGTGGGACTATGGCATCCCCAATTGGGGTATGTTGTGAGGCTGAAGGTAGTGGGGACGAGAAGGAAATAGGGAAGAGGTAGGTGGGGAAGTACCTGGCTATTCAGATCTGGTCACCAAACACGGCTTAAGCCATTTCAAGCAAAGTTTCAATTCTGAATGGTGGTCTTACACCAGGGCGATACTGAGAGTATCTTCCACTCTGGAACGTGCCGCAAATATACTTTATATTATTTTAAATGAATAAATTGTGAAATAACACAAATTATTCAAATAAAATTTATTTGCCACACCGGGATTTGATCCCGTGACCTTCGGAGTGCTAGTCAAGAGCCTTACCGCTGGACTTCGCCGGCCGTCTATATAGTTAATGAATGCATCTAACTTGTATTGATTATCACATATTATTATGTATTCATAGGATTTATAAACAAAATATTATAAAATCGTTAACTTCGACTTAATTACTTACAAACAAGGGAGAATTTACCAAAATTGGCAAGAAAGTAATCCGAGGTATTTTAAATAGTGTCAAATTGTGGCAAAAAGCTCTCCAGTGGTTAAGGTTGAACATGCAAAAAAAACTATGTATATGTTAGCAGCTGGGCCTAATAATTCATTGCATAAAGTTCTAATAGTGATGTTTGTTCGTAGGGCCCGCAATGTCAGGAACTCTGGTGAATACAATTGGTTTCGAGTGGATGCTTTTCGGTATCGCCATGCTGAACTTCGCCTATGCGCCGCTGCTCTTCTTCCTTAGGGCACCACCTACCAAGGAAGAGAAAAAGGTACAGCTTTTACGAACACAAATAATCCACAAAATCTCTTAATTTTCCATCAAGTACACAATCATTCCAAAACAAATACAATTTAATCACAGATTTCGCAGTATTCTCAGAACATACACAATACACTCACACTTGCAGTACTCCTAAAACATATACAATTACACAAAGTTCTTTCAAATCTCACAGTATTCTCAAAACATACACAATATTCTCACAGATTTCGCAGTATTCTCAAAATATAAACAATGCTCTCACAGATATCGCAGCATTTTGAAAACATATACAATATTTTTACAGACCTCGCAGTATTTCCAAAACATACACAGTATTCTAACAGGTCTCGCAGTATTCCCAAAACTTACATAATATTCGTCTCGCGGTATTCTCAAAACATACACAATATTCTAACAGATCTTGCAGTATTCCCTAAACTTACATAATATTCTAACAGACCTCACAGTTTTTCCAAAACATGCATAATGTTCTGGCAGATCTGGCAGTATTTCCAAAATATGTACAATATTCTCACAGACCTCGCACAAAAATTTTCCCATCATCCCCACAAAACTCTTATTATCGCATCATTCTTCATTAATCTATTTCTTATCAATTCCATAAAATATTCACAAATTTTACACAACGGAACATAAAATCCAAATAAAATAATAATTTTTAAAACATCAATAAACAAATCCCGCAAAATCCCTGCAAATCCTACAACGTTTCCCAAAGAATCTATTTTTTCTCATAAACATTCTCAAATAACTCACATATATTCATAAATCTTATAAATCACCCAATATTCCCACAAATTTCTTAATATTCCCAAAAATCTCAAAAATTCTCAATTTTTTCAAAATATTCCCAAAAAATCTCAAAATATTCCCAAAAATCTCTCTATTAAAACTCCGTTTAAACTCTCACATGTTGTAATGTACTTAATGTATTTGCAGTCGCTGATAATAGGCGAAAAGTCCTCCGTACGCTATGTGAGCTACCAAAATGACGAAGAAGAATAGCCCAAGCCGCCCGCCATACTGATCTACTAAACAGACCGTTTCTACAAGTATCATAAATGTCCACGAGTTTACAGATAAATAATTCATCGTATTCCAATTTTCGTTTTAGTGAGGCCAATTTTTTTAGCCAAAATGATTTAGTTAAATTAATTCTTAAAAAACTGGAAAATCAATCGTAATGATTTCCGTCACCAGTCTGCTATGTAAAGGGTTATTGGATTTTAAACTTTTGTAGGGTTTATAATTTATATCTACAATTTATATGACGTAGCTTTTTTTATGTAAAGTGTCCAGAATTCACTTGGCCGGCACGAAATGTTGAAAAAGATGAGATTTATTAAATAAAAATGATTGTAATTTTTGTTAACTTTATAAAATGACAAGAATTTTCGTGAAATTACTAGAATTTAAAAAAAATGGGTACCTAGTTGACACAAATTTCGCAAATTTTTAAATTCTGTCCTTATTTTTTCAAAAATTTCATCTTATTTCATAATTGACATCTATTTTGACGTTAATAGACATAAAATCTACGAATGTAACAGAAATACAAATACTGGTGTGTGAAATGATGAAACGCAGAAAAAAAACACTAATGGAGAAATTGAAGGAAACAAAATGGTTCTGACAATCATAGCATATATAATGGAGACGGCTCTTTGAGAATTGGATAACTTTAAGAGAGACAGCGCTTTATGACATACACGTAGTCCGTCTCACTCACTCTTTATGTTACGGAAAGAATTTGAATTTTTAACATTCAAAAGACACCGAAATTCAAACCCTCAAAATGCGTCAATTTTTTCGTCAGAAAATCTGTAACTACGGACTGATCTCAACGTCATAAAATTGTAGATAAATACCATCAATCCTTTAAAACTTAAAAAAGACTTTATTTTCAAATTAAACATAAATCGATCACGAAAATTTGAAATGTTGTAAATGACAAAATGTTAATTGTTCAGGAAAGCAATTTTTTTTTTTGAAAAATCACATCTACTGATTTTGTTGACTTATAATTATGATTTTTATTATAAAATAATATCGAATAGATCTTTCAGAACACTTAAAATTTCTTTAATATCAGTATTTAAAATATTTTTAATTTTTCAAAAAAAACGTCGTAAAAGACGCACTTATTTTTTCTAGAAATATTTCGATGACGCAGATCGAAAGAGAAAATTAAACAGAGAAAAATGACATATTTAACTCAATTTTGGATTTATTGTCTGTCCTTTATAGAATTTCGAATTTCCGCTGTCGATATTTTTGTGCCACATGTCTTCAAAGGGAGTTTCACAAAATAACGTTAAACGCGTTTTAATTTATCATATTATTTATACCAGCATACCTACTTTAGAAAATTTTTGTTTACTCTTTGACGACTGGTATAAGTGGTATACAAATTTATAATATATGTACTTTCATTAATTGGTTCCTATAGATTTTTTGCAAGACTCAATATTTTTTTATATATTTTCAATAATGGGACATTTAAAAAGATACTTTAAACAGTTTAAAAGTAAAAATGGCTGAAGTGATCAATATGGCGTAACATAAGAAAAATCAAATATAATCGTTTTGCTCTCATTGGTTACATGATATATTAAACCAAAAACAAAAAATAAAAGCAAAGAAAGTGTTTGATTGGATTATACATGGCGATTTAATTTGCGAAAAGATTTTGTTACTAAAAGAAATTTAGTAAATTTTTTTTTGATTGATTTACCTTTTTTTATGCCAAAAATGTATTTTGAATGTGGCTGAAATTATTTTTTCAAATTTTTCAGTAGGTGTTAATGAAGCGCTTTGTTCATAATCGTTATGAATTTTTTATCGCAATATTTATTGAATTTCGTGTCAAGCAATATCGAATTTATTTTAAGTAGGCTTAAAAATGAGCAAAATTATATAAACTATTGAATAACGTTATCCAAACTAATCAAAAATTCATAAAATGTATCGTAGAAAGAAAAAAATGTAAAATGCATATTTTTTTCTGAAAATCTTCAGATATTATATTTACAATGTAGTAAATCCAAAAATATTTAGAAAACCAAAGTTTTTTGACAGAATCAGAGTAAATATTGAGCTTTTATGAATATATATTAAATGTGGTCTAATTTTGTGAAAAAATCTTCATGTATTTGTAAATATGATATTTTACCTCTTGATAAAATGCTTTTAATAACGTTTTCAAAAGAAAATGAATTGTATTATTATATTTAATAACACAATATGGACGAGATCTGTTTAAAAATATTTCTGCCAGGAGGTGTAGCACGGTCGATCGATAAAACTCTATGTCAATACGATATTGATTAAATTGTTCTTGGTCAGTTGGCGTTATTTAGGAGCATGGCCAATCATTAAACAATATTAATAGCCTTGCATCTGCGCGGTTGAAATTTAGGAACCTGGCTTCGACTGCATGTCTGACGCCGCGTCGTACGCGCCGCGCCATATAAACATCTGTGTACGTGTAATTTCAAACAAAGCCACCGTTGTAATTTGGTTTCGAATTGAAGAATTCGTCAAAGGGTGGCGCCACTTCCGTTAGCAGGTCGCATGAGACCGTGCCCCTGGCATGTATAATGTATAAGTACTAAGATTTTGAAAATTTGAGTATCTCTCCGGATATGAAAAGATTGACGGTAATACTCACTTTTGAATAATAGTATCATGCAGCTACACATTACATATGACGTTATGACGTCATTGTCTGTCCCGGTTACCTTTTCCCGGTGACTAGCTATCAGTGGATCCGGGGCTATTATTGGAACACCTATCGGATTTACAAAATGGTCACCAACACTCTAACTGAGGAAGCCGAACCAAAAGCCGCCCGCAGGGCCTAGTATCGAAAACATGAAGAGCGGGTTTTCAACTGCTAGTATATTAAGATTTCGACAGTAGGCTGACAAAAGTTTAATAAGATGTAGGTAATATACACAACTTTTTGAATAATTTCGTTCGTTATGCAAAATAACTGGCTTATTAATGAATGGAGGTGAACTGACGAAGTTCTTAGAATTGAAAGAAACAATATTTGCCATCCATACATAGAATAATTTGTATAAGACGCGATCAATTTATTCCGTTGGATCTTATAGAAACAAAGCGGTTCAGATATAACTAAAGACCTCAATAACTAATTAACACCAGTTTAGTGTCAAAAACTATTTAAAATCGAAATCGCTAATTTCTTCAGCATTTTTAACGTTTTGTAGCAGTTGGACGTTTATTAATATAAATCCATATACAGATTCACCAGAGTTGCCAGCGAATATCGATTTATTATTTATTCCATATCAATATCGGTTTGGCTGTCAACATTGCAACCGCGCTCGGGATATCGATAACACCATAAAACCGTCGGACGTAACACCTATCGGACCGATGTTGTAAAGTTATCGATTTTACTGTGCTCTAGACCCCTGGGAGAAAAAAAAATAAACACATCTTTCTGTGTTGTAGATGTGTTTCCAAGAATTGAAAGAAATATAAATATTTTTGAGTATGAATTTTAATTTTTTTAAATATTTATAAAAAATGCTTTTAAGATGATTGTCGGTGTTTTGAAGATGTGAGATAAAAACATAATATTTAAAAATATGCCAAACTATCACAATTTTATATGAAAAATTATAAAAATTGCCCTGTGATTGTTATATCATATTTTTGTATGAAAAATGCATCGTTTTTATAATTGTACATATTATTATGTAATATTTAACTATTTTTTAAGATATATCTGAAATCTTCTTCATATCGATCAAAAGTTTTCATTTCAATACAAAATTCATAATTAGTAATGCTGCACACCTAGTGCAATTTTTGCATGAAAACAAAAAATCAAATGTGACAAATGATAATGACCAATCAAAATTTAATTTCTAGAGTTAACGACTTTTGTTTCGAGTTAATAATTTTGATGACAATATTTAAAACACTTTAGAAGTATAGACTGTGTTCTATAATATTAAATACATAATGACAATATAACTATCATTTTATTTGAATGAGAAAATATTTTATCCCACAACAAATTGTCGTGGATTTTTATAAAACAATTTACAAAAATGTAGTATTAATATCACCAGTATAAATTTATACGAACAATCACTGCACTTTCAAAAATAATGCAATGTTGTTAATACGTTGCTTAAAAAGGACAGTAAATATTTCTCAATGTTTGCATATAGAGGTATTAAATTTATTTAAAATGACAGTAATTTCGCATTGTTTGTGTGGAAGTATTATAAAATGAAAGTAATTTCTCATTGTTTGTGTGGAGGTATTACAAAATGACAGTAATTTCTCATTGTTTGCATGGAGACATTATTAAATGACAGTAATTTCTCATTGTTTACATGGAAGCATTATTAAATGACAGTAATTTCTCATTGTTTGCACAAATGTTTTATAAAAGTAATTTCTGTAATTTCTCTTTGTTCACAGAGGTATTATAAAATGACAGTAATTTCTAAATGTTTGCAGAGAGGTAATAGAGAAGGACGGTAAATTTCTCAATGTTCGATAGAGGTATTTTAAAATGACAATAATTTCTCAGTGTTTACAGAGGTATTATAAAATGACAGTAATTTTCCAATGTTCGCAGATAAGTATTATACATGGTCAGAAGTTATTTCTCAATGTTCGCATAGAGGTCTTATAGACGGACAGTAAATTTCTCAATGTTCGCAGAGAGGTATTATAAAAGGACAGAAGTAATTTCTCAATATTCGCATAGAGGTCTTATAGACGGACAGTAAATTTCTCAATGTTCGCAGCGAGGTATATAAAAGGACAAAACTAATTTCTCAATGTTCGCAGCGCGGTATTATAAAAGGACCAAAGTAATTTCTCAATGTTCGCAGAGAGGTATTATAGACGGACAGTAAATTTCTCAATGTTCGCAGAGAGGTATTATAAAAGGACAGAAGTAATTTCTCAATGTTCGCAGCGAGGTATTATAAAAGGACAAATTAATTTCTCAATGTTTGCATAAAGGTCTTATAGACGAACAGTAAATTTCTCAATGTTCGCATTGAGATATTACGTATAAAAGGACGATAATAATTTCTTATTGTTCGCATAAAAAGAGAAAGGTCAGCCTATACAAACGGAGACTTGAAACCATGTTCCGTTTGGTTCTCGAGACTCTGAGACTCTCGAGCCATACCAAACTTTGCAGAAATTTGCCGCTAATTCTCTAATAGTTGTCACAATAACGCAATGTGACTGCGGTGTCTTGAAAACTTAAAATTTTAGGCAAAAAACTTGATGCAGTGTTCAAATTTTTTTAAATCTAACCCCGCTGAAAATTAGGGATTACTGTAACATATACCTACGACGTAATTATTAATATTATTTTATTTAACACATTCGATTGACGATTCAAAAAATTAAATGTTTTTTTTTTAAATATTATAACCCCATTCTTAAGTTTCTACTGTCATATTTAAAAAAAAAATGAGATTTTTGTGATTGTATGGCTGCAATTGCTAAATTTCTCAATATGAAAATGAAAATATTGACAATTAATTTAGTCTTAAAAAATATTTAAAAAAATACCTTACTTTCCAAATAATATTTTCAATTTGTCAAAAACATTATTTTTAATTTGGAATGTTCAAAAGTGGAAGCTTTTAAAGATTTTGATGGCTGTTAATGGAAAGATTGTAAATAGGGGGATAAAATTTTTAACTTATCTCTTAAAAAAAACTTTTGGCAACATTGAAGCCTATAATGAACGAATTCTATTGGCTTAAAACTAAATGTAAAACGTGACGAAACCAATGGCTTAAAATATATTTATAAATAACACGACAGACAATAAATTTTTAACATAAAGTCAAACCAAAAAATTCTGTAAAACCAATAAAACTTTCGGGGTTGATTCATGATGATCTAAGAAAAAAATGATATCATAGTTTTTAAAACTGAAGCAATTCTAATCAAACGTTATTAATGGGGTAACGTCTGTACGGTGGAAATTTAAAAATCAGGCTAAGAATGTAAATCTGACGCCGCGCCTTATGCCAAGTCATCTTCGTACTTGAAGTGTATTAAAAAGCAAATTTTTGTAATTCGGTTTCGAATTCAAAAATTCGTCGAAGGATGGCGCCAATTATGTTAGTAGATCGCATGACAACGTGCCCCTTACATGTTTAAGTACTAGGGATTTATAAATTTGAGTATCTCTCCGGATATGGAAAGACTGACGGTAAAACTTAGAGTTGCGAATAATAATATCACGTGGCTATAAATTACAAATGACATCATTGCCTGTCGTGATTACTTTGTCCCGGTGACTAGTTGTCACTGGATCTCAGTGGATCCACGGAACAGTGCATGGGTGGCACCTGGGGCGGATAGCGTGGTGTTTAAAAACGAGCGTTCCTAGACTCCGTTTGCCAAGCGATTTTTTATACCTATTACCTACATTCGTGGTGATATAAGGCACACTAAGAATAAATACCTCTTTCGCTTCGTATTCGTATTTAGACCGATTTATTACATATTTTCCTCTTAAAAAATATATATGTTATTCTTGAAGATAATATCTATACATCCCCACGCCGAAACGGCAATTGTATAAATTTCCCTCAATAGAAATAAAATAGCAAAATATGCTCCGAAAATTATTATTTTCACGTCTGTTTCGGTTATTTTACAAGTTATATGAATGAAAAAATTCACAGTGTTTCTTTAAATGCTGTTTTAGACAGCGCCCAAAAGATTTTTGCTCTATTTTAAACGAATCTTATTTTATTAAACATTTTCACAATATTCGCTTAAATATTAGCGCACTCCCTCTAACCTTTTTGAGCGGATACTGCCAGGCCTAAACCTTAGTACTACAGAGCTTTCGACGCTTTAAGATAAAAATTTATTGTCTTTTGTTGTATTTAAAGCCATTAATGCATTTGGTTTTAGATGTAAAATTGAAAATGTAAAAATGAACGACCAAGAAAATACAAGGCAGTAGATTGTATGGAACTCTATTTACTAATAATTTAATATTCGCTCTAATTTAGGTAAAATGGATGTATTCTTATTGAGTCTAACGACTCTGCCAAGTGGAGAACTATTTACACTAGAACATATATATTTATAATACCTACATATATTAAATTATACATGAACATACTTACATATTATATATAAATGTCTACTTAACATTAGATTTAACTGTATACATATTTTATTATTGTATTAATGAATGTACTCTATTAATTCCTATGATCAGGTATTGAAATAAAATTAAGTTTACTTAAGCGTCGATGACACACGGCTAGTTTACAAGCTACTATCTGGGAAATTCACTATCTGTTAGTAAACTCGCCCAGTGTCATTGTGTCACTTGCTAACTAGCAGATTGTTGACAATCTACGAAAAAAAGTTGAAAGGTCGTCAACTTTACTCGCCTACACGCTTGCTCCGCTTGCTCGTGATTGGATTATTTATGTTTCCAACATGGCTTCCGATGCTGATTTCGACTGCCAAACATGTGAAGAATTAGTTCACGCAGGCGTCGTTATTCTTGTTACTGGCGCTAAAAGCAACCTCAGTTTCCTACGCTTCTGAGCGAGTGGACAGTTTTGTGTGTCATCATGACAATCTCACTCGCCGATTTTCCCGCTTTTAAACTTAGTAGATAGTAGCTTGTAAACTAGCCGTGTGTCATCGAGGCTTTACACACTTTTGAGTGACATTTTTGACAAACAGCGGGTTTCCAAAGAGCACCTTTAAAATAACTGTGACTTTCTTATACCACCCATCCCATTTTTTGTTACAGCCTTGAAGCTGATATCAAAACTATCGGACGTTATCAATAGCTTTGTATATGTACGGTTAAAATTTAAGAACCCTGACCCTGAACCCTGAAGAATAAATCTCTGACGCCGCGCCTTACGCAAAACCATTTTCATACTTGAAATTTGTTAAAAAACTACTTTTGTAATATAACCGAATTCAAGCAAGTAGCCAATAATGCCAAAAGATGGCGCCACTTAATAGCTAGCGTGAGAAACGTCGGTTGAATACTTTGGATTTGTAATTTCGTGAATCTCTCCGGGAACGGAGATATCGATGATAATATGATTATTATTGTAACTGGCAGTTGTGAATAATAATACTGCGCGTCTATATGACGTCTTGCCTTTCGCAGTTACTTTGTCCCGATGACCAGCTGTCACTGGATCCGAGGAACTGCCTTTTTTTGCAACCAGTTCCTATCGGAATTATAAAATGATCACCAAGCACTCAAACTTTCAATCTATTTTTTTTTTCTCTTGTTGGATTCCCGCTGTTATAAAAACTGGATGAAAACGCTCTTCACCCAGACCAAAATGCTTGTGTATTCCGATTAATTCAACCAGAAACATATAAGACCGTTTTAATAAGTAAAAAAAAACTATTTTATTGATAAATTATATAGGCAAAAAATTGCCAAAAGAATTGCCGAACAAATCAAAAAGTATCTTGACTTTTTGAACCCCCTATTTTATAGAAATACTGTATAAACAGGGGTGAGCAAAAAGTTACATAACTTATTAAAAATACTCAAAGCATTCATGTTAAATTTGTATATATATACAAAAAAATAATATATATAGTTTTTAAGGTTATTAAGAATGAATACTTTCATCTTTTTAACTGTTTTATTATTTTTATTTTTATGATGTGAAATTGTTGTAAAATTTGTTTAGTTTTTTTATTAATTCAATTATTTTTTAAGTATGTAAAGAAATTTTATTTGACTGCAGCAGGAAACGAATTTAAATATAAGTGTTTTATATTATAATTGTTTGTACATACTGGTTATCTACAGCGATGAAATTTGTTATGTTTCTTGAAATAGTTAGAAAATCTGTCAATTCAGAGATTAATTTTGAAATATTCGTGCTAAAAATTCATAATATTGTAAACTTTTAAATGCAAATAGAAAGCTTGGTGTTCTCTCTTTCTAAAACCGTTTAGATCAAACTGTTATGTCTAACCGAAAGGAAGATATGACGATTTTTATGAGGATGTGTCCTTTGGTGACACATTTAGCACAATATCACTCACTGTGTTTAAATTTTTAAATGCAAATAGAATGCTTACTGTTCTCCCTTTTTAAAACCGTTTATATCACACTATTATGTCTAACCGAAAGGAATATATGACGATTTTTATGAGGATGTGTCATTTGGTGACACATTTAGCACAATGTCACTCACTGGGTTTAGATATTTGGTGACAAATGCGGCACTACGTGATCAGAAAGGTTAATTCATATTATAAATATATGTGTCCTGTCAGTGTCCTTTGGTACTCTCGTGTGCTTTGCATTCGGTGCACGTGTCTGGCCCATCTTAGTCTTTGGAGCCTTAAATGGGCAGAGTCTGGGAGCTTGTTAGATATCATAGAGCTCATTATTGTGGCGGATTCCCCATGCCTCTCCCTCTCGCACCGCTAATAAGATTCTTCGAAGTACCTTTCTTTCGAAGGTGTCCAGGTTTTAATATAATAAAACAATAAATAGCAATGATAAAGAAAATTATCAATATTCTGATTTAAGCAATGCATATTTTCACGCTGCAAATAACCAGTACGTAAAATTCTAGTTTTTAGTGTATTTATTGGAAATAATCTATGAACGTAAAATAGAAACAAGCTGGATTGGGAACTTTATTATATGAATTATGTAATACCATGTACTAAATGCAAGTTAAAAACGCTTTTGTGTACCTATTGTTACAATAATCCTTACGATTTATTTGCAAGATTGCTTGATTGTTTCAATGTTATTTTGAGTGCGGAAAAATATATGACTGGTTCAGATATTTGCAAAAAAAAATCAAATCGATGTGTAAAATAACAACAAATTGATAGACATCGGAATCAAAACGTTTCTTGAAATGACTTAAGCAGTGTTTGGTCACTAAATCTGAATGGTCAGGTTATTTCCAACCTTCCACTTCCTCATATCGTGAAAATTAATTTCTCTCAGAGCCTGTGTCATATTTGGAGATGCTGTGTGGTGGATTTTTAAGGAAAGGAAGTAGATGAAGTTCAGGTTGGAAAAAGTATAAGGGTGGGTAGAAATCTAAGGATTGGTCTGTCCAGGAGTGACTAACGCATGAATCCATCCCTCCTTCTGCGTTTCAGGGATTTGGGTCTGGAAAGATCAGCTGGAGAGGTAAAAGGATCTCCCTAAACCGGTCTTTCACGATCCGGCCCACCACGCAGTAGATGGGCATCCGTCGCCAAGACCTGAACACACCTCACCCAATAAACTCGGGCATCTCTGCTAGACTCAGTAGGGGTCCCCGGGTTGATTTGCTCACTCCCAAACGTAGCAAACCACTGGGATAACGTATGGCAGAGGTGTTGGTTATTCAATATATGGTTTCCAAATTGTTGTCATGTTGCCTCGTTATCTATTTGGCTAACGAAGTTTAAATTGCCAAGACAATGTTTGAACTTTGAATTTGCAATGTATCGAAATTTATAAATTCGTTTGTTACAGGACATAGTTAAAGCAATCGATCTCAAACAAACTGTTTGTATAATATCTGAACCAAGAAATATTTTATTTAAAAAAAGGTTTTCAAACAATATTTCAAGACCAGAGAGGACTTGTTAATATCAAAATGTAGCCAATCATGCGTAATGTTTATAGCACCATTTTATCAGAACACTATTGTAATTTTCTATTAGATCGTTCCGGATTTTAATCAGTTGAGAAAATAAATTAAATATTTGTTTAAATATTCCGTCCATAAATATACAAATTGCGGTCGCTAAAATCGTCCAAATTCATTGCAAGTTTAAAAAATTTATCGTAAAAGATTTTATTTTCAGTTTTTTTTTTGCATTTAACTCTCACGTTACCATGCGGGGTAAGTATGTTACCCCACCATTACATTTTTTTCATAATTACAATCATAATGCGAATATTCGATTTGATTTAATTCACATTCATGCATCGTATCATACGCATAAAAGTGATTCTACATGAGATACCGTGACGTATTTTCCTTTATGATTTTTCTTAAAGATACATTTTTCACAAACTCATTTTTGTCACGGGTTTAATCTCCTGCTAGCCAAGTTCTCCATCGTTGCACAAGTATTGTTTGAAAACCTGTTTGTTTGCTTTTTATTGTAATACGAAGTAGGGAATTGATTGTCTATGATGTGTTACGTAAATAGAGAAGACACTTAAGTTTATAATAGTCTATGGTTTGTTGTAAATGGCTGATTCACGCTTGATGTATGTTTCTTGTTAACGGTATCAATATTAATGGAAGCAAAAAAAACTTTTTTTAAACTTAATGATTAAAACCTCTGATTGTAATATTTAATCAATGTAGACAATAATATTAGTGAAACTCAATATATGGTAGAGCACTGACCCAGCAAGTCAAAGGTCCTGGATTCGAGTCCTAGTTGTTACTGTAATTTTCTCTGATTTTTCGATTGAGTTTCGCTAATTCTTGTCGTCATTAATTAAATAAATAAAAAAACTCTCTACATTTAACCCTCACGTTACCATGCGGGGTAACTAGGTAACCCCACCATCACAAAAAATTCATACATAATCAAGTAAGTACATAATTGATTTACGTGATAACAAAGTTAAAATTCTCTCTTTCAACTGCAGGGATTTTTAAAGATGAGGGGTTAAGATAATTCTAGTGAAGAAATGTCCAGAGAAGATGTTGTCTATAATATATATTTATTACAATATTTTGAAACATTATTAAGCGTGGGTTTTATGCAACAAACCTTTAAAAGGCAGAATTAAAATGTTATTGTTATTAAACAGCTTTATTAATTATTATTGTTTTTAATTGTATTGTGAAATGAAAGAAAATTCCATTGTACTTTGATCTGCAAGAATTTAATTCAATTTGTTTTATTATTGTATTATACCAAACACGAAATATTATGTTATATTTTACATAACTGTATAACCTATTTATTGTAAAAGTATAATATTTATAAAAATCTACAATTTTGATATGATTTGAGATTTTTAGACAAAAGTATTATATTGATTTATTTTTGAGGTAATATGCCGTGTTGTGCTACCTTCAGCTTTAACCAACGGTTCGGATAGTATTACAGTATCAGGGCAGATATGTTATCGAAGATTGTGGTGAAGTGTGTACTTATGTAAGTAAATGCGATACCGTGTTGCCAGCTCCAATCCACCAAGAGCTAAAGCATACATTAGATTAGACATCTGCCCTGATGATGGACACTGTAATTTGTCCGAAACTTTGGTTAAAGAAGGAGGTACCGCAACACGGCATAACACCAAAAATCACCCGAAATCTACATTTTTGTTTATTTTTGCTTCTGCGCAAGCAATTTTAAAATTTATTTAAATTAGTTAATTCTGACATTATATGTATTTCACACATACTATTATGACAGTAATGTCAAAGAGTGCTGATGTTGTTATCTTTGAAATGGCATTATGTGACAGATTTGTTTCACATGTAACCGAATTATGTCACATAATATGAATGTAACGCCGCTGTCACCTTTGAGAGTGACATCTGTGACTCAAGGACAAAATATCATTCGAACAAAATATCCTCCAACAAAATATCTACTAAAACCTCCAAACAAAATACTAACCTCACCTAACCTAACTTAACCTTATTTTACATTTAACTATTTCTGAACAATAATTTATATAATTTTTGTCCCATTTTTTCGTTAGGTTAGGTTAGGTTAGGTTTTAGTAGATATATTGTCGCGGATATTTTGTCGGGGCGTATTTTATCGCTGGATGAAAAGTCACGGAACCGAATTGGACAGTACCTATCTCATATGACAGCGATGTTACATAATATTATTATGGTTATGCCATAAAAGACAAATAATTTCGTCACATATAATTTTTGGTATCAATTTTGATTTGATGTACCTACTTCCCTTGTTCTTTTAATTTATTTACACTGTGAATTACTAAAAAAAATGTTTAACATGTTTAAGTTAACTTATTTTTAAAACGTTCAACCCTCAAAGCCATGAAACTAAAAAAAAATTAAGGAGAACATTTTATTAAGTATATATAAAATCCTGGAGCATTGCTTGTTTATTGCTATTAAAACTACCTAGTACTTCAATTAAGTAACGACCGTCTGCGTTTCATAAATATATGAAAACCAAGCCAGAATTAGATTTTGGTGTAACAGAAATTAAAGTGTCATTCAAAATGACCAATGACCGCCATTTTGTTAATTTTTGACATGATTCTACGTCCTTTTCAACTTTTGAACAAATTATGATTAACATAAAAGCTCAACTGTCATGTTGTTTTGCTTGTCATTTGAACACAAGTTGATAGAAAACTAAAAGAGACCCAAGATTAGCGTTTAACAGGGATCTTTCAAGTCAAGTGTAAAAAAAACTAAATGGTGAGGATTGTCAATTTGATGTCAATAACAATGACAATGTAAGATTATTTGATTTTTGCAAAAAGCTCAAATTCCATCATTAGAAAAACATACTATCGTTGCAATTAAAAATCTTTAATTGTACTATATGAATTGGATTGTTTTAAACCACCGTTTTCAATTCAACTTGGCAGTTTCGGAGTTAATGCTTGAAATGAGGGCTCCAAAGCATAATCTAGCTCTGCCAGAGAGAACCAATCAGAGAAATACTTTCTTGACTAATCATAGACCGTTTTTCTCCGATTGGTTCTCTCTGGCAGAGCTAGATTAGGTATGCTTTGGAGCCCTCATTTCAAGCTCTAACACAGAAATTGCTAAAAATTGAGTTAGTTCTCTATGGTTTAAAATGATCCAATTAAAAGATGGTGTGCTTTTAAAAATATTTTGTTAATTGTTTCATGGCTTTGTGGATTATACGATATTATCAACAGAAATATTTAATGTTATGTTATATTATATTATATTTAAAAGGTGCGAATAAACGTATATGTAGGTATATGAATTGTGTGTTTTATTTAGAAAAAAAAATCATAAACTTAGTGTAGGTATTCATAGACATATTATGAATAATACTAGACCAGCACATAAAGGTGAGGGGGAGAAACCAACTAAAGCGGGGCGCAGAGCGGGAAGATGTATTTGGTGGATATGTGATTCGTCAATAACTCAATCTGAGAATATATGGGCATCTCGCATTATAATATCACCATTTAGTTCTTAAAAGTAAATTCTGCTTTTGAATGAATAAACCTTTTTACATTGGAGCGCGTATTGCTCGCCGCGTAATGAACAAATTTGCGAATTCCAAATACGGCAAAGTAAAATTCGCATATTTTCATAGTCCAATATTTTGTTGCCGTATTTAGTTAAGACACTTTTACAAATGTTTCATAATTTACGTACCCCACTAAACAGCGACGAGCACACGCCATGTATTTCGAGTGATAGTGTGTGTTACAAAAACGACCATATTATGTGTTTTACACGTTTTCAAAACAAAAGCCACTACTTTTGTCGTGTTATTTCGTAAAATGCACCGATGAGTGCTCGACGCTGGCTCACAGAAGAATGACGACGTCACAATTTTTAGATTCACGCGAAGCCATACTCGATCCCAGCCGGTTCCAATGGAACCGGTATGGGGAGGGGGAAATAATACGCTTTTATCGCTTAGGGCAGGTCTACTAATATTCATATGTCTATGTGTGTATTGTATAGGTCGGTAACTTAGTTTCAATATCCTTCAATAGATGTCGTTAGTATGATTAGATATATGAAATCTTAACAGATGTCAGTTGAGTATTATTTTAGAAGAGTACCGACTATCGTAGTTCGTGTCTAATGTACGAACGGTTACGACGATGGTTAAATATGGTTAATACGATGGTTAATAGGGCGGACGCCATCAGTTTGGCGGCCCGCAGCGTTAGAAATACTACTGAGTATTAATGAACGGAATTAAGATATTCCACATTACGTTATGTGTAAGTAAAAACATGTCGTTTCTTCAGACATAACAAACTTATTTTGTGGAACCATTTTACAATTTAGGAGGCGGGTATAGGAACCGAATAATTATTGGATAACCAACACCTCTGCCATAGGTCACCCTGAGTGGTTCGCTACGTTCGGTGACCTAGCAGGGGTACCCAGATTCGTGGGGTCAGGTTTGTCCGAGTCTTGGCGACGGATGCGTCTGCCCACCAACTGCGTGGCAGGCCGAATCGGGAGAGACTGGTTGAGGGAGATCTTTTGATCTCTCCAGCAGGACTCTCAGCAGGATTTGATTCGCAGTGGAAGGGATAGATTCATTCTTCCGTCACATCCGGACACACAGACCTCCAGATTCCTACCCACCATATCTGTTTCCTTCCCGTCCTTTCCTCCCTGTCCCTAAAAAGACCCTACACACAGCATATCCAAAGATGACATAGGCCCTGTGGGGAATAATTTTCCTCAGGGCCTCCTGTGTGGAGCTAATGTTTTTTTTTAAATTGAAGAATTCTTAGTTTTAACCACGTTATTGTTTAAAAAACCAACATGTTTCTATAGCAATGCTTACATCATCAAGGTTTACTTAAAAATAATTACAACAATAGACATAGACTTTTGGGAGGCGGGAATGTGTACCGCCGCCCCTGGAACCTTTATTGGATAACCAACACCTCTGCCATAGGTCACCCCAAGTGGTTCGCTACGTTTGGTGATTTCGCAGGGGTGCCCGGGTTCATGGGGTGAGGTTTGTCTAGGTCTTGGAGGCGGATGTCCAGGACACACTAAACCCCAGATTCCTAACCATCCCTTAAACCCTTTTCCTTCCCAGAACTCTCCTCTCCTTATTTTCCTAAGGGAAATTATTTTCCTCTGGGCCTCCTGTGTGGAGCTCATATAAAAAAAAGACTTAAAGGTGTCAATGGATAGACAGGAGTGGGAATAGGGCATAATTTACAAAGGGAACAAATTTAATAATGAGTCAACTAAAAATATTTTTTGATTATTCATAATTTTTAAATTCATGTCTATACTCTTTCTAATTTTAGAATAAGAATCCCCTCAGAAAATCGCCAATTTGCACTTTAAATGTCTTAAACGAAATGACATTTTACGAAAACTTTGTGTTATTACCGTTTCACAATTAATGCTCTATAAATGAAACATTTCTGAACGTAGCCGAATAGTAATAACTGTTTTAGACAGGTTACAAAATAAGCTTTCGAATTATTATATTATAAATAAATATTAATATTTGTAAATATTAAAATTTAGAATGCAAACATTAAAAAAATGTCAAAATGACTCACGTGATGTATTTATGTAAAAACGGTACTAAAATCACAGATTATGTAAACAACAATACTTATTCTATTGTATAAATGTATAATAAACATTTTCGTTACCTCACTTTTCAATCATTTCATATAAAAATGTTTAATAAAAATTAACAATGTCGGGAGCGGGCGACCCGCCCGTGGGAAATTTGGCGGGATAAATTATCTGTCAGACTGCGCGTCTGACAGAATGTTCTTTTTAGGTATTTCTATGGACAACTTGAATAGAGATGTGCAGCATGATTCACTATCGACCTTTCACTTTTTATTTTAACTCCAGATACTAATATCTACAGCCCGTATGTTTGACGAATATCTACAGCTCATATGTTGAACTAATATTTACGAACTTCAGAGTGTTGATTAATATCTACAGAGCGTAGGTTGAACTAATATCTACAGAGCGTAGGTTGGACTAATCAGCTAAATGTGTCCAATAGTCCGATATTAGGGATTTTTACATACATACTTACATAAATTAAGTTTTTTAAACTGCATACGCAATATTACGTTATTCCAATATGCTATACATAATTGCAAATCCAACCTCTGACAGTACTGTAGATATTCGTCAACACTTTGGTTCTCATAGATATTAATCAACAGTTTGAGCTGTAGATATTCGTCAACACTTTGATTCCCATAGATATTAGTTCGATTTTTTTTAGTTTTTGGAATTCCTGTAGATATTAGTAGACGCCTCCTTTATTTTACGGATGTAACTAAAACAATAACGGAGTTATAACGGTTTCTATGGAGACACACGCGTTGACGAGTAAACACGCTTATTGTACTTGACTGCTATCGTTATTTTAACGAGTATACTTGCTTACGTTGCTGAGGGGTTAAATATTATAAATAATCCAAAAATGTTTTTAAATCACCGATTTTTAAACTTCTTCCCTTTGTAAATCATGCCTTATTGCCCCCCTTCCCACATCGTCTATCCATTGACACATTTTAAGTCAATGTCTGTTATAATTAGTTTTAAGAAAATCCAGATGAAGTAAAGCATTGCTCACGAAATATGTCGGCTTTTAAAATAATAAATGTGGTTAAAACTAAGAATTCTATTAATTTTGAAGAAAAAACATGGATTGGATTGTTTGACTCGACGTTTAAAAAGATTTCTTTTTTACATTAACTCCACACTCCTCCACACAGGAGGCCCAAGAGAAATTATTTTCTAAGTGTCATTTTTAGAAATGCTGCGTGACAAGATCAACGGTGTAGAAGACAGTAAACACAAAGATTCCACAGTCGAGGCATTGAACTAACGAACAAGTCATAGAAACGATGTTGGGCTCGCGTTTGGCGTATTTCCTTTCTGAGCCACATCATCTAAGCATCTTCCATTGAAATACCAATATTGGAGGTTATCCACCACATACCCGCCCTGGTATAAAGTAATAGATGGTTACTCCTTCAGGTAAATACAAACAGGGCAAGGACAGCAATCCCACTTGACTCCTGTGCTCTAAAGATTGCAATCTTCTTATTAAAGAGAGGCTGCCAAATTCAACAGCGGGGAGCACTTGCGATTTACACAGGATCAGAAGTTTTGTACTATTTCCATATCTGCGGGCCCTGTACAGTACGCCCAGCTTCTGAGAGGCTAACTTGACTCAACTAAGAACATAATATTGGTAAAACTATTTAATTTATTTTAATTTAACTCTTAATTTAGAACCAGTTTTGTGTTCAGAATGTAACGAATAAATTCCAGATTCGCATTCATCTGAACTTCAAAGGAAACCATCCTCTTGTTGAAGTGCAGTTATAAAATTATAGTTGCAGACTACTATGTACGCGCAGCCTGAATCGATGAAAACCCATATTAATGATCTGAGTGTATTTTTAATTCCCCGCATACAGATTTAATTTAAACCAGTTTTGTGTTTAGATTATAACGATAAATTAAATTTAAAAAAATGCAGATTCATCGAGAAAGCCATGTACCGAGTGAAGCTTAACTTTTGAGTTGCACACCATAATTCTGAGAAATTGACCCGTGTGTATTATTTAAGCTAGTAGATTCTTACGCATTCTAACTTGATTGTGTTATAAACACAACGTAAAAATTCGAGATGCGAAATACTCTGCTGGCGCAATTCCAGGGGGGTGACCGGACAACTCAGAATCGTGCAACTTCAACACCTTTGAAAAGTCATTAAAAGTGATGAAAAAAATGATTAATGGGTAGATTGGTTATGGGCTATTTATGAAAACAAAATTTCGTTTTCGGTTTTAAAGTTGCATGATTCTGAGCTCATATCATTCAAGATCATATCATAGAACCTTCAAGGGATATCATTAACCCATTGGCCACAAACCCCGGCAGCCTGCCGGGTGTGCAACTCAGGTACTTAACCACAAACCCCGGCGCGCTGACGGGCTACAGTAGGTCCGCCAAAAAAACGGAAAACAAGCACGACAGTGACATTTTTGAATAAATTTTTAAATGCTGAACGCTCTGTAGGTAATTATCATTTATTTCGTAGAATTGGCAATAATATGTTTCTTATGTTTTTTTCCCTGATATTTATGTTCCGAGTTTTGCATGCAACCAGCCGCCATTTAATTTCTTCGAAATTGCGAGTGGTACTAAGCTTTTGGTAGTGACCCTGAACGTCCCTGATTGCTTTGAGGACTATCAAACCAAATATTTTTTTTTTGTTATTAGTATACATGTATGCAAAAAGCAAAAATTATTATTGTTCGACTTATGAAAATTATGTTTTTTTGGAACTTTTTGAATAAAATGTGGAAAAAAACTTACGAAAAAAGAGATGGTTATGTTTGTATCCTTATTTACATATATTTTAATATTTTTAAAGACTTTATTTTTATTTTTTTCTGTAGCTTAATCCAATATGTAAACAAATTTAAAGAAATTAATTCATTTGAATATACGGTTCAAGAGTTACAATAGATTTAGTACACTAATGCAGGTTTTCAATTTTTGGTACAAAATTAATTCAGTGGTGAAGGCCAATTTTTTAGCACATTAATTCTGTGGCCAATGGGTTAAGGGTCGACCGAGATCTCGGTCTCGGTCTCGGCTACAAATTCTAACGAGAACTCTGTCTCGGTTCTCGGCGAAAAATCGGCGAGATTCTCGGCCATAACCGAGACCGTTGTAAGTAGGTACGCTTTAGGATAATGGGATTCAAATCTACCGCGCCCGTCCACATTCGTCACTCGGTGTCAGTGCGTGAGAGAGCAGCTGTCGATGTTATTTCGATTTAATGTATTTACCAAGTAGGTATTAATGTTTTATTGTTGCTATATCATGCAAAAATAGCGCATTTTCATTTTTTTCTCAATTTATTTATTCTCGGTCTCGGCTCTCGGTCTCGACCGAGATTTTAATTTAGTCTCGGTCTCGGTCTCAGCCGAGAACTAAAACATGTCTCGTTCGACCCTTAGATATCATTCTCGCTTTCTGAGATAAGTTATACATTTCTAGATGCAGAATTTTCGTAAATATTTTTATTTTTATATTGAAGAATACTCGTCACACGTGATATACAAAAAATCGGAACCTATTTGGCAAATTAAGGTCATAATAAAACAAACGACGACCTCCGTGGTGCAGTGGGTACCTATGACTCTTGACTCACAATCCGGAGGTCGCGGGTTCGATCCCGGCACGCGCAAATAAATTTTATTTGATTAATTTGTGTTATTTCACAATTAATTCATTTAAAAAATAATATATAGTATATTTTGCGGCATGTTCCAGAGTGAAAGATAACCATTCAGAATTGAAACGTTGCTTGAAAATGGCTTTAGCCGTGTTTGGTGACCAGATCTGAATAGCCAGGTACTTCCCAACCTTCCTCTTCCCCACCTCCTTCCCCTCCCCACTACCTTCAGCCTCACAACATACCCCAATTGGGGATGCCATAGTCTCACTGGCTCCAGACGGGAGCAGTTGAGATTCTTGTGCGGTATTCACTGTAAAAAAAAAATGAGGATTTCTGCCCGGGCAGAAATTTAAAGTGCGCATTACACCATTCATCAGATTGCGATGAAACTTTGGGGATTTGAATGTGTGCTATTTCATGTAGTTTAGAGAAACAATTTCTCTATTTCAAAAAACAGCTGTACATTACTAAAATAATTTGTACATTTATCAATACTAAATCTGCAGAAAGAACCCAACAAATCCATACCACTAGAATTGGCTGAACAAAGAACTTTATGGCAATACATACTAAAACATCTTTTGGCCAAAGAAACTATTTATACCAAGCTCCAATTATTTATTTATTATATTTATTTATTTACTTAAAATTTACGGCACAAAGTGCCATTTACAAACATGTATTATTATTATATTTAAACAGTCATAGTACAGTGAAGAAAGATTGTTTTTTTTTTAATTTCTTATAATAAGAAAAAAAATTTCTAACAACTAATGAAAACTTCAAAAGGATACAGTGAAATAAAAAGAATAACTTGTTATGAAGTAACCTCGTTACAATACGTAAGGCTGAAATGTTTGATAAGTAGAGCCTTGTATTTATTTTAATAAGGAAATATGGAATATATATGTTTAATATTCTGCCAGACTACATTAAATCTTCAAATTCATTAGCTAAATTTAAAAAGAATGTTAAGAAGATATTTGTGTTAACAGAGGATTGGCATACTGTTTTTTCATCCTTGTCCTTTTTTAAATAATAAGATTTCAATTTTTAAGTAATAAGATTTGTTTTTAATAATATTTGTTTTGAAATAATAGCTTTTTTTTTAAATAAAGGTGGAACTCAAATAAAATCTATTTAGATTTTATTTGAGTTCCATTTGCCAAAATTGGAGTGTCACCCTAAATGTTTTGTACTAGCTTTGTTTCTTGGTGGGTATAGTAATTAAAGATTTATTTATGGTCTATATTGTTACAAATCATACTTAAATTACCCATCTGGTCACTAATATGATATTTTTATTTCTTACTTTATTGTGATATTTTAGTGTTTTAAATGTAGTGTATTTTAGTATTTTGTGTGTAAAATCACTCAAATTTTTAAAAGTTAACCTCAACACAGGCCTAGTCCTAGTGAGGTTAATTTTGTTTTGTATGTAAACATAAAAATAAGAATGTATGGTGAGAAGTTAAATAAATAAATAAATAAATTTTAGTGGCATTGCATCGCTTGCCGGGAACTCGCCTATACTCAAATAAAAAAATGTGTTGAAGATTGTTCAGATATTTCAAGCAATAATTCGATCACGAGGACAATTACATATGCAGTAGGAGCTATCCACTCTTATATGAGGAGAAAATTATAATTCAACATATTACTACAAATTATTTCATTTATTTTTGAAAAATTGACAGCTGTACAAAACACAACATAAAAGTTAATATTCAAATAAAAAATGAATAATTAAAAACAATATACTAATTATCACATATATACATCCACATTTAAAAGTGTTCTAACCCCGTTTTAATGCTTGGTTTATCTTTCAGGGTTCTTTTCTGTACAAAGAATAGACAAAATAAAACAGTGAACTTCAGGGTTACCTCAAGGCCCATGTTATCTTTGGGGATGCTGTTTTGAGGGTCTTTTTAAGGGAAATGAAGTTCTGGGAAAGAACTTGTGTCCAGGAATGAGGGCCGTAAGAATCCATCTCTTTCACTGTGGTGCAAGGCGATGGGTCGAGAGATTCCGGCTGGAGAGGTCAAAAGGTCTCCTTCAACCAGTCTTTCCCGATTCAGGTAGCCATGCATTAGGTGGGCAAATGCATCTGCTGTCAAATCTAGACAAAGTTCACCCAATGTATCCGGGCATCCCTGCTAATTAACCGAACGTAGCGAATCACTCAAGTCGACATATGGCAGGGGTTTTTATTTTTGATTTTAACTTAATGAGTTATACCTCAAATTGTAAAATTTAATTAAATAAAAACAATATTATTGAAGCCCAATCGAAAATCTGAAAACAGAAAAAGTTTCGGACTCTGGGTTTGAGTCCCAGATTTTTTCGGATTTTTATGTTTTCAGATTTTTGATTGGGTTTCGCTAATATTGTCTTCATTTAATAAAATTTTGTAGCAGGGATGTTGGTTGACAAATGGTTCCCGGGGTGGTGGTACCTATACCCACCTCCCAAAAATGGAATTCTGGTACTTAAATTAAGACTAAGGTTACAGAAGAGTTTTATCTTATTAATGAGAGCTCTCCTGACCATCCAAACGCGAATCCTCACGCCTTAAGATAGGCCTCATTTCTTATCAATCTAAGAAATATGATTAATTATTAAAATGATTAACTACCACCATATTATGTGCAAAAATAGATATTCTGTACCAACTAAAAGCCAAAGAAACAAGGTTCCGTGAGGTTTTCTTAGCGCCTTAATAAGCTAAATTTACACAATGTAGCGACACGTCAAAAATGTTATAATTCGTTTACTTGAACGCATTCAAAATGATGTTTATTTTCATTCATCTGCGTAAATGTCAAATTCATTTAGGTCATAGTGAAGAAGCCATTTAGGTGAAACTATACATTGAGATGTGCGACGGAAGGTTTCAAGTTTACAGTCAGACATATATTGTATCTATGATGTTTGGCTCAATACTATGAATTAGAACGTGCCTTTTCAAATAAATATTTTTAGAACATGAATAGTTACAGTGAGGACACGAGAAAGGTTTTTCTCCGCTGTGACTACGAATGTGCCTTTTTAAATTCGTCATTATTGAACTTGAGTAATCACATTCAGAACATGCGAACGGTTTAGCTCCGCTGTGAGTCATTATGTGTCTTTTCAAAGTCGAATTTTGTGAACACGAAAAGTCACATTCGAGACAGGTGTAAGGTTTTTCTCCGCTATGAGTTCGTATGTGACAAACTAAACAGGACTTTGTTGAACACGAATAGTCGCACTGGGAACAGGAGAACGGCCTTTCTCCGGTATGAGTCATTGTGTGATTTTTAAAAACTTTCTTGATTGAAGTTGAATAGCTGCAAAAGGAACACAAGAATCGTTTTTCTCCCCTGTGAGACACCATGTGTTTTTTCAACAATTTCTTTTGAATACACGAATAATTACAGAAAGAACAAAGTAGTTTTACTCCACTATGAGACATCATGTGAACTTTCAAAGTGGCATTTAAGGAACATGAGAAATTGCAGTCGGGACAAAAGAAGGAGTTTTCTCTACCGTGATTAACCATGTGAATTTTTAATTCCGATTTCGTTAAACACGAATAGTCACAGACAGAACACAAGAGCGGATTACGAAACGCGGGAACGGAATACGGAATACCACTATGAGTCAACATGTGATCTTCCAAATGCAATTTTTGCGTACATGAATAGTTACAGACAGAACACGAGAATGGTTTTTCCCGATTGTGAATCACCATGTGTTTTTTCAAGGTCTCCTTTAAAGAACATGAAAAGTTGCAGACGAGACAAAAGAAAGAGATTTCTCCATCGTGACTCCCCATATGAATTTTTAATCGCGATTTCGTTGAACACGAATAGTCACAGATGGAGCACGAGAATGGCAATTCACCAGTATGAGTCAACATATGATCTTTTAAATGCGACTTTTGCGTACACGAATAGTCACATTCGGAACAGGTGAATGGTTTTTCTCCACTATGAATCAACATGTGTCTCTTTAAAGAATATTTGCTCGAACATGCCAAGTTGCAAGCGGAACACGAGAAAGGTTTTTCGCCACTGTGAGTCTTCATGTGACTTATCAAATGCGACTTCCTCACACTTGAATATTCGCATTCGTCGCACGAAAATGGTTTATCTGCACTGTGAGTTAGTAGATGCCTCTTCAAATGGGCCTTTAGTGAACATAAATAGTTGCACTTGGAACACGAAAATGGTTTTTCTCCACTGTGAGTCAGCATGTGCCTTTTTAAAGAAAAATTGCTAGAACACGTTACGTTGCACTCAGAACACAGTGGTTTAATTCCACCAGTAGTCAAAGACAGCATTTTTGATTTCTGATCTTGATGGGTTGTATTGCTCCATTTGCAACGTGAAACTGAATTTGATGTCGAATGAACCGACTCATTGGGTGCTTGATTCGTGCTTAAGTGTTCCTCATCTTCTTCCGAATGATTTGTTCCTGAAAAAATAATTACACTATTCATCATATTTACGACATGATTCTTCGTAGCCACAGTTCTATGAAAAGGAATACTTAAATACAATAAAACATAACTATTTTATTAACTATATTTAAAGAAAATTCATGAAAACTTGGTTTTTGAAATTTGGTTGCATCAGTTCGCAAACAAACTATACCTCGAAGATATTGTACCTACTCTGAAACAAGCTTTATAAACCAAACAAACTAACCATCATGATGTATCCTTGCAGAGGAAAGCAGAGAGGGTAAGCCGTAATAAAATCAACACTTTCTTAGCACAAAATTCTTGCTCTATCAACACTCAGACGTACCGTTCTAATTTTCTGACCTCGCGTCATAAATTCTCCTTAAACACCTTCCTCCGTCCATCCGCTATACGTGTACAAATCAGCCAAGCACTCATTTCCAAACCTTGTTAATTACGCTCTCCAAATCTCCACACTTGCAAAATGGCCGTACATGGTTTTACGTGATCTAATTTGCACAAAATTGGCATCAGCACTCTATTTTGGATTGCTAGCTTCGCTTATTTAAGACACATATTCAACAGCGTCAACTGCATTCAGTACTCCATTAATACATTTACCCTTATTTCAATACCCTAATCAGCCTTTCCAGTTCTCTTAACTATACTTTACAAATTCATACCCTTGCTCTAAGTATTCATTAATCACAATATGATAACACACGGTTTTCGTACTCTCTTCAAAACACCATGACAATACATAAAAGCAACAAACTCAGATATCGATCACTTAGAAATCGCACAGAAAACGATCATAAAGGTAATACTTAAAAAACATAGGCTAACTGATACAGACCAAATATTCAACAGTTGTGACGTACTAAAAACTCTACTAAACTCTACTAAACTACATTTTCGAAAAAAAAAACCAATATCAACAATCTCAAAATATCACTAAAGCGTTGATGACACACGGCTAGTTTACAAGCTACTATCTGGGAAATTCACTTTCTGTCAGTAAACTCGCCCAGTGTCATCGTGTCACTTGCTAACTAGCAGCGACTAGCTGCTAGCAGATTGTTGACAATCTACGAAAAAAAGTTGAAAGGTCGTTAACTTTACTCGCCTACACGCTTGCTCGTGATTGGTTTATTTATGTTTCCAACATGGCTTCCGATAAACAGCTGATTTCGACTGTCAAAAATGTGAAGAATTAGTTCACGCTGGTGTCGTTATTCTTGTTACTGGCGCTAAAACCTCAGTTGCCCACGCTTCTGAGCGAGGGACAGTTTTGTGTGTCATCATGACAATCTCACTCGCCGATTTTCCCGCTTTTAAACTTAGTAGATAGTAGCTTGTAAACTAGCCATGTGTCATCGAGGCTTAAGAGACCAGTATGACAATCGTACAAAAATAACATAAAAACTCCGACAGTGAATACAAGCTTTGGACAAAGGCACTATAAAAATATCATGCTTACACTTGAAAATAAAATAAAAGCAAACAAAAATACATTCATACTCAAAATAAATAAAAAATGGATTAAAGAACAAAAAAAGGCAATTTTACCAAAATCTCATGACATAATAAGAATAAAACACATACATGTAATACACAAAACCAATATAAAACACATCATAAAATAATTCATTTTACCTCTAATTTTACATTAATAACAATTTTTTTTTATTTTTAGTTTAATTTTAGCTTACTTTTTTATGCAGCATTATTTTTAATGTATTATGTATGTATAAATTTTTGTTTTATAAAATTGAGGCCTCAGCACAGGTGAGCTACCCAGTGAGGCCGAAATTGCTGAATTGTATTTGAAATGTAAGATATTAGCTCTATCTCTGCATCTCTACATATATTATTATAAATTAAAGTCCTCCGCGTCATCTGTCTGTCTGTTCGCGATAAACTCAAAACTACTGAACGGATTTTCATGCGGTTTTCACTAGTACATAAAGTGTTTTGTGAGGAGGGTTTAAGTATGTAATTTGTCAAGGATTTGTGTAAATTGGTTAAAACATAACGATAATTGTTAGAAGTGTCTGAAAAAGTCAAGCAGCCTGGTAGCTTTCATCGAAAACGCTGCCTAATCCTTTTGGGATATAACAAAACAATTCATGATGGGATATTACTCTTTTAAAGATCTACAAAAAAGTCCGCGAAGCAGTGGCGTAGCTAGCATGGGTTGCACCCGGGGCGGAAAACGTGGTGTCACCCCCCCCCCCCCATTAAAATTTATTTTTGAGAAATTTAAAACGCAAATTTCGACCTCCTTAAATATAAAAATATTACTAGCTATTCAAATGTGTAAACAAAATAACCAAATTTTTTGGGAATCCTGACTGACCGAGCCACAGAGCTACAAATAACAGAGTTCCGAGTGGAGTCTTCAATTCTAATATGCTGCAAAATTCTGAAGAAAATCATTTGCTGGCATTAAAACATCATTTTAATAACAACCCATATTTAAGTTAAGTGAAATAGTAAAGGTCCTCAGCGGCGCGAAGGCATATATCTACCTTTTACGGATAGCTTACTATACCCATTCTATCTTCTAAAAAAATGGTCATGTACATTGCGGTAATTAAAAAGTTATTTAGACGGATACAGTATTAATCCTTATTAACTTAAATACGTTAGTTATCCCAAGCATTTCATGCACATTATTATAATCTTTCACACCATCTCTTCGGATTATAAATTAAAGTCCTCCGCGGCATCTGTCTGTCTCTTCGCCATAAACTCAAAGACGGCGGTGGTTATAAAGGTTGGATAACCATCCAGTAGATGACGTTGTATTTTATTAGCCACAGCAACGCCGGGTCAGCTAGTATTAAATAAAATAAATAATAAATAAATAAAATCACCATTGATTTATTCTGCATGTGTACATTATTCATCAGACACGAGAGACCGTTTCCGAGTTGCAATGCAAAGTAACAGGCAATGAGTGTTGTATGTTATTTCTTACCATCCGCTTGGTCAGTAGTCTTGGAGTATTCAATGCATTCCTGTTTAATACTCGGGACTTCTATTTCTATAAACGTTAGGGGAATTTCACGCTCTTTTTCATTTTGAGACCCTGGTTCTATTTTGATGGTAACAGCTCCTGGTGAAGGAAGATCCATGGTACGGCTGAGCGATTTAAAATATTTCTGTAAGCCTTCTAATTCCGGCTCACAACAAATGATGTCTGAAATAAATAATAGACTTAGTAGAGTTCTGAATATCCATAATAAAGAAGCATGTCCTGAATGCTTTTTTGCTCCTTTTACATTTTTGTTGGTACTTGCCAATTTATTTGAAATTTATTGTATTATTTATGTTCTCTATTTTATGCAGGTGCTTGCAGGATTTTACAGATGCAATGCCGCCTCATGAATGAGTTTTCTTTTGCCCTGTTTAATTTATCTTTGTCTTACTAACCTATTTTTTTGCATTTTGTTTTTCCTGTTAAGCACTTGCATACTGCTTACTAACAACGTATGCAAGGACACTGGAGATCTAGATTCATTCAACATAAATAAATGTAGCTTCCTTTAACAAAAAAAAATAGAATCTTGCGAGAGCCTTGAAGGAGTAACCAGGGCGGTATAAGTAACAGATAACCTCCAATGCTCCTTTTACTAACGTAACCACTGAAATGGAGTCCCAACTCCCTGGAGCTAGAGAAACTATGGCACCTCGAAATAAATTGGTATTGAAAAGACACAAATTGTAGGAGGGAGGAAACACAGAGGACGGTAAATCGTTCCACAGCTGTTGAACTCAAAAACTAGTCGTAGACACACACCACTATTTTTCATGTGACAAATGTCAACCGTGTATAAATATTCGCGTTTGTTTACTCCCGGCTTCACACCGGTATCGAAGGTATCAACGATGCTAGTTCCTGGGAGCATCTTCCGTTGAAATGCCGATAGAACAAGGACAGCATTCCCACTTAACGCCATTGCTATAAAGATTGCAATCTGGTTGTTAAGATAGGGGGATCGGGACCGCCGCGTCTGCGCAGCAAGGGTTTTTTCATGTACTTCGGGGTTCCAGAACTGTCAAATTCAACAGTGGGGCGTACCTACTTGACGATTGTACAGGGTCATCAGTTGTACACCAAGTAGGTATATTGAATATGTAGCAATAATTCAAAGGGAAGTTAATAAAGAGGGATGATTGAAGAGGAAAGTTAAGAAAGAGGGATGGTTGGACTGAAAATATGAGGAATAGGGTTTACGAAAACAATGTCAGATCTCAGAACACCACGGAATTTTACCACGAATTTAGGTAGAATAACGTAAGGTGCAAGCCTCCAGTATTTACAGTTAATGTAACTACTTGTATATTATGGATAAATGGAGTCAAAACGACTACATTGTGCGAATACACATGTTAAGAATAGTGACATCTATGAGATAAATACTGTAGTTAATTATATTGGTTTAATTATTCTTAGTTTATTAAAAGAGTATGCATATTAGAGACCTCTGTAGGAATTTTTATAGAAGCTAGTGTTACCGACCAACTAAATTAGAGCACGTGACCCAGTAGTTGTTCAGTGCCATTATTTATTATTCTTGTCTTTTTAACAGTCTGAAAGACGGTATTTTTACAGTTTTTAGCAGTATAAAAGGGGTGTTACTCAAATATTTCTTTCTCTCGCATTAACCGATACTTAGAGTACAGACCCCGTGTTGCCTAGGCGAGGTCCGGGCTAAAATTAGCTTCAAAAAGTGTTGATTTCATTGTTACTCAAAAGTGTTTGTAAATAAAACGACTCTTCAGTAAAAAAAGTGTTTTACAATAAAAAGTCCACCACCCTAGATGATATTGAAGTGAATTTGACAACACACAAACTACAGAACGTATCGTAGAAGTAAATTCACTTTGCCAGATTGAATGACTGAAAAACTTCAGATTAACGTGACTTTAATCTCCGCCGACTCTTACCCATTTTTAGAAGATTTAGAATGTTACAATGAGACGCAGAGTAAATCTATGCCAAAAGTTTCCACGGGTTGGATGAATGCTCCTACACAAAAACGTCTAAACACCAGAAATAAAAAGATATGATGTAAAGTACTTGCATTATAACTTCATAAGAGCCTTAATTCGTATTTATTTATTTATATTACATTCACGGTATAAATATACCATACGCGATGATTGCATATCACAGTTAAAAGCACATCAAAATATTAGAAATAATTTAAAAAAGAATAACAATTAAATGTGGAATTTGATCGTAAAATGACACCTGAAGAGTATAAAATAAATGACAGTTCTGATGGATATAAAAGTAAGAGATACAATTACATAAGTACAAGATTATAATGTGTTAATAAAATAGACTTAGATTAAATTAATATTGATAGAAACGATTTGATAGCAAAGCCTTCTTATACCTACCTTCCGTCCAGGTAAATTATTGCATATTATGTCTGAGTATGAGTTTCACACTGTTGTCAAAAGTCAAGTCAAGAAACCAAAAAATGAGTTGCTTTCACCATAGAAGTCTTTTTTTACATGCATCTCGCAAATCTCTTTACAAATGTATTAACTTATACGCAATTTCTCATGCATACATTATAGTAATAACGTTAGTAGTGTTGAACGCCTTGAACTTGCTGCTATATTTGGCAAAACACTTACAAAGATTTTGTTGTATTAACGAATATACGTGAAGTCAAACCTAACCAACAAACTAGTGATAGAAAGCGGCAAAGCGCCAACAACGCTTAACTTTTAACCATAGATTCTGCAAAATAAAGAAAAAAAGCTTCTGGTGTGAATGTTGGATTACCGATCTACCTTCTCAATTGAGAAGGTAGATGAGCTTTTTTTCTTTATTTTGCTGAATCTATGGTTAAAAGTTAGAGCTCGTTCACATTGAGCATATAAATATAAAAGATCATAGCACGCCACATATCGCTCTGCATACAATCCCTTCAGACCGTTCACACCTGAGCGCTTTATGCGCACATCAACCATAGACAATGAACATCTTACGCCGTAACCGCTCCTGAGGCGATATGCCAACAGTTAAGCGCCCCCCACTCCGACGAGAACAGGAGAGGGGGTCATTTTAATTACGGAGCTGTGAAGACCGGTGGGTGACAGATGTCAAGTTCATAGATTCAGTGCAAAAAATGCGCACTCCGTGGCCGCTCGCTAATTCAACTGACCCCCTCTCCTACCAAGGAAGAAATATTTTATCTGCGCCGTGTGAACGGCACAAAACATAAGCGCTCGCGGTTCAACAGATACCTGCTAGCGGTTATATTAGATGTCTGAACACCCCTTAAGCGTTGTTGGCGCTTTGCCGCTTTCTATCACTAGTTTGTTGGCTTCTCAAGCATACCATCCACGCTAGTGTTGGGCACAAATGATTTGTATTTAGCATTTTATTATCATTTACACAATCAAAGCTTCTGTGCATATCCTAGGGTCCTAGGGCGTTGGCAAAAGATTTCGATTTTGGTATTGACAAACATTTTGCACACTTTGATAGGTATTTGTGACCACACGCAAGCAATAAAAAAGTTCCTCCACCTACTTTATTAATGGTACGAAATGTGAAATAAAAAAAAAATTAGAATTTACCTACGGTAGAAATTTTAAATGACAAAAAACATAAGTCAGTATAAGTATTAGTTTACAAAAGTACCTAGACATACCTACATTAAGTATGTATATCATTTGTAATTCAAGAGTTCTACATATCAAATTTACAAAAGGACTAACAGAATTTATTTGGTTATGATAATTTCTATTATTTAGTTACTTCCGTCACTCCAGGACATACTGACCCTCAGATTGCTATCCACTCCTACCTTTTTCGCTCTCAGAACGTCATTAACCCGCCCAAATCCACGATGCGATTATAGTTTACAACGCTCTTTAAAACGTCAATACCTCCTCAAATGCTTCAATCATTAAATCAAGATTTTAGGTATTCCTAAAAAATATATTTTTGCATCCGTAAAAAATATTTTAAAAATTGTGACGATTCTGTATAAAATAATAAAAAATGTTTTCCTAAAAGTCGACACATTTCTATGTCAGTTGAGACAACAATTTTAAATTTCTATGGGAATAACAGAGAAGACAAATCATTAATTCATTTCAACCTCATTAACCTACGTCCAATATTACGATCTCCTTTTAGTTATGTATGACAAAAAGAGATGTAAAATAAAACGTTAAGACCTTTTGCCTATCTGTAGAGATTATTTTACTTCTCGAAGTTGACATCATAATACGTTTGTCGTCGCTTTCTAGTGCATTAATTTGAAATGTCTGAAAACAGGGATGACAATATTAATTATCTTGCTGCAAAAAAACTTGGGTTGCTTGACATTCCGTTTTCATTTTAAAAAGAGTCACAAAAAAATGAGGAACCACATCGGAAGGTTCGGCCAACCGACCACCTGATCCTCAAACCAGAGTCATTTTTTAATTCCTTTCTGCGTATTTCCTTAAAATTAACGACAAAATGTTACGATTCTAGACAATCAGATGACGGGGGATGTTTTTTGTTTAGTTTTATGGGTTTTGGGTTATTTGCAGGGTCATGCCACATTAGTTCAGAAGTAATAAATGTTTATTTAATTTAATTTTATTTTTATCAAATAATCTTTTCGTGGAAGACTTGATTAAGACAATGACAATGCAGTGCTTTTTTACAATAACTCCACACAGGAGGCCCTGAGGAAAATAATTCCCCCCAGGGCCTATGACATCTTGGGGATGATGTGTGAAGGGTCTTTTTAGGAAAGGAAGGTTAGGAAGTTCTGAGAAGGAAAAGGATGTAAGGGGTGGGTAGGAATCTGGGTGTCATTGTGTCCAAGAGTGACGGACGTATGAATCCATCTCTTCCACTGCGGTGTAAGGCGATGTTCCGAGAGAGTACAGCTGGAGAAGTAATAAATATATAATAATAAAGCAAAACCCGGACAAATCTCTGCCCACGAACCCGGGCAACCCTACTAAGTCACGAAACGTAGCTAACTACTTGGAATGACCTTTGGCAGAAGTGTTGGTTATCCAATAAATGGTTCCCGGGGCGGCGGCACCCATACTTGCCTCCCAAATTGAAAAGTAAGGCATTGAACTGGCAAAGGAAAGATAATTGTTGAAATGCTCTATAATTGAGATTCCTGATATGTACCTATGTGTTGTAAAACCATATAGTTACATTATAGGTAGAGCCATGTTAATTTGTGGAGATCTGGATGGGATACAAGGCCGATAAAAATTATAATAATTTCCACCTTTTTATAACGCCGTTTAGTGATAAAGTCACGTCAAGTGTACTTGATGGATGGGAAAAAAAGGTACGCTTAATTAGTTAGGGCATTCAAAAAGGAAGAAACATGACAATACTTCATCCAAAATACGATTGTAAACATTACTGCACCACCATAAAACTCTTTTGTGAGGGTTGGGTGCAATATTTAGAATCTTACCTAAAACTACCCCCATAAAATAATTATTTTAAAAAGGGACTTTATTTCCATTGAAACAGTAGCAAAGTGACGTCTTTACAAATGATTATTACATGGAAGGAAGTAGCAATAAATATAAATGGTTAGGTTTCAATGAATTGAAGGTACAATTTGCAATGAATATTAGGATTTTAAAAATATATATTTTTTTAAATTATTTATTATTTTTACTATTTTAGAACGCTCACTGTCTTTGTGTAACTTGCTATTTCGATCATCTTCTAAAATGCATATTTTTCATAATAACGGCATGCCGCCGCCCCGGAAACCGTTTATTGGACAACCAACACTTCTGCCATAAGTGACTTCAAGTAGTTTGTTACGTTTGGTGACTTAGCAGGGGTGACCAGGTTCATGGGGTAGGTTTGGTTCCGGATCTTAGCGGCGGGTACGTCTGCCTAGCAACTGGCTCTGTGTGGCTGGCCGGGTCGGGAGAGACTGGTTGAGGGAGACCTTTTGACCTCTCCAGCAGGAAGACCTCTCCCCAAAGATGACATAGGCCCTGAAGCGAATTATTTTCCTCAGGGCCTCATGTGTGAAGCTAATGTAAAAAAAATAATGTATGTCTGCACTACAGTATCCACAGCTTAAGTTCTTATAGTTCCGTATAGTACTAGATGACGTGTGGTCGCCATTTTACGATTTAATATAGATTTACTATAAACGAATGCATTACATAATATGTAGGTAAATATAATAACAAAGTCTTTGTTTTGCTTTTTTGAAAAAATCTTTTACATCTACATTCTTACTTATATTTTATTATGATAAACACGTCGGATTAATGTTTAAATGAGAATTTACCTAATAGATTTTTGTCGTTATGTTCCTGTGAAATAAATATTTTAATTTGCTATGTAAACTATTTCCACTCATAAAAGTAAAATTTATCCTAAAGGTTATCTCTAAATTTCGGAAAAATGTTAAAACATATAAGTGAGTATTATAAAAAATACTAGTGTGCAGTTCACACCGGTAGAAGCGAAACCTTCAGAAAAAGAGTCGGAAGGCTACGAAGCACCGCATAAAGAGGAGACCGATTATTCTAACCCATTCTCTATAAATGCTATAGATGCATGTGTTTGTCTCCTTTTAGTGTCGCTTTTTCGTTTCATCCAGTTTCAAATCACAACGGTGCGAAAGAAATTTTCACTTCAAAGTAATTATAAAATTATTTTTTCGTGGTTTGCTTATTGTTTGTGGTTTGCTTTTTAGTGTCGCTTTTTAGTTTCAACTAGTTTCAAATCACAACGGTGCTAAAGAAGTTTTCACTTCAAAGTAATTATAACATTATTTTTTCGTGGTTTGCTTATTGTTTGTGGTTTGCTTTTTAGTGTCGCTTTTTAGTTTCAACTAGTTTCAAATCACAACGGTGCTAAAGAAGTTTTCACTTCAAAGTAATTATAACATTATATTTTTCTTGGTTTGTTTATTGTTTTTTTTGTCGCTTTTTCGTTTCATCCAGTTTCAAATCACAACGGTGCTAAAGAAGTTTTCACTTCAAAGTAATTATAACATATTTTTTTCGTGGTTTGCTTACCGTTTTTTTAGTGTCGCTTTTTCGTTTCATCCAGTTTCAAATCACAACGGTGCTAAAGAAGTTTTCACTTCAACATAATTATAATTTATATTTTCGTGGTTTGCTTTTGCGTAAAACTGTAAAAAAAATAAAATTCGAGTGTTCTTTAAGTATTGTATTTTTCTTGTAATCTATGTCTCTACGCAACTAGTGTTAAAACCACTCAATCTGGTATTAACTTAGATCAGCAAACATATTTTTTGTAAATGTATTTAAAAAATGATAGTAGGTCGGTGTCAGCCCTTACTAGTACCTAGCGCATTCCACATGTGGCTTTCTGAAACAATGATGCTCTTCTCGAGGCTAACGTGACCCTAGGCGGTCGCTGCCACAGCCGGCCCGCCTTGTTGGGCGTTTCAAATAATATTTGATTATTTATTATGAATGATTATTTTTTTAATATTTCAGTTTTAGGGCACAAAATCAATATTTTTTTCTTACAATAAATTCATATAAGCCAAATAAAAAATATTCACAACAATATTTTTACAAAAAACCCGAAATAATTTCCAAATCCAATAGAGTAACGCTGTGTAACAAGACGGTTTGTCGAGGGTATTTTTAGCATGGTATGGGAAAGGTTAAAATAAAAGACCTTCCACACAGCCTCCACAAAAATGGCATAAGGCCCCGAAAGAAATTATTTTTCAGGAGTAAGTATGAAAAGGACTCGTTCCGGCCACTCCGTGGTGTATCAAAGCGGCGATCCGCGAACCCTTCTCTCTGTGAACATCTGCGGGGCGCTGCATTGCCAGGGAAGGCCGAACATCCAACGTTACCTATACTTGGAACAAGTTCATCACGTGACTATCTGTTTGTGAAAGAAAACTATACCCTTTTTTGTAATTCCAAGCAATGATTCGATCACCAGGGCATAAAAATAGATATTTTCAACTCTTGAATGGGGAGCAAATGATGGTACACTTTGATGAAACAAACCATATATTTTATTGTAGGGAAATTGGCGGCTTCACAAAACAGGTCATACGCGAAAAATATTCAAATTATCACTGACAATAGATGATTTAAAATTTAAACTATCTAAAATTAAAAATTCTTATAATATTTATATCAAAGTCTCTTAACTTCGACGTTAACGGTTGGTTTAGTTTTCAAGTTTCCCAGGGGTAGGTACATTATAATAATAAAGAAAAAACAGTGAACAATTCTGATGCTTAAATTAAGAGGTCTCGATTAAAGCCACCTCAATCCGTACTCTTAACCCTTGAAATAGATCCAATATATTGTCAATGCAAGAATATTATCTGACAGTATTAATAGCCTAGAGTATGTACTGTTGAAATTTAATCGACCGTTTTCATGCGTAGAGTTTGTTACAAATCAACTTTTGTAATAGAACAGAATTAAAAAAATGGCGTCACTTATTTATTTATTTATTATGAATTTTACATAGGAATTGCAATAATTTGAAAGAATATACAAAGTTAAGAAAAAAATATATTAATATGACACAAAATTAAAGAATTACAAATGAATGACAAAAAATGACAAAAAATTAACACATATTGAAGTGACAGTATAAAGTAAAAATAGTAAGCTACGAGTATTATAAATACAAACATGAAGAAAAAGAGAACCTCATGTACATGATTGTGTACAAGATATTATGAACTAAAAAATTACTACGTGAAGTACGTAGTAGTAAATTTAAAAATTCCAGAAATAAGCATTGATGAAGAATATAAACATTCAAAGTATATTAGATTATAATCTAACTGAAAAGCGCTGACAAACAGCTGTAATTATTAAATGTTTGTATGTTGATAATCTTTCAATATTTTATTTAACACATCATCAACAACATATTTGTTACCAAGTATATGCAGGCGATTTATTATGGCATATAATTCAGCATTAGATCTTGTATTCGTACAATGGTAAGGTTATTTGTGGCGAACTGATCTACTCGGTAAGTACATGAAAACATATTAACGAAAGAAGTTCAGGAGAGTTCAACAAGTTATTAACATTTTTAAATAAATAAAATAAATCAGAACAAATTCTTCTTTCTTGGAATGTATCAAGTCCCAGTAGATGTAACAGGGAAAAGTAAATAATGTTTTCAATTGATATTCCAATTTTTTATGTTAGCAGAAAGCGCGAAAAGCGTCAGTTGGCAGGCATAGGTATTAGATTTATATTTATTAGTACTTTCGTCGATCCTTCGTGTACGGAGATCGATGGTATATGGTATGGTATGATTATTATTGTATGATTATTATTGTAATTTAGCACATTTACTTCATCGCAGTGGCGTAGCGTGGGTTTCGGCCGCCCGGGGCGGAGGAAGACTTTGCCGCCCACCCCCCCCCTTTTACTTCTACAGCTACTTCTTCCACAGATTTTCAAGCGCTGACCGGGGGGGGGGGGGGGGGGGGGGTAGATATCCTATTTTTTTATGCCGATTTTTATAATCCCATGTGCCGAGTACTCCAATAAAATCATAATTATAAATTCTACTACAAATGTATATATAACTGCTCTCAGAAGTCGATAATGGCATGTCTGTAATAGAATTTTGCATCTTTATCACACATACAAATGGAATGCAACTCAAATGCAAAGCTTCATTCGGTACACGATGAATCGGCAACTTATAGTTATATCGATAACACAAAACTGGTTTAAATTAAACAAAATATGCGGTATATCAAAACTACACTCAGAACATAAAAAAAGGTTTTTCTCTGATTCTAGCGGCACTTACATTCTGAACGCAAAACTGGTTTTAATTAAATCTGTACATGGTTAATTAAAACTACATTCAGAACATGAAAATGGTTTTTATTTGATTCTGGTATTAAATAAATAATCTGCAACTAGAATTTTATAACTGCACATCGAATAACAATGTTTTCCTTCGAAATGTATCAGCAGATGAATCCAACTGGAAATTTACATTCTGTACTGGTTTAAATTAAATCTGTACCTGGCGAATTAAAACTACACTCAGAACATAAAAATGGTTTTTCTTTGATTCTGGGAGCACATACATAGTCTGTAAATAGAATATTATAACTGAACTTCAAATAAGAAAATGTTTTCCTTCGAAATGTGTCAACAGATGAATCTACAACTGGAAATTTTCATTCTCAACACAAAATTGTTTTAAATTAAGTGTGCGAAGAATTAAATGTACACTCAGAACATGAAAATGGTTCCTCTTTGATTCTGGCAGCACATACATAGTCTGCAAGTAGAATTTTATAACTGCACTTCGAATAAAATAATGGTCTCTTTCGAAATGTATCAGCAGATGAATACACAACTGAAATTCATTCGTTAATACATTCTGAATACAATTGTGGGTTTAATAAATTAAGAGTGAATCTGTTTGTGAGTAATTAGGTTTACTTAGTATTACTCTCATAATATGCGTACGGTTTTCCTACGAAATGCGAAATTTGCAGATAATTTTTTTTTTATAATAAATATTTTTAATGAACAATAAAAAAAATAGTTGGATTCCGAAAGTATCGTAGAACATTTTCAAATAATGATTTGAAATGGTTTAAATTTTTCTAAGTTAATTTTATTATTTATTGTGAAAATTTGCCGCCCCCTTAAAAGTGCCGCCCGGGGCGGGCCGCCCCCCCCGCCCCCCCACGCTACGCCACTGCTTCATCGTACGTGAAGGTGGTCATATAAGAGCCTCAAAATTCACTCCGCTCGACCGAATAAATCATAACTCCGCAACGGAAGGGTTTCCATGAGTTATTTGTGCATCGTCGTGAAGATCTTGAGGTGCTCTAAAAAGCAAGCTGAACAGAAAAACATAAATTATGTCTAATGACGAATGAAATACATTTTCACGTAAAAATCCAAAGGATAGTGTAGAAATGCTACCCATCCAATTTTTTTTGTTACAGCCTTGAAGCTGATATCAAATCTATCGAACGTTATTAATAGCCTTGCGTCCATGTGGTTGAAATTTAAGAACCCGACTTCGAATAAATCTCTGATGCCGCGCCTTATGCAATACCATCCCAGCACTTGAAGTTTGTTAAAAAGCTACTATTGTAATAGAACCGAATTCAAGCAAGTAGTCAATAATTCCAAAAGATGGTGCCAATTAACAGCTAGCGTGAGGAACGTCGGCTGGCAGGCGTAAGTACTTTGGATTTGTAATTTCGTGAATCTCTCCGGGAATGGAGAAACTGATGATAAAACGATTATTATTGTAACTGGCAGTTGTGATTTTTCCAATGCGTATATATATAATGTATGACGTCATTGCCTCTAACGGTATTTTTCCCCGGTGACTACGTATCACTGGATCCCGGTGACCAGCTATTTTCGTAACCAGTTCCTATCGGATTTATAAAATGGTCACCAACACCTAAACTGGGCAAAGCCGAACCAAAAACCGCCCGCAGCACCCAGCAGCAAAACCTGTGGAGCGCGTTTTTAACTGCTTGTTATTAAACTAATATTATCCAAAATAATTAAATCTGAGTATATTATACGTAGGTACATACCGCTTATAACAATATAATTTTTTTTACCGTCTGCAAAGATGCGATAAAAGTTACATGAGGTTTTTTTAGTGCCTCAATACTCTACTAAACTTGCACGGATTTGACACGATGTACTAGTAACACTTCAAACAATGTCATTACTTGAACTTTCCACACACCAAATTATTATTTCTAGTACAACTGCGTTACGCTACGATATAACAATGAGCTCTATACTTTGTTTAAGGAGCTAAACGTCGCAAACTTTATAAAACTGGAAAGACTTCGGTGGCTGGGTCATGTGGAGAGAATGAGCGAGCATCAAGCACCAAA
This sequence comes from Limnephilus marmoratus, assembly GCA_917880885.1. Lineage (NCBI taxonomy): Eukaryota > Metazoa > Arthropoda > Insecta > Trichoptera > Limnephilidae > Limnephilus > Limnephilus marmoratus. The sequence continues at coordinate 45,114,118 of OU862913.1, forward strand.
GTCCCTGCTGAACTCAAGACCAATAGGGCGAAGGAGCCCGGGAAGACCAAGATTAAGATGGAGCGACAACGTCCTCAAAGACATAACTATCTTGGAGCTTCTAAATTGGAGAGAGCTGGCACAAAACCGAGATGAGTGGAGAAAGATTCTTGAGGAAGCCCAGACCCACCAGGGGTTGTAGAGCCAATAGTGATGATGAATACAACTGCGTTTTATATGACAAAGTCACAAAAAATTATCATTTATGTGATATAACCGATGCAGTTGCATAAGTTGATGGTTCTTAATTTATGACATATTTTTTAAAATTTTCAGGAATTCGACGATTTTATTACTGACTCATTCTGTGAATTAGAACGTGCCTTTCCAAATATTTCTTTTTAGTGCATGAAAAGTTGCAGTCAGCACATGAAAATGGTTTTATCCCGGCATGAGAACGAAGGTGCCTTCTTAAATTCGACGATAATGAAAATGAATGGTCACATTCAGAACATGAGTACGGTTTAACTCCGCTGTGAGTCAACATGTGCCTATTTAAAGTCGTAATATTTACACACGAAAAGAAGCATTCAAGACACGTGTAAGGTTTTTCACCGCTGTGAGTTCGCATGTGTAAAACTAAACATGATTTCTTTGAGCAAGAATAGTTGCAATGGCAACAGGAGAACGGCTTTCTCCCGCTGAAAACCACCGTGTAGTTTTCTAAATCTGTCTCGATTGAAGTTGAACAGCTGCAATCGGAACACGAAAATGGTGTTTCTCGGCGATGAGAAAAGAAGACGTGTTTTTTCAAAATTTTCACGTACGTAGTTTTATAGTTGCAGTAGGAACACAAGAACGGTTTCTCACCCCTGTGAGTCACCAAGTGTTTTTTAAACAATGTCTTTCCTGTGCATGAATAATTACAGATGATACACACGATTGGTTTTTTCTCCCTGTGAGTCAACATGTGTTTTTTCATCAATGTATTTTGTGTGCTCGAACATGTATAGTTACAAACGGAACACAAGAGTCGTTCTTTTACTCTGTGAGACAGCATGTGATCGTTTAACGTCGCCGTTAAAGAACATGAAAAGTTGCAGTCGGGACAAAAAAAGGAATATTCTCCACCATGACTCAGCATGTGAATGTTTAATTGCGATTTCGTTGAACACGCATAGTCACAGACTGAACACGAGAGTGGAATTTTAACGCTGTGAGTCAACATGTGATTTTCCGAATAGGACATTTGCGTATGTTTTTTTAATGTCTTTTGCGTAAATGTATACGTAACGTTGTGAGCCAGCCTGTGAAAATTTAAAGTCGCCCTTGAGGAACAAGAAAAGTCGCAGTCGGGACAAAATATTGAATATTCTCCACCGTGACTCAACAAGTGAAATTTTAATTGTGGTTTGTTTGAACACGAATAATCACAGACGGGGCACAAGAATTGTTGAACCCGGACTCCTAGAACAGAACACGGAAAACCATTGTGAGTTAACATGTGATCATCAAAATGAGACTTTTGCATACACAAATATTTACAGTCAGGACACGAGAATGGTTTTTCTCGGCTGTGAGTCAGCTCGTGTTTTTGCAGAGAAAAAATACTAGAATACGTTATGTTGCATTTGGAACACGAGAAGGGTTTATCTTCACCAGGAGTCAGGGGAAGAACTTCTAATTTCGGTTCTTGTAGAGTTGTATAGCTGCTCTTGGAACATGAAACTGAATTTGATGTTGAATGAGACAACTCAAAAGGCGCTTGATTCCTCAATAAGCTGCTTAATTGTTCCTTATTTTCCTCCGAATAATTTGTGCCTGAAAAAAAGAAACCAGCCATAAAACATGCATTACACTTCTTAATAGCAACAGTCCCATCAAATAAATTATTACATTACCACCAATTTTAATAATTAAATTTGAGAAATTACTTCATCATAGGAAACCTAATTACGCCTTCAGTGGACGACATTGTCAAAAATAATGTTTTTGGTTGAATTAGTTAACAAATGAATTATATCCCAAAGAAAATGATATTTGTTGGTATTCTGAAAAAAGCTTCGTAACCAAACAAACATATTAAGAAAAGAGATAGAACACGTCGCAATACAATTCTTTCTTATCACAAAATTCTTGCTGCTTTAACGCATACTCACTATTTTAATATTCAGAATCCGTACCACAAACTTTTTTAATACAATTATCCTTAAATGTCTTCTGCCGTTCATCCGCCCTACTTATACAAATCACCAAAGCATCCCTTTCTTAACCCTGATCATTACTCTTTCTGAATCTGACACATTTGCAAAATGGTCATAGATGGTTTTAGCACACATACACCTCAGCAAACTCATTTCCACAGCATTCGGTCTGGTTTCATCCCTTCTCTTACTGCTCTATGCTTTACTGCAGTGCATGTACATGGCCGCTTACTTGGCCTCTCGACTAGCAATCTGAAAGTCGCAGGTTCAAATCCCGTTGTGCGTAAATAAATTTCATTTGATTAATTTGTGTTATTTCATAATTAATTCATTAAAAATAATACATAGTATATTTGCCGCACGTTTCAGAGTGGACGACACTCTCGTCCTGGTGTAAGGCCACCATTCAGAATCAAACCGTGCGTTGCTTGAAATGATTTTAGCCGTGTCTGGTGACTAATATCACAGATAATAAATATTAATATATACATTACTGCAATATCATTGAAAAAAATATTTTGAGCAAATGTTGTTTTACCCGTCATTTGGTGAATTCCTTCTGAGTTCTCCAGGCATTCCATTTTCACATCTGGGAGATAAATATCAATTTTATCATATGACGTTCCATCTCCGTCGTCTTCCTGTCTCCCTGGTTCTACCTTGATGGTGACTGTCTCTAGATTAGAATGCTCCATTGTGTCCAGAACCTTGTTCACCTGAAAACTGAGAGAATTAATCGAGATGGTCGCGCTAGTTTCCAAAGTAAAACTTCTTTACGAACGCTCGACTTAAGCTGGTGAATGCGTTACGAAAAAGTGTGATGCGAACGGTGATCGATGCGAACGGTGATCGGGCGAGGCGAACGGTCGGGTCTTTACGCACGCTTGACTTGGGGAGTAAGTAGGGGCAAGAGAGAGAGGTGTGAGCACAAGGAATCATTTATTGAAAAAACAATGTCGATGTCGATGTCGATTTCGATGTCGAAGTCGATGTCATTGTCTTTGTCTTTGTCTTTTTCAATGTCAATGTAAATGTCAATGTCATATGTCACCTTAATGTCATAGACCACCCGAAGGTCACCCCAGGGTCGTTAGCCACCCCACGTTCGTAGGTCACCACAAGGTCGTAGTACACCCCAAGGTCACCTCAAGGACATCCCAAGGTCGTAGGTCACCTCAAGGTCACTCCAGGGTCGTAAGTCACCCCACGGTAGTAGGTCACCTCAGGGTCGTTAGTCACCCCACGGTCGTAGGTCACCCCAGGGTCATAAGTCACCCCATGGTCATATTTGACCCCAATGTCATATGTTCTTTTATAAGTTAGTGAAGTTTTACTTCAGTCGTGTGGTCTAAAGCACAGTCGTACTTTTTTTAAAACCTCCAAAACTTCGATGCGATTGGCGTACAAAAATAAATAATAATGTTAACTCCTAATATGCGACAAAAGGGAGGACGGCGGGGGAAAAAAATCACAGACTCACTCGGTATTGCCTCTGGCCTGCCATACATACATAAATTGTTTCTCATAAAACACACATGAGTCACATAAATAGTTCAATAATAAATTATAATAATTATTATGACACAGATTGTGCACTTGTATAATCACCGCGACTTTTCATAGTTACGGTACCGTGACGACAAAAAAATGCAATAAACATACGTTCCCTAGCATAATAATGCTTCAGCTCTTTAAAAAGATGAGATACACAATGTACGTAGGTATGTTTCCTCCAAAGGAAAAAAAAGTCATAATTTTCTTGCATCTCTCTCACACACCACACCGTGACTTCCCCGTAGACCACTACAATACTACTTACTTTGACGATAATTTTGAAATTATAGAATACCAGCTGGTTCCCGGCATGCGTTGCTATGTCATTTAATAAAGAAATTGTTTCTCCCTGTGTGTCCTTTCCCATTCATTCCTTCCACCTTCTACCTCCCCTTCCTCTCCCGCATCCCCTTCCCCTCTCGCATTCCCACTCCACTCCCCCCTTCCCACGTCCCGCAAACTCCCCTCGCGAGATCTTCTTCCCCCTCCCAAGTTCCCTCCCCCTCCCGTATTCGCCTTCCCCCTCAAGCGAATCCCTCTCCCGAGTTCCCCTCCCCCCTCCCGCATTCCATGCATTCATTCCCGGTACATTCAGTTTTTAAACAGCTCGCGTGCCACCTATTGCAATTTTTTATAAAAATTTCATAATCGGCGCTCGTCAAAGTTTAATTTCAGAGCTCGTCAACGTTTAAAAAAATAACACTTTTTTCAAATTTATAACTACACGAAACAACATATCGGAGAAGATGGTACCTACAGGATAAATAAAAATCCATTTTTTCTCGTTCAAAGATATGTTTGAAGGTTATCCGTATTAGAATAATTACACATAATCGTTAGACAAACCCTGCTTGACGTACAATCCATTCAAAACCTGGGTTAATGTACATTAAAATAAAATGAAAATAATAAAAACGAGTGCAGTTCACACGCGCCTCCACAATCTTTACCAATAGCCTTGAAAAGTGAGCTTATATCAAATCGGCCAATGCAGTAAGGTTTTATTCTATCTTATTCTCTCGCAGGCTAAATCCTATAGATGTTTGTATTTGTCTCTTTTTAGTATCGTTTCCGTTTTACACGAGTTTCAATTTATAACAGTGCTAAAGAAATTTCACTTCAAAAGATTTTGTGTTTCTATAATTGCGCATCATTTCATATATTCGCATGAACTCGGCTACGAACTAGCATCTAGGCCTGTGTGTAGTATCAGGAATACCAACTTAACAAAATGACAGGAATTATTGTAAACGGTCGCAAATTGACGCGGTCTCGAACTCAAAGGTAAATTTTCATTTACCTCCTCGAATACAAAAGGTGTCTTTCATAGTAATTAAGGTGAAAATAAAGACTTTTTTAAACATTATTCGTATCAAGCGTGTCCACTTCCATTATACCAAAGCCAAAGGAATATAATATTAAGGCAGTTGGTACATACGGCCGGTTTCAATAGCGTTGATAACACACCGAGGATATGCGTTTGAGTTGAATGTTTGTCGCTCAGAATGTTTATGGGATACTCACGTAAAAAATTAAACATTATTTTACAACATCTTGAGTCTAACTCAACACAAATATACATAAGATAATCGAAGGCGATGTACTTACGTTTTTGAGGCGAAAGTTGAGGTTATAAATCGCACGGTAGTAACAATTGGCTTGGAAAGAATGAAGTTTCAAAGAACTCTGCAATCTATGGTAATTGATGTGATGTTGAAGGAAAGTTGTATTCAATCGCAACCTTTGGGATTCTAATTAATGTGATGTGAATCAAAAGCTTGCGCTCAAACTTTGCGTCGCTCAGTTGCCCTGGCCGACCATAGATAAAATGCCACACAGTTCTGACATTTACCGTTGTAGGCCTGTGCTGCCAGCGCATAAAATACCCGCCTAAATTCCGTGAAAATTTTTCTCAGATTATTACCTACCCGGCGCAAACGTCAAAGTTATTAAAATATAAAGTACTAGCTTTTTCCCGCGGCTTCGCTCGCATGGTATTAGGGGATTCCCACTCAGCCTCCTCCACCTTCCATCTCCCCACTCCACTCCCCCATCAACCCCCCTCCCCCTCCACCCACCCCTTCCCCCACTTCTCCCCCTCCACCTTCCCTCTCCCCACTCCACTGATCCATCAACCCCCCTCTCCCTCACCCTCCTTCTCCACCAACCTGCGAACAAGCCCACCAGTCCACCAGCTTAAATTATAATTGTCATTGTTTTTTAAAATTGCGCAATGAACACAAAGACGATTTCAAAATGTTCTTTTGACATTCGCATGTTAACAGCTTCAATTAAGGTAAAAATGTACACAAATAACTGTGAATTCATCATTTTGCATAATTTATTTACCTAATTTCAAAATATATCAGACATACCGTGAAAGAAAACCATTCTATGATTCTAAATGTACATTTTTTGCTATCCCTTTAGCACGACCCACCAAAAGTGCTCGCTGGCCGCACCGAAATGCCTCGCGGGCCACAAATTCCCCACCCCTGACGTAATCGAAAAGCGAAATATTATATTTCTTTTCTTAACATAATAAAAAAAATCTAACCAAACCTAATACCTAATCCTCAAAATGTTTTTTTGCATACTGACCTATCTTTATAAACTTGTTTATCTATGGTTAACTGTCGCATTTGACGTTCTCAGTTTATTTGATTGTTTGAGATAATTGATTTCTTAAAGCCTTGCGCTAGTAACAAAAACTGTGGCGTTTTGTTTGTTTTTAAAAGTGTTTACTACATTACGTATTTAATTGTTATATCTTTGGTTTACTAGGGTGAATGATAAATGATATGTCCAGTTTCGACATTTTAAGTAAGTATACTTATGTTTAAGTTAATACCTGACACACGCATGAACCGTCTCATATCAGAATAGCAATAGCCGTATATTATAAGTATTACCCACACATTTGCGCCCTCATTCGTGCATCCCACTCTCACTCTACCAAACTCACATATGGATATATACTAAACTAATGTCTTGTGCCTTCTATGTGATATTCAACGGATTCGGATTACGTTAATTGCGCCCCATTTTATAACTATTTGCCATCAACATTATTATGTTAAACCATCTGTTTTAGATGTTTGCTGTAAGCTGTGATCACTTATTACAAAGCAACTCATCATTAGCTTAAAGCAGTGTCATGGACCTTCCTAAGAAAGAGATTATTTCCATTAAGACGGAACCAGGAACTGTGGAAAGAGATGATGGGGAAATACTGTATACGAACATAGATATAGACCTGCAGGATGTTAAGAAGGAATGTTTGGAGAGCATCGAAAATCGTGATCGGATGACGGGTTAGAAGCATAATATTTTTCAAAATATTATATAGGTATATATGTTTACTGTAAAAGCCCGAATATTGGTAAATCTTAGGTTTTACCCGTAAATCTTAGGGTTTACCAACACGAGTCGGTAAATGTACGAATATTTAAATAAGAAACGATTTTTTCGGGCTTTTACCGTTAGAATTTAGTACATGTTAGGTTTTACCAGTGACGGTTGGTAAATGTTATATATTTTTTACATTAACTCCACACAGGAGGCCCTGAGGAAAATAATTTCCCTCAGGACCTATGTCATCTGGGATGCTGTGTGCAGTGGCGTAGCTAGGGAGGGTGGGGGGGGCGCCCCGAGTACCACCCGTCAGGGGGGTGACACTCGACCGTGGAAACAAATTTACGAAGGATATTGTCACCAAAGTATTGTATACCTACATGAACACGGTCTGTTATTTTCTTTCATATGTTCCCCGTGGGGTGCCCCGAATTTTGTGTCTAGGGCTTTTTATAGGCGAACATAGCCTGTATTTATGGAGAAATCTGAAATTCTCTAGCTACCCCCCCCCCCCGTCCCAGGATGGACCAATTTTATGAAGTCGAAATTAGCGGTTTGATTTTTTTCTCAAGTCAACTATAAAGGGGGGGGGGGGGGGTGACACCATGCCCCGGGGGGTGACATCCGCCCCGGGTGCCACCCATGCTAGCTACGCCACTGGCTGAGGGTTTTTTTTTTAGGAGAGGAAGGAATGGAACATTGGCCTTGAAGAGACCCACGTTGAGGCCGGCAAATCATTCCACAGCCGAGCTGTTGAACACAAGAACGAGTCGAAGAAACGACCCGTTCTCATTTGACAAATGTCAGCCGTGTACAAATGTTGGGCACGCGTTTGGCGTGTTTCCCGACTATGCACCGGTGCCGAAGGGATCAATGACACTAGTTCCTCTATAAATGAAATTATATACTTATAATAATAATATAAATTACTGCGAGCTCAAAAGTTCATAGAACAGAGTTACAACAATAGTTATTTTACATTTTTAATAATGATAGTATTATCAAAACTTGAAATCAAAATTGATTTCTACAAATTATTCTTGATAACAATGAATAAAAACGATTATGGTTGGGGTAATTTTTTATGTCTTAAGTATATTATTCTCTTTTAAAGTTGTTTTCTTATTTTTTCGCCAATGGCAGCTAGTAACTTGACCAAAGGTCACATTACTAGTCTGTGTTGATTATACCACCCTCAATAAAAAAACACGAAAACCCATCAATTTCAATTTTTTCAAATGTGTCACACATCTGCCCTGATGGTGGACACTGCAACGCTGTCCGAAACGTTGGCTAAAGAAGGAGGTAGCGCAACACGGCATAATACCTCAAAAACTAATAACAAAATAATTTTTGGCCGTGAAAATCTAAAATCGTATCATACAATTACTTCCATATAGTATCAAGAATACCAACAGAATGAACAGAACAAAATGAGAGGTACAATAAATGGCAGTGCAAATTCGGTACGCGAAGTTACATTTCACTCTAAGCAATTGAAATCTAAAATGCATCATTTTCCGCAGCCCCAAATGCAAAAAGTTTCCTTTTATAGTAATTAAGGCGAATCTACCCTTATTGTAACTACGATTCCAATATTTTTTAATTGTAGTATTGTTGAAAGTGTAAGTAGTGTACATAGACTAGCACCCAGTAAAACCCGAGATTATTTCTCTCCTAACTGTGTAATCAAAACTGTCAATGAAGGATGCGTAACATATTATTGCGTATTTTTTACTTTTCGTATTTAAATTTAAAAAAAAAAATAGAAATTAAATTAAATAATGCAAGCTAAGGACTGGCGTTATAAAATAAAATTACTAGCTAATCTACAAGCTCTTTGAACTATCGGCTATACCATGTTGTGACTGATAATCTGAAAGTATATTGACTGTTGTATGTTAATAATGCGGTGCTGATTTCTAACTGTATGGAAGATCTACGTATCTCGTGTGAAGAATGATCAAACTGTATGTGAAGAATGAGTTAATGATGAATGTTAGTAAGCCTAAATTCGTATCTCGTGTGAAGAATGATCAAACTGTGTGTGAAGAATGAGTTAATGATGAATGTTAGTAAGCCTAAATTCGTATCTCGTGTGAAGAATGATCAAACTGTGTGTGAAGAATGAGTTAATGATGAATGTTAGTAAGCCTAAATTCGTATCTCGTGTGAAGAATGATCAAACTGTGTGTGAAGAATGAGTTAATGATGAATGTTAGTAAGCCTAAATTCGTGGTATATGAAAGAGAGAGTACGAAAACAGTGTGCAAACAGTTGTGAATGATGAGTGCTTGGAACGGGTGGATATTATGATGATTTATGGCAGTGAAGCATGGAACTGGCAGAGGAAGGATGAAAGTAGACTGAATGCTTTAGAGTGAATGCCGGATGTCTTAAGTGTGGTAAAACCATGTATGATCGTGTAAGAAACGTTAAGTTCCGCGAAGAATGAGAGGCTGATGTAAGCGTAATGAGTAAGAATAAGAAAGGGATCCGCAGGTGGTTTGGACATGTAGAGCGAATGAACGAGGTAAGGAGTGTAAGGAAAATAATAAGGAATGCGTTGCAAACGTGAATGGCAATAATAGAAGTGCATTTATGAGACGATGTATGAATGTAAACGAGACAAGGAATTTGTGCCAAGACCGAGTTGTTTGGCGGTCCTTACCCCTGTGGAGAAATAGCGTGATGGTTAGTTAGTTATATAAGTAGTTGTTTTTTAATACTTTGACGTGAATATTATGCAAAAAATTACCTATTATCGTTAATCTATTAAACCATTCCATTCCATACTTCCCTTTTTTCATTTGTTTCTTTTTCAACAGAACTTCAAGAACAAATATCCTGCCCGGCTTCTCATAAAGATGATGCGATGATAAAATGTATTTCGAAACGATTGTTTTGTTCCGATTGCCAATTTCCTTGTTCTAATAATGTACAGGATTTAAAGATTCACACAATAAGGGACACTGGAAAGCAACGTATATCATGTTTCGACTGCAACTATTCCGGTTCTACAAAAGGAAATCTAAAAAATCACTCGCTAACTCACAGTGGAGAAAAACCTTTTTCTTGTTCCTACTGCAGCTATTCATCTCCCCGAAGGAGGGATTTAAAAAGACACTTTCTAATTCACAGTGGAGAAAAATCATTTTCATGTTCCAAATGCAACTATTCGTGTTCTACTAAGGGAAGTCTAAAAAGACATTTGCTGACTCACAGTGGTGAAAAATCTTTTTCATGTACGGACTGCAGGTATAAATGTTATCGAAAGGAAGAATTGACGAGACATATGATGACTCACAGTGAAGAAAAACCTTTCTCATGTTCTGACTGCAACTTTTCGTGTTCTACAAAAGTATATCTAAAAAAACATATGCGTGTTCACGGTGGAGAAAAACCTTTTTCATGTTCCGACTGCAGCTATTTATTTTCTCGTAAGGATCATTTGACGAGACACATGCTGACTCACAGTGGGGAAAAACCGTTTTCATGTGTACTTTGCAAATATTCATTTTCCACAAAAGTAAGTTTAAAAAGGCATTCGCTAACTCACAGTAGAGAAAAATGTTTTTCATGTTCCGACTGCAGCTATTCATGTTCAGCGAAAAGATATTTAAAAAACCATCTTCTGACTCACAGTGGAGATAAACCGTTTTCCTGTTCCGACTGCAGCCATACATTTTCTCGAAGGGGAGATTTAAAAAAACACATGCTAACTCACGGTGAAGCTTTGTAATTATTTTTTTTAATAAAGACTGTGAACTCGTCGATAAATTTGCCAATTATTTAAGAAAATAAAAATAATTACTTTTATTTTGCTTATGTGGCTGTGGTGAGTAGAAAACAATAAAATTTTACGTAAATATCGGAGTTTTATTATAATTATACTTTGTGATGTATTTCACGTAAAATAAATCACGTCTGGATGCGGATATCTTCTCAGCATCATGCAGGCGGAGGCGTAGTGGTCTTGGCGAAGATTACGTATTTAACGTTATTCCTCCAGGCCGATATTTCACACCGTCGGTGGTGGAGAATAATGATCATGCGCTATGTCAGAAAACTAAGCTGGTCTCGTACGGCGAATGTCTCCAGTGGCAGGCCGTAAGTAGTTTGTGGACGGACAACTCACAAAGAATGAAGTCAACGCAAAACTTCCATTGAAAAGTCGTGAAAAGGGATGAAACAAACATATAAAAATTGGTTTAATAGGTTAGGTTAGGCTGTAAACTATTTAAAAAAAATCATAGCTTTAAATGATATTTCAAAGAGGTGTTGAGTTGAGTTGGGTGGAGTGATTCTGAGTTGGCATAGAACCGGCGTTTACATAAGCGTGGCACCTTGTAGAGCGGCCCCACATTTAAAGAAGCTGTGAAAGCCCGGAGGGCTCTCAAAGCAACTCCCGAAGCTTCCAGGATTTTATACGCACGACCCGTACTACAAGTAGCGTGTCAGTACACTTATATCTTATACTAACATACATTTGAATAATTCAAATTCTGATTCTGACTGCGATCAATAATTATTTATTTCTATTATCGTACAAACAGATTATGAATGTTCACCGTTTATTTAGATTTTAGATAATACCTTATTACTGGTAAAACAAAAAGGTTAACAATCAGTATCTGCGTCCCTAGAAGCCCAATCTACGTCGTTAAGACGTACATGCCGACGAATTGTCGTCATCTCTTTTACCGGATTCGATTGCCGCGACCGTCCGAACCAGCCCGCCGAGACCTTACACGAGACGGCAGTGTCGCTTCGGTAAGTTCCGCCATTTTGTTGTTACAACAATGTTACTTGTACATTCGACGTATGTTTGGGCTTTATGTAACTTTGACCACTGCTCATCCTTTTTTTTATATGATGCTTTAATGTATTTTTCATTTATTTATTGTTTGATGAAATATCAGCTTTTTATTGGAAAATGAGGAGGGACGTATATTCTGAAGAGGAGGATAATAAACTAAAGACCGAATCACAAGCAACTACAAATACTTCCTGTGATTAGCCCGTACCAAAAAAACGAAACTATTGTGGATTTTGCTCCAATAAAAAAGGAGGGTGACGAAAGAACAGTGTAGCAAATACCAAAAATTAGCTATATGCGGTTAACATAAAATTGATGTTTGTCAAAACTGCATAATATAAAGACTTTTTTTATAATTTTACGTATTTATTATTAATAAGAGTTGATTTAATTTTAATAAACCTAAGAATACGGTTGATTTTTGAAAATTTTAATACCAGTATTACATAAGAAAACTCAAGAGGATCTCATTTTTTTGTTCAATTTTGTTATGTTTGCAAAGTTATAATGTAAAAGTATAAATGAAACGCAACTTCTGTCAAATAAATTGTTTTTTTTTTTAATTTCATTGGACTGTACATTCAATAAATAATGTAGAACTAGTATATAATTTTAAATAAAAAATAAAAACAGAGATTTAAATATTACACGTCGTTTTGACGTACGATTGGGCTTTGTAACTGCATAAATGTGATTGGGCTTCTAGGGTTAAATGGTTTTGTTGCAGTATTTTATGCGTTTAACACTGTGCTGAGGTGTTCACATGTATTTGGTCTAGAGATTCTATACATGCTATACTTTCTGCCATTGTTTAATCTAGTGCCTTAATTGATAGTTATGGATTCATCTGTTGACACATTTCAAAGGAAAACATCCTCTTATTTGAGATAATAGCACCCACCGCTCCGTTCCACTGAATTAAACAATACAATTAATGTTACAGGAATGTAACATTTTATGATGCATGCTTCAACAGCCGTCAAATTTGTAAATTTTTTTACCAAATTTTCAAAGCATTCTTTGTACTTTGTAAAAATCATTCAAATAATCTTGGTGTTTATTTCAATTGGTATGGGTCAGAAGATGATTGTTAAAAAGCGACCTTCTTGAACACGAATAAGTACATTTGGAACACGAGAAAGCTTTTTCTCCTCTGTGAATCATCGTGTGCTTTTTTAAATTTGCCTTTCTCGCACATGAATAGTTGCATTCAGAACATGAAAAAGGTTTTTCCCCGCTGTGAGTCATTAAATGATTTTTCAAATCTGACTTAAATGTACACGAATAGTTGCATTCAGGACACGAAAACGTTTTTTCTTCACAGTGTGTTCGCATATGATATTTTAAAATAGACTTCTTTGAACACTTATAATTACAGTCGGAACACGAAAAAGGCTTCTCTAAACTGTGAGTTAAGGAGTGCTTTTTTAAGTCCGCATTTCTTGAACTTGAATAGTTGCAGTGGGAACACGAGAATGGTTTTTCTCCACTGTGACTCATCATGTGTCTTTTTAAAGATGCCTTTTGTGTATATGAAAAATTACAATAAGGGCACGAAAATGGTTTTTCCCCACTATGAGTCATCAGGTGATTTTTTAAATGAGACATTCTCGCACTAGAATAGCTACAAAAACGACATGCGAAAGGTTTTTCTCCACTGTGAGTCATCATATGCCGTTTTAATCGTGACATTTCCGTAGTGGCATAATTGCAATCGGGGCATGAGAAAGATTTCTCTCCGCCGTGAGTCAACTGGTGCCGCTTTAAGTTTTCCTTTCGCGAAACTGAATAGCTGCAGTCTGGACATGAGTATGTTTTAACTTCACTGTGGGTTGGTACATGACATTTAATTTGCGTCTCTTCTGGAATTGGGGAGCTGTTATTTTTGCTCGAGATGCGTTGCTGTTCGCATCCTTCCTTATTTTCGCACGAATAATGTATTTCTGCAATAAATAAATATTCCATTCATTACAATAATTACTATAAATTATCTTCATTACGTAAAAGCTATCATAAAGCTTATCAAAGAAATAGTAAAAAATCATTAGTTTTAAAAGAAGTAGACAATATTCACAAATCTTAACCCACCGCCCGTCGCGCCTTTTTTGTAACGCTAGGTGTCGCGTGGGGTCGCTTAGGACCCCAAAAATAAATATGATTAAATTGTTGTTGTAGCATACATTTTATATGTTATTTTAACTGATTACAGTCAGGTGATAATGAATGCTTTGAAATAAAAAGAAATGTAAAAAATTAGTTATTTATTTTCACTGCAAGAGCTTAAAAATCAACAAGGAACATTTTTTTGAAATTTTGAATCATATTTTTAATATAAAATTTAAAAAAAAAAATCTAACCAATTTCCATCAAACTCATAACTATTTGAGGTTGACATAGACTTATTATTATTACAACAAAAAAATCAACAAAATACAATAAAAAAACATATAAACTTGATTTTTCATGGTATTTTGTTGATTTTTTTAGCCTCACGCCGAAACACAAGTCTGTATCTCACATCGCACATGCGCAAACTAAATTTTCTCGGCGCTTGCGTCAAGTATAGTCCCTTTTAGGAAGCTACCTAAAGTAAGAAATCAGTGGGAACATTTAAAATGAACATAATTAGCATTTCTGTAAAACCTGGGCTTTTAAAGACCCCACGCGACGGGTCGAGGGTTAACGAAACATCGGGTGAAATGCAGATCCGGGCACAGTTTGGAAATTAAATAAAAAGGCACTTTCTAGGTGAGAAAAGTGTGGAGAAGTTGAATAAAAAAGAAATTAAGGTGCGCTCGGCAAAATTGAGGGAGATACAGCCGTTTAAAGTGTGAATAAAATGTCACTTCATGAACCGATACTGTCCGCCATTAGACACTAATATGTTGGTATCCCTGACCTGATAAAAGCAAGAGCCTAGATACGATTGTAGTCGACTTCATGGGATAAATAATAAGGCGCGTAGGTACTGGAATGGAGACAAACCATTCAAATCCTGGGATGTTTTTTTAAAATAAAGATAATATACACAAGTCCGCTACACAAACCCTGCGTAGCCAAACAAACCATTCAAAAACGTAGGCTGTATTTTAAAGTAAAGATAACATACACAAGCCCGCTACACAAACCCTGCGTAGCCAAACAAACCATTCAAAAACGTAGGCTGTTTTTTAAAGTAAAGATAACATACACAAGCCCGCTACACAAACCCTGCGTAGCCAAACAAACCATTCAAAAACGTAGGCCGTTTTTTAAAGTAAAGATAACATACACAAGCCCGCTACACAAACCCTGCGTAGCCAAACAAACCATTCAAAAACGTAGGCTGTTTTTTAAAGTAAAGATAACATACACAATCCCGTTAGACAAACCATTTATAAACGTAGGCTGTTTTTTAAAGTAAAGATAATTTACACTATCCCGCTAGACAAACCATTGCCTGAAGTGGCGCGGGACTCGATCGCTCTGAAGTGTGCGTGTAAACGGCGCCTTATCCATGTATCCCATGAAGTCCGCTACAATCGTATCTTGCTCATCCTTGTATCAGGGATACCAATATATCAATATTAGTAACAAAATGGCCGTTGTCATAGTGTTGGTTCGCGAAGTGAAATTTTACTTAACGTAATTGAAAATTAATTACTAATTCAAATTTTTTTATTATTGCTTTCCGCACTTTTTTTCACCTTCCAGATTAAAGTTCTCAACTTAAAACGCGGTGAAAACATGGTTTTTTGCCAAAAACAAGCTGTGTCCGGATCTGCATTCCTCCCAAAACATCAAATAAAACAAGACACAAAAAAGGTAATGGCTGTGAATGGAAATCGAACGCAGGATTTCTGTCTCACTGGGACTTCAAATTTATGAGAATTAATTAGGATAATATTTTCTTTATTTGTTTTTGGGGTGTTATGCCGTGTTTCGCTACCTCCTTCTTTAGCCAACGTTTCGGACATCGTTGCAGTGTCCATCATCAGGGCAGATCCGGTAGATGTGTATCTACCGGATCTGCCGGATCTGCCCTGATGATGGACACTGCAACGATGTCCGAAACGTTGGCTAAAGAAGGAGGTAGCGAAACACGGCATAACACCCCAAAAACAAATAACGAAAATGCTTTTGGCCGTGAAAATCTTAAAACTTATCTAGAATAATATTGGTAAATTTTAAATTGAAATATGAGATCAGATCTTGAGTCGGGCCATGTCAAGAGTCAGTATAATAGAAGAGCGTGAATGAGACGATGTACAAATGTGAACGAGGCAAAGAGTGGGTGCCAAGATCAAGTTGTTAAAAAGTTGTTAAGTTCTGTCTTTAAACCCTGCGGGGAAATGGCGTGATGGTTAGTTAGTTTAAAGATCGATAAAAATTTCGAAAAATAATCAGGACTCAATAGCTCATTCGTTGGAGTGTTGTCCCGGTAAGATAAAAGTATTGGTTTCGATTTCCAGTTCTGATAGTTACCTTTTTTATTTTCTCTTCTTTTGCAAGTTTCGTTTAGATTTATAAATATTATTTTCATCTATGATTAAATATTACATGTATGTGAATAACCTTCAAAAGCTATTTCGATAAAGTGAGAGTTATTTATTGTATAACAAATGAGATGGGCTGACGTTGTGAAGATAACTGGTGAGAGCCGCTTATAAATATTCTTACCATCTGTACGATCTAATATCTCAGAATCCTCTAAGCATTCCTGCTTAATATTTGGAATTTCTATTTCAATATAAGGTGTCATAACATCGTCTTCGTCTGGAAACTCTGGCTCTAACTTTATATCGATAGGACTTGGGTTGTGAAGATCCATGACGCAGTTTTAAGAGGAATGCAGCTACGTGATGATTGGTTTTTGAACTAGGCTCACAATAAATTATATCTGGAACAGAACATGTGTATTTATTTTTTCATAGCGGAATAACATACACTTTGCTATATAATTAAAACGAAATTAAAATAAGGATATATGAAGGATAGTATACGGTATGAGAGCAAATAGAAAAGTCAGAGATAAACATAAGAAAAATCATATGAAAGAAGTCTTGTCAAGACCTCAGTAAAAATCGTAATATGCATAATATTTCTTAATTTTCTAGTGACAGACTAAAATCATTTAGATCTGTATAAAAAAATTAAGATCTGGACTTCAATTGACCAGTCTATTCTAGACTATGGTGAATAATATGGTAAATTTTCGGGATTAGTGTCCATGGCTATTACGAATATTTTTTAGAAAAAAACATTAGATTCGCCTTAATCACTATAAAAGGAAACTTTTTGCATCACGGCCGGCGGAAAATAATGCATTTTAATTTTCAATGTCGTTAAATAAAATTTCACTTCGCGAACCGATACCACGACAGCCCGCCCGCCATTTTGTCACTTTTATGGTCAAACAAGAGCAGATACGATTGTAGCCGACTTCGTGGGATATACATACCTATGATAAAGCGCGTAATTATGAAATTTGTCTAGCGGGCTTGTGTATGTTATCTTTACTTTAAAAAACAACCTACGTTTTTAAATGGTTTGTCTGGCTACGCAGGGTTTGTGTAGCGGGCTTGTGTATGTTATCTTTACTTAAAAAAACGGCCTACGTTTTTGAATGGTTTGTTTGGCTACGCAGGGTTTGTGTAGCGGGCTTGTGTATATTATCTTTATTTTAAAAAACATCCCAGGATTTGAATGGTTTACAGTGACAAAATGGCGGGCGGGCTGTCGTAGTATCGGTTCGCGAAGTGAAATTTTATTTAATAATATCTATAATTATTAGAACGTTCATTGAGGAAGAGAAATTATTTATTTCTAAGCCTACGGATGGGGCATTGAAAGGGATGAATTGTAGTTAAGTAGGTGAATCAATAATAAAATTAAAAATTGTGATGAAATCAGTGATATCAAATTTGTTCGTACGATCTTTTAAAGGAGAAAGGTTTCAATTTCATCACAAAAGTAATTGTCGCTTTTTGCTGAACGGATTCAATATGATGAATATGTTCGATAAAGAGTTCTCAAGGCGTTTACGTTTTTAAAGTCAAAGCTTTTTAAACATTAACTCCACACAGTCCAGCGGTAAGGCTCTTGACTAGCATTCCAAAGGTCGCGCGATCGAATCCCGGCGTGGCAAATAAATTTTATTTGATTAATTTGTGTTATTTCGCAATTTATTAATTTTAAATAATATATAGTATATTTGCGGCACGTTCCAGAGTGGAAGATACTCTCAGTATCGCCCTGGTGTAAGACCACCATTCAGAATTGAAACGTTGCTTGAAATGGCTTTAGTCGTGTTTGGTGACCAGATCTGAATAGCCAGGTACCTCCCCACCTTCCTCTTACATATCTCTTTCCTCTCTCCACTACCTTCAGCCTCTCAACATCCCCAATTGAAGATGCCATAATCTCACTGCCTCCAGGAAAAAAAAACATATGAGGCCCTGAGGAAAATATTTTACCTCAGGGCCTATGTCATCTGAGATGCTGTGTGGAGGGTTTTTTGAGGAGAGGAAGGAATGAACATTAGTCTCGAAGAGACCCATCCATGGAAGAAGGAAACACAGAGGCCGGCAAATCGTTCACAAGAACGAGTCGAAGAAGTGACCCGCTCTCATGTGACAAGTGTGAAACGTGAACATATGTTGGGCATGCGTTTGACGTGTTTCCCGACTATGCACCGGTGCCAAAGAGATCAATGACGGTAGTTACTCGGAGCATCTTCCATTGAAATACCGGTAGAACAAGGATAGCATTCCCACCCGACGCCTGTGCTCTATAGATTGCAATCCGATTGTTAAGTTAGTAGAATCTATCAAACGCCCGAGCTGATTCTAGAGATTTATTTATGTGAGTACCACACAAGAGACCCAACTGTGCAATGTTTAAGAATAATATATGTTATTACCTTAATTCCTTGGCAGTGAGTTTTCGTAGTATTTGCAATCTCACGAGGACCAAAAAATCAAAACTAGGAAAAGTGACAGGACGACGAATTATTTTTAACCATAGATGTTTAAGAATCTAGATAGTAATGCTATCCACATGATTAAAAACAATTAGCGACGTGCAATGCGTACGAACTACGAACCGAAGCGAGATCATTTCGTTCATCAATCATTTTTATGAAACGACATAATTTTTTGTGCGAACATGCCCTAAGTACGAGTGTGAAAATTTAAAAAAAAAATGGTTGAGTACCAACCAATTTAAATACGATAGTGCGAACAAGGTGCTTTATTCGTTCTTCATATTGCGATACCATATATAATTATCTTGCATTACGGAAGACAAAAAAATCATACATAAAAGACAAATTGAAATACTGAATTTGGGATGAGGGAATGGGTACCGCCATCCCGGGAAACTTTTTATTGGAAAACCTACACTACTACCATAGAAGAAGAATTACCAGGGATGCCAGGGTCCATGATGTGAGGTTTGTCTATGTCTTGGCGGCGGATAACCTGGACACACTTAACATTAGGTTTTTACCCACCCCTCATATCTTTTGCCTCCCCATAACTTTTCTCTTTCCCTTCCTTCTTTTCCTTAAGCCTCGATGACATTGAGCGAGTTTACAAACTATTAGCCGGTGAATTCATTATCTGCTAGTAAGGGAGCGTTCAAGTATTACGTAACGCTATTTTTGAAGATTTTCGACCCCCCCTCCCCCCCATGTAACGCGCCGTAACATTTTCCTGGTCAACCCCCCCCCCCCCCCCCTAAGCGTTACGTAACACCCAAGTAACAATTTTTACCTGAAAGTCACAATTAAGTTGCGCAACGTATTGAAATGTCGCTTAGATACCCTTTTTCTTGATTTTATCGCATTGGCGGTTATGAATAAAACAAGAGATTTCTAACTCGCGATACATTATATACATTTTATTTATTCATATTGTCATTTATGAAAAAAATTGAGAATATTATTATTTTTATCGGCCTTGTATTCCTTCCAGATCTCCACAATTTAACACTGTCTTACCTAGAATAAACCTACATGGTTTTACAACACATACTTTCTTTTACATTAGCTTTAGTGAGGAGGCCCTGAGGAAAGCAATTTCCCTAAGTTTTCCCTGTGAAGCAACACTTTACTCCACTATGATTCACAAGCTGACTCATAGTGGAGTTAAACCTTTTCCACGTCCCGAATGCAGTTATACAAGTTCTCAAAGGGAAGATTTAAAAATCAACAGTATGATTCACAGAAGATAAAAACCATTTTCATGTCCTGACTGCAACTATTCGTGTCCTCTAAAGAGATATCTAAGAAGTCACTTGCTGACTCACGGTGTAGAAAAACCGTTTTCATGTTCCGACTGCAACTATTCATATACTACGAAGAGAAATATAAAAATTACCCATGTTTACCCACAGTGGAGAAAAATTCATTTCATGTCCTGACTGCAACTATTCTACTTCTCGAAAAAAAATAACGAAAACGGCACTTGCTAACTCACAGTGACGAAAAACCTTTTTCTTGTCCCAATTGCGATTATTCATGCGCTACACAACGATATCCAAAAGTTCACGTGTTGAACCACACTGCACAAAAACCTTTTTCATGTCCCGACTGCAATTATTCATGTAGTGCAAAGGAACTTCTCAGAAATCGTTTGCTTACTCAAAGTGATACAAAACCTTTTATATGTTTCTACTGCACTATTCATGTTCTACAAAGAGTCACCAAAAATCACATGTTAACGCACAGTAGACAAAAACCATTTTCCTGTCCAGAATGCAGTTATACAAGTTCTCAAAAGGACAATTTATAAATCCACCATGCGATTTACAGAAGAGAAAACCTTTTACATATCCTGACTGTAACTATTTGTGATCTTAAAAGGGATAATCAAGAATTCACTTGCTGACTCTACTCATTGTGGAGAAAAGCATTTTTCATGTTCGGACTGTAACTATTCAGAGAAATCAAAAAATCACATGTTTACTCACAGTGATGAAAAACCCATTTCATGCCCTGACTGCAACTATTCTTCTTCTCGAAAAAAAAAACTAAAACGGCACTTGCTAATTCACAGTGATGAAAAACCTTTTACTTGTCCCGGGTGCGAATATTCAGGCGCTACAAAACGGTATCTAAAAATTCACATGTTTACCCACACTGGACCAAAACCTTAATCGTGTCCCGACTGCTATTATTCATGTTGTACAAAAGAACTTATTAGAAATCATTTGCTGATTCACAGTGCTACAAAACCACTTACATGTTTCTACTGCAACTATTCGTGTTCTACAAAGAGGCACGAAAAATAACATGTTTACCTTCAGCAGACAAAACTTTTTTTTTGTCCCAGCGTGGTTTTTCAAGTTCTCGAAAGGGAGATTAAAAAATCCACAGAACGATTCAAAGTGAAGAAAACCTTTTTCATGTTCTGAGTGTAACTATGCATGTACTACGAAACCTAGC
This sequence comes from Limnephilus marmoratus, assembly GCA_917880885.1. Lineage (NCBI taxonomy): Eukaryota > Metazoa > Arthropoda > Insecta > Trichoptera > Limnephilidae > Limnephilus > Limnephilus marmoratus. The sequence goes on from OU862913.1 coordinate 45,135,455, forward strand.
TTTAGGTAATATTATTATATTTTAGCAGTATACTAACTTGTATGTAATAACTAAAAAGCGTTGTTCTTACTAAAAACTCTCGTATAACATCGTTCATATGTTGCATAAATTTTCATTTTTTTAAATTTTCTTTTGCTGTCTTCCAAATTTGGTTGGCATTTTTTGGTTGCGCTGCGCTGGCAAGTCAGCATGAGAGCCTTTATAGGCCAATAACAGCTGATGATGTAAATCTCCCCGTTTGGAGGACATTATAATTCCTAAAAACTCACATTAACAACACTGACTACAGCAAATTGTGTTTATGCGTATTTCGTGTTTAAAACACTAACGAATTACTGACAACGAAAATAAAATAAAAATGACGCACAATACAGTCGAGGAATTCCCCGTACAACATAAACTAAAAGGCTTGTGAACTCCGAAGATTTAGTTTTTTATTTAAATAAAGAAAAACATTTTACGTAACGCGTCCTTCGTTTCGAACAAATTGGGGCTTTGAATCTCGTATACATACGTTACGACACTGATTTCTGGTGCTGAAGGATAATATTGTTCAGTTTTTTTTTTTTAAATTAGCTCCACATAGCCTGATAAAAATAATTCCCCTCAGGGCCTATGTCATCTTCGAGGATGCTTTGTGGAGGGGTCTTTTAGGAAAGGAAGGAGAGGAAGGTCAGCTGCGACCGTTTGAAAAAATAATTTCTGCATTTTTAAAAGTTAAATATTTTTTTAAAGAAATAAATAAATGTCGTTTACAAAAAACTTGAAAGTATTTCCAATCCTTTTATATCCATCATTATGCTAATATTTTGTGAATACCGCACAAGAGTCTCAACTGCCCCCAATCACATCGAGCCAGTGTAATGCGCCGTAACGTTTTTCTGTACCCCCCCACCCCCCCACCTAAACGTTACGTAACACCCAAATGACTATTTTTTATAAAAAAGTCACAATTAAGTTGCGCAAAGTACTGGAAATTCGCTTAAAATAAAATAAAAATGACATACAATACATTCAAGGGATCCCCGTACAACATAACCGAAAAAGATTGCCATCTCGGAAGATTTTAATTCCCTAGCTTTTTATTTAAATAAAAAATATATATATTACATAACGCGTTGTTCGAACCCCCCCCCCCCCTCCCGCCCCGATAACGCACAGTAACGTTTGACAAGACCCCCCCCCCAAAGTGCGTTACATAGTACTTGAACGGCCCCAGTGAGTCTATGGCATCCCCAAATGGGGTATGTTGTGAGGCTGGAGGTAGTGTGAGGTAAAGATAAAGGGGAAGAGGAAGGTGGGAAGGAACTCGGATATTCAGAACTAAGTACCGATCTGGGCTAGGGCTTTTTCAAACTACGCTTCAATTGTGAACGGTGGTCTTACACGAGGGCCATACTGAGGATACCTTCATATTTATGTGTTTGCCTCTTTTTAGTGTTGCTTTTTCGTTTCATCAAGTTTCAAATCACCCTTCACTTCAAACTTCGACCGGTCAGTGGTTGAGTGGGCATTGCGTTTGATTCCCACCTTCCTCGGCTGGCTTAGTCCTCCACCACAACACAGGCAACATTTTCGGCTTTCTGTGGTGGTAGAAGGAGATTTTCAAACATTGTTGGGTTATTCGTAACCCGGGAATGTTTGTCTTTCTTTAAAAAAACACTTTTTCTGGCTTCTCCATCATTGCGTCAACAATATTTATTGTTGCTAATAATGACGAAGTAGTTTTTTTATATTGTCAGGTTTTTCTCCCGTTAATATTGCCATTTTTTAAATATTGATAATAATAAACGTATTTTTATTGTAAATTATGCAAGGTGTGTGCCACAAAATCGAGTTGTTTGGCGGTTTGGGCTCGCGACATGTTCTGCGTGATAGTTAGGTACTGACTTTTGACTGATTTTCTCACTTTCTTGTCTATGGACAATTATTTTAAAGTTTTTTTTTCTGTGGATAAGTCAATCTTGACGTACGATGCAAAATTTGTAGCTCCGCTTTTCTGGAGTATAATTGCTTAAGTACTTGAAGCATAATATGCACATACATATTCAATAATGTATATTGATGTTCTGTTGGTGTTATTTGAATTTAAATCAATATCAATCACTCTTTTATCGCAATTCGAGCACTTCTCATTTTCTAGTTACGTTTCTTCATCTCGTTGAGACTGTCGTCTTTGCCGTGTACGTAAGTAGGTTCTTGTTATATTAACTAAATAGAGTCAAACTCCTAATTCAGTGCTTGAATATATCGTCGGTATACTGATAAAACCCACTAAGTGCATGACTGACGATTTTGAGAAAAATCAATTTGAAAGTTTGACTTTGTAAAAGTCATGTTCGCATTCTAAATATTAAATTTTGTAAAATACTGTTATATTTATAGTTTAATTAACTTATAATTTTCATAAATCATTTCAACTTAAAAAAATGTTTAACCCCAAAAAAAATTTCTAAGGATAAAATGGTGGGATTTTAATTGGTTTTATCAGTACACGATATAAGCCAGTACTTTGAATTTAATGCTCAAGAAAACGTTAAATAGCTTCAAAGGATTTAATTTGTAGAGGAATTAAACCATTATTCAGAGAGTTTTATTGTGTATTAAAACAAAATGTTAAAATAAATACAAAATGGCATTTTTAATTATGTAAATTGTGGAAGATACTCTCTGTATCGCCCTGGTGTAAGACCACCATTCAGAATTGAAACGTTGCTTTAAATGGCTTCAGCCGTGTTTGGTGACCAGATCTGAATAGCCAGGTACTTCCCCACCTTCCTCTTTCCTATCTCTTTCCCCTCCCCACTGTTTTCAGCCTCACAACATACCCCAATTGGGGATGCCATAGTCCCACTGGCTCCAGACGCGAGCAGTTGGGACTCTTGTGCGTTATTCATGTAAAAAAAAAATCTTCAGGGATAATTCCCTTTTGACACAGTTTCAGTAGGTCATTTTTCTTGGCCTGACTTATCGCCAGTGGTTCAGCATAGAGTCGTTTTAAGTCTCGGAGAATAACTGTGGAAACATTATTTATTTGTGGGCCAGGTGAATTAAGAGAAGATCTTGTAATTAATTTTCTGTAAGGTGTTTTAAAAATTTCTGCAATATTTACGTGATGAAATGTGTCACGTATGACAGACGTATGACGTATGTCAGACATGTCATAATTGAATAACATTTTTTCCGTTTCTCCTTTCAAATACCTCAATCTTTTTATTTTTAACCATCTAACTTGGTTGCCTTGGTCATCCTTCGTTCTGTTTATCATAACCTTGTCAGCGAGATATTTCAAGTCGATGAATTCATCATGTTTGAACTCATTAACTTTGTATAGCTTGACGGTAACTATTTTTTGGTCAATTTAGCGCTTTTTTTGTGATCAAGCTCGTTCGAAGATATTAACCCAATCATGCATAGTATACACAGAAGAGTTTTTCTTAACATGTTCTATGCTACTATGCATTGAATCTGCTTCCATATGTGTGTGACCAGATTCTAGAAATTTCTGCGCAATTATGATGTGCTCAATGTGTTGAACGGCCCAAAGTAGTATTACTGCTACATATTGGTTTCGATTCTGCCCTCCGCATGTGTCGGAGAACAAGCTTATTTCATTAATATTGTCCGGTAAGTAATTTTTGAGGTAGTAGTACAGGATAGAGCCTATTTCGCAACTCCCACGCTTTCCATTTATTTCGGACCATGGAAAACAGTATGCATTGTTGGGAGCAGGTGCCTCATATAATTTAAGATTATACACACATAATTTTCTTAAATAGTAGAGTAGGCCGACTTTTCCGCTTGGGATTTGTAAAACTGCCTGTAGATCGAATGTTAGCGACATGAAGTTGTTTTCATTGTTAGACCTCTGTTTATCTTTTTCTTTCTCCGTATTGCAAATATCTTTTCTTTCCATGTGTTCTTTGTAGTTTTCTTCTAATTTGCTTTTATCACTAGCCTTTGCATAGTTTGAACAAATTAGGCACTGATTCGTCTTTGGTACGAAGAAACGTAGATTGTAATTCTTTGAAAATATTCGTCGGTATGTTATTTCTGTAACAGGTTCGGTAATATCCGTTTCTTTGCAATGCTCCAAGTATAAAGCATGCATTTTTCTTATGGACAGAGAACTGTCCAAATACTTGCAATTTGACGATTTTCTCACGTAGTGAGACTCCATGCTTGGAAACGATTCAATGTATGATTTCACATGATTAAAGATGTCCACCTTAGTCTTATGTGGAGGCTCTTTTTGACTTCTCTTGTCATCTTGAGTGTAAAATCCCTGTGCATTTTTATTCTTGATTGCAAGTTTTATAACGTCTGGTGATATGCAGAGAGTTTTGGTCATGAAATTTTGGCAAACTGCTATCTTGTCATTCCCTTTGGGAAAAAAACATTTTTTTACATACGATCTTTGTTTTTTGGTTCTGATAGCCAGAATGTGCTTTGGTTCTTGAATGTGCAAATTTGTTAACAAGAAATTTTTCTTGCCTTTGAAGTCAAGCTGCTAGTAGTCCGCATCACGCCACCTCTTTAATGGCCCAACATCCGTTAATACTCGATCCAGGAGGTCTTTTAAAACATCACCAATTATTTGTTTAGCATTCAGAGTATCCAATAAATTAACTTCATCCATGAGCGTAATTTAATAACTTCATCAATAGTCAATGCTTAACTATCTAAACGTCGCTATAACAGTCTGTTGAAATCACTTATTTGCGTTTAACGTATTTTAACTGTCAGCACTCTTCATTTTAACATCACCAACATGGTTCGTTCAAAACACCTATAAGACTTTAACTGGTTTCAACTGTTAACAAAAAATCATTTCGTTCATCCGTGTTAACAAATTATACCGGTTATAGTAATTTAGGGTTTTTTAATTGAAATTATTTCATGTGAACGTGAATAAATAAAAAACGCTAAAGTCATTTAAATGGTTTTACGTGATATAATATTATTCGTTCGGCAAAGTGAAACATACCCATAAAAAAATTAAAGTGTTATAAATTGTTTTCATAGAAGATATTTGAAAAAAGTTTCCACTAAAGGGATTTAGTTGTTTTCAACGGAATACATTTTTAGGTAACAAGAGGGTTAGAGGTTTTTAGAAATTTCTAACTTTAAAACGAACCATCGGAGGATGTTGTGGGTTTTAACAGTCGATAGAGCTCATAAAACTGAACAAAACGGCATTTTTAACTCATTTCGGCAAGTTTTGTCATTTAGCTGGTTTTACCAGTATACCGACGATATGTATGTTTATAAAACAAAGATAAATATGTACGAGGGTGAACAAGGAAGTCAAAAAGTCTCTAATGCTATTGATGTTTACACAATGACGTTATATAAAATAAGTTTGTAACGTCTTTGTGTTTACATAGATTTTTTTTTGGTCTATTTAGACTAATAATGTAAAGAGAACAGAAAGAGGAATATAGGATAAGGATAGGCGATGGTCTCGATATATTCTACCCAAATGCATTCATTTGTGACCGAACGCACTTCTTCGGTTCTATATTTCTGAAGGTTTGTCCTAAAAATAAATAGTGTAATAGAATATTCAATTTTTTAAAGAAGCCCGAACTTTTGATTGTCCGATGTAGGATTTATAGTTAGTTAAGTTTTTACGCAGCCAGCAATTCATTGTAAAAAGGACTAGTTATCCATAACCAGATTTTATTTATGGAGACTTGCGATGACGGGTATAGGTACCGCTGCCGCCCCGGGAACCTTTTATCACCTCTGCTATAGATCACCCCAAGTGGATCGTTATGTTTGGTGACTAAGCAAGGGTGCCCGGTTTCACGGGGTGAGTTTTTTTACGGGTATTGGTGGCTGGCCTGATAGGGAGAGACTGGTTGATGGAGACCTTTTGGACTCTAGCAGGATACTCTCGGAACATCGCTTTGCACTGCAGTGGGAGGGATGGATCTGTACTGCTGTCACTCCTGGACACATTGACCTCGAGATTTCTAACCACCCCTCACACCTTTCCCAGAACTTCCTATCCTTCCTTTTCTAAAAAGACCTTTCACACAGCATCCCCAAAAAAGACAGAGCCTAAGTGGAATTATTTTTCTCAGGGCCTCCTGTATGAAGCTGCTGTAAAAAACTTTTATTGTTATACAGGTTTATATTATTAATTTTAAGATTTGCTCTTACCCAAAAAATAATGATTCAATAATTTCTACAAAGTGACTTCACACATCTTTTCGGTTTTAATTTTATTAGGTTCACAATGGATCTTTCTATCGCTGGGAATACTGTCATTAAAGCTGAGCCAGGTCCCTGCGAACAAAATGATGGAAGAATTTTTAGTAAAGAAACACATATAGACCCTCCGAACGTTAAAAATGATTACTTTGAGCTATTCGAAAATACTCCCAACGCGGAAGGTAATTGTTTTTTGTCTACTCGATTTAATGTTAGAATTTTGTTATAAGTTTTCATGATAAATAAAAGTGTTTCAATGACATTACAATATATCTATAGATGTTTATTATTCATTTTTTTAAACTTTATGAGTAAAAACTCAAATTATAATATTTAATCAAATGAAGACAATATACTTGCAATCATATATAAAGATAGCAGCCAATAATATGTGCGTTAAGTAAATGAAGATAATGTTGGTAGTTCTTAGTCGAAGTATGATACAGTTAAAAGTGACCGAATTAATATGGGTTCCGTAGCTCAATCGGTAGAGCTGTTGCCATGTAGGCAAAGGGTCCTGGGTTCGAGTCCCAGCGGAGCCAATATCTTTTCTGATTTTTCTGTCTCCAGATTTCGATTGAGTTTCGCTAATATTGTCTTCATTTGATTAAATATCTATAGATGAGCTGTAGAAATCTCAAAGTGGCAACAAACAAACGTCAACCATAGTGCTAGATAGACCAAATAGATTTCGTAGTTTTAATACTCGTGTGCTACCTCTAAGTAAATGGAGAATATGTGATGAGAAAGTATTTTTATTGCTCGGCAAACACTAGTAAAACCAAGGGATTAAAATTTGATTGGTAAATCTACGAAAATTACCCAAGTATTATATCTATTAACATAAATAGTACAATTATTTCTCTCTCGAAGATTATATGCCTCGTCGTTTGAGAAAACATAAGGCTGACTACAGTACAGTAAGGCTGTACGCAACTGCCAAATTACGAAGTCAGTGCTGTTGCTAAGTAAAACTTTACAGTTTAAAATAGTCTAATCTCTATGTTTATTTATATGCTTGCGGTAAAATAACTCCCAAATCAGCAGTGACGATTACGATTACCAAAAAAATCACCGCCATTTCCTAACTGTCCTTGCTCTATTATGGCCTGGAATTGACTTAATCATTTGATAACTCAAAATCCGTAAGATGTCAATGCTTGTACTCCAGGCGTCTTTGAGGTAGTATTCGAGACAAATTTTTAATGCGAAATCGTCGCCCGGTCCATCCGTTTATTTCGTTCATACACACATATAACGACAGTATGTATGAACGAAATACATAGGTATATAACAACTTAATTAAGAATTTACTGGAAACATAGTGTTTCTTCGTAATCTTTTATTTTGAAACAATTACAAGTCTAGCTGAATTGTAACATCATTGTGGTTTTTGGTAAATTATTGAGAGAATAATGATTTACAATAATGTTACAAGTTTTAAGAGATACAATTTATTTATTTATAAATTCTCACCATACATGTGTTCTTATTTTTTTTACAAAAATATTAACCTCACTAGGACTAGCAGCCTGTATTAAGGTTAAATTCATAAATTTGAGTGGTGCATTTACACACAAATCACTAAAATACAAAACACTACATCCAAAACACTAAAATATTATATGCGGAAAGTAAGAAATAACAATATTATATTGGTGACCAGATGGGTAATTTGTAACAATATAGACCATAAAACAAATCCTTAATTACTATACCCACCAAGAAACAAAGGTAGTTCAAAACAACTAGGGTGACACTCCGATTTTTACAAATGGGACTCAAATAAAATCTGGTTATTTAAAAAATATATATGTATATATATATCTTTTTATTTAAAAAACAAATATTATTAAAAAAAATCTTAATATTTAAAATATGTTTTTTTTTATTATTTAAAAAAAGGCCAAGGATGAAATAATAGTATGCCAATCCTCTGACAACACAAAAATCTTAACATTTTTTTTAAATTTAGCTAATGAATTGGAAGACTTTATGTAATCTGGCAGAATATTAAACAGAAGTGGAGCCTGATATAAAAAGTTTCTTTGGCCAAAAGATGTTTTAGTACTTATTGCGACAAAGTTCATTCTTGAGCCAATTCTAGTGGTATGGATTTGTTGGGTTCTTTCTGCAGAATAAATATTGATAAAAAATTTACAAATTATTTTAGAGATGTACAGCTGTTTTATACTCATAACGTCAGATTCCTTGTAAAGAAGTTTCGATGGATAACGAAATTTTTTTTTGTACATGACTTTAAGAATTAATTTGAATTATTACTAACAATGCAGTAATACTATTATTCCCAATAATGCATTTTATTTTATAGTTTCATTTGTCCGCAGAATAAATAAGAGCATTTCTTTCTGATTCTATGGTTACATCAGATATGGTCAATGCATGACGGTCTTTGTCCAATAAATTCTCCCTTTAATATGTGATTGGAAATTGAAATAAGGAAATGTGTAAATAAAATATTCAGTTTTTTCTTGTTTTAATTTTTTTTTCAAAATTCATATACTATATATGTATATATAATAGTCTCCTACAATGAATGCATTTTAAAAAATGATTGTGTTTATAAAATATTTCAAGTTTTCTATGAAAGTATTTTCGTAAACTGTTCTATGGGACGCTATTAAAAATATTAATTTTAATTAGTAGACACTTTAGACAGTTAACAAGATCGATAAATATTTCATTGACTAAACATCGTTATCAATTTATACAGATCGAATGCTTTTGTTTTATTTTCTTTTGTTTCAATAGTTTATTTTATTGTGCTAATCCGTCTTTTTCGCATTTTTTCTAGGCGTAACGACACACATGGATATAGATACTGGAGAAAATTCTTTCTCATGTCCCCACTGCAGCTATTCTTCTTCCGTCAAGAAGGTCTTTTCGAAACATTTGCGAAAGCATATAGCAAGTAAACCTTTCAAGTGTTCCTTTTGCAGCTATTCTTGTAGCGGCAATTCTGACTTAATGAAACACTCGCGCACGCACACTGGAGAAAAACCTTTCTCTTGTCCCTTCTGCAGCTATATATGTTCCGTCAAGAGGGGCTTAATGAGGCACATGCAAATGCATTATGCAGTAAAAAAACCATTCCCTTGTACGTACTGTAGCTATTCATGTTCCGACAACTCAACCTTAACGCTGCACTTACGCACTCATACTGGAGAAAAACCTTTCTCGTGTTCCCACTGTAGTTATTCATGTGGAGGCAGATCAGATTTAACGAAACATTTGCGCACCCATACCGGAGAAAAACCCTTTTCATGTTCCTTCTGCAGCTATTTATGTTCCGACAAATCACACTTGGTAGTTCATATAAGAACACACACTGGAGAAAAACCCTATGCGTGCTCCGATTGCAGCCAATCTTTTTCTCAGAAGGCGAGTTTAAAAGAACACCGGTTGACTCACAGCGGAGAAAAGCCATTCTCGTGTGTTGAATGCAGCTATTCAAGCAAGCGAAAGTCTACTTTAAAGAGTCACATGCTGTCGCACAGTAAAGAAAAACCATTCTCTTGTTCTGACTGCAACCACAAATTCTCAAGACGGTCCAATTTAAATAGACATAAATTAACACACTCTGTAGAAGAAGCATTACCGTATTCAGGGCCCCCTAGCACAGTCGATCGATAAGGATTGATAGGATAACTTTCGGTAACTTCTCTTCGTTCCTTAGAATGATTGCAGGTCGCTAAAGAATAAGTAACAGTTTGAATATATTCGACGTCAACTGTGTTTTGTACTTTGGCGATTTGCAGTTGTCCTGGAGAACGATGAGAAGTTACGGGAAGTTATTCTATCAATCCTTATTGATCGACCTTTCTAGGACCCGAAATGCAAGTACGTTTAAATTTTAACTGGTTTACCGAGTAGACCTATGCATTGAATTCAAATTTTCTATAAGCAACACTCTCTTTTTTTAACTTTTGAAGTTTATTCCCATCAATGTTAAATATCATTGAAGAAGAAGATAACAATAATAATCTAAACGAAAATATGAAAGAGAATAAGACACAGAAAAAGACAATGGTCGCAAAAAAGAGTAGTTGCCCCGGTTGCCCGTAATATGGAAAAATTATAATTTGGAGATAGTATTGTTAATTCTATAATTTGAAATATGAGATTGACAACTATGACGGTTTGACAGAAGGTGGCAATAGCGAAATTGGTTAACGTGCACGTCCCGGTTAGATGAGAGGTCTGGTTCGAGTCCCGGTTGCGACCATTGTATTTTTCTGTTTTCTGTGTCTTGTTCTCTTTCATATTTTCGTTTAGATTTTTATTGTTACCTTCTTCAATATTATTAATGATCGGAAAATTTCAATCCATGATGTGCTATGCGCCTATCGTCGCAATGGCGCGAACACATGCGAAAAATAACAAAGTACTGTGTTTCAAGTCAGTTATTAAGTTACGACGAAATTATGAAATTTTTGTGATATTATTAATGTACTCAATTAATAAACTCGCTAGAATATTTTGAAAGCATTTTTTAACTGAAATGAATGTTATTGATAAAAATAATAATAAGAAGCTCGTTATGTGATATCGGCGATGACGCGATAAATATCGATCGTCCACTGAAATCTCATTCACGTAACCCAAGATGTACTCGCTCCTGCTCCTGCTCCTCACCTGACCCGTTTGCAGGAACCAATACCAATTTGTATGCAGATCGGTGGGCTTTCGGTATACCGCATCCTTATAGCACTCAGCTTTTATAGATTTCTTACCGACCAGTGGGACGACAGCGTCGATAGCCTTGAAGTGTCGAAAAACCAAGGTCGCTTAGAGTAGAATTAAACAACTCCACAACTTCCTTAACACTTAGTACGGGTTACTAAGTAAAAGAACAGCTTTGAAGTGTTGAAAAACCAAGGTCGCTCAGAGTAGAATTAAACAACTCCACAACTTCCTGAACACTTAGTACGGGTTACTAAGTAAAAGAACAGCTTTGAAGTGTTGAAAAACCAAGGTCGCTCAGAGTAGAATTAAACAACTCCACAACTTCCTGAACACTTAGTACGGGTTACTAAGTAAAAGAACAGCTTTGAAGTGTTGAAAAACCAAAGTTGCTGAGAGTAAAATTAAACAACTCTCTGATATCCAGAACTCTAAGTACGGGTTACCAAGTCTAAGCCGATAATCATTCTATCCGTCTGTTTTTACACTGAAGGCTTTATGGAAAACATTTTCTCTCAGGGCCTATGTCATGAAGAATACCCATCGCCTAGAACCCTAGAATATAGATCTTGAAGAGAACCGTGTTATAGGAGGCAGGAAATATAGAGGTCGTAGCCGAGCTGTTGTAATCAATTCAAACTCAAGAATGAATCGTAGAAACTATCCGCTCTCATGTGACATATTTATACAACGTATTGATATTTGTTTGCGAGTAAGAGGTGAAACCATCGGCAACTCCCTGATCCAGCTCTCCATCAAAAAGTCGCCAATACACGTACACAAGGAAGCAGGGAGTCCTTAAGAAGACAGTTTGTTGACAGGTCCTCGGTGCCAAACCTGGTCAAAGTCCTTGGAAAAGTCCAGCGCAATCGTTTGAGTTCCTTTTTCGAAACGTTCCTGTCACCACCCCCAAATGTGCGTTACATACGCGATCACCGTACGAGCGGTTCCGCCAGAATCTGTATTGATGGTCGTTGATGGTGGACATTGTTGGCGTTGTAGGAAGCACGTAAAGCACAAGGGGGGAGGGGGTACTTAACAACACTGCTCGCCTGTCTCTTCACTCACTGCCTTAATCGGGCTCAGACACATTCCGAAAGAACTGTCTAAAACCATAATAATTCCGATCCCACAAGGCCTCCAATTGAACTTACGGTCCAATATCTCATGTCACAATAACCGCAAGAATCATCGAAAATGTCATCTTAAACTTAAAAGAAATCAAGCTCAATTCAGAGGACTTCCAAATTAGCTTCAAAGCTGGTAATACTGATACAGCTGTACGTATAGTATGATAATAACAATTGAATAGGTACTAAAAGGTCAGAAAAACAACGGTGTACGCATGCTTCCTAGACTTTGTACCTACCTCTCTTGGTGTTTTACCAATATAAAAGGCAAATGTAATACTTCCAATTATTATGAGACCTCTACTATAATAATCAATTTTTGTTAATCTAATCATATCATATATGTGGAATTTAAACAACGAATAAATTTGTAAAATTTCCTACGAGTATATTAATAAATAAATTGTTTCTCCCTGCGTGTCGTTTCCCATTTGTCCAGTTTTGGCCTTCCCTTCCCCTCCCGCATCCCCTTCACCTCATGCATTCCCACACAACCTTCCCCGCCTTCCTTCTCCCCTGGCTCACTTCCCCCGTCCCGTGAACCCCCTCCCACGTTCCCCTCCTCACTTCGGTCCCGAAACATTCAGTTTTCAAACAGCTCACGTGCCACCTACTGCAATTTTATATACAAATTTTATAATGCCAGACTTATTCATCAGTATATATTATAGAAACATTTGCGGGTGTGAGCACAACAACTCCCCAAAGATTCTTCGTAACCGGATGGATAGTTTAGGGACCGCATATGGGACAAAAATACATTTAATTCTACATATATTTAGATAAAAACACTAAGATATGTAGGTCCTACATATCTGATTTACGTAAAATTAAATAAACTCGGGGTGCGTTTAGCTTAATAGAGTCTAAATGGTTACATTATTTGAAACCGATAAAATATGTCGCAAAAAACGTAGTGATATTAATAAAAATTGATAAGCTAATCAATTGTTTCAAAACGTAGATCATGCTTAAAAAACTCAACACCCGGCGCCAGTTCACATTTTAATACATTAAAAAAATAACTTACTACCTATACGGTTAATCAAAAACACTCATATGAAGCTAATAGAAACAATACGAAGTGATTCGCTTACAGCTTGGAAAGGCCGCTATTTTTGTAATTGTTCTCGTCAAAACACACGTTCATTCTCAGCGATAATTCCAGGGCCATGTCTGGAACATTGAAGTACCCACCACTGTCCCACCCCGGTATAGGCGACTTATGGTCGCCCCTTCGGAGTTCTCGCAAGAATCTAATTTTTTTGAATAAACGACTCTACATTTAATAAAACGAATCTAGACCTTCAATGCCCCTACATACTTTGTTAGGTGGCGGAAATATAGGATCGCCTACAGTCTGTACTGTAATGGTCAAAAAGGACTAATCTACAGGTGTTAGTGAGCATAAAAAATGTAATAAAGAAAAAAAAAACCAAAAAGTAGTTATTATATAATAATCAGAGGGAGACCACACACTCCAGGACTGCAGGCAACTGCGTATAAATAAGAAAAGGATAAGTTGTAAACAAAGCAATAACATTTAGTAAAGGTGAAAAAAATAGTGATGACCGTCATGACCATCCTGTGCCCGGCAGTCCCCCAGAAAATGTGTAAGGTTATTAGTCCGACGTCATGGCACCCAGTGGAGTCATCCTTTAGCCAGCTATCCGGTGGTGCCTAGAAGAAGTAAATGGACTACGATACGAAGACCCTAGGGAAAAAGAGCGTCGGGTAGCTGGAGGAGGGACGGACAAACCTCCGGATGCCACTCTATCTTTCCTCTAACCTTATCATGTCAGAGGGGTGGCGCGGGCACTGGAAGGAGATAACAGAGGTAAGTTACAAAAAAAAGGTAGACCTATAAAAAATATGATAGGGACAAGGCCCAAAGTCCAACCCCTTTAATGGGGAAGTGGACAAGACATAACAAACAACGGAGTTCTGTTCTAGTTGTTATCAGGAACTGAAAAGAACATGGAAATCAAAATAAACAAACTAAAAAAATGCAAAAACATGAGAGAGTAGAGGAAAATATATATATATATATATATATAAAATCATGATGCACGCAGGCGTGTCAATTCACGCATTATGTTACACTGTAAATGAAAAAGAAAAACACAAAGCCGTGTAAATAACAAGTAAGTGTAAATAAACAACAGAAAATAATAAGAAAAAGAAAGAAACAGAAAAAAAACCAGGCAGATAAGGTTGAAAGAGTAAATGTGGGGTAATCCGTGGATATCAGGAGACAAGTACACCTGGTCACTAAATCTTTTAATCAGCGACTCTAAGATCAGGCCATCTCTCCACCCAGATTCTTGTAAACTTCTTCAAGCACTCGAAATTCGTCTTATTCGAAACCAGATCAGTGTTCCATACTGGTCTGATGGGTACGTCCAAACCATCTAGCATTTGACCTCTGGCATCCGTCATTATTTCACACTGCCACAGGATATGCTCAGCCGACTGGTTCGTGCTCCCACAGGCACAATTGGGGTGAGGGGACAGGGAGAGGGTGTGAAGTCTCCCCCTGAATTCCCCATGGCCAGATAATAATTAAGTGATGTGGTGGTCTAACTTGAGGAAGACCGCTTCCATTCTGAGTTTAACTGATGGGAAGAAGGAGAAAGTCCATCTTCCCAAATTCGATCTATCCCACCGGGCCTGCCACTCTTGGAGTGACAGGTCTCTCATTTGTCGAAGCAGCCCAGGGAGAGTCCCCGGCCCGCCCGGAGTTAGAGTGACTCCTAGGTGAGTGGCAGGGGTTCCTCTGGTTAACCTCTGCTTAGTAAGCACTTCCCTGATTTCCAGATCGATTGGCAAAATGCCAGCCAAAACAGGCAAAGCGTCCGAAGCCACGGTTCTATACGCCCCGGATAGTGCCAACAAGGGAGTTCGTTGGCCCCGCTTGAGAGCCAAGAGTTTAAGCGAGTTACCCAAGCGATGCTCCCAGACAGACGCAGCATACGAAACTTGCGCCACGTATACGCATCTGTACAGAGTGCGCATGGCTGGGCTACGCAAACCCCACTCAGCTGTGGAGAGTCTCCTAAGCTTCAAGAAGAGGGCCTGAGCCTTGCCGGATACATCCTTGACGTGAGCCAGAAAAGAGGACGATCGATCTAGTGTGACGCCTAAGTATTTCACCGTTTCACGAAATTTGACACTAGAGTCCCCCATTTTGATGACGGGATTTCTTTCTCTACTGAGAAAGCCCTTCATCAGGAGGCCCTGGGTCTTGTGGGGAGCGAATGTCATCTTGTTTCTCTTACCCCAATCGAGGAACATGTTCAAACCTTCACTGCCTTTGCTCTCAACTTCCTTTCTACTGTCCCCAGCGACCAAATACGTCTTGTCATCAGCATAGTCGACAGAGATGCATCCTTCAGGCAAGGGTAACCTGGAGGAGTCGTCAAAGTTGATGTTCCACAGGTCAGGTCGGAGAATGGAGCCCTGCGGGCATCCAATGTCAGCTTCCCTCTCGATCAAAAAATCTCCAAAGCTGATCGTGATCGTGCGATCAGAAAGGTAGTCGTCGATTGACTGGAACAGAAGTTTGGAGCACTGCCTGGTTTTCACCTTTGTACGCATCATTGCCCACCACGCGTGATCGAAGGCACCAGTTATGTCGAGGAAGATCGCTACTACATACCTCTTTGGACAAGCCTTCACCCAATCAAGCATATACTACAGGGCAAGCAGCTCGTTTCGCTCGAAGAATGGCCCGTTTGAAGGCCGACCTGGCAGACCTCAGGCTCGCCTGAAGCGCAGCTGTCTCCTCCTCCGTACAGCTGCCACTCCTGGACAACCCAAGCGCCCTGTAGGCCCTCTTGAAGGCCCCCTTGAGCGAAGTCAGCTCAGGTGACCACCACGGTGTTCTAATACTCGTCTTCGGGTTTGATCTTCCCAAAGACGAGTTGGCAGCAGATACAACCGCCCTATTGAAAAAATTCCCCAAATTATCCGGATCAGTAGCAGCTACGTGGTGAAAATCCCTTAACTACTATTTGACCGCCACATTGAATCCATGGTATCAAAGGCTTCCAAGATACTAGGCTTTGTACTTAGAACCTGCAAAGACTTTAAAAATTTAAAAACCATGAAAATGCTTTACTTTGCATACGTACGCAGTTCTCTGGAGTACGCCTCTCAAACCTGGAACCCCAAGTATATATGTCACATAGATAGGATTGAAAAAGTGCAAAATCGATTTTTACGATACCTTGACTTTCGGAGCTATCGTCCTCATCTGAGCCACGAAGAGTCAGCCGCGTTCTTCAGGATATCGTCCTTGGAAAGTCGAAGAAATTTGGCAGACGTACTATTCTTACAAAAAATAGCTACCTCTATGATAGATTGCCCGGAATTACTAGAAAGAATTCAACTGAGAGTGCCCATCAGACAAACCAGACAAAACCACGCATTAAACATTTCTCAATGCAACACTAACTCTAAACAAAATACATTCATTCATCGTGCTACACACACCTTTAACATTTCATACAAAGAATTCGACCTATTTAACACAGTACCTAACGTTTTCAAAACTAAAATGAATAAATAACATTTACCCATACAAACCATTATTTACACAGAAAAGATCCATCCCTTTCCACTCCCTTCCACCATCCCATCCACATAACATAATGTAACTATTTTTTCTCGATTTCTCTTTATACCTACTCACTAAATAATTAAGATACTTCAGCGAAAACCTATTATTGGTTAAATTACTGTACATATTTCGTCAAACATTATTAATAATTGTAACTGTTGGTTTTCCTAATAAAATAAAATAAAATAAAAAATAAAAAGTATCTCGTAGCGATTCCCCAAAGTGATCCCAATTCGCCCTAGAGGTGTTGAAGTTCCAGGAAGATCTTGGAGCTTCTGTTTTCCTAACACCCACCGTATAAGTAATCAATCTATGATCCGAATTTATTGCGCACTCATGGACTACCCACTTTGAAATCCTGGTCGCAACAGATCCAGAGCAGATAGTTAGATCAATGTTGCTCTCACCATGTATGTTCGAGAAGGTACAAAAGGAACTCTGTTCGTTGATGATACTAAGACCTTGCGCAGCAATCAGGTCCTCAACGGCGTCTGATCGCTCCGTTCTACAGTCGCTAGTGTTGAACCATAATGGTGAGCGTGCATTCAAGTCACCTCCGATAACTATGTTACGGCCTTTAAGCGCGTTGAGCGCGCGCGTCAGACTCAGGATGTGTGGTCCTACCGGATTCCCAAATTTAAAGTAAACTGAGATCAAGAAGATCTCAGTGTCGCCAAATCTAATACATACACAGGTTTGGTATTCATCAGAAAGACCAGCCAGAAGGAGGGGACTGATCAATGAAGTGTTGACCAGGACTCCCGCCCCTGGTGAGCGGCCGACTTCGAGTACCGCACCCGGAAAATTAATGGAGGTCTTACCTTCCCAGGTGTACTGCTCCTGAATAAGCATAATGTCGATGTTGAGGTCAGTCATGACCTTCAGTACTTCCAGTGTGGCCATCCGGGATCGCTGAAGGTTGACCTGACCTAGGGAGAGGAGATTATGAGGAGCCATAGTCCGTCATCCGGAAGGCTGCCTCCACCGCTGCTTTTTGGGCCGGACAGTCCCTATCACCCGTCGGGTGATCCGCCGGCTTCTTAAAGCGCGAACATGTGGCGCAGACAGCAGGCTGTGCCCTCTTGGGGCAATCTTCAAAGCCATGACCCACAGCGGCGCAGTGGCGGCAAGTTTCTTTTTCTTGAGAACAACTCTTAGAAATATGGCCGTATAAATGGCATTTAAAACACCTGGTGGCGCCAGTGTAATCGCGGGTTCGACAAGCGCTCCACCCAAGATAGCACAGCCCGCTGTCAATAAGAACCTTTCTGGCGGCCGGGTGGCACGTCAAGACCATATTCATAAAACCACCATCACGCTTACCAAAGAGGGAAACTCTCCTCATGGTGCGGAGGTGGTCTTCCAGGGATAGCGTGGTTCGTCCCTCCAGGTTGTTAGTGTAGATTTCACCAAAGAGGGCCTGGTCACCAGAGGGATCGCCTTTAGGAACGTTGTACACTACGATTTTGGGCAAACGACCCAGGGGGTTCATAAGTTTAAGCCCACTTGCTGCCAGCTTGGTACCCGCCTTGAGAATATTTTCAAGGTCCTTTTTCCCCTTAGCTTGCGGGGCCATACCAGCGCCTTTAATCTTTCGTACGCGAACGACCTGGAAGTCGTCGCTCCTAGGGTTAATTAGCTTCTCCAAGTCTTTCTGTGTACCCTCCGAAGTTTTCCCCTCGGGAATCTCCGGGTACACTAGAACCGTGAGCGGTTTGGGGGGCAAGGGTCGCTCGAAGCCATTCACCAACACCTTCTTGGAGGAGGGCAAGCCAGCCGCTGCTGAAGGCTGAAGCGTAGGACAATGGAGCAGAGTTCAGGGTTGGGCGTGCCTTGATAGCCGTGTCCAGCTTCTGTGTCATGGAGGCTTGGATGTTCAACACCTATTCGATTGTTGCGCTCCTGGTCGATAAAGTATTAATTTCTAGCATTAAATGGGTTATTTCGTTCATCAAGTCATCAAGGAGTCGGTTGAGAGCACCCTTGTCAGACTTATTAAGTTTGTTCGACCCATCAGTGACGATGCCTCTAATTTTTTGGCACTTCTCCATTGCCGGGATAGCCTTTTTGGTAGACTCCGCGAGGGTCAGTTGGCTATTAGGAGAATCACTTATTCTCGCGCGCTTTTTATTGCCAGCAATGGGTGTTGGGGGGAGGATTCCAACAATTGAGGCCCCACTGGGTCCAGGAAGGGGGTTAATAGTCTCCGTATCCATGTCGGAATCTGAGTCCGTGCCAATGTCAGTAATCTTAACCGCCTTTTTCGGTCGCCTTTTACCCTTTGGACGCGGGCCTAGGGTTAGGGATTTGTTTAGTGCGTCGATCTGTGTTTGGATCGAATTTCTCCAAAGTTCGGGAGGAATGCAGATCCGGGCACAGTTTGGAAATTTAATAAAAAGGCACTTTGTAGATGAGAAAAGTGTGGAAAAGCAGAATAAAACAAAAATTAAGGCGCGCTCGGCAAAATTGAGGGAGATACAACCGTTCAAAGTATTTAAAATTTCACTTTACAAACTGATATTGACAGTTCGCCCGCGTCCGCCCGCCATTTTTTTTATAACCTAATACGCTAAACATGGTTTGTGATAGAAAAGAAAGTGCCCCCTTCGTAGCGCCTGCTCGCGTCACGGCAAAAAACATCCCAGTTTTCAAGTGGTTTAGCGGCTACGCTAGGTTTGTGTAATATGGTTTGTGATTTTGGCGTACTATTAATTCTGTATTAGGTCTGGGATCCAACATAAGCAATGAAAACATGGCGAACGAACTGTCAATATCAGTTCGCGAAGTGAATTTTTAAATACTTTGAACGGTTGTATCTCCCTCAATTTTGCCGAGCGCGCCTTAATTTATTTTTTATTCATCTTCTCCACACTTTTCTCATCTAGAAAGTGCCTTTTTATTAAATTTCCAAACTGTGCCCGGATCTGCATTTCACCCCAAAGTTCTGCCTGTTTTTCGAGGTCGGGACCCGCACCATCCGACTCGCAAGAAAGAATAACGTCCGAAACCATTGTTACTTTATTGGGGGGGGGGTGGGGGGGGGTTGGGGGGGGTCGGGGGGGGGTGGGGGGGGTGGAGGGGGGGGGGGGTCGGGGGGGGGGGGGTCGGGGGGGGGGTTTAGGGGGGGGGGGGTTGGGGGGGGGGGTTTGGGGGGGTTCTGAGCTGAAGGGGGGGGGGAATGTCACCAAGTTCAAAACACCACAGTCGCCTTAGGGATCGGAAAAAAGTTGCAGGAGGTAAGTACTTCAACCAAATGGAACCTTCTAGATTGTTCCAGAAGGAATCAAGATGGCCGCCGTACCCCGTACCTACTACCAAACAAAAACTGGCTGTCCGCCACGTGTTTTTTGCGCAAGTCGATAAAAAGGTCGCTTAACTAGCACAGAACTGGGCGAACCCGGTGTCAATCGACGCAGAATTTTGTTGTCCGTCGAATGACGTTAGTTTTTTAGCAGAAATGTAAAGTTTGGACACAGATATTACGGAAAAACACAGTTTTTCACTAATCACTAAAAAATAAGCACTAAAAAATCGTTTATTCGAAAAGATTGTTATATAGTTTTAAGGGGGAGACTAGAAACTACACGATGAGAGTATTTGTTTTTGGGGGATGTATAAACATCCGCCCTTAGCGGTAAAAGTTTGATCTTTTTCACTAGAAAAGTTATGAAAAGTCACTTAAATTATAGAACAAAAACAGAGGGCAGGTAGCCAGTGGCGTAGCTAGCATGGGTGGCACCCGGGGCGGAAAACGTGGTGTCACCCCCCCCCCCCCTATTAAATTTTACCCCTATTCAAAACGCAAATTTCGACCTCCTTAAATATAAAAACATTACTAGCTAGTCAAATGTGTAAACAAAAATTTCGCATTCATCAAAATAAAATACTTTTAACAACACTAACCTAATAACAACTTTTTCCACAATAATAACAGGTAATAATTCTCTTCACGAGTTCCCGATAATCACAATTTACAAAAGAAATTAGAATGACACAGGTGATATGTGAGGAATATTTCAGGGGAAGCCCCACAAAGCAATAGTAAGAGCTAGGAACGAAAATAAAACAACAAATTTTTTTGGTAATTCCGACCGACCGAGCCATAGAGCTGCAAATAACAGAGTTCCGAGCGGAGTCTTCAATTCTAATATGCTGCAAAATTCTGAAGTTAATCATTTACTGGCAGGAAAACATCATTTTAACAACACGTATTTAAGATAAAACCAGTTTTGTGTTCTGAGTGTAACGATAAATTTTCAATGGTAAAGGTGTAAGTCTTAAGCTTTAATTATTAATGCACACAGTAGACGAAAATGGTTTTCCTCCGAACTTTGCAGCATATAGTCTGCAACTTTCAAATCTTGCACTTGGAACTCGAAAATGGTTTCCTTTGAAATTTCATTCGAAAGTCTGTTCATCTGCGGAACCATTTCGAAGGAAACCATTCCCTAGTTCCACTATTGCAAGATATTCCCCGAGTTGCAAGATATGAAAGTTTCAGACTACGTGCTGCAAATAGCGGAGGAAAACCATTTTCATGTTATGGGTGTAGTTTTAACTAAAACGATTAACCGAATACAGATTCACTCTTAAAATTAAACCAGTTTGGAAAAAATTAATAAGGTTCAATTTTAATTTAAGCTGGTGGACTCTTATCAGATTAATTATAAGGTTAAAACAAGTCTTGTATTCAGAATTTCAAAAAAATATCCAGATGCGGATGCAGGTACTGACGCATTTCGAAGGAAACCATTCACATTTTCAAGTGCAGTTAAAAAATTCAAGTTGCATACTTTGTGGTACAAAAATCTGAGGAAAACCATTTTTGAGTTCTGGATGCAGTTTTGAACCAGGAGAAACGCAAACAGAAAGTTAAAACCAGTTATGTTCTCAAAATGCACGATAAAAAATTTCGAAACTTCGTTCTAAAGTTCCGAGTGGAGTTTTCAATTCTAATATGCTGCAAAATTCTGAGGAAAATCATTTGCTGGCACGAAAATATAATTTTAACAACCCATTCTTAAGTAAAAACCAGTTTTGTGTTCAAAGTGTAACGATAAAATTTCAATCTTGAGATAGTAAAGGTGTAAATCCCCAGCTTTAATTATTAATGCACGCAGTACACGAAAATAGTTTTACTCCGATCTTTGTAGCACATATTCTTTAACTTTCAAATCTTGCACGTGGAACTCGAAAATGGTTTCCTTTGAAATTTCATTTGTAACTCTGTTCATCTGCAGACTCATTTCGAAGGAAACCATTCCCGAGTTTTACCATTGCAAGATATGAAAGTTTCGGACTATGTGCTGCAAATATCGGAGGAAAACCATTTTCATGTTATGGGTGTAGTTTTAATTAAAACGTGTTACCGAATACAGATTCAATCATAAATTGAAACCAGTTTTGAGATGTGCTTAAAATTTGAGATGCACACCGTACGCTCCAAAATTCGAAAGAAAACCATTTGTTTGTTCCGTGTGTTACTTTTATTCAAGCTTTTGAATTCTCACTCAGAATCACTCACTTAAATATGGAAAAATGTGATATTAGTAAAGGCCGGGTCAACGAATAAATACACCGTCAAGACGCCATACTCACGTAACGTCGCCAATCAAAAAACTTTTCAGAAACTCAAACTAGATTTCGGATAATACCCAACCTAATATTGGATAAGATAATTCAGGTATCATGATTTACAGCGCTAGTAATGTGCAGGTGACCTCTTATCCAAAGAATCGACAACTGATCGAAATCTGAGGGTGCTCTTACATTTGGTAGACGAATTACCTTAGCTTGCGAAACTACTCCAGTGTAAACAGCTAATTGTTGACTAATGGGCCGTTTTCGCACGATTTTGGCCGCTAGGTTCGCTAATGTTCTAGCGGTCCAACTATTTTATTTAACTGTCAGATCCCATACATTTTTAGGCCGTTTGACGCAATTTAGTGTTTTTAAATATTATAATAATGCCGTCAACCTGTTGTAGTGTTCCAATGTGTAGAAATAGGGGTGGACACGAGTTTCCCAAAGATTGAAAGACTTGAAAGCGAAATGGATTCATTCAATTAGGCGTTCCAAATGGGTACCGACTCATTCTGTTGTCTGTAGAGCTCATTTCAGGGACACAGATTATGTATTCAATAATATTAACTATAACAGTAAGTACATGACTCATTCAATTAATATCTTACTATAATTGAATCCCCAATATAATATAGAGAGTACTTGTATAGTTTAATGAACACGTAAAGAAACATTTGACATAGAATGCACAAAATTTTATACACAATGTTTTGCTTTCTTTCGCAGTTGACATTATTTGACAAACGTACCTTTAAATTTAAGTGTAGTCAACCACAATGTGGCAGTGGAAGTCATATTGCCTTTTGATACTCCGTGTGGCAGACCGACTCTAGATACAGACACTCAGATAGATAGATAATGAAAAGTTAACTGTTTATATTAAAATAAACTTTTGTTCCACCGCAGGGGAAGCTTATGGCGCAGACTACGCAAGTCGAAGAATACCATCATCACTTCCATGGTTGCCTGGATGGATATGGAGTCCCCCCTGATGCCCTTCTGGAAATGGGAGCCTGTCAAATATCCCCCATGAACGGATATTTGCATATTTTTTTGGATTCATTATTATATACTATATTTTTCATTTATTTTCTGTTCCATTCTATGTATGAATGCATTGTTATTTTGTCAATGTTTGAACTATTTCAAAATATGGAATGTATCGCATTGCACAACATTCTGAAATAAACGATCATGATTATGATACGTTTTAAGATTTTCACGGCCAAAAGTATTTTCGTTTTTTGTTTTTGGGGTGTTATGCCGTGTTGCACTACCTCCTTCTTTAGCCAACGTTTCGGACAGCGTTGCAGTGTCCATCATCAGGGCAGATCTACCGGATCACTGCAACATTGCAACGCTGTCCGAAACGTTGGCTAAAGGAGGTAGCGCAACACGGCATAACATAACGAAAAGATCATTATTATATTTGTTTTATTAAAATAAAGAGTGAGTCGCTGCAGTTTTGACATGGTTTTCTGCAGCCTCGCACGACAGCTACTGCCATGGTTAAAAAATATTGTTGTTTAATTGTACTAAATAACACAAAATAATTTAACAAATATATAAAAAAAACTTTCTTTTATTTCTCGAGGTATGAAAAGAACAAGATTACAGACATAATATAAATGTGACGTAAAACATTTACAAACATTATACACATAGAAGAACACATCAATACAACAAATAATTAACATTATATAGTTGTGATAGCATCGGTCAACGCGTGAGCAACTTTGTAAACAGTCAACCTGTTAAAATAAATAAAATAAGATTAGCAAATTAAATATGCAACTAGTGTAGAATAAATAAGTCAGTTTTTTCTCAATTTCAAGTCTCAGAGGGGTAATAAATAGCATTGCACACTACGTATTTTGACACATATTTATTTTGGGGTAACTAATCGAAAAAATCTCGCAACCCCCATACTATACAACATTAATTAACATTTATTTACTTGATAAACCATTGATTTTTCTTATGCTAAAATTTTATTTGTAAACGTTCAATAGAAATATAATCTATTTCACAGATGAAGGATATCAAAATACAAAGGTGAGAGGTAATATGTATAAGTAAACCTATTAAAACTTCTATTCAACCGTGGTTTCAGGGAAATTTGGGTCCTTTTTGATGATGAAGATGGAGTCGTTCAGCCCGTGGTAGGACTGGTTGAAGTCCCCCTCGCAGAGTTAGGGCAAGTGTGACTATTGCATGACCTGGAGCCCCAAGGTGGTGGCGCAGTAGCTGATGAAGGATTCCACGTGCTCATCGAATGTGTGGCCTCGGATGGGCAGACGCTCCTTCGCCATGTGGTCAGATTCGTCTGAAAATTATAATTGAATAGTACAAGGAATCCGAGAGAAGATGACCAGTGCAATACCCTAGACATAGTTGGGAGAAATTAAAGATTAAGCTTTGAGTTTAAGCTTGAATGTTAAGCTATTAGATTTTTGCCTCGAGCTTTATGCTTTGAGATTTAAGCTTTGCTTTTACCTATGTCAAAAATAATGAAAAATTAAGAGTAACAAAACAGCAGCTTTTGAGTCTGGAGGAAATTGGTAACTGTCTGGTTATTCAGATCTGGGCGATACACGTAGCAGATAATGTTAATAAATTGATGAGATTCCTTTTGTATCAGTTCACCAGCAAGAAATTCGCCGGACAAGAGCGGAACATCCATCCACAGTAGATGACAGCAGCATTCGACTTGTTCTCATGCAATATTTCCCTCTCCTCCCTTATTTAATAGTGGTCTTTTCAAGATGTTTATTAAAAATCCATTCTTTAAGGCCCTTCCTTAAACAGCCGGTGAGAAACCACCATTTAGAAGGGATACATTGCTTGAAATGGCAATAGTTGTGTTAGGTGATCAGGTGTGAATAGCCAGGCATTTCCCAGCCTTCACATTTCCCATATTCTTTCCTCCCCCATTCAGTTCAGCCTCACAACAAATCCTGATTGAGGGTGCCATAGTACCACTTATTTAAAATTGATCACATTTAAAATACCGGTTAAATCCCTGGTTAAAGTATTAGAGGTATAATAAAATCCATGTCTTACATTCAACGTATGGTTTGAAGGGCAGAACCAGCGCTACGATAAGGAGTCCATCGTCGTTGAGAGCCTGCTTAGCGTCGAGGTGGGTGGTTTGTATATTTATGGCGTCGAGCAGCGTCGAGGCCGTTGAGCAGTACGGTCTGTGGCTCAGAGCAGCATCTTACTTTTTGTGCATTTTACTTACAAATCGAGCAAACTTTGTTTGGCTAAACTTGTCGGAAAACAAATTGCAAATATCGAAATGACAGATCAATCATTGAAAGACGTCAGTGCGTCAGTCCATAGATTTGGTCCACAAATTAGATGACAGGAGGACCGCTAAACACCGTGCTGCCATCTCGTGGATATTTTGGAATTACTCAGAAAACGGCCCATTGTGGACTTGGTAATCGGTGTAAATAGCGCTTCGTCAACAAATTCAAAACACATATTTCGAATTCATAAAAAACGTTTTCTGAATATCTCCAAATTACTGATTGTTCCTTAAGTATTTATTCATGCACACAAAACAATATAATACAGAAAAAAAATACAGATGATTTATAATTTTTCTTCAATTAGTTATCGATCGATTCTGGTACAATTGTATTCAAGTTTTGCGTCTATTAAAAAAAAAACTATCAAATCCACTTACCTTTTTTTTTAAATGATCTTTCAGCACTAATAAAAACGCAAACAGAAAAACAACTTTTTCACTAATTCACGTCAGTCAATAGATAACAATTCATTTCACGATTTTACGTTTACGATATAACAATAATATTACGAAATTAGAATGACACAAGGATTATTTCAGGGAAATCCACGACCGAGCAATACTTCGAGCTAGGAACAAAAATAAAAAAATTACATTTTTTCGTGAATCCCCGACCAAACGATCCATAGAGCTAAATAACAGTCAGTGTTCATGTGTAAAATATTTTTTACGGCCATTTTGCACTTTCGTAAGTTTTTCTCCACATTCGAGTGTCACCCCCCCTTGGGTGGCACCCGGGGCGGTCCGCCCCCCCCTCGCTACGCTACTGCAGGTAGCCCTTTGCGAGACACACCTGATGGTGCAAAATTTACACTTGTAGGACACCGGGAAGTATTTTTAAATTGAGAAATAGCGGGAGCGATTTTAATGCGACTGCTCTGGCTGGGAGCTAGAACAGAACTGTCTGACTCTGGAACAGCCGGTAAACTTCATCGCAGCTATATATTCAAGTCAACAGAAGAACGGAGCATTCATTTCTTACAAATTTATGTTGAACTGGGAGCCACCGATTCGAAATTCGACAGTAGTTATAAAAGACTGTTGCGTTTTTTTCCCATTTCAATACGCAAAATCTAATTTTGTGGCTTTTCCTCAGTTAAACATAGTTATAGTTTTTGTTCTCTTTGACTGCCTTTATTGCTGTCCCAGTCCTGTAAGCAAGTCTATATTTGTCATGAGCGCTACAAAACAATTACGTTTTTGTGTTTGACTTTGTTGTCAGTACCTATTTGAATAGAATAATATTTTACTGTCAGTATGTAGTCTATGACCTTAATATTGTCTATGAATAACCTGTATAATGTATAAGTATTACCCAAAAATTGCTGATGACGCATGCTTTTGCCGTTGCCATTCGTTTCATTCTGTTTGCAAACTCTAATTCAACATAGTATCCCTTACGTTATTTTAATAACGTAGTTTAATTTACTTTCCAATGCTTGTGATGGTTATTGGTAAGTTCTGATGATATTTTAGACCATGACATGCTCAACGGCATTTAGACAATGACGTTATATAAGATAAATAGACTCGCCATAGTCTCACATACTCACAATATAATGTGGAAAGTAAGGAACACTCTTTTGTTTTCAGCGATTTTTTCTTAATTCAAAAGTTTATTCCTGTGTGATAAAGATAGACAATCAAATAATGCGTGCGTATGAATGGGATAAATAAATGAGCGGACGTTTCTTCGCCGAATACTGTTTTCACATCACGGGTGTGACTGAGATAACAAGATACTCTCACTCGGTTACACTGCGCACAGGGGAGGGTAAAGGCGGGTAAAACAAGACACACGGGCAAATATTTTTTATTATAATTATATGAGTTATCATTAGTAATACAATATTGGTACTATTATAGTAGTATTGTTAAAAACATATTTTATTATACAGTACAGGTCATAGGTTCAAATGAGTATACAAATCTATTTACAATTTTCATCAACGACATTATAAAACGCTTTCCTTTGACCGTGGTATGTAAATCGTCTTTATTGAAATGAACTGAATATATTGTGCTGTAAAGCGAAGGTGTCCAATCATGTTCGCATCTTTGAATGCGAACAACAGTGATCCATTTCTGTCGTCGTAGTTGATCACGGGGAAACCTAAAATTCATATTTGATAAGTCATAATAAATTTATATTGAATTAATTGTCGGTCATTTTACGTTTATAAAGTCACAGCGTAAATTATAATTATTAATAGAGCTTAACTACAACTAGCGTGTTTACGTGTATTAAATTATAGTGTCTTGTCATTGTCAGCAAGGAAGCTCGCTTGACGATTTACCCTGTGTACGTTTTACCCCATCTTTCCCAACAGAAGAAAACGAGTGCGGGACGCTGTGTGAACCGACCTACTGTTAGCAGGTTGTCTTTGTTATGCTCGTTACTTTTTGATGCAACGTTCTCTGTCTCGTAATGACGTGTAAAACCGCGAGCGGGAAACATGAAAATTAATTGTAATATTTATAATAATCGATAATATTAAGTAATTTGCGTGTACTTACAAATGAAGTGTTAATCCTTCGCCTTTACTATTATTTGCAGTGTAATTGAAACATTTTCTCCATCACACAGGAGGGCATTTTGACACTTTTTAAAATGCAATCTACTTACTGGTAAGTACTGGTAAGACGCAACCTTACTCGACGCGTAGCAGTTTAGTACTAAAGTACTAGATATCGAAACCGGTACAATTGTCTTGCCATTGTCTTCCCACTTTGAGATTTCTACCCCTCGTCTAATATATGTAGTATGTAACGTCATTGCATTTAGATATATTTAAACGTATTTTGTTAAAATCGGCATGGCTGATACAATATACTGTTTTTGTTTTACCGGTTATTTTCAGCGTCAGATTTCTGAATTTTTTTTTTACATGAATGCCGCACAAGAGTCCCAACTGCTCCCGTCTGGAGCCAGTAAGACTATGGCATCCCCAATTGGGGTATGTTGTGAGGCTGAAGGTAGTGGGGAGGGAAGGTGATAGGGAAGAGGAAGGTGGGGAAGTACCTGGCTATTCAGATCTGGTCACCAAACACGGCGAAAGCCACTTCAGGCAACATTTCAAATCTGAATGGTGGTCTTTCACCAGGACGATATTGAGAGTATCTTCCACTCTGGAACGTGCCGCAAATATGCTATATATTATTTTGAATGAATAAATTGTGAAATACACAAATTAATCAAATAATATTTATTTGCCACGCCGGGATTCGATCCCGCGACCTTTCGAATGCGAGTCAAGCGCCTTACCGCTGCACTACGCCGGCCGCCAAAATTATTCCGACAATTAACAATAATTCGCTCAACGCTCAACCATTTGAAGTATCTTAACTTCAAGGTCAAAATACAGTCGCTTTAATTGTCTCCATGGTTCAAAATATTTGGAAATGTTTGGCATGTTTTGGCATGTTTTGGAAATGTTTTATATATATATATATATATATAATAGTGCAAAAAATGCATAATCATATAAATTATAATTACGAAGTTCCGTTTCAGATATATTTTCTTGGCTTGAACCAGTTACCACAGTAGTGCCATGGATCTACTAAATCCAGAGATTGTTTACATCAAAACGGAACCAGGGCTCCTGGAAGAAAATGAAGTTGAAATACCATATTCGGATATAGATTTTGACCTCCCAAATGTAAAGAAGGAATGTTTGCAGTATGCTGAAAGTTCTGGGACAGCCAGTAAGTTGCATAGCATTCGTGATAAAGTGTAAGATGTTAAATTTCGATGTTCCAAAGCATTGTCCGTTTTGAAATATTGTTCATACTAGACATAATGTGCGTTTTAAAATATGTCTTCTTCTTCCTTGGGCTGTCCCAACTCATTGCCTAGGTAGACTGTTGGGGTCGGCTCTTCTCGTTCTCAGGTTGTAATTTCTTCTGTTCTGAGTATCGCCTTGAATTTTGGAGCATTGAGTCATCCAGGAGTTCTTCGGTCTTCCTCTGGATGACTGTCGATGAAGCTCCATAGACATTGCCTGCTTCACTTCACTTTTAACATATATATTTGGGTTATAATATAAGTTTCATTACAAGTTAGTATTAAAAAGCACATATAAGATTTATTAAAGCATTATTTTTCTACCTGTACAAAACTCCGTGCAGGATGCGTTCTAGGGTAAATAGTATTTCCTTCCTAAAGCATTGACGACCTCCGTAGTCCAGTGGCTAAGACTCTTGACTCACATTCCGGAGGTCGCGGGTTCGAACCCGGCATGCGCAAATAAATTTTATTTGATTAATTTGTGTTATTTCACAATTAATTCATTTAAAATAATATATAGTATATTTGCGGCATGTTCCAGAGTGGAAGATACTATCAGTATCGCCCTGGTGTAAGACCACCATTCAGAATTGAAACGTTGCTTGAAAATGGCTTTAGCCGTGTTTAGTGACCAGATCTGAATAGCCAGGTACTTCCCAACCTTCCTCTTCCCCACCTCCTTCCCCTCCCCGCTACCTTCAGCCTCACAACATACCCCAATTGGGGATGCCATAGTCTCACTGGCTCCAGACGGGAGCAGTTGAGATTCTTGTGCGGTATTCACTGTAAAAAAAAAAAAAAAAAAAATTCTTCCGCAGGCGGACGTCCGTGGTTCTTCTTATTTCCCACTTCTACATGGTCAATCAATGCTATTGTTAGCAGTAAACACAATAATATAACGTTGTTTATAATTAAAATAGTTCAGTAGTACTGTCTAGGAGCGAGACGACTGCTATGACATATGTAACACATTGTTCGTCTGAGCATATTAATGTATGCACCGGTGTTTGGTTTTTCTAGGTAGCATTAAAGTGGAGTCAGTTACCATTAAGGACTTGCCGGATGTTAATGAGGAATTTCAAAAACGGTTTCAAAGAGTTACCCAGAAAACAGGTACGAGTAAATAACGATAATTTTATATATATATATTTTTTAAATAATTTAACTAATAAAAATTTAACTTAATTTTATTTCTTGCTTAATCTTTTTCAGACCCATTGACAGATCTAAAGACGTACCCTGTAGAAAAGAGATTCTCTTGTACCTATTGTAACTACTCCTGTTCTCACAAGTCAACGTTAGAACTTCACTTACGCAGTCATACAGGAGAAAAACCTTTTTCATGTTCTGACTGCAACTATGCAAGTTCTCGAAAGAAGGATTTGGAGAGACACATGCTGACTCACAGTTTAGAAAAGCCATTTTCATGTTTCGAGTGCAACTATTCATGCTCTCGTAAGGGAGATTTGACGAGACACAGGCTTACTCACAGAGGAGAAAAACCTTTTTCATGTTCCCACTGCAATTATTCATATTCTCGAAAGGGACAATTGACAGCTCACATGCTGACTCATAATAGAGTAAAACCTTTTTCATGTTCCAACTGCAACTACTCATGTTCTCGAAAGGGAGATTTGAGAAAACACACACTGGGTAATTGTGACAAAAAACCTTTCTCGTGTTCCGACTGCAACTATGCTAGTTCTCGAAAAAGAGATTTAAGGAGACACATGCTGACTCACAGAAGACAAAAATCTTTTTCATGTTCCGACTAACACTATTTATGTTCTCGAAATAGAGATTTGATCAAACACATGCTGAATCATAGCAAAGAGAGACCTTTTTCTTGTACCAACTGCACTGTTCATGTTCTAACAAGAGAGATTTGAAGAAACACATGCTTAACCCCTCCGCAACGTAAGTAGATATTAAACGCGTTAAAAATAGGACAGCAGTCAAGTACAATAAGCGTGTTTATACGTCAGCGCGTGTGTTTCCATAGAAATCGTGCTAACTCCGTTATTGTTTTAGTTACATCCCTAAAACAAAAAGTAAAGGGTAGACAGTAGATCAAGCTGCACATCCATATCAAGTTGTCTATGGAAATACATAACAGGAATCAGCTGTCAGTCATGTAGTTGACAAAAATATTTACCCGCGCAAATTTGCTCCACCTCACTCCACATTTAAAATTTTTATTAAATATTTTATATGAAATGATAAAAAAGTGAGGTTACAAAAGTGTTTATTTCACATATCTACAATAGAATACGTATTGTTGTTTACATAATCTGTGATTTTAGTACCTACCGTTTTCACATAAAAACATCACGTGAGTCATTTTTACGTATTTTTAATGTTTGCGTTCTAAATTTTAATATTTACAAATGCTAATATTTATTTGTAATATAATAATTTGAAAGACTATTTTGTAACTTTTCTAAAACAGTTTTTACTATTTGACTACTTTCAGAAATGTTTCATTTATAGAGCTTTAATTGTGAAGCGGTAATAACAAAAAGTTTTTGTAAAATGTCATTTTGTTAGAGACACCAAAAACGAATATTCTCGAAAATTCGGAGGGTTTAATCTCAGTTGAGAAAAATATTTAAAGTCACAATGGAGTAAAACCTTTTTCGTATTCCGATTGCAATTATTCATTTGGTTTGAAGACCCATGCTGACTTACAGTGTTTCGAAACCTTTATTTTAGTTTGTCTTTAATTTATTAATAATATAATAAATGCATTTTTACTATATTATATATTATTATCTATCTATCTATATTTAACTAATCCGAGGTTCACCCACCCACTTGTCTTGCCTGTGGGGAATATTTTCATTTTGCATAAATAAATAAAAATTTATAGATATTTTATATTCACGTGCTTCATGTTATGAGAATGCTTCGACAACATGTAAGTATACAGAATATTTAACTGTTCGAAAACATTTAATAGGAAATGCAACATAATGACAACAATACGATAACATAACAAAAATCAAAGTTGAAGTGTGAAAGGATATGGATGCGGATTGAGCAGTTTATATTATCGACATGATGCTCTTTTTAAATTTAGGCAGTGAATCGGAGAAATTGTCGATGTTAGAGTTTAGGCAAATTTTATTCAACGTATCAAGAGCATAGTTAATTGGCGAAATAATTGCTGCATTTGTTTTATTATTCAGCGTGTGGATAGTATGGCGCGTAAGTCTTAAGGGTTTTTAAAAATTAATTATAGAAAGAAGTTCAGTACAGTCGATGTTATTATTTAAAATTCTGTGTATAAATGTTAAATCAGCTATTGCTCGCCTTTGTTGCAAAGGTTGAAATGTGCATGCAAAGATATTATTGAATTTGAAGATAAGATCTTTTATAAATTTGTTTTGAATATGTTCTATGCTTTCAATGTATACTTTATACTGCGGGTTCCAAATTGGTGAGGCATATTCCAGTGTACTTCTGACTAATGCAAAATATAACATTACTAGCGGGTTACTGAATACTTTTCTTATACGAAGAACAAAACCAAGCATTTTATACGACCTGTGAACGATGGATTCGATGTGCTTATTTAATATAAGTTTGCTATCAAGGTAAACGCCAAGATCTTAACATTCCGTTTTAGAGATAACAGCTTCATTGTGGAGTGAATACGAGTACTTAATTGCAAGTGTTGACGCAACTATGTATACCTATCTATATACCTTGTTCCATTTTTCTACCCTTCCTTTTATACCACAATTACCTGTCCCTACTGACAATATTACCTACCGTACAACAATAAAATCAATATGTCAGTGAGTCTGCTGTTATGCAATTATGTACTGTGCAATGGTCCACGGTGATCTCTCGGTGCATTCAACATACAGCAAGTTTATTTCTGGTGAATGTCATAGTGTGACATTTGGAAACATTGATGTCTAAAAAGTTAACTTTGCACAACTTGCAAAGCCTATCTAGGTCACTTTGTAACGCTTCACAGTCAGAGAGAGCTTTGAACGCTGTACAACGTTGAATATTTTCTTGTCGTCAGCGTAAAGTACACATCCGGAATTTTCAAAGCATTTTCCAATATCGTTTATATAAATGTTGAAGAAGAGCGGAACTAGGTGGGAACCAGACATCAGATATTACCTTTACAGAATATAATATTTAACGCACCAGATTTAAATGTCCGGGTTAAATTTTCCCCACAGGAAAAAATTAACCCTTTCACACACTTCCCCAAATGATCATCTAGTCAACCCACGCTATGCAATCGCACTATATAAGTATTATAAATACAAAACAATACAAGAACAACATGTCAACCTACTAGTGACCAAATGGAAAAATAATTTACCGACTCCAGATATTTTCATATCAGAGGGTTCGGCTCTGTGGAATTCCTATTTGAACCTATAAATCCTACTGATCCTTCAATATAAATATTTAAAAAATCTTTTGTAATCCTACATGTATTTAAAATTACTGATTTTTGCAATAATATATTTATATAATATCTTTATTTGAAAAACAAACAATATTATATTCTATAGAGGTAATATCTGAATCACCTTTATAATTATTATTTCACATTCTTATACCTATTTGTGTCGTCATAAGAGTTTTGCTGATTATGACCATTTGTGGAATTTGTTTTTCAGTAAAATACGTAACTCTTCATCTTCCCGCTTTCCTCTTATCCATATCCCTTTTCCTCCTTCATCTTTAGCCGCAACCTCCAACACATTTCTACAACTTCACGACACATCCGATTATTAGAAATTCCATAGCCCATATTGATAACTCTACTTGCATTTATTCATCTTTGGCATGGTTTTAAAATAAAATTGTTCTCTACCCATTATCTCCATGTTTTATAGAGTACCAGCAGACCCGGGCACTCGTTGCTTATGCTAACGAAACACAACGCCACGCCATTGCCTAACCTTTATAACCTTTCTATATATTTTCTATAACCTGCACACGTCTCGTCAAATATCTTTTTGTAGTACATGAATAGTAATAGTAGTTGATACTTCAAAAGATTTTCTGCACTGTGGGTTAGCAAGTTAATTTTTAAGACTAACCTTTGAAGAACACGAATAGTTTCAGTTGGAACAAGAAAAAGGTTTTTCATGGTTGTGCGTCAGCGTGTGTCTCGTTAAAGCTCTCTTTCGAGAACACGAATAGTGACAGCCGGAACATGAAAAAGGTTTTGCTCCACTGTGAGTCAGGATGTGGGCCGTCAAATGTTCCTTTCGATAACACGAATAGATGCAGTTGGAACACGAAAATGGTTTTTCTTCACTATGAATCATCATGTGTCTTGTCAAATTTCCGTTTCTCTTACACGAATAGTTACAAATGGAACAAGAAAAAGATTTATCACCAACGTGAGTCTGCATGTGTTTCGTCAAATAACTTTTTGAAGTACATGAATAGTTACAGTTGGGACATGAAAAAAGTTTTTCTGCACTGTGAGTTAACAAGTGAACTTTTAAATTTCCCTTTATAGAACACGAATAGTTGCAAACGGAACACGAAAAAGGTTTTTCACCGCTGTGAGTCTGCATGTGTCTTGACAAATATCTTTTTGTAGTACACAAATAGTTACAGTTGGGACACGAAAAAGGTTTTTCCACACTGTGAGTCAGCAAATGATTTTTTAGACTGCCTTTTATAGAACACGAATAGTTGCAGTCGGAACAAGAAAAAGGTTTTTCACCGCTGTGACTCAGCATGTGTTTCGTCAAATCTCCTTTTCGAAAACACGAATAGTTACAGCGGGAACATGAAAAAGGTTTTTCTCCACTGTGAATCAGCATATGAGTCGTCAAATGTTCCTTTCGAAAACACGAATAGTTGCAGTCGGAACAAGAAAATTCTTTTTTTCCACTGTGTGTCAGCATGTGTCGATTTAGACTTCCCTTTGTAGAACAAACATAGTTGCAGTTTGAACAAGAAAAAGGTTTTTCTCCAGTATGGGTGCGTAAGTGCACTGTTAACGCTGACTCGCGTGAGCAAGAGAACTTGCAATGAGTACACGAGAATGTACCAGTTTTTTCTCCAGGATGCCTCTTCATGGGATGGTCTGAAAAAGATCTTAAAATGAATAAATCAAGGAAAAATAAAAGAATTAGAAACAAATAATAAAAACCCGTTTTACCTAATTTCTGAGCAATTCTTTCAGAGTGCTCTAAACATTCCCTTTTTACATCAGGTAGATCGACGTTGATTTCAATATAAGGAATAACTCCTCCATATTCTACTTGGGGTCCTGGTTCTGCTTTGATTGTAACAGACTCCACTTTAATTTTCTCTGGAAAAACAAAATAACAGTACATTGATAAACAAACCGAGTATCATAACTAAAAGCACTATCGTCCTTAACCGCGAGAGGACTAGAACACCGTAAAACCATTTTTTTTATTATAAACGAAAATTAAATGGTTTGATTCTCTATAGTGGCTTTTCAATGGAATAATACGACTAAAAATCCATGGAGAGGGGAATTGAATTTATTAATTGGACGGCAATAACTTTATTTGATTTTCTTTAACCCGTCTGATTGTTAAGGAATAAATACATCCCAAAACACGCAATCCCGTTATACTTTCGTAAGACCAAAAACGTCCCGAGCGAACGTACATTTAAAAAGCTATATAAATCTCTCTTCCTCTCATGCAAACATATGTATTTTTTCTATTAACCAGAAAGAGAACAAAATAATGCTTCTTATTATCTTTGAAATATGAAAGCTATCTTGCATAGATATTTTACAATCTCGATCCAAAGTGATGGTTTCAGAATTTACCCGCGAAACTGACACTTCTCTTCTGACGTGCGAATATATTGAACCAAGTAGACGGGTTTTCAAATAAATTGAGTACTACGAATTAAATAGAAATCTTGGAAACACGATGGACCCTGGAAAGTGGAAAGGACAGGTGTTGATCAGTGGTTATTTTTAATTCTTGATTATGCCCTTGAATTGATTTTTCACAAAAACAGCGCGAAACAAATCATTCTATTAGAATCATTGTTCTTATCTTTAGATTTTGCTGTCACTGGAATGATGAATTCCTGCATACTAACCCACTTACTAATAAACGTTTCAAATTTTGCAAAACTGATAAACAATCATTTTTAAACATTACAGGTTGTTTATCAACTGTGTAATTTTTATCGGTAACGTACCGTTTATTAGCCAGATCCTAAGTAACTAACTAATGTTAAAGAAGTTTCCACACAGGGGCGGGCAGGTAGGATGGACCTCTAAATAAAGGCCGCCAAAAAACGAACTTTGCATACACTTCATGCTTCATTCACATTCATACAACGTCTCAAACATACCAATCTGTTATTCAAACTCTTGACACAGCCCAACTGAATATTTTTTTATTGATGTATATGCATAATAAATAATACTTATAATATATGACATTTCTGTAAACACAAAAAAAGCTTTCTGCAGTGTAGGACGTTGATACTAGGAAAAGTGAGATTATTTATTTTAGAGATAAAATAAGAGAAGCCGTCAACTTGCAGAATAAGGTACTATTTGCGAGCATTATCAGAAAAAAAGTTTTCTTACGTAGTTTGAAAACTTACTGAAAAGTTATATTACAAATAAAACATAAAATGACTAATGTACACTGTACAGCAAGAGGAGACTTCGTGAACAAGAATGCATTTTGTCCCGTCTGCGAAATATTAAAAAAAAAAAATTTTACATTAGCTCCACACAGGAGGCCCTGAGGAAAATAATTTCCCTCAGAGCCTATGTCATCTGGGATGCTGTGTGGAGGGTCTTTTTAAGGAGAGGAAGGAATGACCATTGGTCTCGAAGAGACCCATATTGTAGGAAGAAGAAAACACAGAGGTCGGCAAATCATTCTACAGCCGAGCTGTTGAACACAAAAACGAGCTGAAGAAACGACCCGTTCTCATGTGACAAATGTCACCGTGTACAAATGTTGGGCACGCGTTTGGCGTGTTTCCCGACTATGCACCGATGCCGAAGGGATCAATGACGCTAGTTCCTCGGAGCATCTTCCATTGTAATACCGGGAGAAAGAGAATAGCATTCCCACCGACGCTGTGCTCTAAAGATTGCAATCCGTCTGTTAAGATGGGAGAATCTATTAAGCGGACCGCCCGTTTCTGCATAGAGTCGAGGGTATTTTTCAGGTATTTTGGAGCTCCAGAACAGTGGTGGCAGCCAAATTCAACCGTGGGGCGCATTTGTGATTTGTACAGGGTTAGCAGTTGTGTACTATTAAAGTATCTGCGGGCCCTGTACAGTACGCCCAGTTTTTGAGAGGCTAACTTTACTCTGGCTTCGATGGAGCCCCCATACCTGAGCTGGTCACTTAGGGTTACACCAAGCATATCAATGGAGAGCCTGTTCGGAAGATAGCTACCGTTGAAAGATACTAGATTTTCATTTCGATTTTCAAAATAGACATGAGTAGCGAATATATGAAATCAACATTTTGTTACTTATGCAATGCAACTTACTGGCTGTCGGAGTGCTTTCCGAATACTGCAAACATTCCTTCTTCACACCCGGGAGGTAGATATCTTTATCTGTGTAAGGTATTTCACCTCCAACCTCTTCCTGGGAACCTGGTTCCACCTTGATGGAAGGTCTCTCGAGATTGGTAAGATCCATGGCCGTCTGTAATATTCATGTCTTAATATGGTGTAAGAAATCAGGGTAAATTTTTCGGATTAGTGTCCATGGCTATTACGAATAATTTTTAGAAAAAAACTTTAGATTCGCCTTAATCACTATAAAAGGAAACTTTTTGCATCACGGCCGGCGGAAAATAATGCATTTTAATTTTCAATTTCGTTAAATAAAATTTCACTTCGTGAACCGATACTACGACAGTCCGCCCGCCATTTTGTCACTGTTATGTTGGTATCCCTGACCTGATACAAACAAGAGCTAGATACGATTGAAGCCGACTTCATGGGATAAATGATGAGGCGCGTAATTATGAAATTTGTCTAGCGGGCTTGTGTATGTTATCTTTACTTTGAAAAACAGCCTACGTTTTTAAATGGTTTGTCTGGCAAAGCAGGGTTTGTCTAGCAGGATTGTGTATGTTATCTTTACTTTAAAAAACAGACTACGTTTTTGAATGGTTTGTCTGGCAAAGCAGGGTTTATCTAGCGGGATTGTGTATGTTATCTTTACTTTAAAAAACAGCCTACGTTTTTGAATGGTTTGTCTAGCAAAGCAAGATTTGTGTAGGGGGCTTGGGTATATTATCTTTATTTTAAAAAACATCCCAGGATTTGAATGGTTTATCTCCATTCCAGTGCCTGATTAGAGGTTCGTTTACATTATATTATTAATTCTGTTTTTCATAATTACGCGCCCATCATGTATCCCACGAAGTCGGCTACAATCGTATCTAGTTCTTGTTTGTATCAGGTCAGGGATACCAACATAATAGTGACAATAATGGCGGGCGTGCTGTCGAAGTATCGGTTCGCGAAGTGAAATTTTATTTAACGGAATTGGAAATTAAAATGCATTATTTTCCGCCGGCCGTGATGCAAAAAGTTTCCTTTTATAGTGATTAAGGCGAATCTAAAGTTTTTTTCTAAAAATTATTCGTAATAGCCATGGACACTAATCCCAAAAATTTACCGGAATCAGTCCCAGTTCAAAATAAATACAAAATGTAACAATACTCAGTAGGTCAAAATCACCCGTAATTGCTCATGCGACCGTTTACATCTGTAAATTTATTTGCGGTAAGAGGTAAGATGGTTTCCTTTCAACAACGACCTGCTAATGTCAACGACCTGCTGCGATTTTGTCGATAAATACGAAAAGGTCCAAATAAAGCATATAAACAGATTTTGATATGATAAGTTTTAAGATTTTCACGGCCAAAAGCATTTTCGTTATTTGTTTTTGGGGTGTTATGCTGTGTTGCGCTACCTCCTTCTTTAGCCAACGTTTCGAACATCGTTGCAGTGTCCATCATCAGGGCAGATCCGGCAGATCAGATGTCACACATCTACCGGATCTGCCGGATCTGCCCTGATGATGGACACTGCAACGATGTTCGAAACGTTGGCTAAAGAAGGAGGTAGCGCAACACGGCATAACACCCCAAAAACAAATAACGAAAAAGATTTTGATATTTATGCATTGAACCGGTTACTCGTTAATACGGAATATTTTTTATTCAAACAGTTAGATTTATTTTTTCGAAAAATGAGTAAGTATTTATGTTGGGGGAGAACAAAAAACATATAACAAATATGCATTTAACATTATAATTTTGTTAAAATTAATTCACTCACGCGGTAACGCCATTGTTTATTCAACGTTTTTATTTTAACATTTCATAAACAATCAATCAATGCTGCCAATCAAAGTGAATGCATTATTGACAAGTTTGTACCTGTATTTAAAACAGTAGAATATGGAAAAAAATGTTATTAGAATAATTACACAAACCCGCGAGACAAACCCTGCTTTGCCAAACAAACCATTCAAAATCTGGGATTTTTATTTTTAAATTATGATGACAAGCGAGTTTATTTTAGAGAATTTATTTTATACTTCCGACAAATGTCATATTTGATTGTCTATTAGTTAAAAAAGAATATTCCGTATTATCCGTGCATCAAACTTCGCTAACACGAACGTTCCGTATTATCCGTGAGGTGGACTAAAATAATAATTGAATAGAAGGATGCTCATTTTCAGAAAACTTAAATAAGTGGAAATAAATACTAATTTTATACAAAACAAATTCTATGAAAACAATTCAATCTTTTAATTTTCAACATTTCGTAACGGCGCATTTTGGTTAGGTATATTTCTTACGTCAAATCTCTCAGCTTATCAAACTGACTTTATAAGCTATGAGAAGGCTGGCAATTTGCGCGGGCGCGATTAGACCTGTCAAAAAATTTCCGA
The DNA here is from genome assembly GCA_917880885.1 of Limnephilus marmoratus. NCBI lineage: Eukaryota > Metazoa > Arthropoda > Insecta > Trichoptera > Limnephilidae > Limnephilus > Limnephilus marmoratus. The sequence goes on from OU862913.1 coordinate 45,175,757, forward strand.
AAGAACAGGTTCTGTAGGTAACCTGCTGTAAATTACGTTAATTGAATTTTGGTGTCGTTTACATTGGTAATTTTAGCCATAAATCGCTTACATAAGCGTACAGGAAAAAAACACTCAGGAAAAAACCCAGCCTTACAATAAACATGCACCAAATACGAGGTTCAGGTCTTACTTAGTCAATATAACACGAAAATACTTACGTACAAAGCGCAGCGCGGCGGTCAATTCAAAGTGTTGAAGAAACGTTACTGCAACAGTAGTAGCGCTGGAATTTTAATAATGTCTCACTAAAAATGTGTCCTAAACACAAACATTGTCCGGTATTACAATATTACAAAAGAAAAACGGAGCACAAATGGAATCATGCGACGACAAAACACGAAACGTCATTCGCTAATGACATTTCCATAGACAAAGAAAATATTGAGAAATATAATATTTAAAAAGTTTGTTCATGACAGTTCCTACGTCGGATTTCGGATTATCATTTAATTAATAAAACAGATTCATTGAATCCTCTTGGGAATTTACAACTGCCGGAATTGACACTGACAGATATATGTGAACTTGTCGAAAGAATTAGGAGATGTATTTACATTTAAGACTTAGAAATATTTTTACGGTAGAAAACCTAAAATAAAAAGATTGTACTAAAGAATTATTCAATGATTTTATAATATGGTATTATTGGCTGTGAAATAACATATTATAACACTATTTTAAATCCACTAAAATTAGTTCCAAGTTTCATAATGAAGATACTCTTGAAAAAAAAACGCATTAATTTTGAATTTAAATTCTCTTTTCAACACAATGTACCTACAATAAATCAAATGTAAAGAAAATATTCGATATTACAAATTTTTTAAAAAGTACAGTTAAATAACATTTAATTCAATAAATCACCAAAAAAACATAAATAATTTTAAAACGTCTATCTAGGGTATTATTTATTTTAACAACGTCCCAGTAAATTTAATATTTATCCAAAATTTTCACAAATTTCAGCTTAATTTGAAAAATTATCAAAAGCTAAGATTAAGTAAGTAAGATAAATATAAGATTAAGTATAAGATTTCATGTCTATTAGGTATTTTTATTATTTTTTACCTTTTAGTTATTATTTGCAATGGTTTATTCTTACTTACTTAAATGATATTTTATATGTGAGCTAGAATTCCCTCACCAAACCCAAGAGTCATGTCTCTTTATGGTGAGGAAAGGTTTTTTTATTGTCTTCATACTACTTACAGTATAACATGTAAAAATTGTTAATTTATTGTCAAATCGTAAGTAAAAATATTAAATAAATAAAAATGTATGTTTATTTTGGGGTATTTTTCCGTATTGCGCTTATCGTTGAAGTTTTTATTTGGTGTCCAATATTCATTAAGGTGTACGCATATTTATGATGAATACTATTATTTTTATACGAACCTAATTTATTTTTTTTCATATTCACACACACATTATAATAAAACTCAAAACTACACAAGTAGTAAAAGACGTACATACATTTTGGTCGGAATTTTAATTATTACATAAAAAAACTTTTAATTTTTATTCATTAATCAATTATTTTAATTCTTCAATTTTATTAATATTATGTATTTATTTCAATCACCTCCATGAACAGTTCGTCACCAAGGTCTATCTTTAGACCTTGGTGACGAATTGCCCTCTTAGGCGTAAGTAGAACACAAAATCGAAGTAAAAAATCAAATACAAAAAAAAATTAAAGTAACAGTACAGTGATATAAAAGTAACTACTAGAACATTTTAGATAAAAGATCAAGTGTTCAAATTTAATATTAAAAAATAATAAAATTTAACATTAACGTCAACTAAATTTGAAAGTGGTCGAAGATTATTGACTTTCAACTGTTATACAAAAATAAAAAAGAATTATAAAATATTATAATTTTTTTGTTTTGTTTTTTTTTTATTTTTTTTAGGTACCTACATTTTCAAATATTTTAATACTACCCTTCCAAAGAAGAATTACCATGTGGCTGGAAGTGTATTGTACAGTGTTTTATTACATATATGTAATAGTTATTAATGATACTAAGGTGGCAATTACAATCGATCGATTTAGTCAGTAAAAATTTTAATATAATGATTTGAAATCCCATTTTACGGTATAATTTTTATCGGTGTAATTGTTTACCCTGAAACGGGAAAACAGGAGTTTGTGTTTAGAAATAATCGTTATAAGTTACTGAGAAGGTGGTAAACAAATTTATTTAGAAAAATCAACAGATTAAAAAAAAGTTTACAAAATAAACTTCATAAACAATACAAATAAAAACTAACGAAAGATTTTCACGTACCTAAGCATGAAATTATAACAAAAACTAAGGGTCCAGTACCTGTGGACTAAAATGTTTACAAATATTGCAAAGATCACAAATATGTGACAACATATATAATAGCGTGTGTCGCTCTCCATAGAGAGAAAACAAATGGCCTTATATTTAAACGCCCGGGGTCTCAAAAGTTTCGTATGATCTGTAGCTATTCGAAAACGTAAAAAAAAAATGAAATTATTGTTCACTATTAGCCCGCTAAAATGACCGGAAATAGATTTTGTGATTTGGAAAAAAAATAAAACAAAGGTTTGTTATGTGAATATCTTATAATTCACGTTGAAACGGCAATTATTACGTGCAAAATGGCGTAAGGAGCCATATGATGTGGCTAGCTGAGAGGGAAGAAGACGGGATGAATACAACTGCGTACTTTTCTATTAATAGAGCGCCAAATCCTGTTCAAGACAGAATATGTCCACAGTTGAATTCACTACGCCTTCTTCCTAGAACGACGGAGAGCATTTAATTCTTCCCAGGGAGCGTGGGCACTATGACAATCACTTCTTTACTCATCATTAGGAACTACAGTGTATCGATATGAAATAACAAAGAGATTTGAATCAATATTTTCTATATTTACAATATCGAACATTTAAAACAATACGGTATTATAAACCAATTTTACAAGGGAAAAAAAATACACTACTGAAAACTCACCCCTGTATTGCGACCATGACCTTGAAACCTAGCTAATTCGGATTAAGTGCCTGCGGGCAGGCATGATGCACGTAGTGGAGCTTGGTGCTTCGTCCAGCATCCAAGAGGTGGTCCTGATGTGATCCTGCTGAGGTCGCGATGCCAAACCCCCCTGGGAGCATCAGGACGATGAGAAATGATCCGGTGTATTGCGCCAGCCTGGCCAGCAGTATGATGCCCGTCCTACGAGGCCATCAAGCCCAAATAGATGGATGCCTACGGGATTTGTTGACAGACGGAGTCGGCGACGAATCCGGGGTTGCGGTGAACCGGAACGGTCTGTTCTGCGTATCAAAATCAAGTACGCGGGTTTTTATATGAACGCCTCAGTAGGCGGCGGATGTTAAAGTTAAAACTCCGAACACTAATTAAATAAACTTCGCCGTGGCTTGCGAGGTGTAGCGGGAGTCCATGTTCGCCAATTGCACTTTCCCAGTCGCCAGATCAGCTAGATAAACGGCATTACTTATTCTCGTCGCACGAGGCGCCGACGGCCATTGATGAACCGAAAACTTCGTTAATTCCGGGCCGAACAATTCGGATCTTTAGGTTAATCCCGTTATTTACACATAAGGTACGGATCTCTTTGCAACGCGGAGTCGTATTGTTCCGGTATATTTTACATTATAAAACTTAAATCGCTAGGTGACTGTGCCCGAGAAAAACACGGCGTCCTCCCGTGTTCTCTCTCGTCCAGAGTGCCGTTTCAAAAAACAAAACCCGTTTCCGCTCAGTCTGCCAACCTGCCGAGTATCTCGAATAAACTATTACCATCCTTCAAATAAAGGTACCTGCCTATCCGAGTAATAAATTAAAGTAATTTATATGTAATGATGCATCCACATCATAACATTACCCCCCTCGCCACAAAAATGTTCGCCCACGAACATAACAACTAATAAGGTTCCTACCCCTAATCTAAAAAAAAGGTCGGTCACAGGGCCTAAAAAAAATTATTCAAACATATTCTAGCAATCATTAGTAGACAGCAGTAAAAAAAAAAAGTGATTAGTAGATCAAACATAGATTAAATAGTAATAGCGAATGGGTGTGCCGCAACTCCGATCGCACTCCATCATGCGTAAGGCGCGATGGACGGGCTTGCGATGCAACCATTCTTATTTAAACATAGCTTACAACTAAAAGAACTTAAAACTAAAAGAACTTAATATTAAGAACATGGTGAACTAATGTTCCGTGAACGGGGTCCGTAAACACCCACAGCATTGAAGATACTGGGTGAAGAACGGCTGACTTATGTCTTGGACTACCGTTAACGTTACATATACAGCATAATCATCATTAATTATGTAAGTTTAAACACTAATCAGTGGACAACACATCCTTAACTTATCTATACCTTTGTGTGTCCAGCACAAAAATTATACACAACCATATGCATTAATGCATCACTGACCCATAATAGGGTTTTAGAAAGCCATTTAGGCAACACTTTAGGGTGCAAGCAACCCTCACTTCACTGAATTTACGTCCCTTTTAGGAAAAATAAAATTGTTCACTACGAAGAGTTTCCTATTCTACCTAAATCGGTCGTACGGGTGAGTGTATGAAGTAAAGTAGCATCATAGGTACTAAAACTAATCAATAAATTTAACAAAATAATATGTATATTACTAAACTATTCTCTTTGTATATTCGCAAGCATATAAGTGGTTACTACGTGTTGAACTTACAATATTTCTCAGAATTTATTTATATTTGAAAACAGTCATGTTTCATATTGAAAGAGATAAACAAAAAGAAAACAATGCTCAAAACACATAGAGGTGTAGGACTGGCATCCCTGTGTGTTTCGAGACAAAACTTAATAATAAATACAAAATTTAATAACCATGAACGCAGTTCAATGGGATGTACCCTGAACACAATTGGAAGTGGGCATGTGTTCCAATTGTATTCGAGGTTAACAAACGTAATATAAAACAAATTATGTCATTCATCCTGTTTGCTTGCTCGTGCTCAGTCCAAAAAAAAAAAAAATGTTACTAAATTAATTTCGAATAAATAACAATAAATAATTACGCCTAACGAAAGTAAGAACTTATAAAACAACTCGAGTTAATCTTACTAGAGTGGATTTTGATTGCAATGAATCATAAATACTACATGAGTTAGCATAAACGCACCCCCTCCAAAAACATGAACGAACAAAAAGAAATATTCCTGTGACAGGACTTTGACTGTCAGAATGTCGGGTCGTTTCAACTCGGTTGATCAGGCCGGGTTAAAACTCCCAAGCATTAAATATTAACTAGTAAATAAGATAATTTGCAGTATTCGGTAGGGATGGCCAGACCCTCCGAAGTATTGCCACAATAAGACTATACTGGTATATTATTTGATTTTACTATATCCTTCACATGAAAATCACCCGCAACTTTTCCGTTTAAGTCTGCAAGCGTATAGATTAGATTGGATTTTTTCTTTACTACCACATTCTGAACAAACCGAGGTGCCAATTTCTGTGCGAAATAATTCAATGCGTTAGATTGTGCAAAATTTCTCCGCCACACCACATCACCAACCTGATAGGTGATGTGTTTTCTGCGCAGGTTGTAATGGTCAGCTCCTTTTTGATAAGCTTTAAGAAGAGCATTCGAGACTTGCTCGTAAATCGAAGACAACTCTTCTAGTTTCTGTGCATAAGCTTTAGGTTGAGCACCCACTTGCGAATTGGATTCCTCATCCGCTATTGGATTACGGTGCAGATCACCGTCCAGTATCTGCTCCCGACCGTGCATCAGGAAATAAGGTGTATAACCTGTAGCGCAGTTTACCGTGTTATTCATAGCCGATTGAACTTGCGGAAGAAATTTGGACCAATTTCGGTGGTCTGATTCAACAAGGATCGATAACGCCGTACCCAAGGTTTGATTATAACGTTCGACTACATTGTTTTGAGGCGTATAAGACGAATTGTAAAATGGTGGTGGTATGTTATAACTACTAAGTAAGTCCTTAAATTCTTTCGAAACAAATTGACGACCATTATCACAGACGATAGTTCGTGGTACGCCGTGAACAAGAAAGATGTTTTCTTCTAAGATTTTAATTATGCTTCTCGCGGTGCCATTGCGCAGCGGAAATAGCCATGTAAATTTAGAAAAAACGTCTACACATGATAAGATTACGGTAAAACCTGAGTAACTCCTAGGTAAAGGACCTACTAAATCTATCGACAACATTTGCAAGGGTCGTGTGACCTTTTTTGGGTTTGAAGAGATGCCGTTAGGTGGGGCTGTACTTATTTTGTGGGCCTTGCAGACTGTACAACGATTAACAAATTGCTTAACATCCTTATACATATTAGGCCAATAGTAACGCAATTGCACCTTTTTATAGGTTTTGAATACCCCAGGATGACAAGCTCGCGAAGACTCGTGTAAATTTGAAAGAATTGCCTGTCTACCTTCCTGCGGAACTACCCTCTTCCAGGCAGTATCCTCGCACAGAGCTAGACTAGTCTTTGTGTGTCGGAACAATTCATTATTACGCATTTGAAAGTTCTGGAAACGTTGTGGAAAATCTTGGCATCCTTTCCAGGCTTTCAAATACCACGTATCCTTTGTATGTTCAGTGTCCACACCTGATAATACGGCAAGGTCCATTCGTGATAGCACGTCTGGAACAACATGTTGTGTCCCTTTGCGATGGACAACGTCAAAAGAAAATTGCGAAAGGCGAGAGCTCCACCGTGCAAGACGGCCACTAGGGTTGGACAAGGACCCCAGCCATTTCAAGCTTGAGTGGTCAGTAACTACTGAAAAATGAGCTCCTTCTATATACGGTCTAAAGTGAGTCACCGAGTCTAGCACAGCTAAGAGTTCCCGTTCAGTGATGCCATAATTTCTTTCATGAACGTTTAAGCAACGTGAGTAATAAGCGATGGGATGCTCTTGCCCGTCTACGTCTTGGATCAAAACTCCTCCAATCCCTGCGGAGCTCGCGTCGCAATGGATAGAGAAAGGCCTGGTGAAATCCGGGCAGCATAAAACTGGAGCCGTAGTCAACGCGCGTTTTAAATCTTTAAAAGCAGTTTCAGCTTCCTGAGACCACTTGAAATTGCTAATTCCATTTTTAGAACCTGTGAGTTTAGTAAGAGGGGCAGCTATTCCCGAAAATCCTTTAATGAACCTTCTAAAGTAACCGCACAAACCAATGAATGCCCGGATTTGTTTTGCATTTTTTTGGGACTGGGAAATTTTTGATGCTTTCTATTTTTATTGGATCCGTACGGAGACCCTGCGAATCTACTAAATACCCTAAATATTTAAGTTCTGATTTGCAAAACTCGGATTTTTTTAAGTTTATGGTAAGACCTGCGTCTCGCAAACGTTCGTATACACGGTTTAATAGATTAAGATGTGACTCCAAATCTTCTGATATTAAGATCAAATCATCCAGATAGCAAAAAGCATTATCGTCGAATTCCGGACCAAAAAGAACATCTGCCAGTCTTTGCAACTCACTAGGGGCGTTTTTCAGTCCGAAAGGCATACGGGTGAACTCAAACAAACCCCGTCCAGGGACGACGAAAGCTGTTTTCTCACAAGAGTCCTTGTCTAAGGCAATTTGCCAAAAAGCCTTTGAAAGGTCTATAGAAGAGACGTACCTAGCTCCACCTAGCTTGTCTAGAATCCGCGATATATATGGCAAAGGGTACGCGTCGCGAATCGTGACATTATTGATTTTGCGAGAGTCTAAGCAAAAACGACCGGTACCGTCTTTTTTTGTAACGATTAATACTGGACTCGACCATGGAGAACGTGAGGGACGTATTACTCCTAATTTTAGCATTTCATCCACTTCTAATTCTAATTGTTTTTGTCTTGCTGGAGACAAAGGATAATACCTTTGTTTGATCGGAGGCCCTGTTGTATTAATCTTGTGTTTGACTAAATGCGTCAGGCCTAAGCCACGCTTCTCGAAAGAAATCGATTCAAATTTTTTAATAATAGCAGAGAGTGCCTGATTCTCTGAGGGACTTAAGGAAGAGGCTGGCTGAATTGCCCGCAACCCATTAATTTTGTTTTCCGAAGTAGGACCAATAGCTTTTGAAAACAGCTCCGGTGCGATATGGAACTGCTTCCAAAAGTCTATACCTAGGATAAACGATGGTGACAATGTCGGGATGACGTAGAAAAGTATTGTATGGGTAATTGATTTGTACGTCACCGGCAACGACATTGTACCCAGGACTGGCTGATTCGCACCGTCCGCTGTTGATACACTAAAATTAACCTTAACTAATTCTATACCTAACTTAATAAAAATCTTATAACTATCACCTCCCAAACACGATAATGAGGCGCCACTGTCCAACAGTGCGCTGTAAAAATTGTTAAATATATATACATTTGCATAAGGACGACCATCGTTTTCAATCTCCATCCCCTGTGGCAGTGGGCCCACTGTTCCAGGTGATGGGACTGAGAGAAACTGATGGACTAGTCGGAGCCAACTCTTCCATTCCCGATTCCTCTGCGCATAGGATGGGACGTGGTAAGAGAGACTCCGCCCTAGTTTTCCGACTTGTTATTATTAATTCTTCCTTTAACCGCTCCCACTTTTGGATTATTTCCCGCTGCGGCTTTTCTTTTACAGTCCGCTACAACATGTCCCGGTTTCTTACAATAAAGACAAAATTGATTCCTAACAATGGTTCTAGAAGTTCCTTCGGTATTTAGACTATTTCCATTGAAAGAAGACGGAGGTTTGTTATTGTTGTAACCCGCATTGGTGTTACTGTAGTTACGCCCAGCATGACTATAACTATTGCCATTAGAAGATTGTTTATAATTATTATAAGAAAACCCTGTACGTTTATAAGTACCGGTATTATTGTTTGACAAAGTTTTATTGGTAGGCCCAAATCTCTCTTCTTTATTAGTAGTATAGTTATTGCTTTTTTCAAATTTGTTTGAAAAAGAAGAAGAAGAAGTAGCAAATTCCTCCGGTGGTGTCGCATAAGACTCTAAGTTTCCTGCGTAAGTTGTTAACTGTTCGAATGTAAAAATATCTCTAGAAACTAATAAGTTAGTGTACATTGGAAGCAAAGCCTTTTTGGCAAGCCGCAAAAGTTCCTGCTCAGGAAGTTTAGCTTCTAGCATGTTATTTAGAGATTTCATTCTAAGTGAAAACTCAAGGACTGACATACCTTTTGGTTGCGTCATGTTGAAAAGTTTTACTTTTAAGTCCGTTTGTAGGTCATTTGCCTCAAATTGATTGATCAAAAGTTTAGACAGCTCGTCCCATTTCAAGTCCGGATGATATATTGACCTGAACCAAAGTAGTGCTAGTCCATCTAACAGATCAGGAAAAACGCGAACTAAATTATCCTGACTAAAATTTTTCGTCCTACATTTTTCTTCAATCAACAAGAGAAATTCTCTTATGCTCGATTTTCCATCAAATTTTATCTTCCAATTTTCCACATTGATGGTGGGTGATTCTCTATAAATAATTTTTGTGTGTTTAATTATTGTAGGGTTGTCAACGGTCTGGTTCTCAGAATCCGAATCTGAAGAATCCATATCTGTTTCTGATATTGTTGGCATCTTAAGTGCCTTATTAAATGCACGCGCCTGCGAGCGCAACGCGTGAGAGGTGGGTGCCGGTTCAAGAGAACGACTTGATAATTCTTTTATGAGATCCTCTTTAGAGGCGTTGTTGATGTTTGGGATAGGAGTTGACATTGTTAAAACAATTGGATAAAATAATAAAATAATGAAAAGTTGTTGTTAATGTTAATAATTATTGTTGATGTTATTTTTGTTGACGTATAATATAGATTGTTGATGATAAGTAGAACAAACCAAAAAAAGAAAAAATTTTAAATAATGAAAGAATGGAAAAAAAAAAAAAAAAAATTTTTTTTTTTTTTAGCAACCCTGTATTTTGTGGCAACCTTGACATCCAAAGTAATTCTGGCGTAGGTATTTTACTGAATTTACCACCGAAATTCCAAGCATAATTTCAAAAAAGAATAATCCAAAAAAAAATATTTTTTCAATAAAAGAAAAATATTCCAACAATTTAGTTAAATATGTCAAACTATTCCACCACTCTCAATAATCGATGTATTATTGTTTGAATTTGAATGTTGTTGATTAATTATGACCATCCTTTATGTATGATGATGTTTTAAGGAATAAATTATAAATTTAATCTCATTAAATAACAATCCCTTCATTATACTACACTTGTTAAATAATTAATAATTCTAACTAATTCACTTAAATTCATAACAAGAATTCTAGTTTGATGTAAACCCATCTGTCACTATTGACATTCGCTTGTCTGAAATAAACAGCAATTGACACTTACGATGTTTACCTTTTAAATTGCCTCTATTTTGAAGCATAGACAATAACTATTTTTTTTTTTTAAATAAACATATGTAATTTTCTTTTATCATAGAAGAAATATTGTCTATGGTGATACCCGACGCTTCTATGAAAATAATATTTCAAATATTGAGGTTAAGTTGACGTATTGACATTTAAAACATAACCTGTATTACATGTCTACTGAGCACGAGAAACACCAAAATACATGACATAATTATACGTAAATTGCAACACTCCGTATTGCAAAGGACATTGTTGTATTTGAATTATAACGAGACACCATTGCACCATTAAATTAATGAAAATTATTATGAAATTACAGTATCATACTGTTTTAAATCTCTGTGATAAAATAGCAAGTTGTAAAACGAGATTTTAGTTGATCGATTTGATGAATATAATTGTGAGTAAAGAATGTGTCTTTATACGAGCAACCCACGTTAAAGGCGTCAAATGTTATGTGAATATCTTATAATTCACGTTGAAACGGCAATTATTACGTGCAAAATGGCGTAAGGAGCCATATGATGTGGCTAGCTGAGAGGGAAGAAGACGGGATGAATACAACTGCGTACTTTTCTATTAATAGAGCGCCAAATCCTGTTCAAGACAGAATATGTCCACAGTTGAATTCACTACGCCTTCTTCCTAGAACGACGGAGAGCATTTAATTCTTCCCAGGGAGCGTGGGCACTATGACAATCACTTCTTTACTCATCATTAGGAACTACAGTGTATCGATATGAAATAACAAAGAGATTTGAATCAATATTTTCTATATTTACAATATCGAACATTTAAAACAATACGGTATTATAAACCAATTTTACAAGGGAAAAAAAATACACTACTGAAAACTCACCCCTGTATTGCGACCATGACCTTGAAACCTAGCTAATTCGGATTAAGTGCCTGCGGGCAGGCATGATGCACGTAGTGGAGCTTGGTGCTTCGTCCAGCATCCAAGAGGTGGTCCTGATGTGATCCTGCTGAGGTCGCGATGCCAAACCCCCCTGGGAGCATCAGGACGATGAGAAATGATCCGGTGTATTGCGCCAGCCTGGCCAGCAGTATGATGCCCGTCCTACGAGGCCATCAAGCCCAAATAGATGGATGCCTACGGGATTTGTTGACAGACGGAGTCGGCGACGAATCCGGGGTTGAGGTGAACCGGAACTGTCTGTTCTGCGTATCAAAATCAAGTACGCGGGTTTTTATATGAACGCCTCAGTAGGCGGCGGATGTTAAAGTTAAAACTCCGAACACTAATTAAATAAACTTCGCCGTGGCTTGCGAGGTGTAGCGGGAGTCCATGTTCGCCAATTGCACTTTCCCAGTCGCCAGATCAGCTAGATAAACGGCATTACTTATTCTCGTCGCACGAGGCGCCGACGGCCATTGATGAACCGAAAACTTCGTTAATTCCGGGCCGAACAATTCGGATCTTTAGGTTAATCCCGTTATTTACACATAAGGTACGGATCTCTTTGCAACGCGGAGTCGTATTGTTCCGGTATATTTTACATTATAAAACTTAAATCGCTAGGTGACTGTGCCCGAGAAAAACACGGCGTCCTCCCGTGTTCTCTCTCGTCCAGAGTGCCGTTTCAAAAAACAAAACCCGTTTCCGCTCAGTCTGCCAACCTGCCGAGTATCTCGAATAAACTATTACCATCCTTCAAATAAAGGTACCTGCCTATCCGAGTAATAAATTAAAGTAATTTATATGTAATGATGCATCCACATCATAACAGGTTTCATATTTTATATTTTGTAACAAACTTATTTTTCATTACATAACTGCAGTACAAAGAACCAAAAATATATATTTTTTTAAATATATGTGACGTGTTGGTTAAAAAAATAAAAGGGGAAAATAACACTTTTTCTGGATAAAATCAGAATTCTTGTTGACTTACTTGTATTCATAAAGTTGAACTTTTTTTCATTTTTGTCAGTTATACGCATTTTTTAATAATAAACAAACGTTAAAAAGTTAGATTACTGAAAAAAAAAATTAAAAATTAAAAAAAAATGGTTATAGGTTTGTTTTCTGATTTTCAATGCATTTTAGCGGGCTAATAACCATTTTAAAAAAAAAAAATTTAAATGCAGTTCTCATTTTCTTTGCAAGACGCAACTTTTGAGACCCCGGGCGTTTCTGAATTCAAAAGTTGAAATAATTGACACACGCTAATATATAAGGAAACTAGTATTATTAGGCTATAATTTTCCAAACAAGATATATTAAAAAATATTATCCTTACTACGCCTAACAACAGCAATAATCACTAATAACACAAACCTACAAATAAACTGACATAAATATGTTTATTAAATTAAAGAAACGCAACTTAAGCAAAAACAAGTTAACTTGCAATATGATATTTATTTTATTTATTTATTTATTTATTTGTTTGTTTACGCCTTGATGGCTTTTACATATAAAATAAATTGTACAGGAGCATTATAACAAATATGCAGTATCATAAGTATATAGTACATAAAATGATAAACAGAACTAGAAAGATATAAGTAGGCCTAACATAAGTAGGTATCAGTAATTGTTTACAAAGGAGTTCAACCAGCGGATCGTATTTGGGCTCACGCTACATTAGATTCAATAATTATTGTCACAATATCACACAAAGTGTGATTCCAAATATACTCGAAGCATACCGGTATTGCAGTGGTGTAAAACATTTTTAACAATTAATATAAAAGTAGGTAATTTTCTTGCTATCATAAATGTACGTATGTTTGTTATTATTATGAAAAAGAAAAAAATAAAAGGTACACAGTAATTACATATATAAATAAGTAAGTAGGTACTATGAATGTAGTTATCGTGAATGTAGTTACAGAGCAGTGGGTATTAAGTTTGTTACTGTTCACAATGTGAAACATTTAAGGATTTTTACGTTAGTTTGTTATTATCAGGAAAAAAATAAAATAAAAGGTACACAGCAATTACATATATGTATAAAGAAGTAAGTAGGTACTATAAAAGTAGTTACAGAGCAATGGGTATTAAATTTGTTACTGTTAACAATCTGGAACATTTAAGGATTTTTGCATCTGCATACATACACGCTTTTTGAAAGAAGCGATGTTTTTATAAAAAAATATATCGACAGAGCAAGTTTCATTCCCCACACGATGCAATCTCTGAAGACAAGAGTTAAACATAAAGTTAGTGCGAGAAGCAACTACGTTAAATGGAGCATGGAGTCTGGTGTTGTAATTGTTAGGTACTTGATAATTTATCATGTTCACAAGTTCAGGGCTATCCAAATATCCGTTGATAATTTTAAATAATAATAAAACATCACAGATTTTTCTTCGCTGTGACAATTCGGGTAATTTAAGCAATTGCATTAAATAATTATAATTTAAATTTTCTATTGGTATTTTTAATTTGTAATTTATATGCCTTAAAAATTTATGTTGTACTCTTTCAATTTTGTGTGAATGAACATTGTATAATGGCGACCAGAGAGAGGAATTATACTCAAGAATACTTCTGACTAGTGTTATGTATAACGTTTTGAGTGTATTAGTATGCATTAGATCTTTGGACGATCTTAACACAAAACCGAGACATTTAAGTGCTTTATTCGTGATTGCATCAATGTGGGGGACGAATGTCATCTTGTTATCAAAAACGACACCCAGATCCTTTATTAATGTTACTGTAGAAAGATTCACATTGTTAATGTGATATTGAAAGAGTATTGGATTTTTATTTCGAGAGAAACTTATAGATTGACATTTGTTAATGTTTATGTTATATTTGATGTGAACATACAAATTATTTATACACGTAAGCACAACGTAGTAAATAATGCACTAAAAAGTCCACGAGTACCTGGAAAATAATAATACCAAATATACAATTGATTTATGTATGTATTATTTATTTGTAAGAAACAAACAGCTTTTACATAATATACAGTGATAAATATACAAGTGAACTGAAGTCAAGCCACAGAAGTTTCTTATACTAAAGTACATCGGAAATGAAGTTTAAATATTTTAAAATTAAAATTAATTATATACCTACTTACTTCCAAGTAACTTTCTTTGAATTTATATATCGCTTGTTACCCACATCGTGTAATATTAACATATTTCCTGTATTTTTAGATATTTCCTTGCTTTTTCGATGAATAGGTTTTATAACCGCCTTAGCAACATATAATGCATTACTTGCATTCATTCTTGTTCATTTTTACTATTATGTATGTAACAGTTTGGACAATGGTTTTTTTTTAATATGTTTTTAGAATAGATTTTTATCAGTGGAAAAAATAAATAATTAACTGTTTTAAAAGATCTTCTCCACTTCACGTTTACCCAATCATTCAGTCAACTTAAACAGGTTGAAAGAATAAGTGTGTTCAGGATCAGGTACCGCGTTTAAAATATAGGTACATCAAAACTGGTCAAAAATCATTTACGTTAAAATTAATGTAAGTAAATTTACTTGCTTTAAAATAAATGTATGTTCGACATTTTTGTTTTTGCAAAGTGATAAAAAATAACCAAAATAGAGGTGTGTTTAAAATGTAAATTGTCGCTCCCGCGGCTGAAACGGTATAGGTTTTGGAAAAAAGCAGGCAGGGCGTAGTTCGACAAACTGAGATAACGTGCCCCTATCCGATTTAGTCATAATTATCTGTCTTACCAAATAAAAATTAAAAAAACAGATATTACATCATAAACTCAGATATAAAAATTAATACAATGACATAAAATATCCATTATTGAGGAAAATATTTTACAATCAAGAGTGTGCTGGATATTTTTATTTATTATTTAATATTATTTTTGAGTAAGTTTATACTGCATACATATATACAAATAAGCAAAATGTAACATTTCATTTGAAAATTGAAATATTTTTAAAACACTTATTTTTAAATACATTCATCCTTTCTTCATTTTTCATACTTTTAGACATTTCAGCTTACATCTTTAGTCCTTTATACATTAGGCAGTTCTGTGATGAAGATATAAAAAATCTTCACAGATGATCATCAAAATATATGACTCCTACCACAAAGGTGTTACTGCTGTCATCAATGCCCGTTTTCTCCCAATTTTCTCCACCCTTGCTTATTTATTTGTTTTTTTCAAAGCTATTTTATATTTCTGTTTACTGCGCAATACCCCTATAACTTTATATCAATATCATGTTTCTTGCATATTAATTCACTTTGTAAAATGTTGACATATCTTATACTCCTTAATCTAATGAGTAATCTATGTTTTATATGTAAATTCGATACCTTGTATGTCCCACATAACGTATCACTCCCGCGATTGTGGAATAAGTCAAAAGACACTCTTACTCTGGTGAAATGATCTCATCATCTATCTCCGTTTACTACCAGAACTGTGGTGGTATTAGGACCAAAACTCAGGGGCTATTAACTAATATATTATCGAATAATTATGACGTTATAGTGCTAGTTGAAACATGGCTTGTAGCAAGTGTAAATACGGCTGAATTCATAGATTCGCGATACACGGTGCTCAGACGGGATAGGGACCGTATACTTACTGGTAAGATGGACGGAGGCGGTGTGCTGATAGCAGTGCGCAAAGAGCTCGCAGCTTCCCGGCTCGATGAGTGGGAAAACAGTCAAATTGAACAAATCTTCGTATCTATTCCGGTAAGGTCTTTCAATCTCATCATATGTGCAGTATACATACCTCCTGTCTCGCCACCAACGATTTATGATATTTTCTCCAAAAACCTGGAATCTGTATTTTCATCTGAGCCAAATAATATGTTTTGCGTAATAGGAGATATGAACCTACCTTCTCTTACTTGGTCATTTTCTGAAGGCTGCAGTCAAGGTCTCGCCTCCTCAAACACGGCTGCATCGCAAAATTTGCTTCAAACAATGTCATTGATGAACTTGCACCAATATAATTGTATACCTAACCATAATGAAAAATACTTAGACCTCATATTCTATAGTCGCGAAACAAATGTTACACGTAGCAACGACCCTCTGCTTTCAGAGGACAGACACCACCCAGCCCTTGAATTTGACATATCCCCCGCTCAACCAAAAATCAATTACAAAAAAGAGCGTAGGCGCAATTTCAGGAAAGCTGATTATACTCAGATTAATAACGACATTAATTGTATTGATTGGTTATCTGAAACCGCAAATTTATCAGCCGAAGAAGCAGTTGATCGATTCTATTTAATAATGAACAATGTAATTGATAAGTTTATTCCAGTATTGGCACGACGAAATGACAAATTCCCCATATGGTTTACTCCCGAACTTATTAGTTTATCACGAAAAAAAGATAAAGTTTGGCTCAAATGGAAGACATATAAAGGTCTTTCTGACTATCGTAAATTTTCCTTCTTACGTGCTACATACAAAAAATTGGCTAGTGAATCTCGAAAGTTATTTTTCGACAACATCGAAAGTTCATTGCAAAATAATATTAAATGTTTTTGGTCATACATATCCACATTAAAATTATCTGATGGATATCCTGCTACTATGTCCTACGAAGGGCGCAAATCTAATGATGCCCAAGAAATCTGTAATATGTTCTCTGAGTTCTTCAAGTCAACATTTGAACCCTCCTCTATCAATGACTCAATTAACATTGACCAACTTGAGGCCTCGTTTCGGGACTCTGGACTTACGTACATTCACACCATTGAACTAACGGAACAAGAAGTGCTATCAAGTTTAAAGTCGTTAGATATAAACAAAGGTGCGGGTCACGATGGAATACCGGCGTTTTTCCTCAGATCTGCTGCGTCGTCACTGTATGTTCCACTTACCATAATATTTAATAAATGCCTGAGTAACGGGGTTTTCCCTGATAGGTGGAAGTTGGCTTATATTATACCAGTCCATAAGAGTGACTCACGTCAAAAAGTCGAAAACTATAGGCCAATATCCATTCTCTCGGCGATCCCTAAACTCTTGGAAAGACTTGTCCATGATAATATATATCCCCAGCTTGCCGCCAAAATTACAGAACAACAACACGGGTTTGTAAAAGGCAAATCTACCATGAGTAATTTACTAATTTACTCAAATTTCTTATTCACTAGCATGGATCGAGGCCACCAGGTAGATGCAATATACTGCGATTTCAAAAAAGCTTTCGACAAGGTTGACCACCTTATTCTTATTAAAAAAATTATGTTCAACGGAATTAGGGGAAACTTATTACGTTGGTTTGTCTCATATTTGACAAAAAGACAGCAAACTGTATCATTACGAGGACATACTTCTACGTGGGAACCAGTTACTTCTGGCGTACCACAGGGGTCAATCCTGGGTCCGCTGTTATTTATACTTTTTATTAACACTGTTATTAAATGTTTCATGCATTGTTTATTTCTTTTGTACGCCGATGATATAAAAATATTTGCCATTGTTAGGAATTTAAACGATTGTCTGCTCATCCAAAGCGACTTAGTAAGGTTCGAAGCATTTTGCAATGAAAACAAAATTTACCTAAGTTACAACAAATGTAAACAAATAAGCTTCACTAAAAATCACAACGCTATTATACACAATTATTGTATTGGTAACTATTTACTCGAACGCGTTCACTGTATAAAAGATCTAGGCGTCCTTTTTGATTCTAAACTCCATTTCGATGCGCACATTGAGAATATTGTGAATAAAGCTTACCGCATGCTAGGGTTTGTCATCAGAAACAGCCGCGAATTTCGAAAACCTGAAACTTATCTTCTACTTTACTACACGCTGGTCCGTTCTCAACTTGAATACTGCACCTCCATATGGACACCACTTTACGGTGTCTATAAATACAACATTGAAAGTATTCAAAAGAAATTTCTGCAATACCTAAATTACAGAATGAGCGCACCTAAACGGGGGTACATAAATATGCTCTCGAATTATAACGTCTCCACTCTAACTAACCGGCGAACATACCTTGACCTCATGACGCTTTATAAAATCTGCAATAACGTAATCGACTGTCCTGACCTACTGAAACTAATAAACTTCAAAATACCACCCAGAGTAACAAGGCTTAACGACTTATTCCACATTAGCCGGACGCGTACAAATGCTGGTGTCAGGGATCCAATCAGAAGAATGTGCGAATCGTTTAATCTAAATCAAAACCTCAAGGATTCCGACTTATTTTTTGATACGCGCAGTACTTTTAGTAGAAAATTAAAGGCTGTTTTCCTACAAAGTACAATAACTTAGACATTACTTGGTTTATAATTTTAACTACCTTTCTTTTTTTAAATTTCTGTATGACATTATTTTTTATATATATATATATATATATTTGGTCTTACTATCAAAATTTTTCCAAAAACAATTTGTAATCTTTTATAAGGATATTGCGCATTTTTTTTTTCATCTCTCTATTTGTAAAATAATATTTACTTATGTATATACATACGTCTTTTCCGTATTTAAAGGTTAAAATATTTGTATGTTTTTATCTGCTGTTAATGTTAATTCGTGAGAAATAGTTTGGATGCAGGTGAATTCTCTATTAATTGTTTTGCATATTCTTGTCAATTGACATCTGTATCTGTTTTTTCTCCTTAATAAAAAAAAAAAAAAAAAAAAAAAAAAAAAAAAAAAAAAAAAAAAAAAAAAACTAAAAATGATGTAAATTTTTTAACATTATTATATATTATACAAAGGTTTATAATACGGAAAATTAAAAAAATTAAAGGAATGAATAAAAATAATTATTCCACATGACTTGCGAATAAGGTTAACAGATTGAATCGGTTCACTACTGCGAAAGAAACCTGCCCATTTATAGTAGGCGTGTGACGTTTCAAACATGTCTTCAAAAGAAGGGTAAAAATGCACTTTTCTTGTAAAAATACACAATTTTCAGCACAGATGGAACATGAATAAGGTTTTTCTCTAGTATGGGTTCATGTGACGATTCCAGGTTCTGTTTTAAGCACAGCAATAAGTACAGTCGGAACATCAAAAAGATTTTTCTCAAGTATGGTTAAGCATGTGATGTCATAAATTTCCCTTATGAAAACGTGAGGGATGTATGATCAAGAATAAGGTTTTTCTCCAGCATGGGTTCGCATATGATGATTCAAAGTTCCCTTTTTAGTACAGGAATAGCTGCAGATGGAAAAAAAATAAGGTTCGCATGTGCCGATTCCAGGATCCTTTATAACGAAAGAAATAACTGCAGTCGGGACGTGAATAAGGTTATTCTCTAGTATGGATAAGCATGTAATGTTTTAAAGTTGCCTTTAGAGCGCAGGAATAGGTGCAGTAAGAACATGCATAAGGTTTTCTATAGTATGGGTTCGCATGTGACGATTCTTTATGACGAGAGGAATAGCTGCAGCCGGGACATGAATATTGATTTTCTCAAAACATAAGAATAAGGTTTTTCTCCAGTATGGGTTCGCAGATGAAGATTCCCAGATCCCTTTTGAGCACAGGAATAGCTGCAGTCGGGATATGTATAAGGTTTTTTTCCAGTATGGGTAAGCATGTGATGTTTCAAAGTTGCCTTTCGAGCACAGGAATAGTTGCAGTAAGAACATGAATAAGGTTTTCTCTTGTATGGGTTCGCATGTGACGGTTCCAGGATCCCTTATGACGAGAGGAATAGCTGCAATCGGGACATGAATATTGATTTTCTCCAGTGTGGGTAAGCATGTGACATTTTAAGTTTCCCTTTTGTGAACTTGAATAGCTGCAGAAAGAACACGAAAACGGTTTTTCTCCAGTATGGGTAAGCATGTGAACTTTTAAAGTTTCCTTTCGAGTACTGGAATAGCTGCAGTCGGAACATGAATAAGATTTTTCTGCAGCATGGGTTCGCATGTGACGATTCCAAGGTCGCTTTTGAGCAGAGGAATAGCTGCAGTAGGGACATGAATAAGGATTTTCTCCAGTATGGGTAAGCATGTGACGTTTTAAAGCTGTCTTTCGAGTATAGGAACAGATGCAGTTGGAACATGAATAAGGTTTTTCTCCAGTATGGGTTCGCATGTGACGTTTTAAAGTTCCGTTTTGAGCACAGAAAAAGGTGCAGTCGGAACATGAATAAGGTTTTTCTCTAGTATGGGTTCGCATGTGACGATTCCAAGATCCCTTATGGCGAGAGGAATAGCTGCATTCGGGACATGAAAAACATGAATAATGTTTTTCTGTTAATGATGTTTTTATACCATGGGTAAGCATGTGACATTTCAAGTTTCCCTCTCGTGAACTTGAATAGCTGCAGAAAGAACACGAATAAGGTTTTTCTCCAGTATGATCAAGGATGTGATGTTTTAAATTTCCCATTTGAGAACTTGAATAGCTGCATAAAGAACACGAATAACATTTTTCTCCAGTATGGGTTCGCATGTGACGATTCAAAGATCCACTTTCAGCACAGGAATAGCTGCAGATGGAACATGAATAAGGTTTTTCTCCAGTGTGGGTAAACCTGTGATGTATTAAAGTTTCCTTTCGAGCACAGGAATAGGTACAGTTGGAACATGAATAAGGTTTTTCTCCTGAAATGGTAAGCAAGTAATATTTTAAATTTGCATTATGAGAACATGAATATCTGAAGTAAGAGACGCTAAAAGTTTAAAATAAATATGTGACCATAATGAAAACAAAATAATTTAAACAAATTAAGATAAAGAAAAATTGATTTTACCTGCAGTTTGGGTAATACTTTCAGAGTGCTCTAAGCATTCCTTTTTTACATCCTGCAGGTCTACGTCTATTTCCGTAAAAGGATTCCCCCCGCCATCTTCTTCTCGGGATTCTGTCTTGATGGAAACAGTCTCTACAGTAATACTACCTGGAATGACAAAACGACAATACGATGTGTAAAGACTTGCTTAGTGCCACATTATAAAATACGGTGGTTGGGGCTATTTCAATGCTCAATAAATATTTTTTTTTGCATTTTGTATTATTACAATTTGGGAGGCGGATAAAGGGTACTGCCGGCCCGGGAACAATTAACTGGATAACCAAGACTTCTTCCATAAGTCATTCCCAACGGTCTGCTATTTTGGTGACTTAGAACGGATGCCCGGGTTCTTTTGTGGTGTGTTCAGGTCTTGGCGGTGAATGAGAAAGTATTAGATAGAAACTAATTGCAATATTTTACGTTCACAAAACACTCTGTTTAGGGTGAATTGCCTAATTCAAAAATATATATATTTTAGTTACAAACTGCAAAGTAATATAGTTTCCCTTGAAGATAATATAATCAGGAAATATATGGACATAGGTTAAGAGAATTCGAAATGAGATTCATCGATAAAAATTTCATGAGACGGCTGCTGTAAACCATTTTTAGGTGTTTCATTCTTAAGAATCTTCAGAAAAAGTGTCTAGTATCTTAAAATAAATCGAATATTGATATCAGAAATCACAAGTACACGTCACAATACAAATTTATTGCAACGCAAAAATACACGATACTTGCATTATCTTAATCCTAAATTATTTTTGTAGTAGAGAAAGTGAGATGATTTAGTTAAGTGATAAATATGATGAGGCAACATATTGAGGATCTACGAACTGTTAGCGGACACTACAAGTTAAACTTTTTTTAGTTCGATAGTGTGGAGCAATATTACAAGTAGTGAGAAATAAAAGACGAAGGGATAGTGTGGAGCAATATTACAAGTAGTGAGAAATAAAAGACGAAGGGATAGTGTGGTGCAATATTACAAATGAGAAATAAAAGACGAAGGTAAGTGGCTGTTGGCATAGCATCCTGTGTCCCACCCAGAAGTCGAGAGTTCAATTCCTCCGCTGGGTAAGTCCTCAATCTCGAGACAAGCAACATTTTCAGCTTACTGTGGTGGTGGTAGGAGATTTTTAATTTATTGTCAGGTTTTTCGTAACCGGGGAATATTTATCTTAATTTTAAAATCAAATAATGGTTGGACGACAAGAGGGGAAGCAGCTTTCCTGACTGCTTCGTCTGAAACTTCTTTGTGATAATATACTCGAATGGCTTAGAAGCTACTTATCAAATAGAAAACTATCTGTAAAAATTAGCTCCACAACTTCATACACTTTTGTTGCCTTAAGTGGGGTCCCCCAAGGTTTCCACCTAGGACCGATTCTTTTCCTACTATTTATTAACGACATTTCATTAATTTTCGATAATATTCACTTTCTTCTATTTGCCGACGGTCTAAAGATGTTTAAATCGATCGAAAATTCTTCTGATTGTTTAACTCTACAAATGAACTTAAATAAACTTTATGAATGGTGCATCGCAAACAAATTATATCTTAATATCAACAAATGCCAAACGATCAGTTTTCATAGATCTAAAACCCCTTTATTATTCGACTATACAATTAACAATGCCACTCTAAAAAGAGTCTTTGAATTCAACGACCTTGGCGTTATCTTTGACTCCAAATTACGCTTCATGAATCACACTATTAGCATTACCAGTAAGGGATTACAAATTCTTGGATTTATTCTCAGAATCGCTAAAGACTTTAATAACATAAAAACTATAAAATTACTATACACGTCTTTGGTTAGAAGTCAGGTTGAATACAATTCAAGCATTTGGAGTCCTCATTTCAACTCTCATTCGTTCACAAATTGAAAAAATTTAAAATAAATTTTTACGTTTTATTAATTTCAAAATTGGTATTCCTATTATTGAAATCAATTATGTCAATTTACGCAGTAAACTTAACTTATCGAAATTATCTGAAAGGCGAAAAATATTTGATCTCCTTTTATTATATAAAATTGTTCATTCAAGGTTGGACTGCCGTGACGCTATAAACTTGTTATCCTTACATATACCTCCAAAATATACTAGACGAAATATTTTATTTTACAACAATAACTAGAATAACTAGAATGCGAATTCTGTGATGGAAAGAATATACAGGTTGGGCAATGAACTAACTGATGTCGCTGACATTTTTAATTAAATTTGGATACATTTAAAGCCAAATTAGTCCACCACTTTTTAGATGAGAAATCATTTTATTTTATTTCGATTTTCTTTTGTTTGTTGTTTTTTATTGGTCTTATTCCAAAAGCATACTAATGTGTAATGTGTTTTGATTATTTTTAATATTTTTTTGCTCGTAGGTATATATGAATTTTTATAACTACGAGTTCTCTAAATTCATCCATGTGGAATTAGCATTAGATATATTCCTATTTTTTTACTTTGAGTTTATGCTTTATTTGTATATTTTGTAATCTTTTTTATTTATGTTATAGGTACTGTTGTTATAAATGAAATTTGTATTTAATATGTAAAAGCCCAATAGGGCGTCAATAAATAAAAAATAAAATAAAATAAAATATACGTGATAAACTTACTAGTTGGCTGAACACTATCCGCACACTGCAAACATTCCTTCTTTACATCCGGAAGGTGTATATCTATATCTATACACCGCATTTCACCTGCGCCTTCTTCCTGGGACACTGGCTCCGTCTTAATGGAAACACTCTCTGTATTGAGAAGTTCCATGGCACTGCTGTGATAGCGTCCTGTTATGTGATGGTTATTGATCTCACCTAATAATAAATTACAACTATAATAAAACATGAATTGATTACCTACTCCAATTTGATTCGTAGGAGTCTCAAATAGATTACAGAAAAAATCTAAGCATTAGTAATTTAATTACCAAGCAGCTTTGGTCTTACTAACGAAGTCAGTATAGCAAAAGAGCATAAGTTCGGCGGTAGATTTCAAAGTGTCGAATAAACGTCAGTAAAAATGTAGTACCTAGCTCGAATAAAAACAAAATAATGGTTATTAAAACAATGTCAAGTAGTTTAAGCGTAAATATTGCGTTAGTTAAGAATTAAGATAAGTCGCGTTGGACATCCGCCCCGGGTGCCACCCACTGCGCCACTGCGTTGGATACCAATAATTAGCGAATTAAAGTATGCCAACGTTAATCAGAATTAAAGTTTTACGGAGCTCAGTTGGAACTTTTTTTTTGAACTCGAATTGGAAAAACATGAACTGGTAAACATGAAACGAAAAAATTAACTCAATCG
The DNA here is from genome assembly GCA_917880885.1 of Limnephilus marmoratus. Taxonomy (NCBI): domain Eukaryota; kingdom Metazoa; phylum Arthropoda; class Insecta; order Trichoptera; family Limnephilidae; genus Limnephilus; species Limnephilus marmoratus. The sequence goes on from OU862913.1 coordinate 45,200,240, forward strand.
ATTGGAATCAGGACTACACGTTTCGCAGAGACTAAAGCACACTTCATTAAAAAAGTTAGGATACATATAGACAATATGGAGACAAACCAAGCGTGAAAAAGATTCATTTATTGACGTAGATACCTACTGATCGAAACTTTCCAGGGCACGATTTTATTTCAGGAATGCCTGTGAACAATGATAATCTCCTTGATATCTGCACGTTTTAATTTCCTACAAGACGGATTCAAGTCAAGCAGTCAAGGTCCAATCGTGCTGAATTATCGTCTCATCCATTTTTTGACATCGTGGCCATAGATTTGTCGCAAAATAGATACTTAGTCTAATATATTTATTTTACGGTAGGTACTAAGCATTCAACTAAAATATTTCTAATTCTGTTACAGATTAAATTACTTTGCGTCGTAGTTAATGCTGAAAAGTAAAAGTTTTATGCAATGCTACTGGAAATGAAAAGTCGAAGTACATTTAACAAAGGTACGGGTTTATTTATGTTATTTATTATACAAACATGATTTTAATTATTGTTTAAGACAATGCTATTACTTCAGGGCATGGATTCGTCGTACTCGAAGAGTCCTCTTTGATTTCCTCTATATTCTATTCTAGAGAGAACCAAAATCAATTAATTTTTGGGGATCGCTGGCAACGGTTAATATGCACTTTTAAAAAAAAAAATCCTTTTGATTCACCTTAATTACATTAAAAGGCAACTATTTGCATTAGGGGAAGTGGAAAATATTTAATTCTAAATTTCATAACGTAAAATTAAAATTAGCTTTCGTCTTGTGAGATTGTACGCCAGAATCACAAACCATGTTACACAAACCTAGCGTAGCCGCTAAACTGCTTGAAAACTGGGATGTTTTTCTTGCCTTGACGCGAGTAGGCGTATTGCACATGTCTCATCATGGCTAAACAGAAATAGACTCTTCCTAAATTACAATAAAACATCTTACCTACCTTTTTATAAAAACAGTAAAAACAAACCCCCCAATAACCTTAAAATGAGAATTCATAATGCTAACTGTAATCAAGTAATATGCTCATCTTGCTCTGAAATTGAAAAAGTTGAAAAGATCAAATATTTGGGAATATGTATTGATACAAATTTAAATTGGCAATCACAAATTAATAATACCGTTTCTAAATTGAGATATCTTACGTACATATTTTACAGATTTAAAGAAGTATTGAATATTGACAAATTAAAAATGATTTATTTTTCTCTGGTGCAATCTTCACTCATGTACGGAATAATAGGATGGGGTGGTGCGCTTGATGTTTTTATAAAACCTTTACAAACAACTCAAAATTATATTGTCAAAGTTATGTTTAATAGAATTAAAACATTTTCAACAGATGCTTTATACAAAGAATCTAAACTATTCAGTCTCCGTAAACTAATTATACTGCAAACTATGAAATATATCTATAAAAACAGAAACAAATTCGAAAAAAATGAAAACAGAACAAACATTAGAAATAATAATGTATTCTATACCCCTCAAACAAACACAAAACAAATGCAAACTCACAGTAGTTTTATTGGACCTCGCACTTTTAACCTTTTACCAAAAAATATACAAGTTGCAACTAAACTTCCGCATTACATAAAAGAGTTAAAAATATGGCTGAACCATACAGATGTAAAAACTCTATTAATTTAATTTTATATCAGTTTGTGTTTCTCACAAACTTTACACTTATAACTGTTATTACACTATACACTAATTATTACCTTGTACACTATTGAACACACTTTTTGTACAAACTGTTTAAACAAATTTTAATAATGTTTTTGCTTCATATACCTACCACTGTTTGTTTTTTCTAGGTACTAAAATAAAATAAATTTAACTATAATATTACCCACGCACAGGCTGCGCCTTAGTGGGTTCCCATTATTTTTATTATATCTAAAATATGTAACCATAAAATGTAAAATTGGGAAAAATAAAGGATTTAAAAAAAAAAAAAAAGGGCACTTTCTTTTGTATCACAAACCATGTTACACAAAAATATTTTCCACTTCCCCCAATGCAAATAGTTGTCTTTTAATGCAATTAAGGAGAATAAAAAGATTTTTTCAAAAAAAGTGCGTATTAACCGTTGCCAGCGATCCCCAAAATTTACCCAAAATTAAATAGCTACCTACATTGGCACATGTCAAGACTTCTTTTACGTAAATATTAGGAACCACTTACTGGTTGATGGGCGCCATACCCTGCGTTACAGGGTAAAATATAAATAAAACTACTTCATATCTAATTGTGGTGTTGCTGGTTGGCTTCGTGTCTCCAGAAGTCACCTCCCTGCTGCTTCAAAGGGAACCCGATCCGTCGTCCGCTAATCAAATCTAGGAACTGACATCATTTGCAATAGTTGTCTCTGGTAGCGGTTCGAAAACCATTGCGTGACATATCAGTAGAATTCCTGTAACCAGGCATTTACTGCGTTACAATTCCCTTACAAAAAAGATAACTTCCTTTAATATTAACAATCAATGTAACTAGCTTTAATCTGAAATCCACTAGTTACTAGAATTAAACTGATTTTGAAAATGTTTTATGATATATTGCTCCTGTACCGACCTTACCCAAATGTTGCAGACTAACCATCTATTTGATCGCACTCGTCGATGGCGGCTAATTAAATGAAGACGATTTGCAGGAAAATTAAATCTGCAAACATCAAGGTGTATATCATTAAACTTACCGTTAACACGAAGTTGCGACATGTTTCGAAGGTCATCGCAGCTATCTTATCACCGATTCTATTTAAAGTCTGATCGCTTGCATTTACAGGTTGAAGTATCTATAATATATAGTAGGCTATTATAATATTATACAACACTCAATTATCTCGAACCTAAGTGGCCAGAAAAAAGATTCTACAATTGTCTATGATTTTATTGTTGTCTATGTATAACCTATAAATATTGTTGGCACGTGCTTTTTTCACTGCAAAGTGTCATCGTGTTTCCAAACTATGTGTAATTCACGCAGTTAGTTATTATTCCACGCTTGTGATAGTTATTGGTAAGTACTAATGCTTATATTCAGTTTGGTAAATTTATACAAAGCCGGGACCAGCTCATTTTGGTCAAAAATAAATAAATATATACCCCAGTAGATAGGTAATAATTAGATGTAATTAATTCCGTGAGCGGAAATTGAAAATAATGTATATTATCGTCAATTTCTTAAATTTAAAAATACGAAAATGTCATTTTTCAATGACTTCCATGTTGTTATCTTTACTTTAAAAAACAGCCTACGTTTTTAAATGGTTTGTCTGGCTACGCAGGGTTTGTCTAGCGGGCTTGTGAATATTATCTTAACTTTAAAAAACAGCCTACGTTTTTAAATGGTTTGACTGGCTTCGCAGGGTTTGTTTAGCGGGCTTGTGTGACAGATCGGCCGCGCCATGTCAGTTTCGAAGACGCGAAGTGAATTTTGATTTTACGCAATTGAAATTTAAAATGCATCATTTTCCGCCTCCCCCAATGAAAAAAGTTTCCGAAATACGTAATTCTAACAATTATTCAACTTCTGCAAAGTGTTTTTTCGTGAAAAAGTGCATATTACCGCTTTTGCACTTTGAAAAATGACATTTTCGTATTTTTAAATTTAAGAAATTAACGATAATATATATTTTTTTCAATTTCCGCTCACGGAATTGATTACATCTAATTATTACCTATCTACTGGGGTAAAAATTTATTTTTTTTAGTGTAAAATGAGCTGGTCCCGGTTTTGTATAAAATTAATTTCAGTTTAAGCACCGGCGTTTATTTTATTTTGATTTATGAACATTGTCTTCTTTTACCCACCTCACTACTCACTAGACAAAGTCTATTATAATATTAATCACGCCCTTCATTTTGGTAGCGGCCGTTATCCAAAATCAAACTGAACTAACAATGTTTTTTAATTTGCGTAAGGCTGAACTTACGCCAATCGATTCACTAGGGAATCCTTTTGGTGTTTTTGTTTAAGGAAAATTGAAATTGTCATTTGGACGTCTACCTTTTTCAATATAAGTGTTTCGATAGCATTTAAAATATGCATGACTAATATTCGGCTAAAAGCGATATTGCTAACCCAATGAATCCTTTTGGTGTTTTGTTTAAGGAAAATTGAAATTGTCATTTGGACGTCTACCTTTTACAATAGGTATAAGTGTTTCGATAGCATTTAAATTTTAAAACATGCATAACTAATATTCGGCTAAAAGCGATATTGCTAACCCTACAAAAGGCTTAAGTTGACAGATATGGATTTAGTATGTATTGAGTTAACCAATGATTGATTACGATTCTCTCAATTGATTTTAAATATCAACTCCAAGGTCAAGGTAGTAACAATAAGTATATCCTTATTTCCGAATATGCGTTATGCATACGATAAACATTGTTCTGAAAGAATATTCCAACCAAACAAAATATTCAAAGCTCATTCAAATTAGAGTTCTGTTAAAACAATATTCTATTTCAGGTAATAAGTTTGTTTGGGCGTGAAACAATCACCAAACGCTACCACAGCAGTGCCATGGATCTAAAAAATCCGTATTATTTATGCATTAAACTGCTTACTCGTTAATACCTAATACTTTTTATCCGAACAGTTAGATTTAGCTTTATTATTACGAAAAGTGAGTATTTATGTCAGGGGAGACCAAAAAACATGCAAAAAATATGCATTTAACATTTTAATTTTGTTTAAATTAATTCGCTCGCGCGGTAACACCATCTTTATTCATCGTTTTTATTTTTACATTTCATAGACATTTCATCAATGCTGCCAATCATAGAAAAAATATTTTTGCGTAAAACAAAGTGAATGCATCATTGTCAAGTTTATACCTGTATTTATAACAGTAGAACATGGAAAGAAATGTATTAAAATAATTACACAAACCCGCTAGAGAAACCCTGCTTTGCCAAACGAACCATTTAAAACCTGGGATGTTTTTTAAAATTATGATGAAATGCGAGTTTATTTTAGAGAATTTATTTTATAAGATTAGTACTTCCGACAAATGTCATATTTGATTGTCTATTAGTTAAAAAAGGAACATTCCGTATTATCCGTGCATCAAACTTCGACAACACGAAAGTTCCGTATTATCCGTGAGGTGGACTAACTGCAAATTTACCAAATCCGTAAACTGTTTCTATCAAGACACATTTTTACAGAAAATTATTAACAATCCAAATTATTTTAATAATGAATTTTGAAATTTAATCATAATTGTTTCAAAATTACTACAGTGAGATAGCAACAGTCTGCGATTAATGGTACTGACAGACATGTTCATTAGTAGCATGTTCTCTTACTACTAATAAGCTAATGCTACCTTGTAGCATGTGTGTAACCCCCAAACGAACATGGCACCAGTTTCGCGTTAGTACCTACCATAATATAACAATTGTAATTAATTTTTGGGGATCGCTGGCAACGGTTAATATGCACTTTTTTTGAAAATTCCTTTTGATTCACCTTAATTACATTAAAAGGCAACTATTTGCATTGGGGGAAGTGGAAAATATTTCGTTCTAAATTTCATACGTAAAATTAAAATTAGCTTTCGTCTTGTGAGATTGTACGCCAGAATCACAAACCATGTTACACAAACCTAGCGTAGCCGCTAAACTACTTGAAAACTGGGATGTTTTTCTTGCCTTGACGCGAGTAGGCGTTATAAAGGGGCACTTTCTTTTGTATCACAAACCATGTTACACAAAAATATTTTCCACTTCCCCCAATGCAAATAGTTGTCTTTTAATGTTATTAAGGTGAATCAAAAGATTTTTTCAAAAAAAAGTGCGTATTAACCGTTGCCAGCGATCCCCAAAATTTACCCAATTGTATCTACTGGAACTTTCTTCTTATCCCAGAAATTTGACAATGCAGACGTCAGTCATAGTAATATCCATTGTTACTTGTATCGCTTATTGAACAAAAATCAGTCGTGTACTTCTTCCTAAGTCCTGCTCTTAATAACACAAATTACATTTGCGGAGCAGATTGTTGTAAACACGTCCCTAGATAATATTGGCAGCATACAGTTTTTAAATTGCATTGATTAAAATTCTCACATCATGATGTGAACACTATTTCTATATTCTGTTAAATGCGGAATGGCGGATCCGAAATAAGGTAATGCCGGTTTATCTTCAGAGATAGATATTGTATACATTGTATTTGAGTTATTTGACTGTTGATGGCAATTCTCTCAACCTTTTTCAATTGTCAAATGCCAGCTTAAAATACAATCACGATAATCATTATATCCTTGTTTTAAAATATGAGTTATGTATATGTATAACACTTCAATGTTTTGTCAAAACATTCAATGAATTAAGTTTCCGTTATAAAAATGTTCTGTTTCAGGAATTAATGTTTTAGCTTGAACCAATTACCTAACGCTACCACAGCAGGGCCATGGATCTACTAAATCCTGTTGAGTCTCTTAACATCAAAACGGAACCAGAGTCCCAGGAAGAAGGCGGAGATGTAATGCCGTATACTGATATAGATTTCGATCTCCAAGATGTAAAGAAGGAATGTTTGCAATATGCGGAGATTACTGAGACAGCCAGTAAGTTATATTAAATTAATATATTAAAAATGAAACATATTTAATTTGGAATTTTAAATTACTTAATTGAATTTCTCGCAATAAGTTCCCGATTCCTCAATCTCTTTTAACTTGGGACATGCATTAAGTTACACTTATTATTTTACATTAAAAATGATTAAATATAGATGGAAGTAAAAACCTTTCCATTCTTCAAAAACAGTGTCCTTCTTGATGCATCGGCTCCTGAAGTAGACATCTGGTGTCATTATTTTATCATATATTCTTCACCTTAAAGTTTCTTATCCAAATTCCCGTAAATGCATGCTAAATAAATCGAAATTCTTAATCTTTTAAATTTATAGTTAAAAAAAAATTAATGTGTGTCAATGATAAGTAACAAACTAACCATCACGCCGTTTCCCCGCAGGGGTAGGCACTCGGTCTTGGCACACACTCTTTGCCTTACTCTCATTCATACATCGTCTCATACACACTCTTCTATTATTCTGTCTTTTGACATGGCCCGTCACAATTATCTGATTCACTTGATCGCGTCATGTCTTCCTCGTGCGTCCCCGACTTCGTCTACCATTCACATTTGCGTCATATATTCTTTTTACAGTACTTTCTTCATTCATTCGCTTAAATGCCTGAACCACCTGATGGTCCCTTTCTTAATCTTACTCATTATGCTTACATCAGCCTTACATTATTTGCGGATATCCACATTTCTCACACGATCATACATGGTTTTACCACACATACGCCTCAGGGATCTCATTTCAACAGCTTTCAGTTTATTTTCATATTTTCTCTGCCAGTTCCATGCCTCACTGCCATACATCAGGGTAGGTACCAGGACTACATTGTGGACTGCTAGTTCTTTCAATATCTCTATCAGCCTTCCATCTCTCGTAAACATACTACCCAGATACACATACTTATTCTTCTGCTCCAAGTATTCATACTATGTCCCATACTGTTTTCGTACTCTCTCTTTCAAACACCATGACTTTAGACTTTAACCCGAGGGCCGCACTCCGATTTCCATCTCATAGGGGGGGGGGGTTTGTGAGCCACCCTGAATCTGGTTTTATAAAAATATAAGAAATAGTACCGCTAAGTATACTCAGAACGTTCAAATACTTTTCCTAAAATTCTGGCTGCACATTGTCTACAACCAGAATTTTATAACTTCATTTTGAACACGAGAATGGTTTCCGTAAAAATGCATCGGCAGGTGAAACCACAACTGAAAATTTTCGTTGAATTCTGAACACAGAACAAACTTTAATTTTGATTGAATTTGCATGAGGGGATTCAAAACTACAATAAGAACACGAAAATGGATTTCCTCTTATTCTGGAAGCACAAATTACTAAACTTGAATTTTATAAATGCACTTCCAACACAAGAAATGCGTTGGGCGTACATTCAGCAAATGATATCATACCTGACATGTGTTCATTGCATACTTAACACACAACTGGTTTTAATTAATCCAAGAGGCCTTAACAATCATGCGAAGCATTCTTCAAAACAATTACAACATGAAGGTAAATAAAGACAAAACAAAGCTGCTGACTGTAGGCCGAACGCAACATCAGATGAGAGTAGAGATGTAAGGAGTTCCATTAAAGAACACCAAGGAGTTTGTCTACCTCGGGAGCAAAATAACATGGGACGGTCGGTCTAAGAGCGAGGTCAACAGCCGTATACACCAGGCTAGGCTTGCATTCAATAAAAGGTCGAAAATAATAGAATCGAATAATATAGACCTGAAACTGAGAATACTCCTCATCAAGACCTCTGTATGGAGTATCTTGAAGTACGGCTGCGAAACATGGTGCCTATCCGAAAGAGATAAATGGAGACTAGAGGCTTCTGAGATGTGGTCCTATAGAAGACTATTAGGAATTTCCTGGAGAGACCACATTACAAATGAAGAGGTTCTCCAAAGAATCGAAGGAGGAAGGCACCTGCTCCGGACCTTGTCCGAAAGGCGCGCAAGATGGATCGGCCATGTAATAAGACAAGAAGGCCTCTTGCATGCCATAATGGAGGGTATGACCGAGGGGACAAACGCTAGGGACGCCCACGCCGAGAGTACCTGGAGGACCTGCTGGTGGACGTGCGCTGCTCATCATATGTAGACTTCAAAAGAGCCGCACAAGACAGGGAAGAGTGGAAGAAACGAATAGATGACATTGCTGCAAACCAATCCCAGAATTGAAACCAGAGAGAGAGAGGTTTTAATTACAGGGTGAAACTGTACGCGGGGAATTAAACCTACACTCTAAGAACTTGAAATTGCTTTCCTCCAATATGGCAGCCCAAATGCAACCACAAATTTATAACTGCATTTTGAATACGAGTATGGTTTCTTGCGAAACGCGTTAGCAAGATAAAACCCTACCTGGAGTTTTACGTTGCATTCTAAACACAAAACTAGTTTTAATTATAAAATGAATTCATAAATGCACTTCTAACACGAGGAATGTGTCAAAAAAAGGAAACCCCACCTGCAATTTTTTCGTTGCATTCTAAAAACAAAACTGGTTTAGTTTTTTTTTTTTTTTTTTTAAGTTTCTTTATTCATTGAAGATTAGTTTTTTACAAAAGTTGAGGATTTTTCGACCACTATGCTCGACACATGCCCGTGTTGTGGTGGTCGATTTTTTATACAGTAAATGAATATATGCAATATAATGAACGTGTGAGAGTATTAAGAAAATATATACATAAAATAATATAATATTAAAGAATATTATAGAATACAAAATAGTATAAAAGAATTTAATTTGAAAGAGTTACGAGTATAAAATCAAAGTGAGTACTATATGGTAAGCACATGTCTTCAAGTCCGGCGAATTACATTGTTCAACTGTGCAGTAAGTATGCAGTATATTGTATAGTTGTTCGTGTTTCAGTCCGGCGAATACTAAATTATAATTATTGTTACCATGGTTTATTGCTGGGAAGTACATATGGGACTTCGTCGAATACACAGTGGTGCCAAACAGTTTTAAGTAAATAGTTTAAAAGTATTGTAAACTTTTAGCTAATTATATTGTAGTAATTACATATAACAGACTCAATTTTATTTATAAAAAGTAACTAAAACTTGAATACACAATTTTGTCGTGGAGCTGGTGAAATAAAGCCAAGAAACAAAGAACAAAAAAATAAATAAATAAAAAAGGCTTGGAGCGGAAAGGGCGAAGAAATTATTTTCTTTTCTCCCACTTTGATAAAATAAAGTTATGAGCTTTATTATATTTTCACAATGAAAATAAAATAAGATGATAGTAGATAAAATTATAATAAAATAAAATAATAATAAAATAAAAAGATGTTTTCCTCCAAATAAATGAAGTAATATGGTATATTATATTATACAGATCATAGTAATAAAAACAGTTTAGACTTTAGACAAATGTTGACCTTCATAATAAAATTAGACATCTATCCCTGTTTAAGCAGAAAATGTTAAGTTAAGTTAATTAAGTTAGTTTAGGTAATCAAGTTAATTTAAGTAAATTCAAGTTAGCCTAAATTAATGATTTTATTTTTATTTTTTTAATATAGATATATAGTACAGTGGTTTTATATAAAATACATATTGGTACAAAAATTATTTAAAATTGCAATCTCACCAAAGAAGAAGCTAGTTCTTGTGCTTGATGAGCGAGTTACACTAATTATAACAGAAATAGAAAAACATTATGATGTGAGGCATTCTTTAAAATAGTTCCTTCCCTTTACAATCAACCAGTTCTGAACACTTGTGATATGGTTGTAATTTACTTTGTTGTAATTTACTTTCCAGTTTTCAATTTTCTGATATAAATACTTAGCTAATTGAACATTTTGGGCGCAAACTATGTGAACTGGCGCTGTGCGAAGGCTGTTTATGTTGGACGAATTATGCATTTTAGTTGGGATGAGTACCGGCTGCGAACTGTTTGTTGTGTTTTTTTCATTAAATCCTTTTTCCATATGTATATTAGGATCGTCTTTATGTATAATTGTCGAATGTCTAATATTGTGAGTTTTTTAAATAGTGGTTCTGATGGGTGTGATGGGTTACATTTGAATATTATCCGTAGCAATAGTTTTTGTATTAAGACCATAAGATGAAGAATAGATGTTGCACAACCTCCCCATCCTATAATACAGGGGTGCTCATACTTGAACTGCTGGCGATCTACCTCAATATTCTGAGACTCTGACATGATGTAGCGCCGTGGAGGGGGTGGGGGGGGGGGGGGGGGGGGGGTAGAAAACTTTTTTTTATTGCGACCTCATTTTATGCCGAATTATATATCACATGTGACTGAGTACAACTTAATATTTAATTTATCGTTATTGTCAGCAGATGAATCCACAACTCGAATTTTACGTTCTGAATACAAAACTGATTTAGATTCAATTCTATGTGTGATTACTTAAAACTACACTCAGAACATAAAAAAGATTACACTATGATTCTGGCAGTACATAAATAGTCTGCAACTAGAATTTTATAACTGCACTTCAAATAAGAGAATGTTTTCTTTCTAAATGTGTCAGCAGATGAATCCACAGCTGGAATTTTACATTCTGAACACAAAACTGGTTTAAATTAAATCTGTATGCGGTGAAGTAAAACTGCACTCAGAATATGAAAATGGTTTTTCTTTGATCCGTACATAAATAGTCTGCAACTAGAATTTTATAACAGCACTTCGAATTAGAGATGGTTTTCCTTCGAAATGTGTCAGCAGATGAATCCACAACTCGAATTTTAGTTTGTAAACCCAAAACTGGTTTAAATTTAACCTGTACTGCAAATTAAAACAACACTCAGAAGAAAATGTTTTTTTTTTATTCTGGCAGCACATGCATAGTCTGCAACAAAAAATTTATTACTGCACCTCGAATAAGATAATGTGTTCTTTCGAAATGTTTCAGCAGATGAACCCACAGCTGGAATTTTACATTTTTAATACAAATCTGATTTATATTAAATCTGTGTGCTGCAAATTAAAACTACACTCAGAACATGAAAATGGCTTCTCTTTGATTCTGGCAGCACATACATGAATTTTATGACTGCACTTCGAATAAGAGAATGTTCGCCTTCGAAATAATACAACAGAAATTTTACATTATGATTTGGATTAAATTAAAGCTGTGTGCGGCGAATTAAAACTATACTCAAGAGTGAATCTATTCACCGCCCCCATTTTGAATTATTTATTAATAAACTTCGTATCGCCTTCAAGTTACAACTCGGATTGATTGACTCTAAAATAAACCAAACCACACACTAGAAACTAGATCGATAACTTCGGGCTTTTGAAGGGGGCAATTTTCAACAATATTTCACCATGAATATGCAATAATTTTACGATTTTTTTCCGTCGGGACTTGTGACGTCACACACCACAGATGAGGATAGAGTATACAACAACAAAAATGCGCGATCATTGACAATATACATAAGTTACAAATAAATTTTCAACAAAAGGTGTGAAAAATGGGCGGTCTTATTCATTTAGGATCAACTAAAATAAGAACTTTGAATAGATCTATTTACATCTTCAATTTTTTCTCGAGATCGACCGGTCGATCGCGATCGACCGTTTGAGCATCCCTGCTATAATACCATATGTAGCAATTGATTGAAAAAGTGTAAAGTAGACACATCTTAGTGTTTGTAAGGATAGATCTAAGAGAGTAGAAAATGTAACATAATTTGCGTAGTCTTACAGTTTTACTTCGTTACAGAGTTAATTTGTACGCGGGGAATAAATATTACAATCAGTACATGAAAATGGCTTGTCTCCATTACTGGCAGCACAAAACATACTAGAATTTTATAAATCCACTTAAAAAACGAGATCGGGTTTTTCCGAAATGCGTAAGCAGACAAAACCACACATGGAATTTTTTCATTTTCATGATGATTTTTGTAACTGATTTTTCAGATTTGCATCGGTTAGTCTGGAGTGCAGATGATTCTTTGAGATGGAAAGTTTTGAATAGAACTGCTCACAGCAGTAAGTTGTTCCGAAAATAGATGCATATTTAAGGCCATGCCTCCTTTAATTTGGAAACTCATCATTTTTTAAGCAGCGTCTCATCATTTCTTATGCAGAATTCAAGTAGCGGGAGATTGTTATATCTAGGTTTTAGAACATCATCGCTGTGTTATTGTGTGCTGCAGATTATCAGGCACATTCGATGATTCCACGTTGAACGTTGAACGTAGCAAATATGTTCAAATCCGTTTGCTTGCTTTTCACGTCCTTATCGTTCATTGAATGCCTCACTTAATTTCGCGCACTCACCATTGTATTCAATCGATGTAGAAGGCTTTTGTCCTTGCGGTGTTGGAAAATGCATCATTATATTATTTTCTAGTTGAACTTTCCACAGCCTTAATTTAATTTTAAATGATTTCACGTTTCCCTCAGCTTCAACTTTTTTTTCTTCGTAATTTGCCATTAATAGGATTTAATGGATTTACTATCCACTTTACTTCCGCAACGATGACTAGAAAATAATGTTTATGATAGACTACCTAGGAATCCCCCCCCAAATAGAATATTCATCAATCCTGAAATATCGGGACTGTCCCGTACAAGAGAGTTTAAAGTACCGATGGAATTTCACTATCATTATTTCACAATTACAAATTAAAATAAACGTAAAAGGGTATGTCTTTTCAAGCCTTTATTTGTATCTAAACTACTAGTACCGATTTTGTAATAACGTCCTAAAAATGCATCTGTAACACCATGAAAAAAACATCCCGTTCTAATTTTTATTTTTTTTATTATATAATCAATAATATTATTATGAAATTAATAAAAACAGTTTATTTTAAACAAGTTCTGCTGTGTAATTATTGTTACGCGTGACAGCTGTTTCGCCTTCTGAAGGCATTATCAAACTGTGGTCATGCCACATACAGACGATATATTTATACTATTTCTAGATAGGTATTTATTATGACTCATTTCTAATTTCTGATTAAAAATGACAGACTACTAATGGTTATTATTTTCCAAATTAGTGTAATTTCCCACTTCGACTGATAGTCTAATTATATTGTGAGTCATTTGCAAATGCTGACCCATGGTTGGTTTTTTTTTTTATTTTAAGCATAATTAATTATTTTGAATTGGTTTGAAAATATTTAGAAGCGGTGAGTGAATTAAATTTTTTTTTATTAAAATATTTATTTGTTGTTATTATTGTTTATTGATTTCCAGCTGCTCTAAAAGTAAACAATAAATACATCCCGTTCTGTGTAATATTTTGTGGTTCTTTAAGCTGGCAGCACTAAAAGTGCCCGCGGGCCACACCAAAGCGGGCCGCAGGTTCCCCACCCCTGACTCTAGTACTTCGGTCATCCTAGACACGAGAGACTGTAGACTGTAGATCTTCCATATTGTTAGAAATCACCACTGCATCATCAGCATACAACAGGCAACATACTTTCAGACTACTTAATTTCGCGCCCAATCCCACTTCTTTCAATTCTTGCAATGATCATTGTACATGTCATGTCATGTCATTTTGATTTTGCAGACAGCACTAATGTGGAGACAGTTGCCATCAAGACGGATCTGGTATCCCGAGAAGAAGATGAAGACAGTTTTCCTTATATGGAAATTGACGTAAACCTGTCGGATGTTAAAAAAGAATGCTTAGAACGCGTTGAAACAACGAACCAGACAGCAGGTAAAACCGATTTTCATTGGAAGATTTAACATTATAACATAATGGTATCAATTTTTTTCACTTAGGTTTAAGTCTTAATGTATCTTTTAAGCTATATCCTTTTTTCAAATCTGTCGACAGATATGAAGACGCATCCCGAGGATAAACGATTATCTTATCCTCGTCACTACTCCTGCTCTCATAAGAATATTTTTGAAAGTCACCTTCGCAGCCATACTGGAGTTGAACTTTTTTCAAGTTCCAAGTGCAACTGTTCAAATTCTCAAAAGGAATATTTGAGGAAACACATGCTGGTTCACAGCGGAAAAAAACCATTTTCTTGTTCCGAGTGCAATTATTCATGCACTCAAAAGGTCAGTCTGACGATCCACAAGCGGACTCACAGTGGAGAAAAATCTTTTTCTTGTTCCGAGTGCAACTATTCATGTTCTCAGAAGGGCGATTTAAAGAGACATATTCTGATTCACAGTGGAGAAAAACCTTTTTCTTGTTCCGAGTGCAACTATTCATATTCTACAAAAAGCAGTCTGACGATCCACAAGCGGACTCACATTGGAGAAAAACATTTTTCTTGTTCCGAGTGCAACTATTCATGCTCTCGAAAGGGCAGTCTGACGATCCACAAGCGGACTCACAGTGGTGAAAAACCTTTTTCTTGTTCCGAGTGCAACTATTCATGCTCTCAAAAGGGCAGTCTGACGATCCACAAGCGGACTCACAGTGGAGAAAAACCTTTTTCTTGTTTGGAGTGCAACTATTCATGTTATTCAAAAAGCAGTGTGACAATCCACAAGCTGACTCACAGTGGAGAAAAACATTTTTCTTGTTCCGAGTGCAACTATTCATGTTCTACAAAAAGCAGTCTGACGATCCACAAGCTAACTCACAGTGGAGAAAAACATTTTTCTTGTTCCGAGTGCAACTATTCATGCTCTCGAAAGGGCAGTCTGACGATCCACAAGAGGACTCACATTGGAGAAAAACCTTTTTCTTGTTCCGAGTGCAACTATTCATGCTCTCAAAAGGGCAGTCTGACGATCCACAAGCGGACTCACAGTGGAGAAAAACCATTTTTTTGTTTGGAGTGCAACTATTTAAGTTATACAAAAAGCAATCTGACGACCCACAAGCTGACTCACAGTGGAGAAAAACATTTTTCTTGTTCCGAGTGCAACTATTCATACTCTCGAAAAGGCAGTCTGACGATCCACAAGCGGACTCACAGTGGAGAAAAACCTTTTTCTTGTTCCGAGTGTAACTTTTCATGCTCTCGAAAGGGCAGTCTGACGATTCACAAGCTGACTCACAGTGGAGAAAAACCTTTTTCTTGTTTGGAGTGCAACTATTCAAGTTCTCAAAAGGGCAATCTGACGATCCACAAGCTTACTCACAGTGAAGAAAAACCTTTTTCTTGTTCCGAGTGCAACTATTCATGCTCTCGAAAGGGCAGTCCGACGATTCACAAGCTGAGTCACAGTGGAGAAAAACCTTTTTCTTGTTTGGAGTGCAACTATTCATGTTCTCAAAAGGGCAATCTGACGATCCACAAGCTTACTCACAGTGGAGAAAAACCTTTTTCTTGTTCCGAATGCAACTATTCATGTTATCAGAAAAGCAACTTGAAGAAACACAATCTGATTCACTGTGGAGAAAAAACTTTTTCTTGTTCCGAGTGCAACTATTCATGTTATCAGAAAAGCAACTTGATGAAACACAATCTGAATCACGGTTGAGAAAAACCTTTTTCTTGTTCTGAGTGCAACTATTTGTGTTCTCAAAAAAGTAGTCTGACGATCCACAAGCTAACTCACAGTGGAGAAAAACATTTTTCTTGTTCCGAGTGCAACTATTCATGCTCTCGAAAGGGCAGTCTGACGATCCACAAGAGGACTCACAGTGGAGAAAAACCTTTTTCTTGTTCCGAGTGCAACTATTCATGGTCTCAAAAAGGGCAGTCTGACGATCCACAAGCGGACTCACAGTGGAGAAAAACCTTTTTTTTTTGTTTGGAGTGCAACTATTTATGTTAAACAAAAAGCAGTCTGACGATCCACAAGCTGACTCACAGTGGAGAAAAACATTTTTCTTGTTCCGAGTGCAACTATTCATGCTCTCGAAAAGGCAGTCTGACGATCCACTAGCGGACTCACAGTGGAGAAAAACATTTTTCTTGTTCCGAGTGCAACTATTCATGCTCTCGAAAAGGCAGTCTGACGATCCACAAGCGGACTCACAGTGGAGAAAAACCTTTTTCTTGTTCCGAGTGCAACTATTCATGCTCTCGAAAAGGCAGTCTGACGATCCACAAGCGGACTCACAGTGGAGAAAAACCTTTTTCTTGTTCCGAGTGCAACTATTCATGCTCTCGAAAGGGCAGTCTGACGATCCACAAGAGGACTCACAGTGGAGAAAAACCTTTTTCTTGTTCCGAGTGCAACTATTCATGCTCTCGAAAAGGCAGTCTGACGATCCACAAGCGGACTCACAGTGGAGAAAAACCTTTTTCTTGTTCCGAGTGCAACTATTCATGCTCTCGAAAGGGCAGTCTGACGATTCGCAAGCTGACTCACAGTGGAGAAAAACCTTTTTCTTGTTTGGAGTGCAATTATTTATGTTCTCAAAAGGGCAATCTGACGATCCACAAGCTTACTCACAGTGGAGAAAAACCTTTTTCTTGTTCCGAGTGCAACTATTCATGCTCTCAAAAGGGCAGTATGACGATCCACAAGCTGACTCACAGTGGAGAAAAACCTTTTTCTTGTTCCGAGTGCAACTATTCATGTTATCAGAAAAGCAACATGAAGAAACACAATCTGATTCACTGTTGAGAAAAACCTTTTTCTTGTTCCGAGTGCAACTATTTGTGTTCTCAAAAAAGTAGTCTGACCATCCACAAGCGGACTCACAATGGAGAAAAACCTTTTTCTTGTTCCGAACGCAATTATTCATGTTCTACAAAAAGCAATCTGACCAAATTCAAAATGTAAATAAACTTTATTCGGGAGGCGGGAATGGGTACCGCCGCCCCGGCAAGCTTTATTGAATAATCAACACATCTGCCATAGATCACCCCAAGTGGTTCGCTACGTTTGGTGATTTAGCAGGGGTGCCCGGCTTTACGAGGTGAGGTTTCTCTAGGTCTTGGAGGCGGATAACCAGGACACATTGAACCCCAGATTCCTACCCACCCCTTAAACCTTCTTCCTTCCCAGAACTAAAAAAATATATAAATCGACAAAACACAATATATGACATTTTCCATACGCAAATACAATATACCCAACAACTGTCCTAAACCAATCATCCACTCGTGTCCACTCAATTTAGACAATCCAGAAACCACATCTAATA
This sequence comes from Limnephilus marmoratus, assembly GCA_917880885.1. NCBI lineage: Eukaryota > Metazoa > Arthropoda > Insecta > Trichoptera > Limnephilidae > Limnephilus > Limnephilus marmoratus. The sequence continues at coordinate 45,217,913 of OU862913.1, forward strand.
TTTATTGTATGTGTTCGACCCTCAAAGTAGTTAAATATTTGGGAATAATCATAGACAACCAACTACGTTGGGAAGCTCACATCGGTGACACAGTAAAAAACTTCGAAAACTTTGCCATATATTCTGCTCCCTTAGGTCTATCTTAGATTTACAGACTCTAAGAAGCGTATACTTTGCTTTTTTCCAATCCTTACAGAGGCGGATTACATAGTGAGAGCGCCCTAGGCAAGCACTTCATCGGCGCCCCTCTAGCAGCTATTTTTTTTTACATACCAAGTTTCATCGCAATCGGTTTTTTTTCGTGATGAAGTAACATATATCTATACACGCACACACACACATACATACTTTCGAAGTTATAATATTAATAGGGATAATTAATTAAGTAATTTATAAATTAAAAAAATAAAGTTATGAATAAGTTAATTAAAAATTCGTATTTACTAATCACACCAACATTTCTGCTTTTACATTTTTGTCTTGCAAAGTTAATAATAGCGTCATTATAGTTTAAAGATAGTTAAAAGTTTGATTCATTGCTAAGTACCTATTGCTGACGAATTTAATCTGTATTCTCTCATGGAAAAGCAAGGATAATTTTTTTCTTTCCTTAGACAGGAAAAACTCCGCTCACCAATGCAATTGCGAACTGCCGTCGATACTCACATTCTTAAGGCGTTGTCAATGGTGGGGTTAATTATTTCTAATTATTTATTTTGAACCTGAAAAATCGCTTTGGTTGTTAGGAACTGTTCTCCATCTCAAGCTATCGTCGTAAATAAGAACGTAGATGGATACATTCATCAACCAAGCATTTTTTTAAATCGCCAGAATATATCGTTACTAACATAGAAGAACTATTTGGAACTTCTTCAGAATTGACCAAATTCCTTAAAAACGTACATTTACTATAAAAATTTACTGATCAAGATTTTTCTTCAGCGTGAGTAAATATGTTTTTTTTAAATATTTTTTTTATATATTTTTTTTAACTTTAAGAAAAGATAATACATATTGTAATCAGCAAACAAGTCCTGCTAAGCTAATTGAAATGGCTTGTCAACAGGTGCCTATATTTTAGTTACATACATACAGATTTTTTGCATTTAAAATTTACATCCTATATCTACAGATTTTACTTTTTTTTATATACATATCAATATAAATATTTTTTCCGAAAGCGAATTTTTCCCCATATATTTAACCTTATTCATAGAATTACATTGCTTTATATTGTCAGGTAATAAATTAAATATCTTCGGTATGATGTATTCAAACGTTTTCTGGCCGTACTAATTGTTAAATTTCGGAACTATTAACCCGTCGTTGCGCGTGAATCTAGTGATGTACTTTCGTTCTAATTTCTCTTTATGCTGCGAGGTAAATATATGCTGAATTATAATTTTGTGCCATAGTATTGCTTTATCAGGTAAAATTTTGGCACTCTGAAACAGCAACGGTGTATCATGTCTCTGTTTGAAAATATTAGGGACGACTAATAATTTTACAATTGCGTATTGTACAACTTGTACTTGTTTCAGATTGGTGATAGAAGTATTTCCCCAAATTGTTAATCGATATCTTATAATAAATTCTGCCAGTGTGACTTTTTAGTTATCCTTTCGTAGCACATGAATAATTGCAGTCGGGACATGAAAGGGGTTTTATCCCATTGAGGATAAACACGTGACGCTAAAGACTTCCCATTGGAGATCATGAATAGTGCAGTCAAAAAAAGACATGAAGATGTTTCTCTCAACTGTGAATCAGCGAGTGCGTTCTTAGACGTCCCTTTTGAGAACATGAATAGTTGCAGTCGGGACACGAAAAAGGTGTTTCTCCTCTGTGGATAAATATGTCACGTTTTATTTGTTATTTTCTTTAGCACATGAATAGTTGCAGCCGGGACACTTTGTTTATTATTATTATTTTTTTTAATAATGTTTAAAATTCGGCGCCCTTTCGTAATCTCGCCCCCCCCCGACACGTGCCTGCTTTGCCTTAGGGATAATCCGCCACTGAATCCATAGCAACATACGGTATATTGGGATGGGGTGGTTGTGCTGAAACCATCATTAGACCAATTATTTTAGTTCAAAAACGAATTCTGAGAATTATATTTAAATGTAAGGCGGCCAACCGTCCCGCATTCTGCCGGACCGTCCCGCATTTGCAGTTGTTGTCCCGCATTGCAATATTTACAAAAATAGTCCCGCAAATCGTCTAAAGCGTCCCGCATGTCCCGCATTTCTATATTTTTTTAAAAACTGTCTATGGTAGTCAAATAAACTTCTTCTATCTTTAGTCTATTTAAGCCACTTGGTTAAGTTCAAGACGAAATTTGTCCCTGGAAAAGGCCCTAAGATATAGATCTAGGGAATGGTTTATTTACGTAACAAGCAAGAGTCCAAGAGCGCCAGTGTAGTAGTAGTGATTGAGTTGTTTTGTTTACGAATTAGTGCACGCCTGACACGTAATATTTATAACCCATATTTATCAATCAATTCAAATCAAATAATTTTTTGACCATGCCGATCGCGAAAAAACGGCGTTGTGAGTTCAGCGAAGAATTGCAAAAATAATTTCCTTTTTGGCAAAAGTGTTAACATTCATTTCTGAATGTAGTTTTAATTCGCCAATTCGCCGCATACAGATTTAATTCAAACCAGTTTTGTGTTCAGAATGTAAAATTCTAAAGTTGGATTCGTCTTCTGACATATTTCGAAGGAAAATATTCTCTTATTCGAAGTGCATAAGAATGGAACCCCACCAGTTTCCAGTAAGAAAAATATTCTCTTTTCGAAGTGCATTTATAAAATTCTAGTTGCCTACTATGTAAGTGCCGCCAGAATCAAAGAGAAACAATTTTGGTGTTCTGAGTGTAGTTTTAATTCGCCGCATACAAGTTTAATTTAAAACACCCTTGTGTTCAGAATATAACGATACATTAAATAACAAGTTGCAGATTCATCCTGTACCGACTGAAGCTTTACATTTAAGTTGCAAGTTCAGAATGTAAAATTTCGTCTGCAGACATCTTTCGAAGAAAAATATTGTCTTATTTAAAGTGCAGTAATAAAATTCTATGTGCAGACCACGTATGTGCTGCCAGAATCAAAGAGAAACCATTTTCATGTTCTTAGTGTAGTTTTATTTCGCTACATACATATTTAATGTAAACCAGTTATGCGTTCAAAATGTAAAATTTCAGTTGGATTCGTCTGCTGACATATTTCGAAGGAAATTATTCTCTTATTCGAACTGCAGTTATAAAATTCTAGTTTCAGACTATGTAAGTGCTGCCAGAATCAGAGAGAAACCATTTTAATGTTCTGATTGTAGTTTTAATTCACCGCAAACAGATTTAATTTAAACCACCTCTGTATTCAGAATGTAAAATTTCTGCTGTGGTTTCATCCGCTGATGCATTTCGAAGGAAAACATTATCTTATTCTAAGTGCATTGGAGGTTATCCACCACCTACCCGCCTTAGTATAAGTAACAGAAAGTTACTCCTTCAGGGCTCTCACAATGACCCGATTTTTTTTATAAAACGACTTATTCTAAGTGGAGGTATAAAATTCTAGTTAAATACTATGAATGTATTGCCAGAATTAAAGAGAAACCATTTTCATGTTCTGAGTGTAGTTTTAATTCGCCGCATACAGATTTAATTTTAACTAGTTTTGGGTTCAGAAAAAAACAACCAATTAAATTATAAGTTGCATATTCATCCTATTACATGGACATCATTCTCGATTTCCGAGATAGCAGTTATAAATTTGTGGTAGAATTCATGAACAAGATTTATTTGAATACTCTATCTCTCAATTATGTGAAAAAGTGAGGTCGTAATAAAAAAAAAAGATTTTCACCCCCCCCCCCCCCCCACCCCGTTGACACCCACTGTCCCGCATTGATATTTTATAAAGTTGGCCGCCTTATGTATATCATGAGTTCCTGAAATAAAAACACGTTCCTGAACGTAGTAATCATTAGGTAGGTACCTACAGCAAGTGAGTTAGTTATCTAAGTGAGTTAAAGAGTGAGGTTTCGAAAATTCAGACTATCAAGGACCAGAAAACAAAAAATACGATTGAACTCATAATAACAAAATTGGAAGATGCTATTAACAAAGAGAGTCTGTCATCACAAGAAAAAATAATTGAATTACAAGAAAACATTATCAGCAGTGATAGAAAATATATCAGTAACTTAGAAAAATATCAAAATCTGGAAAACAATGCTACTACGAGAAGTTACGCTAGCATCACCAGTGGAAAAAACACAACACCCAATATTCCAGTATACCCCATTATAATTAAAACTAAAAATGATAATGAAGACATAAAAGAAACCATCACGAAGAACATCAAAATATCTAAACTAGGAATCGGAGTAAGTAGCTTCAGGAAGACATCAAAAAATGAATTAATAATAAATTTACAAAAAGCGGATGATATGGCCAACATCAAAAATGAAATTACAAAGTTAAAACTTGAAGGAATACACGTTGAAAGCATTGATAAAAAAAGACCGTGCATGATCTTTAAAGGAATAGACGAAAAATATACACAAGAAGAATTTATATCAGATTTGATTCTGCAAAATGAAGATATAAAAATTATTTACGAAATGGACCCAAACCAGATAAAATACAAAGGAACCATACAAATTAAAAAATTTAAACAAAAAAATATAATTCTCGAAACCAGTGGAAATCTCAGAAATCTTCTAATTTCGAAAAAAAGCGTAAACCTAGGATTTTACCAAATTAAAGTAGAGGATTGCAACCCCCTCATGCAGTGTTACCATTGCCAAAAATATGGTCACACAGCAATGCGTTGCCTCCAACCACCAAACAAACCAATATGCCTTCATTGTGCGGGTGAACATAACCTAAAAAACTGCAACAATAAGAACGAAATACCAAAATGCATTAATTGCACAGAACTTAATTTAAAATTTAATACTACGACTCCAACAGACCACAAATCAAATAGTGAAAAATGCAAACACAGATTGAAAATGCTTAACTTTGCTCAAGAAAAAATTAATTATAATTCAAAATGACCGAATACATAGTAAAACAAATTGACGAAAAATACAAAATAAACCAAGAAATATGTCAAAATATCAAAGAAGTTAATAAGTGGTGCGTTACAAACAGTTCCCCCTTTTTATTACTACACATGAACATTCGAAGCATCGCAAAAAACCTTGATGAATTTTTGATAAATATAAATGATCTGCTTTTATCGCCCGCCTGCATAGTGTTAACAGAAACGCACTGTAATAACGATCAACACATTAATGCACTACCCAACTACAAAGGCATCGCAACAACAAAACCAATTAATAAAAATAGTGGTATAATTATATTTGTTCATGACGAGTGTGAAATTATTAACATTGAAGAAATTGATATACAACATGTAAATTGTCTAAAAATAGATATAAAATTAAAAAACAAATTATACAGAATTATAGCAGTATACAGAACACACAAATCAAACATAACTAACTTCATAAATGAACTATATGAATATCTAAGCAAATTATCGAAAATTCTTACTTTTGTATGTGGTGATTTCAATATAAACATCTCTGATAACCATAACTCAATAGAAAAAAATAATTTCATTAACATAATGACACACCTCAACTTTAAATCTTGTATTAATAGTAACACTCGAGAAATTAAAAACCAAACTCCATCATGTATAGACCATATCTGGTGTAATATACATTTGAATGAAATAAAAAATATTAAATCTACTGTTTGGAAAACTAATATAACTGACCATTACGCGTGTCTTATATTACATGAGACAAATAAAAAACTAAACACAATACCCAAATTAAATCTTCCATATTCCCAAATAGACTATGAATTATTAAAAAAATCATTAATAGATGAAAAATGGGAAGAAGTTTTAAAAAATAAATGCACCAACCAAAGTGCCTTACTGTTTGAAAAAACTTTAACTAAACACGTTTTAGAAGCAACAAAAACAACACAGATCGTCCCCAATTCAAAAACAAAGAAAATTAAACCATGGATTACTCTAGGATTAATAAAAGCCATTAGAAAAAAAATAAACTTTATTAAATAACACAAAGACCACTAGTTAACAATAAAATTATAATATATTATAAAAAGTATAAAAATATATTAACTACTCTAATTAGAAAAACGAAAAACGACTATTACTCAAAAATTATAACAGAAGCTAAAGACAATAATAAAAAAATATGGTCAACAATAAATGAAATAATAAATAAAAATAAAACATATAAGCACATATCCGAAATATCAGATGGGAAATTAATATATAATGTACAAAATAACACAAAAAAATGTTGTAATATTTTAAATAACCATTTTAATAACGTTGGAAAAAACCTAGCAAAATCCATAAATTCGACCAATATATCAAATCCACAACACAGAACACAATGTCAAATAAATAAATTTGAGCCAGTCACAGAAGCCGACATTGACAGAACTATTTCGGAACTAAAAGGAGGTTCTGCCCCCGGCTTTGATAACATAAATGCTAAGACAATAAAAGCGATGAAAACATACTTAATTCTCCCAATAACACATATAATAAACCTAAGTCTAGCAAATGGCGAGTTTCCCAATAATTACAAAAGAGCAATTATAACTCCCATTTATAAAACAGACTGTCCTAAAGATCCACAAAATTACCGCCCGATTTCCCTTCTATCAAATATATCAAAAATATATGAGAAAATTGTAAAAAAACAAATTTGGACATTCTTAGATGAAAATAAAATAATTAATGATAATCAATTCGGCTTCAAAAAAAATACAAGTACTCACGACGCGATAGCAAAAATAACCAACTATTTATATACGGCCCTAGATTCCGATAAAAAATGTATCGGAATATTTATAGACTTGAAAAAAGCTTTCGACAGCATATCACATAAAAAATTAATAAATAAATTAAAATCTATAGGAATTAATGGGAAAGTCTTAGCATGGATAGCTAGTTATTTACATGAAAGACCACAACAAGTAAAATTACTAAATCAAGTCAGCGATTCAAAATATAGCGATTTTTCAATACCCCAAGGTACAGTTTTGGGACCATTGTTATTTATTATATATGTCAATGATATATTCAATATTTCAAAATATGGAGACATTGTCTCCTACGCTGACGACACAGTCCTATTACTAAAAGCAAACACCTGGTCTGAATTAAACAAAATGGCAAATACAGATATCAATGCACTAAAATTGTGGTTTGATAAAAACCTGTTGACTTTAAATTCTAAAAAAACCTATTATTTACCATTTTTCATTAAAAAATAAGAAACACCTAAAGAAATAAACTTAATAATCCACTCTGTGACAAATACAGAAAACCACAAATGTAATATATCATGTTCAAAAATAGAAAGCAAAACTGATATTAAGTACCTGGGCATAACAATAGACCAGCGTTTAAAATGGTCTCCACACATAAATATTCTGAACAACAGAATAAGGAAACTAACATATATATTTAGATGTTTAACCCATTACCTCCATGAATTATTTTTTTTATTTTTATAAACTTGAATCATCATTATAACCCGATAGTATAGACTTAAAGAAGAGCCCAAAATCAGTTTTAGAATTTTCCGCCCGCCCACTCTCTCACCAGAGCGTCTAGAAAATTGATGCCTAAACGCAACTCTTGGAGGTAACCCCTCTAAGCAAAATTTATGTCAACTATGGGTTAAGTGCAGTCTACTGTGAGATTTATATTGATAATATAAAATAAATGATTGCCTTTGTTTATAATTCAATGAAAAAAAAATATTAATGGAAAATACGCAAAATAATAAATTCAATATTAAAAAAAACATTCAAGAATGAGGAAAATAACCAAATCTAAGCAAATTATTCTTTAAGTGATACTGTTCGAAGTAGTCAAAATGAAGGGCTCGGTTGCAGGCCCGGCACCGGTAGCCTGTTAGATTTTTTTTACACAGAGCATAACGAATATGAGATTTGCCACGACATTGCAAATGAAATTTTTGCATTCGAGGCACACAATTCCCATCTTCTGCGTCATGGCCTTCCTTCACAGGAGGTTCTCCGAATTCGATATTGATCTGATTTGGAAAAGACAATAAAAGAGTACGGGTAAACTCCACATGGAATGCCTTCTGGGAAAGGTTTCTCTGTTGCCTAGTCATCTTCTGGTTTCCCATATCATGCTCGTACTTCCTCAAGAAGCATTGCAACTTCCATCCATTTACAAGAGACAAGAGCGCTGCTGAGGCAAGATACAAATAAAGGCCAGTACCACTTCTTGGACCGAACGTTGATCCGATAATTTTGTATACCATTATCATGGAGGTCCACCCATTCCCAAATTGTAATTTTGTATTAACGCCGGGCAATCGATTTTTTTGCATGCTTTCTCCAAATTGTTGCCTTTTTTGTCTTTCTTCGATATCTGCCAACGCTGCACTTGACGTACTGACTCCATTCGATCATAGTTCGTGGCCACTGTTACTACACGGCTGTCCTACCAACGGCATACGAGGATTTGGTTTTCTACGTCTAACCACCGCATCAAATTTATCTATAATTATAAAAGCGATGAGAGTTGAACTTTAGCTAGGTAAATGAACGCTATGCGCAAGGGAAATATAAAAGAAAATTATACCTTTAGGCAATTGCTTTCCTGTCTTCAACTTGCCTGAAGCTTCAAGGTTAAGAAGCTACATGTGCCAGTAGCGCGCATTCTCTTATCCTTCAGGACACTCATCAAATGGTGAGATGTGAAGAAATTGTTCATAAATAGCTCATGGCGTATGGGGAACTCTATATTTTCTATCGTAGAAGTAGGGCGGATAATCCCTGTTCTAATTAGGGGTCATATGTATCAGATGCTCCGGAATACGGCATTGTTTGGAACAGGTATCCTTAGACCACTTTTGTTTATAGTGAGGCTTCTTTTTGTACTGTAGTTTTGATTTTTTGGCTGGTGGTGCATTTGAAATAGATATTCTCAAGGTATTACGACTCACACAGGACGATGTCGAAGGCTGACTCCAGTGAAGGTCATTAGCGAATTCATCTGGTTCATGCTCGTCAAGGCATGACTTATCAATTTTCGAATTTCGAAGTTGCGCTCGATTACAAATGTGCCGGCAATATCTCGAAAGTTATCCACCTCCGCATCTTCGTAATTTTTCATAAAATTATCGTCAATATGCTCTTCGTTCTTCTGTTTATCAACGTTCTCTGAATAGCGCGTTATTAACAACATTATTGTCATCACTTTCACATACGCTAAAAGAGCGCTCCAATTCTGCCACCATTTCATCTTGATTCAACGATTTCGTTTTATAACGACGAATTATGTAGGTATAGGAGAAGTAGGTATTTTCGACATGATAAAAAATATACGAAAACCGTAGACAAACTATTGATTTCAATAAAAATCACTCGTAAAAACTATACAAAACCATATTATTTGAAGGCAAGCTAACCAAAAACGTATGTAAACACTGTCACAGCTAACCTCCAAAGGTTGCGCGCAGGCATCACCTGATTTCAGTGACATCTAGCTGTCATCTTATGCATATAATACTATGTTGAAACATTGTTTCCGACCATTTAATCTTTTGATAACAATATGTGATTCACACATGTTTTATTTTTTTCCGATTTAAATTTTTTTTCTTTTTTTCAAAATGGGTCTATTTTCAGGGCTTTAGTAAAAAAATAATTAAAAATAGGATGATTAATAAAATTTATCAAATTACGTTAATTATTGAAAGCTAACATACCATTCTGTAAATGCTGCATAACAACTTGGTGGGATTTTGCTTTATTCATAGTGAAAAAAAATCATACTTTTCATCAATTTTTTTGATGCCTATAGACATCGTCATGGAGGTAATGGGTTAAGAGATATTTTAAACGAAAAATTACTTAGAACCACATACTTCGCTTTCTGTCAATCAATTATACAATACGGCATTATAGGATGGGGCGGTACATATAAAAATCAAACACAAACAATTTACATATCACAAAAACTAATAATAAAAACAATTTAAAAAAAACCCTACTCATATTCGTCAGAACTTTTATTCAAACAATTTAAGGTCAGAAAATTAAGTGCATTATACTTTTATCATGCAACATTACAAATTTATAAAGATAATATTAAAAATCAAGTTGCACCCTTTAAAAATAACAGAAGTCTGTTACGGTAGAAAAAGAGGAGTTGGGTGTCATGTTATGGTACTTGAATTGGGGTAGGGTTTAATGTAAGTTATTAAACAGGGTGTTAATATATCAGGGTTGTAGAATTCAATGTAATGCACTGGAAGTGCTGTGTTGTGTTTGTACCTACTATGTGATCAGTTATCATGACATTTACACCTCTTATTAAGTGGGTGCATTAAATGTTAATTATTCAGGGTTATATATATGAAGGTACACAGTTATCAGCTTTAATCCCATAGGATTTTTGGACGCCAAATCTCGTGGGTACGAGATATGCTGACTGTGTCGGTAGGCATGAGAAAACTCCCATCAGAGCGTGGGCACTGTTATTTTAATCATTGTTTTGAAGCTTGGAAAATAAGAAATAAAAGAGTGGATGTAAAACAAGATTATTATATTGGAATATTAACATACCTGTGGACCATACTAAGAGCTAGCTAAAACCTATTATTTTTATGCGACGATTCCGGATGCCTAATATCGCACCGTGGGGGGCCCCTCTCTCCCCCACGTTGCCTCCGCGCCAGGTTTGCAAGCTTCTCCATCCATCTGGGTGATTATTGCGATTGAGATCACCATGCCCATGGTGTCCATCATGTGGTTGCAGTAGTGGAAATGTCCTCCATCAGGTTGTGAAAATAATCGGCGGGGACTATACGGACGGTCGTGTCCCTTTGTATAATTGAGAATCCATCTCGTCGGATGACGGATGATAAATATAATCGCAGATTACAGTAACACTGGGTCGGTCAAGCCGCCATTATTGCACCACGGGATTCCATACTGGAATACCCGTAAACAAGAATTCTCCAGTCGCGATAACCATGTATCGGCTGGGAATAAAGGAAACTCGTTCACATTTTAAATATACTTGAAAACAACCCGCCGATTGAATATTTTACATATTATTAAATAAATTTAAGTCCACATTTTCGACTGTCGGATTTACATCCTGCCCAGGAGATGCAAATCCAAAAAGTGAGGGGAAATCGATTATTATCCCCCTATCGACCGAAAGTAAAACCACTCGGAGAAAAAGTGTATTTGTAAGTGGCCAGTAAAATAGTTGAATTCACTACTATAGACAAATATCAACAACCCTGGGGTAATTTTGAACATTATTCAATTATTTTCATAACATTTTCCCCGTTCTCGCGTAAATGTTCGACCCCGAACATACCTATATCCTATGTTGACTAAAAGCTTAACAGTGTTGTATTGGTCCACCGGTTCCTAAAAAAACAATAAATTTCAAAACAGAAATACAATAGAAATAAAACAATAATCATTGTAGTTAATTACAAAAATAAAAAGACATTGTAGTGAGAATATCATTTCAATCATTCACTTTTATATTATGCTCTGTGGCATCACTTTATCCTGTTATCGGATTATGAACACTTTTTATAATGGTTGAACAACCTTCACTTTTCACTGAATTTAAATGAAAAAGAAAACCTGCCTATACTAACTAGGTCTCACAGTTGAAAAATAAAAATAATAATAATAGTTGGAAAAAAAGATAAAATTATACAATGACAATACATAATTAATTGTTTTGTTTTGTTTTGCTTTGTTTTTGTACATAATACATTTTTTAATAGTTACATATATTTTTTCGTTTACAAGAGTTTTGATTAGTTACATATTTTTTTTTGTTTGTTTGTTTACAAGAGTTTTGATTACGAGAGTTTTGATAAGTTACGAGACATTTTTTTTTAATAGATTTTTTTATTTTTTTTAATGAGACTTTAATTTAGTCTTATTTCAATGATGCTTGATACTTGATATGAAGAATCATGATGTATTTGAGTCATGTGTGACTATTTGAATGGGCTAGAATTTTATTGGCTCTGACGTAGAGCATAACTTATGACAATATAAAGGTGTGCACGTATTAATTTAGACTTGTTATATTTGAGAAAATAATTGTGATTTACCATAAATCACTACAAATAGTACCATGTGAAAAAAAAACATAAAACTCGATTTTAAATAGAGTTTATGAATACTTGTTGAATGTTGTGTCAGGGTTGGTCATAAAACTCCAAGAACAACCCGAACCACTCAGGCAAGTTTCACACCACGTAGTACTTTGAGTATGCACATGGACCAGTGGCTGGCAATCCTTCCGCCTCCCGTAGGAATCATCCATCTACAGGCAACGGATCCACTGCCCTCCTACTGACGATGTTGCACACATGTTCCCTACCTGAGTCAGCAACTCATGGCCTGATGAGCAGACAGCAAGCATCTCTCGCCCTCTGTCTGTCATATAAGGTAAACGTAATCGACGCCGGATCGATACGTTGCGGTTGGGGTACAAGCCCACCCTTACCTTTGGAACTAATTTGGACCAATAGGAATGGTAAGTTGATCACCAGGATCCAGTTGATCAGACCGAATATACCTCCGTCAACCCCCTTCCAATGATAATAATGACGTTTCGTCATTGTCCGATAATTTCTTTAAGTCCTATCACATTTCGTGAATATTGTCCTTTATATATATATAAAAAAAAAAATGATAATAAATATCACCTTATTCCTTGTGTCACCGATGACAATTACTTGATTGTACTTAAATTCAAAAAACAATTTTCAGAATTGTTATTAAAAATGATGCCCTTGATTTAAAAAGAAAAATAAACGTTGTTATTTTTGTTGTTGTTGTTGTTGTTGTTGTTGTTATTGTTGTTATTGTTGATGTTGTTGTTGTTGTACGCTGTTGAACGTTGTTGTTGATTTGACAAACATTGTTTATAACTATTGTTTTAAATTTAAAAAATAATAATTTTGGCAACCCTGATGTTTGAAAATATTGGTTTGTGCCAACCCTGTATTTAAAATTACAACATAAAATGTTTTATTTGATAACCCTGTTTTCATTTAAAAATTAAAATATGAAATTTTATTTAAATATGTATGTACCCCATTTAAATTTAAAAAAAAAAAAAAAAAAAAATATTCCATTGAAATGAATATGTATGTTGCTCATTTAAATGAATATTAAAACGTCAGTTTGACATTATTTGTAAATAAACAATCAATAATATATTTGTGACAGATGTCACCTGTAAATAACATTAATTTCGTCTCGTAACTAATTAAACAGTTTGGAATAAAAATACATCCCGTATAAATGGTTTCCTTATAAAGGTTATCTTTTGAAATTGCATAAAAATACAAAATATTTGTTTTCATCATGTTATTTGACAATGTACACGGTTTGTATGAATACCGGCATAATATAATTTATAAAGCTTGAATAATAATGTTCAAATATATTTTAAAATGTTTGTAATACTTTTAACTAATACCTTTCAACTGAAATGTTTTTAATATTACTGCAATGATTTGATAAATGTACATACCTCTGTAATTATGAACAAAATGTCCCTTAGTTGACAATAAATCATTATAAATGTTTGCATAATTATTGATATTAATTTTATATTGTTATTTAAACTCATAACATAATTGTTTTAGAAATAATTAAACTGTTTTTCATCATTTAGAATTATAAAAACATAACAATGTTTTGACATTTGAAATCCATAGGTAAATTCGAAAGCAAGAAATTGCCATAGATAATTTAAATTATTTTGAAAAATAACTACTATTCATTGGATTAATTTTTTTTTTTTATAGAGTTCTATAATGCATATTGTCTATGACCAAATTTCTAAGCATATTTTAATAAAATGACAATAACAATTCTATTGAGGAATTGAGGTTATGTTTGACATGTAGGTATTATGAACAGTGCATTTATGATTGAAAACATTTAAAAAAATCATTACAGGTATAAAATAAAGTTCTGACACTAATATTTTAAAAGCAAAGCAAAACAAAACATAGGGCAAGTTTAAAAATATGTTAAGGGCATGCTAATATAATGAATTTAATATTTCCAAGATTCACAACAATGAAAAAAATATTTTCGTTATCACCAGTTGGTGCGCCATGTTACGGTAGAAAAAGAGGAGTTGGGTGTCATGTTATGGTACTTGAATTGGGGTAGGGTTTAATGTAAGTTATTAAACAGGGTGTTAATATATCAGGGTTGTAGAATTCAATGTAATGCACTGGAAGTGCTGTGTTGTGTTTGTACCTACTATGTGATCAGTTATCATGACATTTACACCTCTTATTAAGTGGGTGCATTAAATGTTAATTATTCAGGGTTATATATATGAAGGTACACAGTTATCAGCTTTAATCCCATAGGATTTTTGGACGCCAAATCTCGTGGGTACGAGATATGCTGACTGTGTCGGTAGGCATGAGAAAACTCCCATCAGAGCGTGGGCACTGTTATTTTAATCATTGTTTTGAAGCTTGGAAAATAAGAAATAAAAGAGTGGATGTAAAACAAGATTATTATATTGGAATATTAACATACCTGTGGACCATACTAAGAGCTAGCTAAAACCTATTATTTTTATGCGACGATTCCGGATGCCTAATATCGCACCGTGGGGGGCCCCTCTCTCCCCCACGTTGCCTCCGCGCCAGGTTTGCAAGCTTCTCCATCCATCTGGGTGATTATTGCGATTGAGATCACCATGCCCATGGTGTCCATCATGTGGTTGCAGTAGTGGAAATGTCCTCCATCAGGTTGTGAAAATAATCGGCGGGGACTATACGGACGGTCGTGTCCCTTTGTATAATTGAGAATCCATCTCGTCGGATGACGGATGATAAATATAATCGCAGATTACAGTAACACTGGGTCGGTCAAGCCGCCATTATTGCACCACGGGATTCCATACTGGAATACCCGTAAACAAGAATTCTCCAGTCGCGATAACCATGTATCGGCTGGGAATAAAGGAAACTCGTTCACATTTTAAATATACTTGAAAACAACCCGCCGATTGAATATTTTACATATTATTAAATAAATTTAAGTCCACATTTTCGACTGTCGGATTTACATCCTGCCCAGGAGATGCAAATCCAAAAAGTGAGGGGAAATCGATTATTATCCCCCTATCGACCGAAAGTAAAACCACTCGGAGAAAAAGTGTATTTGTAAGTGGCCAGTAAAATAGTTGAATTCACTACTATAGACAAATATCAACAACCCTGGGGTAATTTTGAACATTATTCAATTATTTTCATAACAAGTCTTAGACAAACATCAATACTTCCCACTCCAAAATGTAAAAAAAAAATTGGACAATTGAGTCATAAATATCTCGGAGCAAAATTTTTTAATTCATTACCAGAAAAAATTAGAAACATGAATACCAATATAAAAAGTTTTAAAACTCACCTAAAAAATTATACTGAAAACTTAAACTGAATGATATTAAAAAAGCAATACAATAACACCCCCCCATACACACAAGCCTTGCTTAATTATGGGGGTACACCAAATATTCTACTATGTAATTAATTACTGTATAAAATTTATTTGTAATTTATGTACCTTATATTACTAATAAAAAAAATAAAAAAAAATATATAGATATTTTTCACGATTTCTTAGTCTGTGTCTATACTGTCTATGTATAACTCATAGATGTATATAATATAACTGGATGGATGACTCTCTTTGCCTCAGCGAATTTTGAGCGGTCCACCGGAAATCGACGTCCGCCATCTTGGAATGGTGCATTACTTAAATCTTACAAAACTGATCAATCAGTTTTATTGTAAGAAATTTCTCATTTTTTTCTTCTGTTTATTTGCTTACAATAATATCATTAAAATTAGATATTTGTGCGTAATACATATTAATTACCTACAAAGTATAACTATAACAAACCAGCAGGAGGACGATGTCTCACCATCTGATTCGGAGAACGAAGAAACGTCCACAGCGATAGAGACATTGAAGATAAATAAGACTCTGATAAACTCTAGGAGTATAATAAATCATATAAAAACAACACTCACAGAAGGAAAGGGAAAAATAACCCAAAAGGAAAAAATAAATGAAGGGATGGAGCAACTTTTCGACGTTATAGCCCAGTTAGTTGCAGAAAACAGTGAAATGAAGGGAGAATTAAAAATATTGCGACCGATTACCAAAACAATTACTCAAAATATGAATGAAGTAAAAAAAATTATGCAAGAAAATAAATCTCTTTTCATAAACATGAACAACAAAAATGAAGAAATTAAAAAAGATATCAAAAAAATTATTGTTCCTGAAACCTACGCGGAAAAGGTAAAAAAACACGAACCGGTTGTCATTATAAAACCAAAAAAGAAAGATCAGGAAAATAGTGAAACAAAGAATGAAATAAAAGTTAATATTGACCCAGCAAATTTTGGAGTTACCGGCATGAGAAATTTTAAGGATGGAGGGGTTATAGTAGAATTTAAAAATGCCACCGATAATAATAAGGTTCATGATGAGATGATTTCCAAAATGGGAGATAAATATTACGTGAAAATCCCTCAAACAAAAAAACCGTCTGTCAAAATTGTCGGTTTATCAGAAAAATACAGCTTTGAAGAAATAGAGAGAAAACTTAAAACTCAAAATCAGTACATTTGTGAACAAAACTCAAAAATAAAAGTGACATACATGAAAGAAATAAAAAACCAAAGAAATCAAACAAGTTTTACCATATACGCTGACGTCGACGGGGAGACTTATCACAGAATGATAAATGCAGAAAAAATAAACCTTGGCTGGGACAGGTGCAGGATTTTTGACAACTTAAATATTATGAGGTGCTTCAAATGCAATGGATATAACCATAAGGCATTAGATTGCAAAAATCTAAAATCCTGCTCCAAATGTGCAAAACAACATGATATAAAAGAATGTACAGATGATGAAGATATGCAGTGCATTAATTGTCTAATGACCAGTAAAAGATTAGGACTCAAGCTTGATACAAATCATACAGCTACAAGTAAGGAATGCCCAGTATATAAAAGAAAAGTTGAAATAGAAAGGAATAAAATCGATTTTTTTGGCTAAAGGAACAGATCTAACCAAGCTGCACTAAAAAAGGATCTATCTACAATCGATTATGATGTGTAACATACATGAACATAAGTACCTCACCATCGAGAATTATAATCCCGTGATGAACTGTCTAAGAATAATGTACTTGAACGCGAGAAGCATCCGTAATAAGTTTGACGAGATCGAAGAAAAAGTTAGAAGTTCGCTGTATATTGTACATGTCCTCGTCATCACGGAAACGTGGCTTAACGTTGGAGAAGAAAAGTTTTACTCCCTAAGTGGATACAAAAGTGTTTTTGCTTCTCGTCCCAACGAAGGAGGAGGCGGCGTAGCAATATATGTGATTGATACGATGAAGTGTGCAATTATTGAAAATTTCTCAAATGAAAATTCCTTTTTAGGTATAAGTCTTTGTAGCAGTGATAGGAAACCGGTCAACATTTATGCTATCTATCGAAAACCTAACTCAAACATGCAGGATTTTCTAATACATCTAGAAAGCATACTGAATGAAAGTAGACAAGATACATTAATATTCGGAGACTTTAACATTGACATATCCATTTCCACACACTCTTCATTAAATTACTGCAACATTTTAGAATCTTACAATTTTTCAATACATAACAAAACATATCCCACGAGAGTCACTGATACAAGCAGCACCATTATAGATCACTTCATATCAAATAGGCAAAACATTCAGACTTCTATATCGAATATTGATGATCCACTTAGTGACCATAACATACTGATTGTTGATTATAAGAACAACTTAAAAAAATGTTTTAATAATAGAACCAAATCCCGGATTACGAGACCTATCATCAACAGTTTGTCAGTAAAATCCTATCTTCTTGATAACAATTTCACGATCGACTTTAGCAACTCAGAAGACCCTTTTAAAAGTTTCAATGATCACATTAAAAAGGCAATAGAATCGGGTACAACTACACCAAAAACAGGATTAGGAAGTCGGGAACAACTGAATACTCCGTGGTTTGATTCCAAATTAAATTCCTTAATCAAAGAACGAAACCAGATCCACAAACAATGGAAACAAGACCCTGGTAATCTTACTCTTGTAACACTTAAAAAGAGGTTGAGAAATACCATTACTAATTATAGGAGAAGTCTAAAACACAAATATTATGCGAACAGCTTTCAACAAAACCAAAATAACCCCACGAAAACTTGGAAAATCATAAACTCTATTCTATCAAACCGAGCACATAAACCAACTAACGAAATAGAATCCCTCATCATAAACGACTGCGAAATTAAGGATACGGGTCAAATAGCATCTGCATTCAATGAGTTTTTCCTCTCAATAGGAGAAAAGTTAGCAGCTACCATTCCGTCATTCCCGGATGACTGTAATACCGTCTTTGTGGAACCGAAGGCTTGCCAATCCTTGTACATGGCTAGGACAAACAAAGATGAGGTATTGAGGATCATCTCTAAAACAAAGTTGAAAGCAGCACCGGGACTCGATGGGGTAACACCATCAGTTCTTAAGACTTGTAAAGAAGAACTAGCGGGTCACCTAACAGAACTTTTTAATTGGTCACTGTTCACGGGAAAGTTTCCAAATGAATTAAAGCTTGCGAAAATAATACCTAAACTTGTATTTCTAACTACCGTCCTATATCACTTCTATCGGTATTTTCAAAAGTATTTGAGACCATAATCAAAGATAGACTACTAAAATACATATCTGCGAATAATATCCTGACCCCACAACAATATGGCTTTCGGAAAAATTCTAGTACTCAATGTGCCGCCTTTGATTTTATCTCTACCCTTCAACAGTATATAGACCAGGGTGAATATGTGGCAGCCATATTTATAGATCTCAAAAAAGCCTTTGATACGGTCAATCATGAAATTCTCTTAAAGAAATTGGAATATTTGGGAATTGTTGGGAAGCCCCTAAATCTCCTCCGAAGCTACTTAGATGATAGATTTTGTCTTGTTGAAGTCAAAGGAGTCTCGAGTGGCTTAGGTAGAATCACATGTGGAGTGCCACAGGGATCAATTCTTGGCCCTCTGCTTTTCTTGCTATATGTCAATGACATAACTAAATGTGGTATATCTGGAAAACTCCAACTTTATGCGGATGATACTGTAATCTACTATCACAGTACAAGCCTGAGTGACCTTGAGTCTCTAATGAATGTAGATGTCTCAATTCTAGCTAATTGGCTGCGTATTAATAAATTGAGCCTCAATATAAAAAAAACGCACTACCTAACTTTCGGTAATAAGGATTATGCGTCCATGAATATTTCACTTGGAACTGATAAACTCCAAAATATAGAAGTTACGAAATACTTAGGGCTCTTAATAGACTCTAAACTTTCGTGGAACTCCCATGTTGAGCATGTGAAATCGAAAATTTCCCCAATAACCGGTGTACTGTATCGACTCCAAGGTCTTCTCTCCACATCTCTACTACGGGCCACTTACTATGCGATGATTCACTCTCATCTGAGTTATTTAGTTAGTATCTGGGGAACTATTACTAAAAAACAAATATCAGAAATACAGGTGATTCAAAATCGAGCTATAAGGAATATCTACCGTCTGCCGTGGGATATACATATCAAGCATATATATTCAAAGACAAACATACTTCCTTTTACGGTCCTACCTAAATACAATATCACTAGTGCAATATTACAAATCATACATAGATCCTCACACACTACCATCAGACCAGCCTTTAATTCAGACATACACCAGCACAAAACACGATCTCAAAATCAAATACACCTAGCATCATCTACCCACACAACTAAATTTGGTATTAACTCATTACAATATACTGCATATAAACAATACAATGCATTACCTCATGAAATAAAGCAACCAGTAGCTAACAAAAAAATATTAATTAAAACGCTTAAAGAATATTTTCTGAAAATGTTTTTAAATGATTCGCTTTAAATGTTTTTTAAATGATTCGCTCGCTTTCATACGTTTATTTTATTTTATTTTCTATTTTTATGGTTTATGTGTATGAATGTCTCTCAGTATTTCAAAAATCTCTATTCCTGACAATGCATCTTTTATTATTATTTTATTTATTTATATATATATATATTTTTTTTTTTTAACTTGTAATATCTATGTAATATCCATGTAAAATGTACTTATATGTGTCTGTCCTTCCCGTAATGAGTTTGTTTCTTAACTCATTGGGAATAATGTGTTACCATGTTTTTTTTTTGTAATACATTATAATTAATAAAATAAAAAAATATAAATAATTTAACATTAAAATACTTAACTAATTATTATAATGCTTATGAGCATAATGTATGTTGAATATTGTATTTTTTTTTTAGCAATAGTTGAAAGATCTGGATATTTGTTCACAATTTTTTTCGATATTATTTGATTTTAGGTATTTGTCCACAATAATAATTGTTTTCATGTCTACGGAGGTAGAATGACATAAGTTTTGATTTTACCTTTGAATAAGATGTCGCATTCTTAATATCTTCAGGTAAAGCGTTGAATATTTCAGGAATTTTATGCTTCTTTGTTCGATCACCGTATACATTTAAAGATTTATTAATAATTTAACATTTATGCCTAGTAGGGTAGTTGTGGTTTACAGGTTTCTTGAATTCAATCATTTTTTTTTTTTATTCTTGGCGGAGACGGTTTATTATTAGTTCCCGTGAGCACTTAGGCCATAGGCCCATTGTGCTATCTCCCATTTTATTTCAATCCTTTAACAACAACCCAGTTCCTTTAATAAAGTTCACCAGAGTTGTTATTGGAAATGAAGCTATATCTTCTGGTTCGACAATGTGTCTTCCCAGGTCTCATTTCCCCTCTTCACTCGTCCTTGGTTCCTTGAAGGCCCCACGAGGGAAGAGGGCTTCATCTCTCCTCTCTACTCCTTAGTTCCCCGAAGGCTCCACGATGGAGAATCCACCTCCACTTGGTTTCCTAAAGGCCCCACAAGGGAAGAGTCCACCCCACCTTCGTTCTCCGAGGGCCCCAGGAGGGAATAGGACTTCATCTCTCCTCCTCATACCTCCTTGGTTCCACAAAGGTCCCAAAAGGGAAGAGGACTTCATCTCTCCTCTGCACTCCTCCTTGGTTCCACAAAGGCCCCACAAGGGAAGAGTTCACAGAGATGGTCTCATTTCTCCTCCTCACTCCTACATGGTTCCCTGAAGGACCCACATGGGAAGACGACATCATCTTTTCACTCCTCCATGAACTCCTCCAAGGGAAGAGTTCATGGAGATGGCCTCAGATCTCATATCCACGGCTTCTCCTCTTGGTTCCTCCTACAGGCCCCAGGAAGGAAGTCCACGGAGGTGGCCTCAGCACTCCTAGGTTCTCAAAAGGCCCCTAGTTTTCGAATGGTCCAATTTTTTGTCCCACGAGTTACCGGGGAAACAGAAGGTCCACTCCAGCAGAGCCCCGAGTGCTGGAGTAAGGTCTAAATACTCCGAGATGCGACCGTGTTTTTCGGAGGCACCGATGGTGACACTGTTCCCCAGGACATTCAGCCTGAGCACGGTAGCTCACACCTTGGCTTGGGATGGTTATTGCAGGTTTGTGTTTCCACTCCCTGAGCGATGGGTTCTCCACACTCCCTACGCTACTTAATTACCTTAATTCAATAAATAAAGTTGTTCCAAAATTTGTTGCAATGCAACACAAAAAAACAGAAACGTAAAATGTTTAATAACATTTTTTAGTAACAAAAAACTTGGAATTTGCCAGTTCCCTCTAAGAAGTTCCCTGAGTTCTCGTATCTCTTGTCCATTTTGCATATGGCGGCCGTCGAAACCGGAAGACCGGCCAATTTACGCGACTCATCCATCCAGTTATATTATATATATCTATGGCTATCTAATGAAGCGTGCTTTCGTCTCTGCAATACGTGTCGTCCTGATTCAAAACTCTAATTCTACATAATATAATTCTAATTCCGTTGTGTCCAACGTAATTAAGCTTAACTAACGCCGTAAGCCTAATAACGAGTTTTACGGAATCCATTTACTAATATTACTAAGAAAATAAATTATATCTACTAAACTAAATATAAACGCTTAATACGACTTAAATGTATAATGGACAACATTTTTAATACAATAAAAATAAATTATATTACTTATTTATATTTGTCTTAAATAGTTTCTACTAACTAAGATAATTAAAATAATAATAATACTAAACTTAATATAAACGCTTAATACGGTTTAAATGTATAATAGACATTTTTAATAAACATTTTTAATACAATAAAAATAAAATTTATTAGTTATTTATCTTTGTCTTAAATAGTTTCTACTAACAAATGAATATATTATTTCAACTATTTATATCACCGACCAACCCTTTCAACACCTAAAACGTAAATTGCACGACATACTTACTGTAAATACGCATCTCAAGTATGGAACCCAGGCTATGCAGTGCACAAAAATAGAATTGAAAGCGTTCGAAATAGATTTTTAAGGTACTTACCTCAATTTCCGCTCTTTTCGATCTCATATTAGTTATGAAGACTCTGCATAGTTCTTCAAAATATAGAAGTTAACTTGTCGAAGAAATATAGCAGATTCGGTAGGTAATGTTATTTAAAATTACACATAACTTAATCGATTGTCCTAATACTCTTCAACGCCTATCATTCCATATTCCAAATCGCAACAGCAAGCATTCAACACCTTTAATCTCACTCTTTGAAAGACCAACTCCAAACAGAGCTCATTTATCTACAGATCCACACACTCATTTAACTTAAATTATTACCACATTGACATTTTTAACTCGACTTTACGTGACATATAAAACGAAAACTCACAAAGCAACATGACTCAAACTAGAAAGTTCAATCCCAATATATATTTTAAAAAAGTGTTAATTATGTATCATGTGTTTTATAAATAAATAAAAATTCCCGTCCTTTGCCTCTCAATCCTGTTCCTATCTTCCTCCCCCCCCCCTTTTTTCATACATTGTAACTAAAAAATAAATTAATTAAGAAAATACATTTACAATGTCATCTTACAAATAATTCAACACTCGTCACACACCAACACTAAACCAGCCTTTAATTCCGATATACACCAGCACAAAACACGATCACAAAATCAAATACACCTATCGTCATCTACACACACAACTAAATTTGGAATTAACTCCTTACAATACATCGCACATACGCAATACAACGCATTACCTAATGTCCTAAAACTACCAGAATCATACAAAAAAATATTGGCAAAGGCTCTAAAAGGATATTTTCTCAGCAACTTTTTTAACCAGTGACGAATTTAGCTGTCTTACTTTGTAACTCTTGTATATTCTTCAATTACCTTTATCAAGTATGTCTAGTCCATTTAAAAATCTATGTATTGTTCATTGATTTCCGTGTTCTTATGTAAAAATAATTTTCCTTTAGATGTATAATGTTGTCCTTCCCGAAATGAGTTTTATTAAACTCATTGGGAGTAATGTATTATAAATTTTATGTAATAATTTTGTAATATATTATCTCTAATAAATAAAAAAAATGTCACACTTTTTGCTTTTGGCAATTTCCAATATAGTTATATTTAACAGAAGTGCAAAAGAAACTAATGTTCTGCAAAGGTCACCTCCTTAATATGCATTTGTCTTGGCTGCGTTACATTCCATAACGGATAGGAATCGGAACATTTAATTTGAACCTGATTTAACATTTAACATAAATTCACTTTCATCAGTGGAAAGTTCATAATTGGCATAAAACTTTTTCCACGCGATCGTAACAACAACAGTTGATACGGCAAAAAGCCACGCCTCACACGCGCCCGTATCAGCCCTTGTTACGCTAACTTCGACTGCTAATATCACAGCGTTCCTATATCACACTATTTTTTCCCGCTTGCTAGGATATTCGGGTAACTATCACGATGCTGACATCTTCAGGCATATTTCGAAAGTAAAATCTTATTATTGTATTATTTTGTAATCTCTGGTTTCCTTTCAACTTTCTCTAAAATAAATAAAATAAAAATAAATGACCTTTTCGATGTTGTCTTATAGATGTACTAATTCAGTTCTGTCAATGTTTTGTTTCAGGTTCATTCTTTGAGCTTCGACCAGTTAGCATTATATAACAGGGGATTCAACAACAGTGCCATGGATCTTACCAAAACAGGAAATATTTTTTAATCAAGACGGAACTAGGGTCCCCAGAATTAGAGCAGATGATGTAGAAATGCCATGTACGGGAATAGTGATTGACTTCCCGGATGTAAAGAAGGAATGTTTGCAAAATTCGGAGAGTACTCCGAGAAGCAGTAAGTTTATTGCTCTTATTATGTTAAATCAGGTTCAAATTAAATGTTCCGATTCCTATCCGTTATGGAATGTAACGCAGCCAAGACAAATGCATATTAAGGAGGTGACCTTTGCAGAACATTAGTTTCTTTTGCACTTCTGTTAAATATAACTATATTGGAAATTGCCAAAAGCAAAAAACTTTCAACCTGTAATGCTCCTAAAATTATTTTTTTTCCGATTACTGAGGCTATTTTATTACCGAAATAGTTCATTTACTGACAACTTGCTCTCTTTCTATTTTATTTGTGAAGCGCGTATTTTTAAACACCAATAAAATATATGCAATTGATGCTGGAAATAATACTAAGCAAAATCTTATATTTAACCAACTGCTAGTGAGATGTAGTGTTTGTTTTTATTCTGCTTATTAAATAATGTCGCCGTATTCAAATTCGGAGGTGTGATTTTTTTAAGGTGGGGGCGGAAAATATTCAAAACGGTCACCAAAATATCACGAGCAATCCGAGGAAAAAAATAAAAATCGCGCTATCGTTCCAGTGGCTTGCATTTAATGTGAACATACAAATTATTTATACACCTAAGAACAACGTAGTAAATAATGAACTAAAAAGTCCACGAGTACCTGGAAAATGACAATACCAAATGAACAAAAGAATTATGTGAGTATGTATTATGTACCTTCATACTTCCATGTAACTCTGTATTCATATAGCATATGTGGTCACAATCTAGAAACAGTTGAATCAATAAAAGATTTAGGAATTATATTTGACAACAAACTAACATTCAATCAACACATTGAATACATTGTGTGTAAATCAAATAAATTACTTGGTTTTATTGTAAGATCAACCAAATTGTTTAAGAATTCTAACAGTCTAATAGGTAATTCTATTCAATTCCTTAATCTGAAGTGTTCTTGAGTACGGGTCAACAGTCTGGAATCCACATTATATTACACAGATATCTAGACTCGAATCAGTCCAAAGAAAATTTACACGGATTTTGTCTTACCGATCAGGTGTCTATCATCTTCTAGACGGGTACGAACAAAGACTTAGACATTTCAAATTAGAAAGTCTGGTTAAAAGACGAAACATAAATGACCTCTTGATGCTATATAAAATTGTGAATAATCGTGTAGACAGTAACTTAGTCAACCAAATCAAGTTATACGCCAGGCCCAAATCTACCAGAAACCTAAACATATTCTGGACTGAAATTTTTACCAATAATACTGGATATTTTAATCCTATGTCCAGAATATGTCGATCATACAATGATCTTGTTAAAATACACACTTTCATAGATATTTTTCTAAATAATGTACTTAACCTGTTTCAAAAAATATCTCCACGATTTGTGCACCTAAAAAAAAAAAATTATTTTTGTTGTTTTATTACATCTCAGGAAATACTTCATATATATTGTATACTTATAATGTATTTCAATTTTGTATTTTGTTTTTTGTTTTTAAAGTTATGTATAAATAATACTTGCATTGTTTTTCATGTGTTTGCTTCTGTAAAAATTCAAATGTGATTACTGCAGACACATTAGTCTAGGGATATTTATATTTGTATTTTAATTTATTATATTTAACCCACAAAAATGTTTTATAAATATCCTGTTTGTGTCTCAAATAAATAAATAAATAAACTTTCTTTGACAATTTGTATTTCGCTTGTTACCCATGACGTGTACTTAATACATATTATAAACTGTATTTTTAGATATTTCCTTGCTTGTTCGATGAATTGGTTTTATAACTGCCTTAGCAACATATAATACATTACATTTATTATTGTTTATTTTTACTATTATGTAACAGTTTCGTCAATTGTTTTTTTTTAAAATGTTTTTAAAATCGATTTTTATCAGTGGAAAAAAAATTAACTGTTTTAAAAGATCTTCTCCGCTTTACGTTTACCCAATCAGCCAGTCAGCTGATTCATGGTGATAAAAATAAGTGTGTTGTCTGTGCCGGAGCAATTGCTTTGAAACATATTTACCTCAAATAATTTCCCAGTACTCAAATAATTTCTTTCTTCATTCTGACGTCACGATCGGGTACCGCGTTTATCATATAGGTTCGTCAAAACTGGTCTATAATAATGATGTATTTACTTGCTTTAAAATAAATGTACTTATTTTGAGTTTTTCACTTCACTCATTTCACTTTCTAAAATCAATTCTGTTATAATAAATCGGTAATTACATAATAAGGAACAAACAATAACAAAAACCTACTCAGTTCTAGGCAGTGGCGTAGCTAGCATGGGTGGCACCCGGGGCGGAAAACGTGGTGTCCATTATATGGGTGAAGTTTTAACTAAAACAATTTATCGAATACATATTCACTCTTAAATTTAAACCAGTTTTGAAATAATTAATTAGGTTCAATTTCAATTTAAGCCAGTGGACTCTTACCAGATTAATTCTTATGTTAAAACAAGTCTCGTGTTCAGAATATCCAGATGCGGATGCATGTACTGACGAATTTCGAAGGTAACCATTTTCATTTTCCAAGCGCAGTAAAAATTCAAGTTTCATACTATGTGGTGCAACAATCTGAGGAAAACCATTTTTAAGTTCTTGATGCAGTTTTGAACCAGGGGAAACGCACATAGAAAGTTAAAATCAGTTTTGTTCTCCAAATGCAAGAAAAATTTCGAAACCGCTCTATAGTTTCGAGTGGAGTTTTCAATTCTAATATGCTGCAAAATTCTGAAGAAAATCATTTGCTGGCGTGAAAATATAATTTTAACTACCCATTCTTAAGTTAAAACCAGTTTTGTGTTCAGAGTGTAATGATAAAAATGCAATTGTGAGATAGTAAAGGTGTCCCCAGCTTTAATTATTAATGCACGCAGTACACGAAAATGGTTTTACTCTGATCTTTGTAGCACATATTCTTCAAATTTCAAATCTTGCACATGGAACTTGAAAATGGTTTCCTTTGAAATTTCATTTGCAACTCTGTTCGTCTGCGGACCCATTTTGAAGGAAACCATTCCCGAGTTCTACCATTGCAAGATATTCCCCGAGTTGCAAGATAATAAAGATATAAAGTTTCAGACTACGTACTGCAAATATCGGAGGAAAACCATTTTCATGTTATGGGTGTAGTTTTAATTAAAACGAGTTACTGAATACAGATTCAATCTTAAATTGAAACCAGTTTTGAAATGTGAGTTGCACGCCACATGCTCCAAAATTCGAAAGAAAACCATTTGCTTGTTCCGTCTATAACTTTTATTCAAGCTTTTGGATTCTCACACAGACTCACTCTTTACCTAAATCTGGAAAAATGTGAGATTAGTATAAGCCGGGTCGATGAATAAATACACCGTCAAGGCGCCATACACACGTTACGTCGCCAATCCAAAAACTTTTTATTTTTCAAAATTAGGACTAAGGCAAAAATCCGATTATTGGTTTATCGATTATACTTGTACGCATAATTAAATTATTAAAAATTACCGTATCTTAATTTTAAGTAGCTCAAACTAGATTTTGAATAATACCCAACCTAATAGGATAAAATAATTTAGGTATTATGATTTACAGCGCTAGTACTGCGAAGGTAACCTCTTATCCAAAGATTTGACAACTGATCGAAATCTGAGGGTGCTCTTACATTTGGTAGACGAATTACCTTAGCGTGCGAAACTACCCCAGTGTAAGCAGCTAATCGTTCGGTGTAAATACTGTCGGCAGTTGACTTGGTAATCGGTGTAAATAGCGCTTCGTCAACAAATTCAAAACGCATATTTCGAATTCATAAAAAACGTTTTCTGAAAACCTCCAAATTACTTATTATTCCTTAAGTATTTATTCATGTACACAAAACAATATAATACAGAAAAAAACATACCGATGATTGATCATTTTTGTTCAATCAGTTATCGATCGAATCTGGTATAATTGCATTCAAGTTTTGCGTCTATTAGAAAAGTTAACTATCAAATCCCCTTACCTTGTTTTTTTTAAATGATCTTTTAGCACTAATAAAAACGCTAACAGAATAAAAACCTTTTCTCTAATTCACGTCAGTCAATAGATAACAATTCACTTTACGAGTTTACGTTGACGATAACAATAACATTACGAAATTAGAATTCAAAAGTACAAAATTCTATGGTTAAGTTATCAGTTCAAAAACATATTTTTTCACAGAGACGAAACATATCATTGTTGTATGGGAATTTAACAATATTACCGGTGCAGGCCTTATTATGGTACAAAATATTGATTCTGCGTATTATGTCTGAGTCTAATTATAAGAGGAAAGTAGAAAATGATTATAATACAAGGTTCACAAAGAATGAAGGAATGATTGTTCCAAAAAATAATAATAACTACGGACGGCGAACCCTGGAATATAACGTGCCAAAAATATTTAACATGTTACCAATTAATATAAAAAATTCCGATTCTACAAATAGATTCAGATATATGCTGAAACAATGGCTGCTAAATAGAGATTGTTTATATTAATTCGTGTGTTAATTGTTATAATCTGTATGGTTATAGTAATAATATTATGTAATGTTTAAATTGTAACTGAACATTAACATCCTGTTGACAAACTGTTTTATTGCGGTTTAACGGGATTGTACCTTGAAAACCAAAAAAAAAAAAAAAGAATGACACAAGAAATATTTCAGGGAAATCCCCGACCGAGCAATACTTCGAGCTAGGAACGAAAATATATATTTTTTCGGGAATCCCCGATCAAACAAGCCATAGAGCTAAATAACAGTCAGTGTTCAAGCGTAAAATATTTTTTGCGGCAATTTTGCACTTTCATAAGTTTTTTCTCCACGTTTGAGTGTCACCCCCTCCCCCCCAGTGGCGTAGCGTGGGTTTCGGCCGCCCGGGGCGGAGGAAAATTTTGCCGCCCCCCCTAACTTCTACAGGTACTTTTTCCGCAGGTTTTCAAGCGCTGACCGGGGGGGGGGGGGTAGATATCCTATTTTTTATGCCGATTTTTATAATCCTATGTGCCGAGTACTCTTCCAATAAAATCATGCTTATAAATTTTACTACAAATTTATATATAACTGCTCTCAGAAATCGAGAATTGTGTGCTTGTAATAGAATTTCGCATCTTCATACGCATACGTATGGAATGCAACTCAAATGCAAAGTTTCACTCGGTACACGATGAATCGGCAACTTATTGATATATTGATAACACAAAACTGGTTTAAATTAAAATAAATATGCGGTTTATCAAAACTACACTCAGAACATAAAAATGGTTTTTCTTTGATTCTAGCGGCACATATATTCTGAACACAAAACTGGTTTAAATTAAATCTGTATGTGGTGAATTAAAGCTACACTCAGAACATGAAAATGGTTTTTCTTTAATTCTGCCGGCTATTACATTCTAAATATAAAACTGGTTTTAATTAAATCTGTACGCGGTGAATTAAAACTACACTCAAAACATGAAAATGGTTTTTCTTTGATTCTGCCGACATTTACATTCTGAATACAAAACTGGTTTTAATTAAATCTGTTTGTGGTGAATTAAACCTACACTCAGAACATCGGGGCGGAGGAAAATTTCACCGCCGCCTTATTTGGGACTTCAAGCGGTGGGGTGGGATGGGGGGGGGGGGGGTAGGGTTGTATATGGAAATCCTATTTTTTTATTACGACCTATTTATAAACGAGCCGGATTTTTTAATAATCACATTTGACGAGTATTCTTTCAACGAAAATCATGTATATAAAATTCTACTCCAAAGTTGATTGATTGATACTACGTTAGAGTCCCCAAACAATAGTTACACACGCAACAATCAATTTATCAGGATTTTACAGCATTATGTAACTCAAATGTAAAGCTTCACTCGATGCAGGATGAATCTGCAACTCGTTATTTAATTTATCGTTGTATTCTGAACACAAAACCAGTTTTTATGTGGTGAATTAAAACAACACTCGGAACATGAAAATGGTTTTTTTTTATTCTGGCATAGTCTGCAAATAGAATTTAATAACTGAACTTCGAATAAAATAATGTTTTCCTTTGAATTGTGTCAGCAGATGAATTCTCAAATGGAATTTTATATCCTGAAAACTGGTTTAACCCTTCGAATAATAAGAAAAAATATCTATAAACTTTTGCTTGTCAATTTTTGCGCACAAAATTTCTGGTTCTTCCCATACAATGTTCCTTTTTATTAAAACAAAACTGTTCTTAAATTTAGATAAAGTAATTTTTTTCGACGTGCTTATCAGAACATTATTGTTTCTAAACATTAAAATTTTCATATTGGAAATGTGAATTGGCTCAAAAATACACGCCTGCGAATATTCGAATTAAAGTACCTAAAATAGAATAAACTTAAAATTTTAAATACAGATTCCTTTTCTTAAAAAATGTTATAAAACTGTATCTTAACTTTTTAATGCAATCACAAATTTATTTAAAATTAAATGTGTGAGACATAATTTCACAATTTTATTTTAAAATTAAATGTGTGGGATAATTTGCGTCTCCTGTGATTAGACGGGTCAAATTAAATCTATATTTGCCGAATTAAAACTATACCCAGAAAATGAAAATGGTTTCTCTTTGATTCTGGCAGCACATACATAATCTACAACTATAATTTTATAACTGTACTTCGAATAAAATGATGGTCTCTTTCGAAATGTATCAGCAGATGAATACACAACTGAAATTCAGTCGTTAATACATTCTGAACACAATTCTGATTTTAATTAAGAGTTAATCTGTTTGCGAGTTATCAGCTTTAATTAGTATTACTCTCATAATATGCGTACGGTTTTCCTACGAATTGCGAAATTCGCAGCTTAAAAAAATATAGTTATTGATATTTTTGATGAATTAACAAAAGAGTTGGATTCGTAAACGAAAGGATCGTAGAACATGTTCAAATAATGATTTGAAATGGTTTAAACTTTTCCAAGATAATGTTATTATTTATTGTGAAAATTTGCCGCCCCCCTTAAAAGTGCCGCCCGGGGCTAGCCGCCCCCCCCCCCCCCCCCCCGACCCCCCCCCCCCCCCCCCCCCCCCCCCCCCCCCACGCTACGCCACTGCCTCCCCCCCCCCTCAGTTTGCACCCGGGGCGGTCCGCCCCCGTCCTCGCTACGCCACTGGTTCTAGGAAAATTAGTATGCACAAAATATTAATAATAATATATAAACTCGAACGACAAAATGTTATGATAAAATATTTGTTAATATAACTCGCAGTTAATTTTATCATAGATTTAGGCAAGCAGGTACCTAATTTCAAGAGGTGATTGATATTATTAAAAAAAAAATAAACATCAATGTAAATTTGTTTTTGAATATTGGGAGCTAAATTTTTCAATTATTTTTTGAATAAGGTATTTAGTATTGGAAAATTTGCTTGGAGCTTCACTCATCAGCGTAGAGCCCGTGGTGGTGGACTTTATACTGAAGTCGAACGTGATTTTTATTTTACGAGTTATTTCGTGTATTAATTTAAAAGAAAAATGATTGCTTGATTAACCGAATTGGTTCATTATCAAAAGGCCGCGACCAGTATTAATCGTAGTGCCGTTAAAGTGTTTATTACACATTATTTTTGAGACCGAAATAACCGCAAATCTATTTAGGTGCCGGCAATACAATAAAATACGGAAGAGTATTATCTTACAAGGAGACTAGCCTGACTAAAAGATGTTGGAAAGATAGCCTTGCCTGGATATGCAACTATTCCATGGTTGGAGTGAATTATTAAAGCAAAACTGTTTCAGCCGTCTTCAGTTCAAGGTAATTTGACAGATTATACAACATGAGAAAACCAGAAGCCCGAGATTTATTTAAGATAGATAGAATCACTAATTTTAATAATTGAATTTTGGTCGATCCAGTATATTGTGTATGTAATTTAATTATGTTTTAAGTTTTGTATTTATTTAAAATATGTACAAACATGCAATTTTGCTAATCCTTATTGAATACCAATACTTGTACTTCCCAAGGCTCCGTCAAGAGTCGTAACACGTTACTATACTGTATTCACATAATATTATGGCGTACCCATAGTGCATTTTCTTATTTGCGTAACAAAATAATCAAAAGAGAGACAAGATACACAATAGACACATAAAGAGACCCAAATATTACATAATTAATATAATAAACACTATAATCGCTACATATTTTGAGTAATAACAGATCATTTTTTCTAAATTTAAATAAATTATCGATGAAAAGGTCAACTTCGGCATACTCTGTCTAATCTAATTATAGTCGACACCCTGGGGTCAAAGATAGGTCTAAAACAGGTGATATTATTTTTTAATTATTAAAACTCAAACGAAAAATCTGAATACAGAAAAATCAAAAAAGATAAGGTCTCATCTAGGATGAATTCAAAAACTTCCCCTTGCCGGGCGTTTTCAAAACCTGTACCGGTTCAGTCGTGGTAGCGACAATTTATATTTCAATATCAAAATATAGAAATAAAATTAAGTATTCATTTCTAATATACACGTTGGAAAGATTATTTTATTTAGATTTTAGAACCATTTTTGTTTTTGCAAAGTGATAAAAAATAACCAAAATAGAGGTGTATTAAAAATGTAAATTGGTGCTACTGCGGCTGAAACGGTATAGGTTTTGGAAATACACTAAAAACACTGACAGGGTGCAGTTGGACAAACTGAGATAACGTGTCCCTATCTGATTCGGTCATAATGATCTGTCTTACCTTAAATAAAATAAAATAAAAACAGATTTTATATCATAAACTCAGGTATAAAAATTAATACATTGACATAAAATATCCATGTTGACAAAATATTTTAGAATCAAGAGTGGGCCGGACATTTTTATTTATTTTTGAGTAAGTTGATACTGCATAAATATATAAAAATAAGCTCAATGTAACATTTCATTTGAAAAATTTAAATATTTTTACAACATTTATTTTTGAATACATACATATTTTCTTCATTCTTCATACTTTCAGGCATTTCATCATACATCTTTAGTCCTCTATACATTAGGCAGTTCTGTGAAAGGTTTATAATGCGGAAAATTAAAGGAACGAATAAAAATAATTATTCCACGGGACATGCGACGAGGTTTAACAGATTGAATTGGTTCACTACTGTGAAAGAAACCTGCCCATATCTAGTAGGTATGTGACGTTTTAAACATGTCTTCTGAAAACCTGAATGGTAACAGTGGGAACCAGAATAAGGTTTTTTCTCTTAAACTCTGTGTAGTACAGGTACGAATGCATAGCTTTAATGAGTCCGTTTCAGCACAAAAACAGCTGCAGTCGAAACATGAATAAGGTTTTTCTCCACTATGGTTAAGCATGTTATATCTTAAATTTTCCTTTGGAGAACATGAATAACTTCAGGAAGAACGTGAATGAGTTTTTCTCCAGTATGGAAAAGCACGTGAAGTTTTAAATTTCCCTTTTCTGCACAGAAATAGGTGCAGTTGGAATATCACTTAGATTTTTCTCCAATATAGATTCGCTAGTGACATTCTAAAGTTCCCTTTTGAGAACATGAATAGCTGCAGAAATAACAAGATCAAGATTTTTCTTCAGTATGAGGAGAACGCATGTGATATTTCTAACGTCCTTTTTAAATAAATGAATAGTTGCAGTTTCCTCTCGTTACATTATAACACAGAAACTTTCTTATAATTCAAATACATTTTAATCTTAGAAAGGGTTAAAAGAGTAAGACAACTATCATTTCTAAAAAAAATGTAAAAATTAAAATAAACTATGCAAAACAAAAAATAGAACGCGAATAAGGTTTTTCTCCTGTATGGGTTATCATTGGATAATTGAGAGAAGGGTAAAAATGTGACAATTTTCAGCATAGATGGAATATGAACAAGGTTTTTCTCTAGTATGGGTTCACAGGTGACGATTCCAAGTTCTGTTTTGAGCACAGCAATAAATACAGTCGGAACATCAACAAGATTTTTCTCAAGTATGTTTTTTTTTTACATGAGCTCCACACAGAAGGCAAAAAAAGAAAATTATTTTCCTTAGGGCCAATGTCATCTTCGGGGATGCTGTGTGGAGGGTTTAGCATTGGGTGTCATAAATTTCCCTTATGAGAACATGAGGGATATCAGATCAGGAATAAGGTTTTTCTCCAGCATGGGTTCGCATATGACGATTCAAAGTTCCCTTTTTATCACAGGAAAAACTGCAGATGGAACAAGAATAAGGTTTTTCTCCAGTTTGGGTTCGCATGTGCCGATTCCAGGATCCCTTATAACGATAGTAGTAGCTGCAGTCAGGACATGAATAAGGTTATTCTGTAGTATGGGTAAGCGTGTGATGTTTCAAAGTTGCCTTTCGAGCACAGGAATAGTTGCAGTAAGAACATGAATAAGTTTTTTCTCCAGAATGGGTTTGCATGTGACGTTTTAAAGTTCCCTTTTGAGCACAGATATATGTGCAGTCGGAACACGAAAAAGGTTTTTCTCTAGTATGGGTTCGCATGTGACGATTCCAGTCTCCCTTATGGCGAGAGGAATAGCTGCAGTCGGGACATGAATAAAGTTTTTTTGTTAATGATGTTTTTATAGTATGGGTAAGCATGTGACATTTCAAGTTTCCCTTTCGTGAACTGGAATAGCTGCAGAAAGAACACGAATAAGGTTTTTCTCTAGTATGGGTAAGTATGTGACATTTTAAGTTTCCCTTTTGTGAACTTGAATAGCTGCAGAAAGAACACGAAAACGGTTTTTCTCCAGTATGGGTAAGCATGTGAGCTTTTAAAGTTACCTTTCGAGCACAGGAATAGCTGCAGTCGGAACATGAATAAGCTTTTTCTGCAGTATGGGTTCGCATGTGACGATTCCAAGATCGCTTTTGAGCACAGGAAAAGCTGCAGTCGGGACATGAATAAGGATTTTCTCCAGTATGGGTAAGCATGTGATGTTTTAAAGTTGCCTTTCGAGTATAGGAACAGATGCATTCGGAACATGAATAAGGTTTTTCTCCAGAATGGGTTTGCATGTGACGTTTTAAAGTTCCCTTTTGAGCACAGTTATATGTGCAGTCGGAACACGAATAAGGTTTTTCTCTAGTATGGGTTCGCATGTGACGATTCCAGTCTCCCTTATGGCGAGAGGAATAGCTGCAGTCGTTTTTTGTTAATGATGTTTTTATAGTATGGGTAAGCATGTGACATTTCAAGTTTCCCTTTCGTGAACTGGAATAGCTGCAGAAAGAACACGAATAAGGTTTTTCTCCAGTATGATCAAGGATGTGATGTTTTAAATTTCCCATATGAGAACTTGAATGGCTGCATAAAGAACACGAATAACGTTTTTCTCCAGTATGGGTTCGCATGTGACGATTCAAAGATCCACTTTCATCACAGGAATAGCTGCAGATGGAACATGAATAAGGTTTTTCTCGAGTGTGGGTAAACCTGTGATGTATTAAAGTTGCCTTTTGAGCACATGAATAGGTACAGTTGGAACATGAATAAGGTTTTTCTCCTGAAATGGAAAGCAAGTAATATTTTAAATGTGCATATGAGGGCGTGAATATCTGAAGTAGGAGACGTTAAAAATTTAAAATAAGTATCTGACCATGATGAAAACAAAATACTTTTAACAAATTAAGATAAAGAAAAATCGATATTACCTGCAGTTTTGGTAATGCTTTCAGAGTGCTCTAAGCATTCCTTTTTTACATCCTGCTGGTCTATGTCTATTTCCGTATAAGGAATCCTCCCGCCAACTTCTTCTCGGTATTCTGTCTGGATAGAAACAGTCTCTATAGTATTACTACCTGGAATAACAAATAGACGATACGATGTGTAAAGACTTGTTTAGTGCCACATTATAAAATACGGTGGTTGGGGCTATTTTAATGCTTAAATAAATTTATTTTTGTATTTTGTATTATTACAATTTGGAAGGCGGATAAAGGGTACCGATGCACTATGGAATGGCCCGGAACAAGGCCGTCTCATAAATCGAAAAAGGGTGTATTTTTTTTTCAGGTATACCTATAGCGGGTTTAATAAGAATTTTTTTTGTACTTTTGTATGCTTAAAATAATGTCAAAGTACGGGCTTAGGCAGAGATATTTAATTTAATCGAAATATGGAATATTTCGTGGTACAAATTTCAAGCATTTGAGCTAGTTTATTATATATCATTGCAAAGGTTGTTTTTTAAGCTTTATTATTATATGTTTTAAATATTTTATTTTTAAATAATACTTAGGTATTTATTTAAAAATAAAATATTAAAAACATATTTTTATTTTTAAATAATACCTATTTATAAGCTCCCTTTAAGCAAATATAAGACAATTTGTCTATTGGTTGTAGTTCTTTATTGGTAATGACAAAATAAATCATGTGTTTCTCCGTTAAGAGCGCTGCCGGTCGCTGCGAACATTTATGAATAGGTATTTTAAAAAATCTCTTTTATTTCACTCTCTGACAGCAGTCAGAATCGCGCTCTAGATGTGTGAGTGAATGCAGGTCTTGTGTGAGTGAGCCACGCGCGTCATCCGTAGCCGCAGCCGAATTATTATTTCTGCCGACCACGCATGTACCAATCTGCAAATGTGTAGACAAGACCAAACATCCAATTTCTCTCACCGCTCACAGGAGCGTTCCATTGTTAGCGTCCATGAATATGCTATTATAGCTACTTATCGTTGTTGCGCGCACAAAATATCCTAAGGGTATTTTAGAATATTAGGATATTTAATAAAAAAAACTTTAAAAAAAAATTAGGGACCCATATTTTTTATTTATTTTTATTAATTGTAGAGTTATTTTTGATACCATGTTTCGGTGAAAACAAGTGGGCTTAATATACATTTTTTTTATTAAAACCGACATTTTTTTCTTAAATTTTGCATTCAGGATTTTTGTGCGCACTTTTTATGCACATATGATATTTTTTGTAGCAAACGTAGGAAAGGCAACTTGGCCTTTCTCATATGACCCATATCCCTCAGGCCTCGGGCATATTTTTTCATAAGGTCGAAATATTTCCGCTTTGCAATAAAATCAAAATAAATGGAATATTTCTGATAGTATCCGAAAACTAAAAACTGTTTTTGAAAGGCGATAAAATACGCTTTTAAATTTTGAAATCCGAAATAAACCTTTGCTTTTCAAATATAAAAATTTTGAACGCACAATTTTTTTTAAAATGACACTCATCTTACGTTTTTTCTAACTAAAATTACTGATAACGAAAAAAATAAAAACACGTACATATTTATTACAAAAATGTATTGTTAACATTTCCGTCACCTCACTTTTTTATCGTTTCATGTAAAAATAATTAATAGATACAAAATTCCATAAGTTTCGTAAACTTTGGTTTTACAAAAGTTCCCAAAGCTAACAAATAGCCGGGGGGGGGGGGTAAAATTGGATTTGTGACCAAAACACCCAAATAAACTGAAAATGTATTTTTTTATCAAAAGGTAGAGAAAATATCTTGTGCGGATAAATATTTTTTATTTTATTTATTTTTGTTTCAAATTACGAAATATTGGTCTTAAAAGAATTAATTTCGTATGATTTTGGATGCAACTTAATTTTTTGGTAATTTTTTGAGAGTTAAATATTAATATTAAAAAAATATTTTTGCTTTACCTACTGAGTTTATATTGAAAATATATACATATATATATATACAAATATATGTAAAACAATTTTCTCGGTTTACCCGCGTAACGACGACGACCTCCGTAGTCCAGTGGCTAAGACTCTTGACTCACATTCCGGAGGTCGCGGGTTCGAACCCGGCATGCGCAAATAAATTTTATTTGATTAATTTGTGTTATTTCACAATTAATTCATTTAAAATAATATATAGTATATTTGCGGCATGTTCCAGAGTGGAAGATACTATTAGTATCGCCCTGGTGTAAGACCACCATTCAGAATTGAAACGTTGCTTGAAAATGGATTTAGCCGTGTTTAGTGACCAGATCTGAATAGCCAGGTACTTCCCAACCTTCCTCTTCCCCACCTCCTTCCCCTCCCCACCACCTTCAGCCTCACAACATACCCCAGTTGGGGATGCCATAGTCTCACTGGCTCCAGACGGGAGCAGTTGAGATTCTTGTGCGGTATTCACTGTAAAAAAAAAAAAAAAAACGTAGTCCTGAGAAGGACTTTTTAACTCCTGACGTTTCGGACAGATCACACTGTCCATCTTCAGAGGCCTTATGTCTTACCTTATGTCTTATGACTGCCGGCCCCACCTCGTACCCCCAGCACCATAAATCACATTCAACCCGGGTACTCCGTTCTAGCCATAAGAATTGATTTGCACTCACTTAAGTCTTGGACTCTGGACCAAACAGACATGCGAAAGCTATCAGTTTGAGACAAAAACTAAAGACATAAGGCCTTTGAAGATGGACAGTGTGATCTGTCCGAAACGTCAGGAGTTAAAAAGTCCTTCTCAGGACTACGTTACGCGGGTAAACCGAGAAAATTGTTTTACATCTTACACCCGTGAAAACCTTAACCATAACATACAAATATATGTATATATATATACAAGGTGTTAAGGGACGTACTTGACTTACTTTAACCAGTGATTCCTGACATTATTTGGAGTGAAAAATGTAAATAAAATTTTGGTCTCCGGTGACTTTTTGGGAGTTTTTTTTATTTATTTTTTCTACAAAAACACAAAAAAATGGTAGGTATTGGACAGTTAGAGGCGGGGTTAGGGGTTGGTCAGTTACTCGGCTGAGTGATCAGTGACGACATGCAGAAGAAATTTTTTTTTGTTTGATTTTGAAGAAAAAAATTTTGAAAAAATTAAAAAAAAGTCATCCAAGAAGTCACCGGAGACCAAAATTTCATTAACATTTTTTACTCCAAATAATGTCAGGAATCACTGGTTAAAGTAAGTCAAGTACGTCCCTTAACACCCTGTATATATATATATACATATATATATTTTTTTATATTTAATATAGGTAGATATATAATTGTACAGTGGAGTTATATAAATTACATATGGTGTACATACATAGGATACGGTTACATACTAAAATATTGTGCACTTGGGAGAAATTCGAAAAAACTAAATAAAATAGAGATGAATATAGATTAATAATAAATAGAAAGAATGCGAAAAACAGGTAGTTATTTAGTTAATTATTCCTGATGAAGTGTAGCTTCAGTTTCAGTTTCAGTTTATTGATGTCTTTGGTTTTTTTTATTTCAATGGGAAGGTTGTTGAAAAACTTTATCCCTAAATAGATATAATAAATTGTTTTGCATTAGTTTGGTATTAAATTTTGGTATTTTGATGTTATCTTCATATCTTTTTGATTGGTGAGTTTCAAATTTTTTGATGATATTTATATTATCTTTGTAAATTAGGATAATTGCATTTTTCTTGAAGATATTCTCTCCTCGAGGCACCGTGAAATCTGCGAAAAGCGTTTCTGTTAGATAGGTGGAGGGTTTCTTAAGGAATACTTTAATGATTAGTTTCTGGATTACTTTGATCGGGGTTAGAATATTGTTGTATGACCCCCCCCCCCCCCACAAAAAATTCCATATTGAATTAATGACTGGATTAGTGCATAATATACTCTTTTTAGATTGTTGAGATTATTGTATATTATAAAAAAAAAATCTTTGGGTAATTTTAATTTATGTGCGAAAAATTTGAGCTAAAAAAATAATACGAATTCTTGCACACAAAAAACTTTTTTTTCTCATTTTAATTTTATAATTTTATATTTTTTTTATATTTCTGTAGTATATAGGGATTTAATTTTATATTTTTTTATATTTCTGTAGTATATGTAGTATATATTTTTTAAATAACTACCATTAATTACAAGTAATGGTCAGAGTTGCCTCTAAAATGATTAAAAAGATGAGTTTGAAAAATGGGATATATTTATGTCAGATTATTTAGGAAAACGTTGTGAATCAAATGGTGTAAACAAAAAAAAATTGTTCGAAAACCTTACATGGGATATTTTGTGAATGCAACGACGATATGTTCTCAAGAGTTTTGAGAATAAATATATATAGGATATTTTTTACGTTATTAATTTATCAAAAAAAAAACATTCTTGCATCTATTTTATTGTACCTATACTTGATGTGGAAAATAACATATTTACTATAAGCCAAATAATGTACATGCGGATATACAATTGGATATATGCATAATGATAATTATACTAAAAAGGTTTTATTTCTGGGAGTGCAAAAGTCACACAGCTTCATATGTGCTAGAGCTACAAAACTACACTACTTGGATGTTTCTGACCACAAATGTTTAATAAACTGGCGTAAAAGTACTACCTAATGATGTGTAAGCCCATAGAAGGGTTCTCGAGAAACACAGAAATGCATTGATTGAAATTGCACAAACGAATTGGTTATCGCTACCCAGCTTGAAATGCTGCAAATGGGTCCAATCTTTGTGGCATCATTCTTAATTAAATGAGAACAAATAACTTTGTAGAAACAGCTTTATGTAATCAATATTATCAACATGTTTCGAAAACAGAGTGTTCTTCGTCAGGATAAGATTAATATTAAAAGACAAACAACTATAGGCATATGAGAATTATAGACAAAATATTCAAGGGAGAGGTGATTAATTACTTAAAAATATCACAAAATGCAATTATATAAAATGAAATATAAAAATTATTTTTAAGTTAAATACCCTTATAGTATAGCAAAGTCATTAGAGAAGCTGTGTGGAGGTAATTTTTAATGAA
Source organism: Limnephilus marmoratus (assembly GCA_917880885.1). Taxonomy (NCBI): domain Eukaryota; kingdom Metazoa; phylum Arthropoda; class Insecta; order Trichoptera; family Limnephilidae; genus Limnephilus; species Limnephilus marmoratus. The sequence continues at coordinate 45,259,201 of OU862913.1, forward strand.
AGGAAGGAGAGGAATTTCTGGGTAGGTAAAAGTATGAAATGATGGTGGAGAGAGTCCGGCTGTAGAGATCAAAAGATCTCCCTCTTCCAGTTTCTCCCAATCCGGCCCGCCACGCAGTAAGTGAACAAAATCATCCGCCACCAAAACCCATGCAGACCTCACCCGTGAACCCGGAAACCCATGCTCAGTCACCAAACATAGCGGACCACTTGGGGTGACCAAGTGGTGGGGGTGTTGGTTATCCAATAAATGGTTTCCGGGGCGATGGTACCTAAAACGCCTCCCAAATTGAAAATTTATTATAGTACTTGATATAAACAATTTTAATTTTGCACAATTTTAGTATGAAAGCTCGGTCAGTATTGGTATACCGCGATGACTCACTAAACAGAAAAAAAAACGAATAAAAAATACCGATTACTCGGGCAAGGACAACACTAGTCTACCGATAAAATTCGTTACATCACTACTTCGCTTTATATGTATGTATTTGTCAAAACCCTTGTTCCCCGGCCCCCCTCAGGAGAAATGAGCGAAAGGGACACCTGCACGTCGGGCCGAAAATACCTAAATAAAATCTTCGAAATCGATGTTTTGTATTCCCCATTTTTCTTCTCCAAAACTGGACGGATTAAAAAAAATTTTTTTACTAACTGTATTAAAAGAAAATATTCTATGTCGGTACGTTTTGCTTTTTTTCAAAATACATTGTTTAGTTTGTATACTGAACGTTTTTTGACGGCGTTTAAATTAGGCAATTTTATTCATTTTTGGAAGGTCCTAACTTCTATAAAAAGTAAATTATCAAAAAAAGCAAAACGTACCGACACGCTAGTGGTCGATATCTATATTATGTAAAAAAAAATTTTGCTCTAGGGTCAAAATCCAGAGAGATAAACGGGGAATACGTTTGTATGGAAAAACGCCGCTAGTATTTCCTCTTAACAAAGAAACTACATTTGAAGTTTATTTGTCGATCTTAAAAACATTATAACACTTATTTTTCTGATATATTGATTACTTGAATGTCTGCTACATAGCTAGTCAAAAACAATATTAATCTGTTTGTATGTCACCATGGCAACACATCAATGAATGACATTTGAAAAGTAATTCATTAAGCAAGGATCATACTGAGCAGACGCAACGCCACGCAACGTTCCTGTACCGTTCACACTGGCCAGACGTACGTACGCGTCGCTGTGACCACGTGACAAGGGGTCTGTGGTTGTGCGCAGGCGCGTTTGATTTGACACATTTGACATTTATTTTTTAGGTTATGTTTATGTGATTCTCTTAGCAGATGACAGCTTTGCCATATCTTGAAAGTGAATTTGAAGATGATTTGCTACGATTATTATTGTTAAATCAATATTCTCGTAAAAAGAAAAAAAGTGAGAAGTATTTGGGTCCACAACATTAACAAACAAAGACAAATGTTTGGAGAGTTCCATACTTTAGTAAAGGAACTAGAATCTGATGACGGACGATTCTTCATGTACTTCCGTATGAGTAAAGTGGTATTTGAAGAGCTTCACAGCATAATTGAATTATTGAATATGACATAAAAAAAGAAAACACACATCTTCGAAAGTCAATTGGGACCAGAGAAAGATCTAAAGTTTGATTGACATTCATTATAGGGGTATAATATTGAAAATCATGCCATAAATGGCTGAAATTTCTTCCTAAGTTGCACTGCGTATGCAGAATCTCTATAATCCTGTAATTTGATTTTATAAATAACTTCGTGCCGTCTAAAAGCTTCAATAAACTGTTCGTCATCCATTTTTTAATAATATCTGTAAAAAAAACAACCATAGATATAGCGAAACAACGTTAGATGCTCAGATAACACCAAAAAGATGTAAAATCATCTCGTAGTAGGCGTGACCATACCCCCTCCACCTTCCACATGGCCCACGCCGATCTGGCTGCGGCAGGTCCACGTAGCGTAGGGGGCGTCGGTTTGCATTGCGTGGGGCTAGTATGTTTCTAAAGCACCCGTTTCCATAGAAAATATGTGGATGGTAAGCAGTCCAGATATGGAAATGGTGACGTCTACCCACGTGGCGTGGCGTTGCGTGGGCTCAGTGTGGCCTTACCTTTATTGGAACACGAAGGAATCCCTATGCATTTATAGGTAGGTATTCCTTTACACAAAAAATACCGAAACCAGATTTTGACAAAGTTCTGGTAAACTTTCAACTAGTAGCAGGGCTTGGACCTGTGGATCTGAAAACACAATTATAAAATATAAACTTTTTTTTAATAGGTTCATAAAAAAAAATTGCGGATTTAAAAATTTTGCTTCAAAGACGTTTTTTCCGCTGTTCTTTTTTATTATAAAATTACCTTGTCGCAAGCATAAATTGTTTTTGAAATGTCTTGTTTAGAATCAAAATATTGACAATTCAATTAATATTTTGTTTAGAATCAAAATATTAACAATTCAATTAATAAAAGTATGAAATATAAAGATTGTTTAGTTTTTCATCAGCACACCAAATTTAATCATTTATGATCAGAAACAAAGAAGTTACAGATTTACGAGACAATAAAGAGCATTTGCAACCACTGTCATTATGAAATGGCCCGGAACAAGATCGTCTCATGAATCGAAAAACTATACTTTTTTGCGTATAATACCTATAGCGGTTTTAATAAGATAAATAATTGAAAAATTTTTATTTCTTGGAAAAAAATATTTTTTTGTTCTTTTGTATATTCAAAATAATGTCAAAGTACGGGTTCGGGCTGAGATATTTAATTGAATCAAAATTTGGAATTTTTCGTGGTAAGAAATTAAGGAGTTTGAGCTACTTTATATATAATTTATTATATATCACCGCTAGGGTTGATTTTTAAGCTATACCTAATAATATGTATTTGAAATATTTTAGTTTTAAGTAATAATGATTTATAAGATTCCTTTAAGCAAATGATACTTAAACTGGATTTTAACAAAGTTCAGGTAAACTTTCAACTGGTTGCAGGGTTTTCCTTTATACTTAGTGTAATATATTAACTATAGTTAAATAAGAAGTAAGAACTGCTTCATAGCTTTAAATGATTTTTATTTAAATAATTACTGACAGTTGTCAGGGGCTCTTTTGTTTTGGGGAGGCTTGTAAAATGGAGACTAGGTGATGGTTGTGAATTTGATGATTCTACCTAAGTATTAATATAATAAAAAGGGCTTGTAAGTCATGGTGTATTATTATTACCAAGTGAATACATTACAAACAACATTTCATAAAAAAACATTTTTTTAATTTTTTCATAAAAAAAATGCGGATTTTTTGCGCAACAGCGTCAAAAACGATTTTGCCGCGGCTCCTTTTTATCAGAAAATTACCTTGTCGCAATACTAAAAAAGGATAAATTATTTTTGAAATGACATGTTTTATATCAAAATAATAATAATTCACTAATTAAAAATATGAAACAAAAAGATTGTTTAGTTTTTAATCAGCATACCATTTTTTCTTTGTTTTATGACAAGAAACAAAGAAGTTACAGATTTATGAGACATTAATGAGCTTTTCCACCCACTGTGCGCCGGCCCGGGAACAATTAACTGGATAACCAAGACTTCTGCCATAAGTCATTCCCAACGAATTGCTATGTTTGGTGACTTAGAACGGATGCCCGGGTTCATCTTGTGTGGTGTGTTCGGGTTTTGGCGGTGAATGAGATAGTATTAGATAGAAACTAATTGCAATATTTTACGTTCACAAAACACTCTTTTTAGGGTGAATTGCCTAATTCAAAAAAAAAATATATATATATTTTACGTTACAAACTGCAAAGTAATATAGTTTCCCTTGAAGATAATAAAATCACGAAAAATATACACATAGGTTAAGAGAATTCAAAATGAGTTTCATCGATAAAAATTTCATGAGACGGCCGCTGTAAACCATTTTTAGGTGTTTCATTCTTAAGAATCTTCAGAAAAAGTGTCTAGTATCTTAAAATAAATCGAATATTGATATCAGAAATCATAAGTACACGTCACAATACAAATTTATTGCAACACAAAAATACGCGATACTTGCATTATCTTAATCCTAAATTATTTTTGTAGTAGAGAGAGTGAGATGATTTAGTTAAGTGATAAATATGATGAGGCAACATATTGAAGAACTACGAACTGTTAGCGGACATTACAAGTTAATTTTTTTTTTAGTTTGATTGTGTGTAGCAATATTACAAATGAGAAATAAAAGACGAAGTTCAACGGCTGTTGGCTTCGTATCCCGTGTCCCACCCAGAAGTCGAGAGTTTAATTCCTCCGCTGGGTAAGTCCTCAATATCGAGACAAGCAACATTTTCAGCTTACTGCTGAAAATGTTGCTTGTCTCTGCTCTGCTTACTGCTGTCAGGTTATTCGTAACCCGGGAATATTTTTTGTCTTAATTTTAAAATCAAATAAGTACCGATGGACGACAAGAGGGGAAGCAGCTTTCCTGACTGCTTCGTCTGAAACTTCTTTGTGATAATACACATGATAAACTTACTAGTTGGCTGAACACTCTCCGCATACCGCAAACATTCCTTCTTTAAATCCGGAAGGTGTATATCTATATCCACCCACTGCCTTTCACCTGCGCCTTCTTCCTGGGACACTGGTTCCGTCTTAATGGAAACAATCTCTGGGTTGAGAAGTTCCATAGCACTGCTGTGATAGCGTCCTGTTATTGATCTCAGCTAATAATAATTTATAACTATAATAAAACATGAATTGATTAGTTCAATTTGATTCGTTATAAAGGAGTTTCAAATAGATTACAGATGGAATAAAATCTACGCCCTTGGCTATTAAGCGCCGCTGAGGTGATTTCTTTCATGAAATCAGCGCTGTATAATTTATAACCAAGACTTAATAATTATAAGTAAACAAGCATTCGAAATGAGGAGCTTTGGTCTTACTAGCGTAGTCAGTATAGTAAGACGAAGCTCGGCGGTCGATTTAAACGTGTTGAAAAAACGTCAATAGAAATACTCGAAATTAAAGAATGAAACTTTCATCTTTCAAAAAATGTAATGGTTTTGGAAATAATCTGAAGTAGAATAAATATAAATTTATTTTGAAGTTTATACGATTTTTCTTAACCAAATAACCTATTTTGTGTACGTAAATATTTGTTTCTTGTAGTTAATTGTTGAAACAAAAATGTTTTAAGGAAAGACAAACTTTCTCGGGTTACGAATAATGCAAAAAGGTTTGAAAAACTCTTATTACCACCACACTAAGCGGAAAATGTTGCTTGTATCGTGATTCAATTCAATTCAATTTATTCATTTTTAAAACGTTACCTTCAAAATAAAATTTCAATGTGTTTTAAAAGACATAAAGTAATAAGATTCAAACCGATTTAAACAATTTATACATCAATGAAGCGCAATCATACTAACAGCAACCGCACACCAAGCTTGCCCAAGAGAAATTGGGTAGGGTAGAGCCACGGGTAGTAGCCATACTCCCTCAGGTAAAGTAAGGGGTGAAATGCAGATTCTGCCAAAGTTTGGAAATTTAATAAAAATGCACTTTCTAGATGAGAAAAGTGTGGAGAAGCTGAATAAAAGTTAAGGCGCGCTCGGCAAAATTGAGGGAGATACAGCCGTTCAAAGAATATATAAAATTTCACTTCGTGAACCGATACTACGACACACCGCCCGCCATTTTGTCACTGTTATGTTGGTATCCCAGATCTACAAACAAGAGCCAGATACGATTGTAGCCGACTTCGTGGGATACATAATAAGGCGCGTAATTATGAAAAACAGAATTAATAATATAATGTAAACGAACCTCTAATCAGGTACTGGAATGGAGACAAACCATTCAAATCCTGTGATGTTTTTAAAAATAAATATAATATACACAAGCCCGCTACACAAACCCTGCGTAGCCAAACAAACCATTCAAAAACGTAGGCTGTTTTTTAAAGTGAAGATAACATACAAAAGCCCGCTACACAAACCCTGCGTAGCCAAACAAACCATTCAAAAACGTAGGCTGTTTTTTAAAGTGAAGATAACATACAAAAGCCCGCTACACAAACCCTGCGTAGCCAAACAAACCATTCAAAAACGTAGGCTGTTCTTTAAAGTAAAGATGACATACACAAGCCCGCTAGACAAATTTCATAATTACGCGCCTCATCAGTTATCCCACGAAGTCGGCTACAATCGTATTTAGTTCGTCTTTGTATCAGGGATACCAACAGTGAAGAAATGCCCGCCGGCACCCGCCGGGCTGTCATAGTGTCGGTTCGCGAAAAGAAATTTTATTTAACGCAATTGAAAATTAATTACTTATTAAATTTTTTTTTCTATTGCTTTCCGCACTTTTTTCACCTTCCAGATTAAAGTTCTCAACATAAAACGCGGTGAAAACATGGTTTTTGGCAAAAAAACAAACTTTGGCAGAATCTGCATTCCTCCTAAAGTAAGAGATGGAGGACTAAACCAGCCGAGGACGTGACGTCCGGATGGGTTCCAAACGCGATGCACACTCAGCCACTGTCCATTCAAATTTATTTATTTATTTATACATGCATACATATTACAAAACATTACACAATGAAACTTTGCCTGTCCAACTGGGAAGGATACCCGTTTCAGGACAGCCAAATTGTATATTTAGTTCATAATATTACAAAGGAATGGAAATAGAAGTATATAAATGAAATAAAAATATAAGCAACAAGAATTTAGTATAAAAATACAACCAACGAAAATTTAAAAGTCAGTGATCAGAGGTTTGCAAAATTGCAACATTAACCATATTGTCTTTAACACCTAAGTACATTGACGTTAAGTATGTTTCGCTTAGTGTCAAGCCGATGTATCGATGGTACCTACCTCATGTACCTCGCTCTGCCAGTTGCAGGAGTACGGAACCAACCAATTTTGAATTTAATATTTTAGGTAAAAAAATTAACAATTTTTTTTTTATGAAATTGCACAGGCCTTACATTTAATTACATTAATAGTTTTCCAGGTTATTTTGGGGAACATTTGCAATTGCAATTGCAAATGCAAATGAAGTGTTATTTCCATAATCTGTGCTTAAACGTGTGAACAATTAATGGGGGGGGTCACTGTGATCGATTGTGATTTTACTTTTACGAAAACAGATACTGACCAATCAAATGGTTGGATCTACGCAAGCAATACTTTACGACATGATATCTGGAATACTTACAAGCTATATATTTTCTATAGAAATCAATATAGAAATAGTTGCTTTAGAATCACACTGGCCACATGTTGCGGTGCGTACAGGTTACTCGTAATTAAATATTCACTTGAAATTCCAGATTTAAAATCACAATTAATCGGAGCTGCCATCTTGTTTCTTGTGACAGCTAGGCCATAGATATTTGTTAAAATAGATAGTCAGTTTACTAAATATGCATTACGGTAGGTACTGGCGTATAAAATAATCAAATATTTCCATTGTTTTGACGTCGCTCATATTTTTCAATGTCGCCTCATTTTACTGGTACACACAAACTATAACACTAAAATATTAGAAATGGTTCTACTATGGACTTGCGAAGAGTACGATTTCGTCTTATTTCAGGTAGAACAACTCAAATAAGACGAAAACAAAGAATAAGAATTTTCCATATCTCACTTAAGCCTCGATGACACACGGCTAGTTTACAAGCTACTATCTACTAAGTTTAATAGCGGGAAAATCGGCGAGTGAGATTGTCATGATGACACACAAAACTGTCCACTCGCTCAGAAGCGTAGGAAACTGAGGGTGCTTTTAGCGCCAGTAACAAGAATAACGACGCCTGCGTGAACTAATTCTTCACATGTTTGACAGTCGAAATCAGCTGTTTATCGGAAGCCATGTTGGAAACGTAAATAAACCAATTACGAGCAAGCGGAGCAAGCGTGTAGGCGAGTAAAGTTGACGACCTTTCAACTTTTTTTCGTAGATTGTCAACAATCTGCTAGTTGCTGCTAGTTAGCAAGTGACACGATGACACTGGGCGAGTTAACTAACAGATAGTGAATTTCCCAGATAGTAGCTTGTAAACTAGCCGTGTGTCATCGAGGCATTAGTTTCCGAAAAATCGATACTTGAAGTTTCAGATTCAAATTGATTATTTTTATAAAAAGTACTGTTTTTACCCTAACCTTACCTAACCAAACCTGACTTAACCTATCCTAATCTAACCTTACCTAACCTAACCTATCCTTACCTTACCTAACCCAACCTAACCTAACCTATCCTTACTTAACCTACCCTTACCTAACCTAATTAAACTGTGTTAGAGCGCAATCTATGGTATTAGTCCACATAGAATTAAAAACTTTAAGAATTAATATCTCGAAAACTAAGTGAGATATCCAAAAAAAAATTATACATTTTTGTCTTATTTTGTGCTATTATATCTAAATAAAGGGTTTTCCAATGAGAGGTGTTATTTTGATATTCAAAGAAAAATGCCATTTTTTAATATAAATGATCGGATGTTTATTTCATTATAAAGAGGAAGGTATACCGTTAAAAGTGGAAAATAACACCAGGCAAATGACCACCACGACCACGCTTACAGGACCATATCCTTTTCATGAAATTTTCCATAACCAAATCGCAAAGTGGCTGCCCTATGTCCTCGATAGCCTCACGAATTCCACCTTTAAGGTCTTGAATCGACGCTGGGCTGTTGGCGTAAACCTTCTCCTTCACGTGGCCCCAAAGAAAGAAGTCGCAAGGTGTTAAATCACAAGATCTCGGTGACCAATTGTGATCACATGCAATCACCTCTTCGAGAGATAACACGGTCCGGAAACTTTTCCCGTGAATGATCAATGGTTTCGTTGCTTGTGTGGCACGTAGCGCCGTCTTGTTGAAAATAAATATTGTCCAGATCAATACCATCCAATTCCGGCCATAAAAAATCATTATTCATCTCTCGATAGCGCAATCCATTCACCGTAACTGTTGCTTCAGCCTCAATTTAATAATTTAATTTAATAATTTCAATGCGTTGTTGAAGCGTGTATCGTTCCATTTTTATTAATGGCGTAGTTTCTACTTGTCAAATGTCAAAAAATGACAGCTTCAAAAGTGAAATCTACCGAAATAGCGGGCTATTCAAAATAACACCTCTTATTGGAAAACCCGTTACATAGTCAAATCGCGGGGTCACGGAAATCGCACTCTCCCCATGGACTTGGCCGACTATCCGACGAGACGAATAGTCGGCGCTGAAATAACCGACTACTTAACTCGGCAATGCCGATCATTGGTTGGTACATAGCGGTAATTGAAAAGTTATTTAGACGGATACAGTATTAATCCTTATTAACTTAAATACGTTAGTTACCCCAAGCATTTCATTCACATTATTATAATCTTTCACACCATCTCTACGTATGTATTGTAAATTAAAGTAAATTAAAATTATTGTAAATTAAAGTCCTCCGCGGCATCTGTCTGTCTCTTCGCGATAAACTCAAAGACGGCGGTGGTTACAAAGGTTGGATTTTACAAAGTGTTTTATTAGCCACAGCAACGCGTGGCCGGGTCAGCTAGTAATGACAGAAAATATCCATAGGCAGCACAAACATGCAAAATATTTTAGAACAAAGAGTGGGCCGGACATAATAGAATCAGAAATAATACACATTTTTTAGAATTATTAAACTTACTCAATATAATGCGGAAAATTCGATGAAAAAGGAATAAGTAAAACGAATTAATCCAAACGACTTCGACGACAGGGGAAAAAGATTGAATCGGTTCACTACTGTGAAAAAAATCTGCCCATGTCAGGTAGGTACCTACATGACGTTTTAAGCATGTCTATCGGAAACCTGAATAGTAACTCTGGAAACAAGAATGAGGTTTATCTCCAGTATTTTAAGCACGTGAACTCTTAAATTTGTCTTTTGAAAATACGAATAGATGTAGGAAGAAAATTAATAAGGTTTTTCTCTTTTTAACGCTGGTACCTACGGATAAGAATGTAATGTTTTCATGATCCCATTTCAGTGCAGAAATAGCTGCAGTCGAAACATGAATAAGTTTTTTCTCCAGTATGGATAAGTTTCCCTTTTAAGGGCGTTTAACCAGCCAGCGGCCGAAAAACGACATTTTGTCGAAAGTTATTCTAACGAACATGCAGGTTACAATGAGTAAGATTAATTATTCTCCGTACCAGCTTTTTAAAATTATAACTCAATATCGATTTTATTTCATTCCAAATTTGCTTTAATTTATACCTTTATCCAAAAATGCCGAAAAACGTGATGATATTACTATTAAAATAATGTCGTTTTTGTAATTATTTTTTGATTATAAGTATTTATCATTTTTCAATCATGTCTAAGTTAAATAAGAATGTTAAAAAATCTGAAATATATTTATAATAATATATAATATATATCTTTATTTAATTAAATTGGCAACATTACAACTAAAAAAGTACACATTCAATGTAGATTACATCAGTACAAAAAAATTAACAAATAGAAAGTAATGTAAGAACGGTTATACAGAAGTAGCATAATTATACAATATTTTTAGTTGTTCATAGCCTGCCTCACTAGGTTGAACCTGTATTGAGACAGAATTTTTTGGTAAATGTTTCTTACAATTTTATCTATGGTTTTTTATAAAAGTATAATGTAGGTTTCTATACAGCAAAAACTTTATTTGAGTTTACATCATTGTTTGCATATACACAATACAAAAACTGCAAGGTTAATACTACAATAATAACTGTCAATGACAGGGCGTTTGGGTGAGGGCACCAGTATAGGCTCGGTCGTTAGAATATATCCATATTTTAACATATTTTTTAAACTCTTTCTGTGTTTGACTCAGTTTGATGTTTTCTGGGAGAATGTTAAATATTTTAGTGGCAAAGTATCTAAAGCTACGTTGACCAAAGGTGGAAGAGAGCGCTGGAACTTGCAAAATGTCTTTATTGGAGTTACGTGTAAATCTTAAGTTTATTTTTTTTTCGTAAAGCACATGTTTGTTTTTAAAGAGATGTATGAGGATAGTTTTTACATAGATTTGTCGAACATCAAATACTCTCATTGTTTTGAAAATTAGGTCACTGTTTGCAGTTAGAGGAAGTTTGAGAATAATTTTCATGATTGTTTTCTGCGCCTTTTCGACAGGATCTAGAGCTGATGAAGTGCCCCATCCCCATGCAATGATACCATACTCAATGATAGATTGGGTGATTGCAAAATAAATCGTTTTTGGAGTTGTAAGTTAAGAAAGTTCCTTATGGATCTGAAGAAGTGTATTGTTTTTCTAATTTTATTTTCAATGATCTGGGTGTGTAGGTTCCATTTGAGGTATGGGTCAATGGTGAGGCCGAGGTACTTCATCTGTGAAGTGCGCTCTATACTGGGGCACTCACTACATTCATTGGAATTAGTACAGCTATGATTTTTTATGAAGTTATCATCATTAGGTTGGCCTGTAGTATTGATGCTTGAAGTAACATATTTTGTTTTCTTCGTGTTAAGGGTAAGTGTGTTGATATCTAACCATTTTTTTATGAAGTTAATATTTTCTTCAGTTTTTAAGTGCGCAAATAAATACACAAACGGACGAATTTTCGTCAAGAAACACATGTACGTACATATTTTTAATGATTTTATTTAAACTAAAATTAAAATTCTAAAACATGCGATACCCAGATAATGTATTGATTTATTTTTCTGCATGATTATTTGATTTGAAATTGGCGTGGTATAATACAAAATCTTTTTTGAAAATTTAACAAATCTGCCAATGAACTATGGTATTACCTTATTATACTAAAAATATTTTTTTCTCAAAATTTAAAACAAGCGAATGCTAGATAAAAGAACAATCTTTCAAAATCCACTTATAATTTTTTGTGGAAAAGAGTTAATACGTCTAAAATCTGATTTAAAAATGACACATTTCTGGTTTTCTCTGGTAATACCCTCTTAAGAATATGAATAGCTGCAGGAAGAACATGAATAAAGATGTTCTCCAGTATGGGTTCGCGTGTGACGATTCGTAGTTCACCTTTGAGCACGGGAAGAGCTGCGTTTGGAAAATGAATAAAGTTTTTCACCAATTTGCATTCGTGTGTGACAAATCGTAGTTCCATTTTGAACTCCAGAATAACTGCAGTCGGAAAATGAAAAAAAGTTTTACTCCAGCATGCAAAAGATATTTCAAATGTCGCACTCGCATCGTTAAATTGTAATATAGGTTTAAATTTTTCTTTTTTTACTTTTGAATGTAGCAATATCTTTGAGGTTATCCATTATAGATAAATGAAACAATGTTACTTTGTTTGAACCACTTGTATATTTGTTTAAAGCCGACGGTTTCTTTTTTTATAATTCAAACACATGACCACGAACAATATAACCTTCGAACGGGGTACCCTTTTTTCTAAAAATTTGTTATAGCTGCAGATGAAATATGAAAAAAAAATTCTCCGTATGCGTAAGCATGTGAAGTTCCCTTTTGAGCACAGTAGTAAATGCTATTGGAACATCAATAAGATTTTTCTCCAGTATGGGTTCGTGTGTGATGTTTTAAAGTTGTCTTTTGAGCACAGGAATAGCTGCAGTCGGGACATAAATAAGGTTTTTCTCCAGTATGGGTAAGCATGTGATATTTTAAAGGGGCCTTTCGAGCACAAGCATAACTGCAGTCGGAACAAGAATGGGGTTTTTCTCCTATATGGGATCACATGTGACGATTCAACGATCCCCTTCGAAAGTTGGAATAGCTGCAGTCGGGACATGAATACGGTTTTTTCCTGTATGGGTTCGCATGTGAAGATTCAAAGATCCATTTTGAGCGCAGGAATAGCAGCAGTCGGGACATGAATAAGGTTTTTCTCCAGTATGTGTTTGCATGTAATGGTTCAAAGTTACCTTTTCAGCACAGGAATAGCTGGAGTCGGAACAAGATAAGGCTTTTCTCCAGTATGAGTACGCATGTGACGATTACACGATCCCTTTAGAGCACAGGTATAGCTGCAGTCGGGACATGAATACGGTTTTTCTCCAGTATGGGTTTGCATGTGACGATTCAATGATTCCTTTCGAGCACAGGAATAGTTGCAGTCGGGACATGAATACCGTTTTTCTCCAGTATGGGTTTGAATGTGACGATTCAAAGATCCCTTTCGAGCGCAGGAATAGCTGCAATCGGGACATGAATAAGGTTTTTCACCAGTATGAGTACGCATGTGACGATTCCACGATCCCTTTAGAGCACAGGTATAGCTGCAGTCGGGACATGAATACGGTTTTTCTCCAGTATGGGTTTGCATGTGACGATTCAAAGATTCCTTTCGAGCGCAGAAATAGCTGCACTCGGGACATGAATAAGGTTTTTCTCCAGTATGTGTTTGCATGTGATGATTCAAAGTTCCTTTTTCAGCACAGGAATATCTGCAGTCGGAACAAGAATACGGTTTTTCTCCAGTATGAGTACGCATGTGACGATTCAAAGATTCTTTTCGAGCACAGGAATAGTTGCAGTCGGGACATGAATAAGGTTTTTCTCCAGTGTGTGTTTGCATGTGATGATTCAAAGTTCCCTTGTCAGCACATGAATAGCTGCAGTCAGAACAAGAATAAGGTTTTTCTCCAGTATGAGTACGCATGTGACGATTCCACGATCCCTTTTGAGCACAGGAATAGCTACAGTCGAGACACGAATAAGGTTTTTCTCCAGTATGGATAAGCACGTGACGTTTTAAACGGGCCTTCTGAGCACAGGAATATTTGCAGTCGGAACATGAATAAGGTTTTTCTCCTGTAATGGTAAGCATGTGTTATTTTAAATTTGTATAATGACGCTGAAAGTGATGTTTCTTTCCAGTATATGTGATTAAGTAGTTGAAATGGAAACATGAATAAAATTTTCAGATATTCAGTATAAAAAGATAATGAATAAAGCTCTATAAGTATGTGACCATAATGAAAACAGAAAATAATTTAATAAATAAATAAACTAATTAAAACAAACAAACATCGATTTTACCTGCAAACTGGGTAATACTCTCAGAGTGCTCTAAGCATTCATTTTTTACATCCTGCAGGTCTATGTCTATTTCCGTAAAAGGAATCCCTCCGCCATCTTCATCTCGGGATTCTGTCTTGATGAAAACAGTCTCTATAGTAATCCTACCTGGAATAACAAAACGACAATACGATGTGCAAAGGCTTATTAAGTGTCACATTATAAAACACGGTGGTTGGGGCCATTTTAATGCTTATTTAAATTCATTATTTTATTTTGTTTTATTTCAATTTGGGAGGGGGATAAGGGATAGGTCTTCCCCAACGGTTTGTTGTGTTAAATGACTTAAAACGGATAACCGGGTTCATCTGATGGAGTATGTTCTTGTCTTGGCGATGCCGTTGCGGAGAGACTCGTTGTCTTCCCCAGCTAGTCTCGTTCGACCCATCGCCATCGCCATCGCCTTCACCGTGGCGGGAAGGATGGATTTCATATGTCCGTCACTCTTGGACTAAGATTCCTACTCATCCCTCATCCTTCTCAGAACTACCTCCCCCTCCTTTCCTTAAAAAGACCCTCTACACAGCATCCCGAAAGACGACATTGAGGGAAATTTCCTGATGGAAATCATTTCATCTACAGTGTGAGGATAATGTTAAACAAAATCCTGCTGGCTTAGGTACCCTTAGCGCGTACAAATATCCAGTGTATAAAAAAATTGTAAATTGAAAGCCCTTCCCGAGAAAGTATTGGAAAGAAACTCCGTTAAAAACTGCAAAGTAAAATAGTTATATTTGAAGATATTAAAATCACGAAACTGATGGAATTAAGATGTTTGGTTTTCCATTCTTAAGAATCTTTAGAAAGAGTGTCTAGTACATACTCAAGAATTCGTTATTCGATTGACTTTAACATTAAAGTCAATCGAATAATGAATTCCAAAACCACAAGTTTACGCCAAAATACAAATTTACTGCCATCTAATAATACATGATACGTACATTATCTTATAATCCCACATTAT
Source organism: Limnephilus marmoratus (assembly GCA_917880885.1). NCBI lineage: Eukaryota > Metazoa > Arthropoda > Insecta > Trichoptera > Limnephilidae > Limnephilus > Limnephilus marmoratus. The sequence goes on from OU862913.1 coordinate 45,274,242, forward strand.
TTTTGAAGTAGAAAAGTGAGATGATTAAGTTAAATGATAAATATTATGAGGCAACAATTTGAAGAACAACGAACTGTAACTTGTAATGTCCGCAACATTGTTAAACGTTTTTTAGTTCGATAGTTTCTTGTGGAGCAAAGTGAAATAAAAGACGAAGAAAATGATCGGTCAGTGTCTGTCGGCATTGCGTCCTGTATCCCACCCAGGAGTCGTGAGCTCAATTCCTCGGCTGGCTTAGTCCTCCATCTCGAGACAAGCTACATTTTCAGCTTACTGTGGTGGTAGTTGGAGATTTTCAAATTACTGTCAGTTTATCCGTAACTCGGGAAAATTTGTCTTGACGACAAGAGGGGCAGCGGCTGTCCTGACTGCTTCGTCTGAAACTTCGCTGTGATAATATTCGTGATATGGTACTTCCACACCAAAGCCAATCTTTCAACTCCGAACTTAGTTTGGAGTTGGAAGGTTGGCCGATCGTGTGGTGGCTGTGGCCTACCCTCCAACCCCGAGTTCAGAGTTCAAAATGGCGGACATCGAACAGCTGTAGCTACGCTGTATCTTATATCAGTTGCCTATAATTATTACGCACGTATACTTATATACACAACATGTTTTTAAACAATTGTTATACCATTCTCCGTAATAATATTGTCATTTTAATAGTACGCGGCACGCGCTTCTTGATCGCCTGCCGTTCGCAGACTGATGTGTGGACAGCTGCGGCAGGCTGGTTCGTGTGAGTTGGCCCAGTGGCGTAGCTAGCATGGGTGGCACCCGGGGCGGAAAAGGCGGTGTCACCCCCCCCCCCCCCCATTAATTTTTTTTTGAGAAATTTAAAACACAAATTTTGACTTCCTTAAATATAAAAAAACATTTCTAGCTAGTTAAATATGTAAAAAAAAATGTTATCCTCAAAACTAAAACACTTTTAAAAGCACTAACAGAATAACAGCTTTTTCAACAATCGATAGGTGATAATTAACTTCGCGAGTTCCCGTCAATCACAATGTGTGAAAGAAATTAGAATGACACAAGGGAAAAGCGAGGAATATTTCACGGGAATCCCCAATAAATCAATAGTAAGAGCTAAGAACGAAAATAATATAACAGAATTTTTGGGGAATGCTGACCGACCGACCCATATAGCTACAAATAACAGAGTTCCGAGTGGAGTCTTCAATTCTAATATGCTGCAAAAATCTGAAGAAAATTATTTGCTGTCATGAAAACATAATAGCCAATACCTAGGTTAAAACCAGTTTTGTGTTCAGAGTGTAACGATAAAATTTCAATCGTGAAATAGTAAAGGGGGCGTTCAAGTATAAAATAACGCAATTATTGAAAAATTTTGACCCTCTCTCCCCCATGCAACGCGCCGTTACATTTTTCTGCACATCCCTCCCCCGAAACGTTACGTAACATCCAAGTGACTATTTTTACCTAAAAGTCTCAAATAAATTGCGCAAAGTACTGGAAAGTCGCTTAAATACCTTTTTCTTGTTTTAATCGCGTTTGCGGTAAAAATAAAACAAGAGATTTCAAACTCGCAATAGGTCCATGCGTATATTGTTTATTTTATTGTTTTAAATTGTAATTCATAAACAAATTGTTAACATGTTATTATTTTTATCGGCCTTTCATTTCTTCTGGATCTCCACAACTTAATACTGTCTTAGCTTTAATACACCTACAACACATGTTTCGTTTTACATTAGCTACACTGGGGAGGCCCTGAAGAAACTAATTTTACAAAGGTTTCCATATGGAGCAACACTTTACTCCACTATGATTCATAAGCCTACTCAGAGTGGAGTAAAACCTTTTTCATGATCTGAATGCAGTTATACAAGTCCTCAAAACGAAGATTCAAAAGTCCACAGTATGATTCACAGAAGAGAAAAACCTTTTTCATGTCCTGATTGTAACTATTCGTGTTCTCAAAAGGGATACATAAGAAGTCAGTTGCTGACTCAGTGTGGAGAAAAACCTTTTTCATGTTCCAACTGCAACTATTCATGTACTATGAAGAGAAATCTAAAAATCACACGTTTACCGACAGTGGAAAAAAACCTATTTCATGTCCTGACTGCAACTATTCTTATTCTCGAAAAAATAACTAAAACGGCACTTGCTAACTCACATTGATGAAAAACCTTTTTCTTGTCCCGACTTTAACTATTCATGCGCTACAAAACTGTATCTAAAAATTCACACCTATCTACCTGCCTTGTTTTTCAAACCGGTCTTTCAGCACTATTAAACACGCTAACACAATAATAACTTCTTCACTAATTCACGTTAGTCCATAGATAACAATTCACTTGACGAGTCTACGTTAATCACAATATACGAACGAAATTAGAATGACACAAGGAATATCTCAGGGAAATCCCCGACTGAGCTAGGAACGAAAAAAAACATTTTTCGGGAATCCCCGACCAATCCAGCCATAGAGCAAAATAACAGTCAGTGATAACGTGTAAAATATTTTTTACGGCAATTTTGCATTTTCGTAAGTTTTTTCTCCACGTTCGAGTGTCACCCCCTCCTCGGGTGGCACCCAGGGCGGTCCGCCCCCCCCTCGCTACGCTACTGAGTTGGCCGTCGGGATCGCCTCGATGGCGATCACGGGCCAACTCAAACTCCAACTTTCCAACTCGAACTTCCAACGCACGAACACCCCTCCACACGATCGTCCAAACGTTTAAAGTTGGAACGTTGGCCGCAGTGTGGGCTTAGCTTACCAATAAACTTACTAGTTGGCTGAACCCTCTCAGCATACTGCAAACATTCCTCCTTTACATCCGGTAGATGTATATCTATATCCATACACGGCATCTCCTCTGCGCCTTCTCTCTGGGACACTGGTTCCGTCTTAATGGAAACATTCTCTGGGTTCAGAAGTTCCATGGCACTGCTGTGATAGCGTCCTGTTATGTGATGGTTATTGATCTCACCTAATAATAAATTATAACTGTAATAAAACAGGAACTCATTAGTCCAATTTGATTCGTTATAAAGGAGTTTCAAATAGATTGCAGATGGAAAAAAAATCAAACCCCTTGGCGATTTAGCACCATTGAGGTGATTTCTTTCAGGCGCTGTATACATTATAATCAAGACCTAATATAATATGTACTTAATTAAAGGTAAATAAGCATTATTAAGGATCTTTGGTCTAACTAACGTAGTCAGTATAGCAAAAGAGCGTAGTGCAAGACGAAGCTCGGCGGTCGACTTCAAAATGTTGAATAAACGTCAATAGAAATACTCGAAATTAAAAAATGAAACTTTCATCTTACAAAAAATGTAATGGTTATGGAAATAATCTCAAATAGAATAAATATGAATTTATTTTGAAGTTTATACAATTTTTCTTAACCAAATAACCTATTTTGTGTACGTAAATATTTGTTTCTTGTAGTTAATTGTTGAAAAAAAATGTTTTAAGGAAATACAAACTTTCCTGGGTTACGAATAATGCAAAAATGTTTGAAAAACCCTTATTACCACCACACTAAGCGCAAAATGTTGCTTGTATCGTGATTCAATTCAATTCATTTCAATTTATTCATTTTTAAAACGTTACCTTCAAAATAAAATTTCAATGTGTTTTAAAAGACATTAAGTAATAAGATTCAAACCGATTTAAATAATTTATACATCAAAGAAGCACAATCATACTAACAGCAACAAAGCTTGTCGTCTGAATTGTGCTTCGTTGATATTAAACATATCGATAGTCGAAGTGATTCTATTTAAAAACAAGACAGCTCTCCCGAATGGCATAACCATTGGCAAGTTAGTTCTGCAAGCCGGAAAATAAAACAATCAATGCTGTCGGTGAAGGAGATAACCACCAGGAACATAGAAACTAACGCTCTCCATGATAGCCGAGTTTTCGAACCTTCCACGAATCAGTCTGATGAAATGTGTTACAATGAGCACATCCCTTCACACCAAGCCTTGCCCAAGAGAAAGTGGGTAGGGTAGAGCCACGGGTAGTAGCCATACTCCCTCAGGTAAAGAAAGTGATAGAGGACTAAGCCAGCCGAGGACGCGATGTCCGGATGGGTTCCAAACGCGATGCACACTCAGCCACTGGCCAGTCAAATGAAGTGTTATTTCCATAATCTGTGCTTAAACGTGTAATCATTTGTTGGGTGGGGGTCACTGCGATCGATTGTGTGATTTTACTTTTACGAAAACAGAAATTGACCAATCAAATGGTTGGATCTACGCAAGCAATATTTTACGACACGATATCTGGAATACATACAATCTATTATATTTTCTACAGAAATGGATGCTTAAGAATCACACTGGCCACATTTTGCGATGCATACAGGTTACTCGTAATTTAATATTCACTTGAAATTCCAGATTTAAAATCACAACAATCGGAACTTTAGCCGTCTCGTTTCTTGACAGCTAGGCCATAGATGTTTGTTAAAATAGATAGTCAGTTTACTAAATATCCATTACGGTAGGTACTGGCGTATAAAATAATCAAATATTTCCAATGTTTTGACGTCGCCCATATTTTACAATGTCGCCTCATTTTACTGGTACATACAAAATTACAAACTATAAAAACTTAAATATTAGAGATGGTTCAACTATGGATTTGGGAAGAGTATGATTTCCGTGACCCCGTGATTTAACCATGTAATCAGATAGAACAACTCAAAAGAAGACGAAAATAAAGAATAAATTTTTTAAAAATTTATAAAAATATCCACTTTCGTCTCATTTTGTGTTGTTCTACCTGAATACATGGTCAAATCGCGGGGTCACTGAAATCGCACTCTCCCCATGGACTTGGCCGACTAACCGACGAGACGAATAGTCGGCGCTGATATAACCGACTACTCGGAAATGCCGATCATTGGTTTCGGTTAAATTCCGGCACGTTTGGGAACCTTAGTTTTATTTTGTTTGTCATTTTAGAAGATAATGTTTCGTTTTTTGGGTTTTAGAAGAAATGCTTAAGTATAAAAATTGATGGATCAAATTTTAAAATATATTAGTTTCATTGACTACCTAAATGAGTCCTATAATTTCAATACTTATCCGCTACATCAGATTTTTTGATGAAATGATCTGAGTATGACATCTTGTTAACATTTTTGCGAGGAACAAGACTAACCTAAAATTGAATTTCATAACCTCCCTTATCATGACCAAAAACCATTTTGAAACTGCGAGTGAGAAACAAAACCCTCATATCATTCAAGAAGTTACCATCAAAATCCGCTATATCCGAATTCAACCAATCACGAGCAGTCATTTTGCCAAGATGGCGGATGTAGAAACACGCCCCTCAGGTCAGTTGAGTTTCAAAAGCCTTTATATTCATATAAATCACGAAGTGAGTATTAAAATCCGCTATATCCATTTTATTTATCAAAATTACTTAAATATTTCTAGATGTATATTGAAAAATGAACATTTTTCTAATGTATATTACTCCAATTCATTACATAAAAAGGAAAAATGTAATTTTTTATTTACGCTAGAGATGTGACAGTTTTTTGCGGTTTTCTCCGAATCAGTGAAAGTTGATTTGGCGGATATAGAAATTGAACGACTCTAATCAGAAATTATAGTTTGATTGTAAAATCACCCCAAGGTCATTATGTGTAAACATTACATCCTGCTACATAATATAAGGGAACGTACCCATACTACGCGACACACTTTTACGACACACTTACGGGGGACCTGGGAAAAATACTTACTTCTTAATATAACTTCACATACTTAGACAGAAATCAAATACCTACCAACAACTTCTAAACTTTTCTTAAAATCATCTCAATCTTACTAAACCAAAAATCTACGGATGGAAAATACCTGTACAAACATGTTAGAATTAAGAAATCTATTGTAAATACTCAATTTTAACCTACATAATTAATTTTAAAAATGCATTTTAAGCTACCAGTTTTAGAGAAACGGTCGGCACAATAGGCGGCCAACAGAAAGCCGGCCTTTATATACTTACGGGCAAGGTCAAACCTCCCACCCCTAATTTGTACCACGTGATCACTTTTTAGCCCAAATTGGGGTATATAAGGAAGCACCTTTTCAACAATAAATCAGTTCATCTTTACCAGTCAACTCGTGTTACTTATTTCTTCGGAAGTTTTTTATCACGCAACTGCCTCCCGCCGACCTCTGCCTGTCTTCAGTCCTGGTGCCCAACACTCTTCAAGAAAGCCGGCCCTACTTTGGCAACCGCCAAGCACCAGGATCAGGCAGAGGATTAGGCACATCCAGTGTCCTTCACTCATCAGGCACTGGGTGCACGGGAGGTCAGTTCTTATTATTTTTAACCATCATTCATCCTGTTCGTGCACTGAAACCCGGTACTATTTTTCAGTTCTTGTGAAGACGCTGATACGTCTGTTACATTTGTCTTTATTAATATGGCGCTTGCTGCGTAACGGCTAGAATGCATGCATATCTATAATTACAACTGGAAAAACAATTTATAAGCTAGTGGAAAAAATATGAAAGATTTAAAGATTGACTACGTGATAAAAACCTAAGCCCCCCGCCTCCCATTGTGGCCAAGCGTGGTATTTTGAAGATCCCTCCCCCGTAAACGGGTCACGTAGTATTGGTACGTGCCCTACCCCAACCGACATGTACATTGTAGGTACCTATTAAAGGGATTCCATATGGCGCGGCGCAGGGCCGTATTAACACTTTTCATAAATATAGGCCACTTCATTTGCGCCGCCCCTTCCTACTTCTTAGAAGTTCCCCTATCATAATCACTCACTTGTAGTCTGCCTGCAGGTGACACACGATTTTCAAAATAAATATTCAAATATAGTTTAAGTAGGTATTCAAAAATGAAATAAACGAATGAATTATTCATAAAAGTAAAAGTGTAACATGAAACAAGAACAATTTTTTACGGGATTTTTTATTAACAAAATCATCTATAATAGCTTCTTAGTTTAAGGTATTCATATCTGCTTCTATGCATAGAAGAGCCAAAGAGTAGGTAATGTTTTTCTTGCAATAATGCAGACCTTTGGTATTTTTCTTTACTCGCTTTAAACAGGAAAAAATCCTTTCTCCAGAACTTCTTTCTTTAATTTGAGAGGCGGGAATGGGTACCGCCGCCTCGGGAACCTTTATTGGATAACCAACACTTTTCTGCCATAGATCACCCCAAGTGGTTCGCTACTTTTGGTGATTTAGCAGGGGTGCCCGGGTTCATGGGGTGAGGTTTGTCTAGGTCTTGGAAGCGGATGACCAGGACACACTGAACCCCAGATTCCTACCCACTTTTCCTAAACTCTTTTCCTTCCCAGAACTCTCCTGTCCTTCCTTTCCTTAAAAAACCCTCCAGACAGCAGACATAGGCCCGAAGATGACATAGGCCCTGAGGGAAATAATTTCCCTCAGGGCCTCCTGTGTGGAGCTCATGTAAAAAAAAAAAAACAATTCGTGGCCGGAATGCAAAGTGCGACGCGGAGAGCTATATCCAAGTTTGGGTAAAGGTTGCACAGAGATTGTTTCCTCAAAAACTTTCCTTGAAAAGATTCATTAATGATGTAGATTCAGGTTTCTCTGCCGTCTTATTAGGGGAAATGTGATCTTGAAAGTGTACACATTCCTGAACTATATCGTATTCTAAATCATTGCATAATATTGCACAAGAGACTGAGCTTTTTCTGAGACACTTTGGGTTGAAAGATTACCCATTTTTATAAAAACGAAATTTTTTCTTTGAAGTTTATATTCACATTATGCCTTCTCTCTAGTTCAGCTCTCAGTCGGGAGGTTGTTTCAATATCCTCATTTGATGTTTCGTCTATAAAGTTTTTTCTTTTAGGGTCGTCTTACTTTTAATGTCGCCATGATATTGCTAAAGTGCGCTCATTTCAGTTGCACTTTCATTGAAATAATCAAAGTTTTCTCGCTCTGCTATAATAAACCCGAGAGGAGATCCATAAAAATTAGATACCGTCAGTACATCTAAATATGAGCTCTGAATCTGAGCACTCACTTTATTCAGTCTTTCCAAAATAGCATTCTAAAATACGATTAGTAACCAAATAAAGGTAGCCCACTGCCCAAGCATTTTTTGTGAACTATTTGCACCATTATCGCACAACGCTATCCGCGGTCCCGTGCGGGATCACTGGGCGTCTAAAGGTTCCTGGGGTGAAATGGGTGTAGAGGCTTCAAAACATTATTTTTTTTTCATAAAAAACTATAAGAATGGTAAATATTCAAGTGAAAGATACTCTCAGTATCGCCCTGGTGTAAGACCACCGCTCAGAATTGAAACGTTGCTTGAAATAGCTTTAGCCGTGTTTGGTGACCAGATCTGAATAACCAGGTACTTCCCCACCTTCCTCTCCCCTATCTCCTTCCCTTCCCCTCTGCCTTCAGCCTCACAACATATCCCATTTGGGGATGCCGTAGTCTCACTCGCTCCAGATGGGAGCAGTTGGGACTCTTATGCGATATTTATGTAAAAAAAAAAAAATGGCAAAAATTTTTTACAAAATAATAATTAATAATCATACTAAATTTTAACATTATTTATCAAAAAATATTAATTTTCTATTTTTTTGTAAGGAATGAGAATCAAATAGAGGAAAAACTTATAAAAAAAGTAAAAAATTTAGAAAAATTGATTTCGGATGAAAATTGTGACCTCCAGACATAAATTGTCCAGCCGGATGGTGACTTACAATACTCGGCAGCTGATATCCTTCGTTATTTTTTGAGGAAAATATTTGAAAATCCTAGAATATGTTTTTGAATATATGCGTAAAAGGACCTCAAGATATAAATAAAAAATATGTATTCCTTACGTGTTAAAAAAATTCATGAAAATCACTAAAAATACGCCGTCCTACTCCTATTTTCCCTCGTGCGCCGCGTGCAATAAAGGTGGCCCATTGCCAAAGCATTTTTTGTGAAATATTCGCACCACAAGCACCGGTCCCCTACGGGACCACTGGGCGTCTAAAGGTTAATAGATAGAAAACTCTATCTATCCACAGTTTTTTTTTGTTTAAAATCGTACACATACTTAGCTGCTTACCAAAGCGATCGGGCGCCGCCCTCTGGCGTCGTCAGAGTTGTACTCAGAGTCGGGTTCTTAAACTTTAAGCGAATAGTCGCTAGGGTAGTCATACTGTCGAATAATAACTTTTATATTGTAATAGGAATATAGTAAGTTGGGCTCAACTCGGAAAACCGAAATCTGAGCTTACTTTTGACAAAAATAATATATTTTTGTTCGATCAGCGCAATGCACAATAATAAATTATAATTAATTTTGTATTCACGTGAGTTACCAAAGATGATTTTGGTGTCCAGTACACTACTTCAATGATAATAAACCCATTTTGTTTATCTTTGTCTATGACTCCATTATTGTCTATTGTTGTGCACATAACCTCACTATTATTGACATGTGCTTTCGTCAATGGAATCTTCTCGCCCTGTTTTTAAATTATTCTTATTATACATAATATCCTTTACTGTGTTTAATCCACGCACTTAAATTATTCCCATGTCTTGTGTCATCTTGAGTCCAATGCCTGTTATAGTAACTGTTATTTGTGAGTTCTATGCGGATATTTTGTTACCCGAGTAAATCACGCTGTTCGTATTAATATCAACAATGACGACCATTTTCTGAACTGTTTTTGATCAAGTCAACAACTTTAATCTAGATACAACCAAATCAACTCGATACAGTTTTCAGTTTACTGTTCAGTCAACGGAAACCAAATAATACGCAAAGTTTGCGCACGATTACACCCAAATTAAAGAAAGATTTATCACAGCAGTGCCATGGATCTTCTTAACCCAGAGAAAGTTTTTATTAAGACGGAACCAGTGTCCCAGGAAGAGGAAGAAGATGGAGGTGAAACGTTAAATACAGATGTAGAGATGGCCCTCCTGGATGTGAAGAAGGAACGTTTGCAGCATACTGAGACTACTCCCGCAGCCAGTAAGTTCTATTGCATAATATGTTAAATTAAGATGTCAGTGATTTATGTCTGCTGAGGAAAGTTTCTCAGCCAAGACAAATACTTATTTACGGCGCAACCTCTTGGCCACCATTATTTTTTTCGGTTTTACCTTTAAGATTTTTGCTTACCGGAAATTGTAGTAATTCTATTCACCTTTGTAGAAATTACATGGGTTTATTTTTATTTTTATATTAACTCCACACAGGAGGCCCTGAGGAAAATAATTTCCCTCAGAGCCTATGTCATCTGGGATGCTGTGTGGAGGATCTTTTTGAGGAGAGGAAGGAATGAACATTGGTATTGAAGAGACCCATGTTGTAGGAAGGAGGAAACACAGAGGCCGGCAAATCGTTCCACAGCCGAGCTATTGAACACAAGAACTAGTCGAAGAAACGACCTGTTCTCATGTGACAGATGTCAGCTGTGTACAAATATTGGGCACGCGTTTGGCGTGTTTCCCGACCATGCACCGGTGCCGAAGGGATCAATGATGCTAGTTCCTCGGAGCATCTTCCATTGTAATACCGTTAGAACAAGGATAGCATTCCCACCCGACGCCTGTGCTCTAAAGATTGCAATCCTTCTGTAAAGATGGGAGAATCTATCAAACGGACCGCCCGTTTCTGCACAAAGTCGAGGGTATTTTTCAGGTATTTTGGAGTTCCAGACCAGAGGTGGCTGCCAAATTCAACCGCGGGGCGCACTTGTGATTTGTTCAGGGTTAGCAGTTGTGTATTATTAAAGTATCTGCGGGCCCTGTACTGTACGCCCAGTTTTTGGGAGGCTAACTTTACTCTGGCTTCGATGGAGCCCCCATACCTGAGCTGGTCACTTAGGGTTACACCAAGCATATCAATGGAGGGCCTGTTCGGAAGATTGCTTCCGTTGAAAGAGACTAGATTTTCATTTTGATCCCTTTTAGACATAATCAGACAAGATTTTGAAACATTAAATTCAACGAGATTATTTTTACCCCAAGAGTAGTTTTTACACTCTCGAGGTAACCATCCATTTTTTGCTTCAAAGCCCTATGAGCTGTTGGAGTTTGTGAGCCCTTTGGGGGCCTGTCAAACAAAAAGCTATCATGAACTGTACTGTAAGTCGGCAATCCACGTACACAAGGATGCGGGAAGTCCGTAAGAAGGCAGTTTGTTGACAAGTCCTCGGTGCCAAACCCGGTCAAAGGCCTTGGAAATGTCCAGTGCAACCGTTTGGGTCTCACCGAAACGTTCCAGGCATCGCCCCCAAACATGCGTCACATACGCAAGAAGATCACCGCACGAGCGGTTCCGCCGGAATCCGTATTGACGGTCGTTAATAATTTTGTTCTTCTCGAGGTATGTGAGCAGTTTGCCGTTGATCACACGTTCCATCACCTTAGACAGATCTGATGTGATCGCTATGGGGCGGTAGTTGGCCGGGTTGGAGCGGTCACCCTTCTTTGGAATAGGATGGATAACCGCTTTTTTCCAACCAGAGGGCTCAGAGCCAGTCTTCAGGGACATTTTAAAAAGCTTCGTCAAAATTGGAGCTATTTCTGCAGCGCACCTCTGCAGTACCAGGGCAGGTATTCCGTCAGGCCCACTAGCTTTATTAACATCAAGCCCTCGTAAAACATGGAGTACTTCCCGATGCCGGATCCTCAGCTTTTTCATACGAAATCCGCAGTGAGGAACCGACGTCGGGACAGCACCGTGGTCATCGAGGGTTGAGTTATCCGCAAACATTTTACCTAATAAGTTAGCCTTTTTCGGTGGCGGTGTTTGCTAGTGAGCTGTCAGGTCTGGTAAGAGGTGGCAGACTGGATTTGAGCCCGCAAGCGACCAGAATTGCCTGCTGCCATGCGGGCATGCAGTCAGCTTTCTGCTGATCTGCAGGTCGTGCTCGAATTTTGACCTATTTATGATTCTCTTGGTTTCCTTTGCCATTTTGTTGTAAGCTGTTCTGTCTTCGGATGTTCTAGATGTGTTGTAAGCTCGGTAAGCCGCGTTTTTTCGTCGCGCTGCTTTAGCGCATTGTCGACTGAACCACGGCTTTGAGCCTACACCAGATTCCTTAACAGTAGATTAAATGAAGCCATCCATCGCGGATGTGATGACTTCGCCAATTTCCTGGGCACTTCTTGAGGGATCCGAAGTCTGAAAACAGACAGCTGACTACGGAAAGCATTAAAATGTGCCCGCAGATCGAACCAATCTGCTGACCTATAGTGCCACACTTTTTTCTTCAGCCTCTCGTTTGGTGGTCTGAAGTTTACAGGGATTGATGTCGTCACCAGGCAGTGGTCGGACGATCCTAAAGGCGCTGTGACATCAATCTTGTAACCGTGTGGCACAGTAGTTAAAAATAGGTCTAACAGATTGGAGTTACATGTGTTGTTGTTTATTGTCAATAGATAATAATATATTTCTCTCGATCTCTTCTATTTTCGATCTCGATTTTCTTCTATTTTCAAACTTAAAGAATATTCCTAGTTTACTTAAAAATATTTTATTCGCTTTGACTAGGTATTATTGTATCTGAATGATATTCTGGCTTGTATTTTTGTCACTTGAAATTATGATTATTTTATCTGTGAAAAGGTGCATCGTATAATTTTTAGTCAAAAGTCATAATTCTGATTTTCAAAAGCTATGTTACTGTTTTTATTTGCAGAAGATCCTCATAGTAGGTCTTATTTTTTATTGTGAAGAAAGCTTATTCATCTGAAAAATATATCATTACATAGTATAAAGTGAAGTCGCTGAAAATGTATGTGCGCATAGATCTTTTAAACTACGCAAAGGATTTTCATGCGGTTTTTGCCGATAGATAGAGTGATTCAAGATGAAGGTTTATATGTATAATACATGCTTATTATAGTAGAAAAAAGCTGATAAATTCAAATATTCAATTCAGGCAGCGGGCAGCTGGCAAACGGGTAGTGTGGATTTTATAAAGGTTGGGTAATGGCGTTGTGTTTCGTTAGCCACAGAAACGTGTGGCCGGGTCTGCTAGTTGAAATATAAAGTATTTTCATACTCCCTAAATTATATTATATTATGTTTTATAAAATTATAGAGAAAAACGTTTCAAATCTTACGCATCTAATAAACAATCAATAATACTGGTTAAATTTGTGTTTATCAGCTGTGTGAAATTTAAAACACGTTTATAAGTAACGGGGTAAATGTTAACTATCCTGCAAACAAACTGTTTCGTTTGGAAGTTTAGCGGGTTTTATACTTAGACGTAATAATGACACTTAAGTAGGTAATTTGAATTTTAAAATTGTTTGATTAGATCTTGTTATTATTATTATTATTTTATTCACGCTCAAAACACACTTTAAAAAATTAAAACAAATTGTACTAGGTAGATTACAGTTAGTAATAAGTCATTCAGTAACCGGAATTGAAAAATATTGCATTTTAATGGTTATTTTGTTACCTTTAAAAACACGAAATGTCATTTCTCAAGGAACGCCTTGTTGCTAATTATGACGGCAAACGTCTCGCGTGATTTTTCGTGTTTATGAAACACAACAAAATACTTAATGATTAATACGCATTATTTAATCATTTCCGAAGATTGCAATTCGTACTTATTATTGTCTGAGAGAAAGTGATTTGTTCTTTTAAAAATGCGTATTTCATCGTCGTCATTAAGAGGACATAGGTAGAGAAAACCAGAAATATGTCATTTTCAAAAAAGTTTTTAGACGTATTGACTCTTTTCCACAAAAAATTATAAATGGATTTCGAAAGATTGTTCTTTTATCTAGCATAGTTATGTAATAAATTTTTTGAATTTTTTTTAATTTTTAGTATAATAAGGTTATTCCATAGGTCGTTGGCAGATTTGTTAAATTTTCAAAAAAGTTTTTGTATTATACCACACCCATTTCAAATAATATAATCATGCAGTAAAACAAATCAATACATTATCTAGCAAAGTTATGTCTTAGAATTTTAATTTTAGTTTCAATAAAATCATTAAAAAAATATGTACGTACATGTGTTTCTTGACGAAAATTGGTCCATTTGTGTATTTATTTGCGCACTTATAAACTAATATATTTCACATTTTTTTACATACTTATTGTGCTAAGACATTATTGACAAATCATAAATAAGTTTGACCGAAAAATAATTTTGGGAAGCATTTAATTTTAATTAATTAACAGCTTGGCATTTCACGATTTTATCATAGCGCCGAAACACAAAATTTCGCAGTTCATTACGGTCCGAAACGTGGCCAGACGAGGACGTGTCCACGTCGCTCTGAATCACAACAGTTTGAAATAATATTTTGGAAACGAAATTGTAAATACATACGAATTCCTTGTTTCACGTTCGTAAAATCTACAGGGTTGACCGAATTTCATTTTCATTGAATATTTTTATGCAAAAAGTTTTATATTTAAAAATAAATGTTTTTATTTGTCCCTTATTATACGATACAAAAAACAAGAGTCCCAAATGCCCCATTTTTTAAAAGTAAAACTTCTTTACGCATGCTCGACACATGGGGTTAACTGGTGAATCGTTACGAAAAGTGGTGATTGTTACGAAAAGTGGTGCTGGTTACAAAAAATGACATGCGACCGGTAATCGATGCGAACAGTGATCAATTGCTAGGCGGGTCGGGCTCGCTTGTTATTCGTGTTATTGTTATATTGTTAATGGACTATTTGTCCGTAAATAAATAAATAAATTATATACAGCGGGTACCCGGCATGCGTTGCAAGGCTGGGGATGGGGGATGGGGATGGGGATGGGGATGGGGATGGGGATGGGGATGGGGATGGGTATGGGGATGGGGATGGGGATGGGGATGGGGATGGGGATGGGGATGGGGATGGGGATGGGGATGGGGATGGGGATGGGGATGGGGATGGGGATGGGGATGGGGATGGGGATGGGGATGGGGATGGGGATGGGGATGGGGATGGGGATGGGGATGGGGATGGGGATGGGGATGGGGATGGGGATGGGGATGGGGATGGGGATGGGGATGGGGATGGGGATGGGGATGGGGATGGGGATGGGGATGGGGATGGGGATGGGGATGGGGATGGGGATGGGGATGGGGATGGGGATGGGGATGGGGATGGGGATGGGGATGGGGATGGGGATGGGGATGGGGATTTTTTTTTATTGTAAATAATTTTTATGTTTATATCGCACAAGAGTCCAACAGCTCCCAAGGGAGGGAGGTTGAAGAAGAGTTGGGATGAGGTGGAGGGGGTGGCTGAGGGGGGGGTAAAGGAGGCGGGGATTGGAGGGAGGGTATGAGGGGGGGGGTGGTTGAGAGGGGGTGGGCGGGTAGACCTTTTTTATATCCATTTTTCGTATTACAAAAATAACAAACACGAGAATCGAGTATGGGTACCACCACCACCCCGGGAACCATTTATTAGAAGTTACTTCCTGTTAAACAGTGTTTTTTATTTTATTTTATTTATGTTTATTTAGGAAGCATACAGTTGTGTATAAAATAGTTGTACATAAAATAGTGAATATAATTTAAACCAGTTATGTTCCATTTATAATATTTAGTTGTTAATGGTTAATGATTATGTGATTATGAATCAAGTGATAATAGGCCACTTGCATGGATTTCATAACGACTTATCCATTATTTGGGCCCGTGACATCACTACATGAAAATGTCCCGTTTCCGAAAATGTTCATATTAATTTTGTAAAATTTCATACTATTTTTTTTTTATATGGGATTTCAGGCGATTTTTTTGAATTTGACATTTAACGTTCTCTAGATTTATTGTTTGTTCTCTGCGAACTTATCATTTGATTTGACAGATGTTATGAAGAGAACCCTGTACATTTTACGCTGTCTGTACGTGTTTTAGAGGTATAATGGTAGTGGTGCTGATTTTAATAAAATCAAATTTTATAATTTTCTTATTATTATTATAATTTACAAGTACAAGTATATTACACTGTATTTAGTAATATAGACGCTGTACATTATAATTGATTTATGATCAATAAGATGTATCAAGGAAAAAAATATTTATGAGATGTAATATTTTTGGTATGCCTCGTTATTCTCCTGTGCCATTTCTTGTGGAAAACGTTATTTTTTTTTAAATGTTTTTCGACCATGTAATTATCATTTTTTCGCACCCATAAAATTATGTCGCGTCTTTCCGGTTTATAAAAAATGGTCTGATTTTTCGGATTGAAATTTTCAAAAAATCCCCAGGGTTTCAAAAATACGATTAAAAAATACAGAATGTCTTAGAATATTTGCCTAAACCGGAAAAAAATAAAAAAAAATGTGATGCAATTGGCCTATTAAACAATTATAGTAGGTATATGGTGTAAGCACGTTGTAAAAAAATATCAAAAAATAGTTACACATTCAATAAATACTGTAAAATTTCTGTTTTGTACTATTACTAATAAAAAATGTCATTAACGGACTGCGAAAGAGAGGCCAGACATCATGCGCTTGAAATTCCCGTCAAAATGACAGTTTTAATTTGTGATTGTGTAATTCAAATTGTGTTTTTGTTAATAATTTCTGTTCTAATGACTAAGTCACTATTATATTAGTCTATTATCAATATATTTCATATTATTTTCCGTTTTAATCTATTAATAATGCCATTGTGCACACGAATAAATATTTCAAAATGAGACATTTTTTACAATCCAACTGAATATTACTCGGTTAATTTAGTTAAAGTACAATTAAAAAACAAAATATTTAAAAATTATAACAAATTTATTATTCATGTCTATATTAAATCATCTACTTTATACCTACTGTGTTTACGCATTTCATTTGTATATATTTATGTTTATGTACTTCGATGTACAAATTACAAATAACTGCCTACTACTAATTAAAATTCTGGAAACGAGAATTCAACATCTTTACCTGACCCATACTGTAGCCAGCCCTAGCTCCGCGTGTTATGGTCCTAGTAGATACGCGAAACCAAGCTTGCTGCGGAACGAAATCTAGTTCCAAAAACGTCCGCTCACGACCGCTGATGTGTGAGCGCTATAGTCGGAACCGAAATTATGATTTGCTGGTATGACAGTCTTAACATGGCGATCCTTAAAAAATGACATTTCGCGTTTTTTAAATTTAAATAAAATGTATTTAAACGCAATATTTTTCAATTCCGGTTACTGAATTACTTATAACTAACTATTATCTACCTAGTACAATTTGTTTTAATTTTTTAAAGTGTGTTTTGAGCTTGGATTCGATAGGGAAATATTTACCTTATTTCTACTTATTTTAAGTTGGATGGGGGCGAATCAATCACTTTTTTGATGTCTTACTCGGTATATGTCTCCACATGTCAATATTGTTATTTTATTATTCCAGGTATCATTCATACAGAGACTGTGACTATAAAAGTGGAACCATTTTCCCGAGAAGGTGATGGAGGAGGGATTCCTTCTACGGAAATTATCGTAGACCTTAAAAAGGAATGTTCAGAGCAATCTGAAAGGATAACCCAGAGAACAGGTAAAACAGATTTTGGTTTGTTAAATTCTCTATTTATGCCCTCCTAATTATTTTTTTATTTTATTTTTATTTTTGTTTTTTTTTATTATTTATTATTTATCTTTTCACATATTCGAGTACTCTAGTACTACTCTTCCATGGAAGCATTATTGCCTGTTATAATTTTACTTATCTTTTTCAGACTTATTGACAAATCTAAGGACGCATCCTCGGAAAAAACTACTCTCTTGTCCCCATTGTGACTTCTCCTGCCCTCGGAAGTCAACGTTAGAAGCACACTTGCGCACCCATACAGGACAAAAACCTTTCTCATGTTCCGACTGCAGCTATTCATGTTCTCAAAAGGGAAATTTAAATGCTCACAAGATGACTCACAGTGGAGAGAAACCCTTTTCATGTTCTGACTGTAACTATTCTTGCTCTACACAAAGCTATTTAAAAGTTCACAAGATGACTCATAGTGGAGAAAAACCTTTTTCATGTTCCGACTGCAGCTATTCATGTTCTGTTAAAGGTTACTTAAAAAGACACATGCTGACTCACAGTAGAGAAAAACCTTTTTCATGTTCATACTGAAGTAATTCACATTTTTAAAAGTTACAATTTAATATCCACTAGCTGACTCACAGCAGTTTCTCAAATTCTCATTAGGGACACATATATTGTTCTAAAACAATTATTACATTCATAATATAAGATTTAAAAATATGTTGCTGCCCAATAACCAATGTCCATGTGGTGAAAAAATAATGACAAAAAAATATCAGAACGGTGTACCAATAAATTGTATGGTTAGTAGAAAAAATTAAATATAAGATATAACAAAAAATAAGGCAAAGTAATCGCACGTACAGGTATGGCTAGAAGATTTTTTTTTAAAGACAAGTAATTTATCGAAAAGTTGAAGAAATTAAGACGAATAATATTTTAGTGTTACAACATACAAGTAGTTTAAACGACTTTAAAAAAAACTTTTATTGATATTGAGACCAATAATTTCAAACAAGATGTTAATTTATTTAGTTTGTAATGCTTAATAAATATTACAACATTTTGGACATTAATATTTAAAATAAAAAGAATTGTGGCAAAACAATTAAATTATTTTATTCGGTAATAATGAAACTAGAACATGGACTCTAATTCATAAACAAAATAATATTAGTATTATATTTTAAACTTAGGGTCGTGTTTACCCTAACATAAATTAAAATGTTTTAAATTATTTGAATCAAATAAAATCTATCAATTGCTTGTAGCGTTTAAAATAGAATCAAATGTTTTAAGAAAAATCTTCACTATGTGAAAATAATTACATGGGCGCCAGTTCAAATTTGAACAGAAAATTAAATGGTAAATTAGTATTAATAAACTAAACTTAAAACTAAACGAAGTATTAGCTCACAGGTCAACAGAGATTCACCGAAGTACGTATCTTCCCTCGTCGAAACAAACGTTCAGACTATCTGACTTTCTATTTGGAACTCCTTGAAAAATTAGCTTGCCCGTAGTATGATACATTCTTAGATTTTCACGGCCTAATGCATTCTCGTTATTTGTTTTTGGAGTGTTGCGCTATCTCCTTTAGCCAACGCTTCGGACAGCGTTTCACATCCGGTAGATGTAATTGTCCATCCATCCATCATCAGGGCAAATCCGGTAGATGTGTAATTGTTAGTGGTGAATGTGTATATTTACTTGGAACCTTGGAAGAGATACCGTGTTGCCAGCTCCACTACACTCCGAGCTGGTATTACAGTGTACTTCAAAATGGTTGTAGATTTCAAATGCCTCCGTAATCAGGCGTGCTACAATAAGAACTGGTTTCAAAAAACTGCTGGCAACACGGTATCGCTTCCAAATAAATAAGCACACATTTCAATACTAACAATTACACATCA
Source organism: Limnephilus marmoratus (assembly GCA_917880885.1). NCBI lineage: Eukaryota > Metazoa > Arthropoda > Insecta > Trichoptera > Limnephilidae > Limnephilus > Limnephilus marmoratus. The sequence goes on from OU862913.1 coordinate 45,293,655, forward strand.
TTACATGTAGGGTGACATTGTGTGGCGCAGGTCCTTCATTCTTTCAGATGCTACTAAACATTTGCCGGAATCTGCCGGATCTTCCCTGGTGATGGACACTACAAAACTGTCAGAAATGTTGGCTAAAGTGCAACACAGTATAACACCCCAAAACAAATAACGAAATTGCCCATATTATGTTTTACGCAGAAGAATGTAGGATTCCAATTGTTCTAATTTGTCTTTCCAATTAGGAATTAATAATCGATTCGAATTAATGTGTAGCAACTTAGCATCCGACCTAATGACTGGGTGCTTATTAGCATTATCATTTCAAACTTTTACGAGTTAGCAAATTTCATTATTATAAGGCTTTATTAACAATATACTTAATGCCATTTTTTTGTGATATTTTTTTTGTTAACATTTTGTTTGGAAGACTAAACTTCCTCTTTTTTTCGACCCGTCTACTTGTTAAGAAATAAATACATCCCTGAACACGAATTGCGTTATACTTTCATAAGACCATAAACGTCCCGAGCGACCATACATTTTAACCTTCCCCATACTAAGCATCCAAAAATTCCGCGTGCACCGAACCCGGGGATCGCATGCCCCCGCTCGTATTTGTACAGGGTGCGGCAGAGAGGACGGACGCTTTAAAAAAATCATAAAATAGTTAATTTTTACTCAAAAACAAATTTATTGATGGAAGCAGGTTCGCAAGGAAATAGCATTTGAGACAGTCAAGTATGGAAAATCACATCAGGCATGTGGTGGCCGAAATCGTTGGTGCAGTGCTGGAGGCGAATGGCTTATCGAACGCGTTCAACATTTTCAGGAGTTCGAACTGTTCGCGGAGCTCCTCTTGGTCTTCTGTTGATCAGTTCACCACGCCTGCGAAGTGATTCAAACCAACGAAGGATGGTGTTTCGAGAGGGAACAGCTCTATTCCTATGAATGTTGAAGTGGCGACGAAACTCACGCTGTAGGTACGACGGTGACTGACTCATTATTTCGGACGAAACAATCGTAGGCGAAAATGCGGTGCTCCACCGTCCACGGCTCGGTAAAACAATGCTCGGAACTCACGAGTCAAGCGGCACCCCCCCCCCCCCCCACCTCTCTCGTAGACGGAGGGGGAGAGTACTACCCATCTCAAAAACGTCCGTCCTCTCTGCCGCACTCTGTACAAATAGCAAAATATTGTGTGTTTTAAGTGACGTCATGTCAACCATCTGCAGAGCGATTTCCTAATTATTGTGATACGAGATCGATCTCGTACGAGATGTGCTGTCAGATTTGTGCATAGATTTCTGCAATTTTGTGTAATTTTCTATGGTTGTCGAAATGTCAATTGCCTTTTCAATGCTAATTTCGCCGGTTTTCAGTAGTTTAAAACACGAAATACTGTAAGAATGCACGATTATTTATCCACTAATGTATGTTTAAAGTTGTATACCGAGGATTTGAGGTTTGCAAAATTTCGTTTCAATTCAAATTCGCATGAATTAGGTAGTTTGTCAAAATTAACCTAAAAACCTATTTTTTGTACGTAAATAGTTGTTTCTTGTACTAATTTTTAAAATGAAGTGTAATTTCCATAATCTTCGCCTAAAAGTGCGGCGGTTAGCGGTTTTTTCGTCCCCAAATATTCAATTGTTCTACACATGTAGATTTGCCATCGAAATATGTATTAAGCTCCTATTTCTTCAACAGATGTCTAGTAGGAGCCGTGCGACGAGCGGGAAGCTGGAGATGATGATTAGTCGACTGGAAGAGAGACCGACAATGACTTCGGGGCGGTAGCAGGGAAACGATGGCCGCATCAATAACGAATCGGCGTGGTCTTCCCTGGCATTCGACCTGAATGCTATGGAGCTGGGGTGCAGAGTGGCGACAAGTGGCAATAGGAATGCACTCATTATATTATTACCACTGTTATATTTCTATTATTGCAACGAGGTACGGACTTCATTTGGATTACGGATCGAAATAAAAAAAATTATATTTACATTTTTTATTGATATAATTTGAATTTTATTATATTTTCTGTAGTACAAAAATGTCTCTTTATTTCAGACGTGGAGGGATCAGAAAAATGGCATAAAAAAAAAAACATCTGGCTTGCGATCGGAGATGATGAAGAGCGGAGGTGGCCCCAGCCAGGCACAGCCCTTGACTCCGTTGGAGAAAAGGGTCCTAGACATCATTGCGGCCAAGGCAGTATATGGACGTACTGCCACGTAGTCCGTACCTGTAAGTTAACTAATTATTACTGTCATATGGAAGTATTTCACTATCCTCTTGATAGCTTACCCATAGGCCATAGGAATATGTATATTTTCGAATTCCAATTTAAGATTTATTTCCTTATAAAGTCGGAGCTTACTATTCTATACCTACTCGAACTTGAGAACGGTGACTACAAATCGAATAAGTTAGCCAAGTTTTCTACCTATAGCGAAGTATTTATTCATTATTTATTAGTATATATTATCTTACTGATAAGCTATCAAGAGGATGATGAAATACCCCCTAAGTAAGTTATTATGAAATGACTTGATGGTTAGACAGTTAGTAAAGTATCAACGGTTCCTGCTTTTAGTTGCAAATTGTTTAGAACTTCATTGTTGATATCATTCATCGACGTGCAATATAAAAATACTATGTGACCCGGTCACACGATGCTGTGGCTAACGAAACACAACGCCATTACCCAACCTTTATAACCAACGCCATCTGTTAATTTGGATACATATCAAATCCACACCGCCCGCTTGCCAGCCTGCTCCCTTTATATATTATATTATTACAGCACCCTTGAGGTGATTTTTCACAAAAACAGCGCTATACAAATCATCCAATTATTATTGTATCAACCAATTTACACAAAACCTTGATGCCTAAACCTACCTCATGAATCACTCTATCTATTGGTGAAAACCTCATGAAAGTCCATTGCGTAGTTTAAAAGATCTAAGCGTACTGACAGCGGGAGCGACTTTGCTTTATACTGTGTAATAGATAACTGCTTGTGGTATATTTGGTGCAGCTTTCAAAGAGAATACAAGGGTGTGCATTGCTCAGATACAAGATAAGCTAATACCTTTCGACTGTTGTTGCAGATTGATTTCATAGTGGAAACAAGTACACCACCATCATCACCACTACCGGAGGTGGAACACTTACTACAACTGGAAGTGGAGTACGTGGCACATGTCTCGTAGAGGCAGTCCCGCTTGCAAGTAACCGTAAGTACTAAAGCACTGAAATACTAAGTAGTGGAGAGTATTTGGAAATACTATAAAATGGTATGTGACAAATAACAAACTTTGGGCGCGTGTAGTACAAACATAGTACAAATGTTGGGCGCGTGTTTCCTGACTATCACCGGTGATGACGCTAGTGACTACTACTGACTATGGCCGGATCAATGACGCTAGTTCCTCTTGCATTGTAATACCGATAGAACAAGGACAGCTTTCCCACCTGATGCCTGTGCTCTAAAGATTGCAGTCCGTCTGTTAAGATGGGAGAATCTATCAAACAGACCGCCCTTTTCTGCAAGAGTCAAGGGTTTTTTTTTAGGTATTTTGGAGCTCCAGACCAGAGGTGGCTGCCAAATTCAACCGTGGGGCGCACTTGCGATTTGTATAGGGTTGGCAGTTGTGAACTATTATAGTATCTGCGGGCCCTGTACAGTATGCCCTTATTCCTTTTGAAAGTTGTTGTAGTTTCGTTTCCTATTGGAATCGAGGACTCCGCCATCATCATCATCACTGGAAATGGAGCAAGTTAACGTCCCATGTTCCAAGCACCGATGAGGCAGTCCCTCTTTCAAATGCCCGTAAGGGTATTTGAAATACGGGGGCTCCATCGAAACCAGAATTGGCCTCTCAGAAACTGGGCATACTGTACAGGGCCCGCAGATACTTTAATAGTACACAACTGCTAACCCTGTACAAATCGCAAGTGCGCCCCACAGTTGAATTAGGCAGCCACCTCTGGTCTGGAGCTCCAAAATACCTAAAAAAACCCTTGACTCTTGCAGAAACGGGCGGTCTGTTTGATAGATTCTCCCGTCTTAACAGACGGACTGCAATCTTTAGAGCACAGGCGTCAGGTGGGAAAGCTGTCCTTGTTCTATCGGTATTACAATGGAAGAAAATGAACTAGCGTCATTGATCCCCTCGGCACCAGTGCATAGTCGGGAAACACGCGCCCCACATTTGTACACGGTTTACATTAGTCACATGAGAATGGGTCGTTTCTATGACTCGTTTTTGAGTTCAACGGCTCGGCTGTGGAACGATTTGCCGGCTTCTGTGTTTCCCCCCTCCTACAACATGGGTCTCTTCAAACCCTTCCTTTCCTCAAAAAGATCCTCCACACAGCATCTTTAAAGATGACATAGGCCCTGAGGGAAATAATTTTCCTCAGGATCTCCTGTGTGGAGTTAATGTAAAAAGAAAGTACTTTAGCACTGAAATAATAATGAGAGTTTGGAATTAATATTAAAAAAATGGATTGAGACAAATAACAAATAATTAATTATTGATTATTTTGTTTCAGCTAATAGAAAAGTTCTCCACAGAAGAGTGTTTCCTGTTGGTTGAGGAAAGTAGAGTGGCGAGCGAGGTGAGGGGAGAGGCAAGAGAGGAAAGATGGCTTCGTCTAGAAGAGAGGTGGGAGAAGAGAGAGGAAAAGGACCTCTGCCTGGAGGAGAGTAGTAATTTTAAAGAATTGTTTGCTTATCCTTTAAAGAATTTGTAGATTCATGTAATTATGCTACACACAGCTGTGTATAGCAAATGGCTGTTAGTCGTCATATCAGTCCAGTTGTGTCCTTATTGCATCCCTATTGGATAGTTTATTGGCAGAGTACATAGAGAGTATGTAAACATACAACAAAATAAAGTTAAAGAAAGGGTATGTTTTAGTAAAAAATATATTTTGTTGCAAATCCCAAAAATGGTGTACGGTGTGTGATTCTGAAACAAATAAAATATACCTCATTAGTTGTATAATATATTATGTATTGTTATTTATTTTAGACTTAATGAAAAATTTCAATTTCCAGGGTACCTAGCATGGTCGATCGATATAGGTTTTATCGAAAATGTCGGTAACTTGTCATCGCTCTCGAGCACGACTGCAGGCCGCTAACGAATAAATAATAGTTCAAGTGAAATAAAGTAGAAACCCCTAGTCGTTGTGAAGTGTCATTTGTTCGTTAGCGGCCTGCAGTCGTGCTCGGGAGCGACGGCAAGTTACCGACATTTTCGATAAAACCTATATCGATCAACCATGCTAGGACCCCAGGAGTGGTAGGATGCATCGAAGGCATTTCTACTGCGTCCGTACATGATAATGCCACTTTTAAATGCAGTTCCCGGTATGCAAAAATCCACATATACAGAATATACATTGCAAGGCCTGGAAATGCATTGAGCATTACTTTGGTCTTTTTTTTATATGAATACCGCACAATAATCCCGAACAGCTCCCGTCTGGAGCCAGTGAGACTATGGCATCCCCAATTGGGGTATGTCGTGAAGCTGAAGGTAGCGGGGAGGGGAAGAAGATGGGGAAGAGGAAAGTGGGCAAGTACCTAGCTATTCAGATCTGGTCACCAAACACAGCTAAAGCCATTTCAAGTAACGTTTCAATTCTGAATGGTAGTCTTACACCAGGGCGATACTGAGAGTATCTTCCACTCTGGAACAAGCCCCAAATACTATATATTATTTGTAATTAACCTTTAACTATGGACGTGAAAAAAAAATCACACTCCCATGGACGTCGGGTCACACAGACCCCTTCATAAAATTCTTCTAATTTTCAAACCTGGACCAATCTGACTTTAGCAAGGAGTTTATATGTATAAAGTATTTATAAATAAAAGATCGAGTAATAAAAATAATCAACTTTTATTCATATTTTAATAATTATCTCCAAATTTAACAAACCTAGTCAGTTTTCAGTCTTAATTGACTTGAGATCATATTAAGGCTCCTTAATTATAGTAGGTATTACAAAAATCAAAACCAATAATTTTTCCTAGCTTATAAAAGAAACAGTAACAAAAAGTCATAAAAAAAACTTATGACTTTTTGAAATTTTGACTTTTTTTCTGACTTTTTGAAATTTTGAAATTATAGTCAACGGGTCTCCCAGGCCCTGATCAAATTTTAAATGATTATTACTCACGTAATAAGTGCCGGATGACGCGACCTTCTCCCTCCTTGGTCATAACACAACTAAAACTGAAGCTACTGAGACGCGCGGGGAAGGTGTTTATTCCGAGAAATTGAAGAAGGGGTTGGGCCTCTGAGACCCGACGTCCATAGTTAAAGGTTAATTAATTGTGAAACACCACAAATCTATGTGGTTCGCTACGTTTGATGATTTAGCAGAGGTGCCCGCGTTCATGGGGTGAGGTTTGTCTATGTCTTGGAGGCGGATGACCAGGACACACTGAACCTCAGATTCCTACCCACCCCTTAAACCCTTTTCCTTCCCAGAATTTTCCTCTCCTTCCTTTCCTTAAAAAAACCCTATACACAGCATCCCCAAAGATGACACAGACCCTGAAGGTCATGTAAAAAAAAAAAAAATAATAAAATTATTTGCGCACGCCGAGTTCAAACCTGTGACCTTCGGATTGTGAGTCAAGAATCTTATCTCGGAACCACGCTAACACTCGGGACACACCTAAGAAGCTGTATACTCAAGCATCAGGTACTTCATTATACTCCCCTGATGACTATTAAAATTATAAATGCCAGAATCAGCAGACTTGTGTGTCGAAGATAATTTGAGGCGAATTGCTGAAGGACTCCATGCAGATGACAACAACCTTGATGATAACAAGGTCAAATTGGTAGGATTGGTATATGATTGGTGTAGGATTGTCACCAATTTATATAAAAATGTATAAGCGCATTTTTATAAATTTATCATCTTAATTATCTAATCATCTTTCAAAGGTTGCAAACATTCATTTAAAATTACCTGCATTATCAGCCTACTCTCCATTAGGCTGAGCTTCCTCTCTTCTCTCTCTCTCTCGCCTCTCTTCTTGCCTCTCCTCTCTCTTCTCCCCCCTCTCTTCCAGGCGGAGCCGCTTCTCCTCTCTTGCCTCGCACCTCACCTCTCTCGCCTCTCTTTTTTCCTCTAACAATATCAAACGCTCTTCTACGGAGAGCGCCTTTCTATTCGCTGAAACAAAATAGTCAATAAATATTTTAACGTTTGTTATTTGTCACATACCATTTTAAAGTATTTCCAAACACTCTCCACTACTTAGTATTTCAGTGCTTTAGTACTTACGGTTACTTGCAAGCGGGACTGCCTCTACGAGACATGTGCCACGTACTCCACTTCCAGTTGTAGTAAGTGTTCCACCTCCGGTAGTGGTGATGATGGTGGTGTACTTGTTTCCACTATGAAATCAATCTGCAACAACAGTCGAAAGGTATTAGCTTATCTTGTATCTGAGCAATGCACACCCTTGTATTCTCTTTGAAAGCTGCACCAAATATACCACAAGCAGTTATCTATTACACAGTATAAAGCAAAGTCGCTCCCGCTGTCAGTACGCTTAGATCTTTTAAACTACGCAATGGACTTTCATGAGGTTTTCACCAATAGATAGAGTGATTCATGAGGTAGGTTTAGGCATCAAGGTTTTGTGTAAATTGGTTGATACAATAATAATTGGATGATTTGTATAGCGCTGTTTTTGTGAAAAATCACCTCAAGGGTGCTGTAATAATATAATATATAAAGGGAGCAGGCTGGCAAGCGGGCGGTGTGGATTTGATATGTATCCAAATTAACAGATGGCGTTGGTTATAAAGGTTGGGTAATGGCGTTGTATTTCGTTAGCCACAGCATCGTGCGACCGGGTCACATAGTATTTTTATATTGCACGTCGATGAATGATATCAACAATGAAGTTCTAAACAATTTGCAACTAAAAGCAGGAACCGTTGATACTTTACTAACTGTCTAACCATCAAGTCATTTTATAATAACTTACTTAGGGGGTATTTCATCATCCTCTTGATAGCTTATCAGTAAGATAATATATACTAATAAATAATGAATAAATACTTCGCTATAGGTAGAAAACTTGGCTAACTTATTCGATTTGTAGTCACCGTTCTCAAGTTCGAGTAGGTATAGAATAGTAAGCTCCGACTTTATAAGGAAATAAATCTTAAATTGGAATTCGAAAATATACATATTCCTATGGCCTATGGGTAAGCTATCAAGAGGATAGTGAAATACTTCCATATGACAGTAATAATTAGTTAACTTACAGGTACGGACTACGTGGCAGTACGTCCATATACTGCCTCGGCCGCAATGATGTCTAGGACCCTTTTCTCCAACGGAGTCAAGGGCTGTGCCTGGCTGGGGCCACCTCTGCTCTTCATCATCTCCGATCGCAAGCCAGATGCTTTTTTTTTTATGCCATTTTTCTGATCCCTCCACGTCTGAAATAAAGAGACATTTTTGTACTACAGAAAATATAATAAAATTCAAATTATATCAATAAAAAATGTAAATATAATTTTTTTTATTTCAATCCGTAATCCAAATGAAGTCCGTACCTCGTTGCAATAATAGAAATATAACAGTGTTAATAATATAATGAGTGCATACCTATTGCCACTTGTCGCCACTCTGCACCCCAGCTCCATAGCATTCAGGTCGAATGCCAGGGAAGACCACGCCGATTCGTTATTGATGCGGCCATCGTTTCCCTGCTACCGCCCCGAAGTCATTGTCGGTCTCTCTTCCAGTCGACTAATCATCATCTCCAGCTGCCCGCTCGTCGCACGGCTCCTACTAGACATCTGTTGAAGAAATAGGAGCTTAATACATATTTCGATGGCAAATCTACATCTGTAGAACAATTGAATATTTGGGGACGAAAAAACCGCTAACCGCCGCACTTTTAGGCGAAGAATATGGAAATTACACTTCATTTTAAAAATTAGTACAAGAAACAACTATTTATGTACAAAAAAATAGGTTTTTAGGTTAATTTTGACAAACTACCTAATTCATGCGAATTTGAATTGAAACGAAATTTTGCAAACCTCAAATCCTTGGTATACAACTGTAAACATACATTAGTGGATAAATAATCGTGCATTCTTACAGTATTTCGTGTTTTAAACTACTGAAAACCGGCGAAATTAGCATTGAAAAGGCAATTGACATTTCGACAACCATAGAAAATTACACAAAATTGCAGAAATCTATGCACAAATCTGACAGCACATCTCGTACGAGATCGATCTCGTATCACAATAATTAGGAAATCGCTCTTCTGGCTTGATGCCAAATGTAACCGGAGCTGTATTAGCCACTGAATAGTCACCATAGCTAGCCAGCACTTTCTAAACAGTGGGACATATTTAAAAAAAAAAAAAAAATGTAAACAGTTGCAGTTTTGATTGTTCCTTATTTTTCATTTAAACTTACAAGTATATCGATAAATTTAAAAAGAAAGTATTGTTAACATAACAACGATAATTTCTTTACATGCAAAAGTCACCTATCTATATAGGTAACTTTTGCAAATATTCTTTAAAAAATTATTTCACATTCGCAGATTTCAGCTTGCCTGTATACTTGTGTCAAATGAAAATGTATAAATATTTTTATGAGACTTGGAAATTACATTCCTCGACCAGAAACCCTAAAAAGAGTGTTTTGCATAATATGCACATTGTTATGTTCAATAAAAAAAACACGCAAAAGTCTATTATACTATCTCCATTCTGAAAGAAACCGAAATCGACACACAATCGAGCAGTAAAGTGCGCCTGGGTGGGACACAAACGCGATACCAACTCAGCCACTGACCGGGCGTTAACATTGGAAAACAAACTTATTTATAAAGAAATACTTACCGAAAATGAAAATAAACAAGCAAGTAACATTAACAATAAAAGAACAAAGATGATATTGATTTTTTTAAATATAATATATTTATTTAATCAAAGTATGTACCATTGCTATCTGTGCACTTTTGCCATCTCGTAGGTAGTTCATCGATCCCTTTACTAAAAAAACCATTCGGACGGGAATCAATAAAATCTTTGAAGGCGGTTTGGACTGCCCCATCGGAGTTGAATTTTTTCCCTTGCAAGAAGTTATCCAAATTTCGAAAATTGAAAATTGGGGCAAGGTCCGGAGAGTACGGTGGATGTCTTAGACATTCCAATTGAAGCTCCTCTAATTTGGTAGCCATCTGTTGTGCAGTGTGTGGTCTAGCATTGTCATGAAGCAGCA